>JAZHRO010000022.1:109305000-110505000 GCA_037157565.1 Thalassia testudinum | reverse complement strand
GACCCATGACATATCATGTGGTCGAACCGTGTCATGTGCCCCTCTAATAGTGTACAAAAGTGTTAAGACCCGTGCTGTTAGAGCCCTTTAAGACGTCTGGGACTTGGGTCAGACGCCTGGTCAGATGTCTGGAAATCAAATTTTCCGTGTGCGTCCTCGTGTCTGCACGCGTGCTGCGTGCAGACAGTACGCGACCTCGTTTTCTTCTCCTTCTCTCTCCTCTCGCCAACGCAAAACCCTAACCCAGCACCTTATTTAAACCCCCCTCCTCTCCCTCGTTCACCCTACCTCCAGCCACCCTCCTCCTTCCTCCAGCGAGAGCAGTGAGAGGCGAGTAGCGAGCAACGGGCGTGAGCGGCATGGGAGGAGAGGAGGAGCAGCGAGGGGAAGAGAGGAGAGCAAGCGCGTGAGCTCGTGTGGGAGCTCTCCGGAGAGCTCATGGCCGGTCGGCGCATGCGCAAGGCGAAGAGGTGCGTCGTGGAGGTCCTCCCCGACACTGCTATAGCTAGAACAGCAGGTGAGCGGGCGCGGCGAGACCACGCGCGGCACAAGAAGGTGAAGGCAGGTTCTGATTTTGGGATTTTCCCAAAACCAGACGTCTGGACCGACGTCCAGACGACGTAGGCGACGTCTGGAGGAGGTTCGAAACGACTAAGAGGTAAGTTTCGCGACATACACCTGAAGGTTTCCCTACTTGGAGGGGTGACGAAATAAATGCGGAAATAAAATATAAAGCAATCTCACCAAAGAAAACCAATCACACAATGTACACAATAGTTTTTAGGTGGAAACCCAAACCGGGTGAAAACCACCACCTAACCCTCTCGAGTTAGGATTTTCCGATCAACCTAGTTGATCAAATCCACTAACCGAATCACTTTAAAACGAGGGTGATTCAACCTCAGTACAACCACGCTACAAGTACGAGGGTAGCGTTCCTCAACCCCTTCTCTCCACGAGAAGGATTTTGTCCCACGAAGGAGACGGGAATTCGCAAAGCGAATACCCAACCAAAAAACAAAGGTAAAATAAACAACAAGTCCTATAGAGCCAACAAAGAAATTATGAACCTAGCTTCTATAGGAATAAGGAAACTCCCCTTTCCAAGGAGTGCGTCGAGTTGGTGACGCGGTGCGTGTGCCACGCGATGGCGCAACGTCGCTCTCGTAAACAACGGCGGGAGAGCGGGTGCGCGAAGCTTGATGCTCTCTAGAGATAGGAACTAGAGCTTGGAGAGCAAGGACTTCTCTTGGACACAAAAGAGTGGAACTAAGTTGCTTAGGTGTGTCTCTTGTTTCTCTTAGTGTGTATCTTGTGTCTCTAAGTGTATGTTTGTGTTGCAAAGGTTCCCCTCTATTTATAGAGGCCTTAGGAAGGCTTTGGAAGGCTTAGGAAGGGTTTTATAGCCATTGGGTGCAAAGCCCAAGAGAATCAGGCTGAAATCAGGACAATGATTACATTTAACAGGGTGATCAGACGTCTAATTATGCAATCAGACGTCTGGAAGGCCACTTTAAGACGTCTGATTTCAAGGTCAGACGTCTGATTCTATGCGGGTTTCCTCCTGACTTGAATCAGATCTAAACAGGGTTTTTGTTCAAGTTGATCAGACGACATACAGGACGTCTGGCACTATTCCCGGACGTCTGGAAACCAACTTTTTCTACGGAATGGATTTTCCAACCGTTACAACGGCTAGAAAATCTCTGAGAAGAGATTTTGGGTCAGCCGAGGCAAAACGGTCAATTATCAGACGTCTGGTCAGTCCTATGGACGTCTGATAAGGCTCTAACGGTCATATCCTTGAGTGCCTGCTAAGCTAGCCAACGGTCCACTATCTGGACGTCTGGCAAGTCTATCAGACGTCTCCTAAGACGTCTGGTATTAGGTCTGGACGTCTGATTTCATCAGACAGAACTACCTATCTCCAGCCTAACAGATATCAGATGTCTTAAAATACTTTATCAGACGTCTTATTTGGGAATTAGACGTCTGGAAGTGTTGTTTGAACCCTATATTGGTTTTCTAAGTATTCTACAGAAAACCTAAGTATCCTAGGGTTGTGCCGGTGTTCCTAGGACTACTGTTAGGGTACTTTGAGGCTCTTTAACATAATATTCTAAGGAAAATAAAAAGAGCAAAAAAATAAAGACAAGAGATACAAGAAAGGATTAAAAAGAATCTATCCTATTCTTCTTGTCTTCTATCTTCAATCTATCGCTCCACGCGAACCTCCTCTGTTCTTCATTAAGCTCCTCCAATCCGTCCTGGATGCGAGTTCGAGTTCCGTCTAAACACGTCCACATTTGCAATTGACCTGAAATCTAGGACTCAAATTGCAAATGTTAAATAACACGTGTTTTGTTATCATCAAAACAAATGATTGTGGTGCTCTAGCACCAACAACACCTTCTTTGCAGATACGGCTATGCAGGCCGTTCCGCCGAGGCACTGTTTCGTGCCATATTGAGGAGATTTTCGTTGACGCGTGCAAGATTCTCTTCGGGAAGGCGCGGGACACACCCTCCCACGCAGTTCAGACGCTGGGCGAGGCACCAGACGACGGGAAGTGTTTCTAGACGTCCAGAGAGGTGGTCGGACGTTTAGAACTGGGTCCAGACAGTCCAGCGGAGTTCCTGGACGTCTGAAGAGTGGCGCAGGAACTGAGGTACAACTCTGGACTCTTTTAAGACGTCTGGAAGGTGTTCTAAACTTCTGATTTGAGTCAGAATTACTGTTTTTGACCCATTTAGGATCCGTTTGAGGTTCGATTTCCGCAATTAAGATATCATTGTTTTCCGTATAAATTCCTCTACTTGTTGGAATACTTTTTATCCTGTTCTGAGTAGTACCTTGTGAATGATCCTTGTGATGGGACCTCGTTCCGTTGCGGGTTTGGGGTTTGCTGAGGCACATGGATCTGCCGATTAAGCCCCCACTACTCCTGGATTTATTGGTAGAGTTGCTTCCCCTAGTTTAATTACAACCTAAATGCATATGTGGAATGAATGTAAGATCCTAGGGTATGGCATGAATCGTAGGACTAGAAACACTGGAATATTTGTATGGAATGTATGGATTGCAGTCTTGGATAAGTAGATAAAATAATAACAATTGCCTGTAAATGAATAACAGCTACCTGTGAAATGTAAAGTACTTGTGTTAGCAAACTGTTGCATGTAAATTCCTGTTGTTTACGTAAATGTCATGATATGAGCTGCCTGTATGTGAACTGGAAATGGAAGATTGAATGCTGGAAACACGAGCTACCTACAAATAAACCTAGAATGTGAACAATAAAGTTACATGTTACATGTGTAGAACCTAAGAAATGGAAATAGAAATGATGAAACCTGGTATGGCTTGGCCTGAGAAACATGAGCATGAATCCTACGGGGAATTAGGAGTAGAGCTCCTGGAAATAAATGGAATGGTACTGGAAATGTGAATGAGGAAGTGAGTTGGCCCTTGAGTACGGAGTACCAAGGAGTGCGATTGTCCCACTGTTTAGTGCAGAGCGGAGCTAGCCGCCATAGGGTTGGGACCCGAGGTTAGGATTGGCCACTTTGTACTGACTTTTTGGCCCTCACGTACACAGTACCGGAGAGAGCTACTAGTGTAGGGAGAGAGCTAGCCACCCCACAGGGCCTGGGGTTCAGCTAACCACCTTACACCGACTTGTTAGGCCCACTGGGCAAATTAGGGTAGTTAGGTGAGGGTGCGCGGACTGTGGAGGGGCGAGACCCCTATTTAGTTCTTAGGGGCTAGACCCTTGTTACTGAGAGGCAATGCCCTATATTGGTTCCGTGCTGTACTTTGGGCGCACCCGCTAACTGAAACGACTGACCGCGTGCTAGTGCGGGATAGCTACCCTTGCGGGATAGCTACCCGTGCATTTATCGCGCGTGCCGTAGTCATCGTTACGTTTGTCAATGACCTTAGGGTGGTTAACTAAGTGTAGGACCACCATGGGAGACTCTCCCGGCCAGGAGAGCACCATGTGCTACTTCTATTCTTCGGAAAAGACTGTAATCAAGATCGTTCCCACGAGTAATATTCGAGATCAAGAAAGAGGTCTGATAAATAAACCAAGTGATGGAAGAAAGAATAATTAGTTAAGTAAGAAAGAAATTGAAAAACAACAGCTACCTGTCCACCTTTACTGTTTTAGTTAGTTGGTTGCCACTCTACTCAGCGTTCGCTGACGTTTTATACTCATAACCTTTTTCAGGTCCAGGTGTTGAGCAGCCAGAGCCCATGGCTGCAGAGGGTGCTGGGCCTAGTAAAGTCCAGTACTTGTAGCTTTCTGTTGTACTCTGTTTCCTGTTGTAGTGAGTAGTTTATTACACTTCTGTACTCTTTCATTGTGAACTTTATATTCCTGTACTCGTTTACTTTGCTACTGTTGTGGTGGTGTGTACTGTAGTAGTTTATTTCTTTACTGCTGTACTTTTGTTACTGTTAGTTTCTTGCATGGTGAATGTGGTTTATTTTACTGCTTTTTGGTTACTTTCTCATTTGACGACTAGATCTTGGGATCAGTTAAGTCGGTCTGGTCTCGTGTCCTGTAGGGATTCAAAAATTGGATCGTAATAAAAAATGTGTACACTTTTGTGAACATCTACCATTATCCTTTTATTTACATAATTGAAGTACGTGAAAAGGAAAGATTCGATTGGTTATTAATGTTCCAATAACAACGATACCCATGTGCATAATCAATGAAAAATTATACAACTTATCTTCTTATTTGTAAACATCTATGGATATGTGGGACACTCCACCATCCATCTCCTTTTGTTTTCAATAGCAATTAAGTCATACATGCCATTACGAATTAAGTAAGATATAAAATTCACTAGGTTAGATTTAGAGTAACAAATCTTTTATAATTAGTAAGAAAACTCTAGAAGTTACCTTTTGTGCAATAAAAAAAATTATGCTGTCCATATATTCTTCCTAAGAATATACCATATTCAATGAACTAATATACATATTTAATATATTTCAAATATTCCTACCGTTCATCAAACATAAACAAATACAAAATCGAGCAATTTATGTATGAGCCAACTTACCTAACATGCAACAAAATTCAATAATATCTTTGAATGATTCAACCCTAACCCCTCGTACCTTCGTCGGAAGCGCGCTCCAGCAAAAGTGGGCAAAGGGATTGTTACCTATATATCCAGGTGGGTGGGACCTTTTCCCCCCATGATTTGAGTGAGTCCACAAAACTCTATGGTTACGTTATCATTTTAAGATTTTTGCCCGCGATTTGGAACGGTAGGAAGAATTTGTCTTTCTTGTGGTGCATAATATTTCACCACATCCAACAAAATGTGTACAACAATATTAAGTATGATTGAGTTCCAAGAATGATTCATAACAATAACAATGTAAGGTTTTTTAATATCCGACTTAACTGTGAATTAATATTTGTAGAAATGGCTTAAACTCCCTGCTTAATTAAGTTGCCGGTTTTTAAAGCTCGTCATTTGATGGAAAACCATTGACACCGACTGGTCAGTGTTACAATTAATCCCCACAACAAAGAATTGTTAATATGCATTCGGTTCTCTAATACATAACAGAGTTGGCCGTGTCTCGGAATCTCAACCAGAGGTCCTTTGCTCTTCGGAGACCCCAATTTCTGGTCCCAAACACGTTCGCGTTATTGCATTGAAAAATACCCGGTAGATATGAAAGTACACACAAATGTGTATATGGATATCACGTAATCATCATGTCATATAATGTATCTATCATATAATGTGATACATCATATACCATACCATTTTACGGTAACAAGTCACGTCAGTCATGCTACAACATTAACACAACGTATGCACTGTGTTAACATCATGCCACATTCTACATAAGATGTTGTGTGTAAATTTGTGTACACAATGATGGCCCTGTATCACTCATTGTTATCGGTGGATGCAAGATCTCAAGGAGGCACAGCAACCCTTGCAAGTCCGTCGTTACTTTTTTTGTAATTTATTAATTTTAACTTTTCAGTTGTTACGCTTGGATATAACAATTATAATCTTATGATCGAGATTAACATTGCATCTGCAGGCTCAGGACATGATGATTGCACAGTTGCTACTAATGTGGTGATGAATCACCAAACTTTTTATTATCCGAGAACCACTTAATCAGGGATGGATGAATCACCAAACCTTTTATCATCCGAGAACCACTTAATCGAGGTTGCAAGCCAATTCATAAAAGAACCACTTAATTGGGAGTCAAGATGAGAGCCTACAACTTACCATAAGTGACAAATCAATTGACCACATGGGAGATCGGTTCTACAACCTGAAGTGGGAGCCTAGCTCAACCACTCGGAAAGGGAATGGGAGGTAGAGTAATTTTTATCATAAAAGGAGGAGATGGAGACTTGAACCCACATCTCCCAAGAAGAAAAACTTATGGGAAGGGGAGTCACCAATTATGCTACTCCTCGACTAACTCCGTTGTTACCTTGACGAAATTTTGAGTGCTTTGACACTGTAATTTCCCCTATCACTTAACTCGTGGTCGGTGGCGTTTTATTCGGCAATACATTGTCTTTTTCATCCAAAAAAAATACGAGATCTCGTATGTATGCTCGACTTCACCGTGTACACAAAATTAATCATCGGTGTGCTAAAATATGCCTGTGGTGCCTTTTGTTATACAACAGGCTACAAGTAGTTGATTGGAAAGCCGTGGTATTGCATTTGAACTTAGCAAGAAATTTTTTGCGTATGCTCACTGCATCTGTATATCTGTTTGTTCGTATAGGCCGTTGTATCTAATGTACATATCCATATATGTGGAACATGAAGTGCTCACAAGTGATGTAGGTGGAGAAATTTGATGAAAGTAAATTACAGATACAACTCTATCAACCAACTGCTCGATCCGCAGACTTCTTCTTCGATTAGTTTACATAAAAATTCCTAAGCGTCGATCAAAGTACATCACCGTCGTTGTCTCCGAAGGTTTTCCACACAGATATCAATTAACGTACGTAGTCAAGATAACCTTCATTGTCCGCCATTAACTTAATTATTTCATGAAATTTTGACCGTTTTGACGTCGTAATTTTCTTCTATTTTATAAATATTTGGTAATTTATGCTCGTACGTAATTTTTGATCGGTGACCCTTTTTTTTTAAATAATATACTATCCTTTTACTAAAATAAAAAAGATCTCGTATGTAAACTTGACTTCATCGTGTACACAAAATTAATTATCCGTGTGGGCGAATGCGCCCACGGCACTTTTTGTTATATAATAGGCTACCAACGTACTGCTTGATCCACAATACATCTGTATCTACAAATATGAATGAATGTAGTCAAGTCAACCTTCATTAACTCCTTTGACTTTGTTATCATTTTTTTTGCTTACTTTTGAAGATGGTCTAAAGTAATTAAATTGAAACGACGAGCATAAACGAATAATTTTTTTTTTTTTGTTTTTTTGTCAAAATACAGGAAAACACATGATATGATGCGACGTGTTTTGTCATATAAGATGGCGTGGGATGGGATCTCTGCCTGATATTTAGTGGAAAAAATAAAATAATTAAAGATTTATTAAGCGGTAGATTTCATTATATTGAAAATGATTAATACATCATTTTAAATTAAATATATATATATATATATGTAATAAATAATTTTACATCTATAATAAATTATATTAGGTGATTTTGTATCGATGTAAAATAATTTTATATCAGTAATAAATTATGTTAAGGTATCTTTATGTAAGTGAAATCTCATTTTAAATTGATGTAAAATTATTTCAAAAGTGATACGGTAGTTTTGTACGGGTGCAAAGTGATTTTGACATATGGGTTTAGGATTTAGGATTTAAGATTTAAGTTTATAAAAAATGGTTTCACCTATGAGGAATGATTTTTCACCTTAGAGTTTAGGATTTTGGATTTAGAGTTTAGGATACACTAAAGACTAAACTTTAAACTTTAAGGTGAAAAATCACTTTTCAAGTAAAAAATCACTTGTCATAGATGGAGAAACACTTCGAATTTAATTTTGTACCGGTGCAGTCTAACTTTGCACCGGTGTAAAGCAAGATTCCACCAATACAAAATTATTTCGAAAGTGATATGATCATTTTGAACCGGTGCAAATTGATTTTATGTCGATGCAAAGTCATTTAAAAGGTCATTTGAGTGGTCTACACCTGTACAAAAGTGATTTATTATTAGTTTCAATAACGGTGGATCTTATCATGTATAAGTATTTCTTTTACATAAAAATGAGACACATCACGTGATGATCACTTTTACGACTCTCTGCATCACTTTTTATTGCAACTTTTACGTTTTCCAAATTGCATCCTAACTTTTTTTAAAGTGAGTAGGGAAGGGGTAGGGGGTTTAGCGACATAATTAGCATAATCTGGGACGGCATTGATGCATTTAAAAGTTCATAGAGTACATTGAAACCAATTTTGTAACTTCGGAGATTTGCGTGCAAATTACTCTTTTATTATTTATGGTTGTATAGTTAGTCAAAGCTACAATTTGGGAAGTCAATTTCTTTGGTCACAACAACCACGTTTTACCGCTACGATCCTGTGGGGGCATAACCGTTTCCTCGTGGACTTTTCGAGAGTTTATTGGGTAGCTACATCAATCAAATCAAAACCTTAGTTTTTAGGTTGTCACCAGACGGGGGCACGAGTTAATACGTGGGGTCGAATGGGACCATGATCGTAAAAACATCTCCCAGGGTCCCACGGGAAGTCCAATTAATTCAGGCATCGATTTCTCCGTCCTCCAAAACTTCTTTCAAAGTCAAACTCCCGGGATTTCAAAGCAAACATGTCGTTACTTTACCATTTGTTCTCCATAAATGACTTGTAGATTTCATGAGTTGGGATTTATGATGAAATAACGGGTGTGCTGACCATTTTTCTTACTTGCAGACGTAAAAACAACGACCGCTTGCAGAACAAGAACAAGCATACGGCATTCTACAACTAAGGGCTCCATAAATAAATAATATTACATTTTCACCAAACTTCTTCGTTATTCACACGCGTCAGTCGCAATCTTTGCCAGCGTGGACCTGTGAAAATATAGGACTCTAACGAGGTATTCCCACGGTGCTGGGACTGGTCCTCGATCGATCGAAGAGTCCAACTGAAACCCTCGCAACATTTGAAGGGCTATTTTGCAAGTTCTCCATTAACGCAATTCCCATGGGAGTACGGACGTGCTCCAAGAAGTCGGACATGCGCGTTCATCGATTTGGACGACCTTACTAAAGTAATTAAACGAACGAGGCGCGTGAATTCAACGCATGAATTTCCACGCACAATTCAAGAAGGGGAGCCTTAATCTCTCCATCGATTGGAGCCTTAACTAACTAGTTCAACGTCAAAACATTTGAATTTCGTGTCTAATATTTCTAAGCTACGACTTCTTCTCATCAAACCTTTGATTCCGTCAAATTAAACACCCACAGTTATATATATATATATATATATATAGATGTAGATACACAACTACCATCCAACTCCTTCTTCATTTCTCACCCAACTTAATTAAGGTGGCACGGACATACATCAACTACAAACTCCTTCGTCTTCGTGCGCGTGCCTTAATTAGCTACGTCGAAAACCACGATGGCTCGTCGGAGTAGCAAGGTGATGATGGTGGTCGGGATCGCCTTGGTTTCGATGTTTGTAATTTCTGCGCACCTCCAAGTCGTCGAGGGCAGCAGACTCCTGAGGGAGAAGGAAGGGTGGAGATGGCCGGAATTGCACGGCTTGCTGTTGCAAGTTCTCCAGGGGCATTCATGCAAGACCACCAGTGGTGCTCCGTGCAGAAGGCCCCACTAAGGTGTTCTCAAGATATATACGTAGAAGGTCGATCCAATATTATTTTAATTAATTAGGTCATGATTTGCTTAATTATTTTGCAAACAAAGTGTACATGCACGTGTAGTAGTTGAATCCCAAGAAATCTCGTATGTGAAATCCACTGATGGCCACATCTATGATGTGGTACCGTTGTTAATTAGTGTCTTTCGTTTATATATAAAACAAGCATGTGTGGTATATATGGTTGGGTTTAATTAATCGTTGTGCAGTTCTTAGGAGTAGTTCATCATTTCGTAGAAGATGAATGACCGATTTTGAGAAGGAATGTTCGACTGCTTGGTCGGTATTAGCATAAAGCTGTCTCGATTCTCGACCGTGTGGTCGAGCTTGCTCAACGTACGTGGCTCGATCCTTGCTTTTTAGGCCCTACATGTTTCCATTATTGCATATTAATTGCATGTATGAAGCTGATGAAATACATACTTTTGCCCCCCACTTTTATGATACGTGTGATTAGTGTGATCTGGTGAATGAGGCTGACAAAAGAGGATGGAGGTTTCGTAGACTCGAATGAGGTGCTCTTTTCATCTCAAATTACGTAAATTAGGAACACACACACACACACACATACATATATATGAATACCGCGCATAGTCAAGGAAACTCTTTATAATTTTCTCTCTATTTTTTATAACTCTTTCAGCATCATTCTAGCTACTTAATTAGGAAGGCAAATTGGGGGACTATCCCATGGTTTCGATTGGAGTATAACATTTTAGGTGAGGGGATATATATATATATATATATATATATATATATATATATATATATATATATATATATAGGAGATTGACGCAGATGGATAATTAAGTTATATATATCCTTCAATATCCTCATCTCTTATTCTTCTTAATTTCTTCTCGTTAGTTATTTTGCAGTTGAGCTCCTTATCTCAACCAAATTAATTAAGGAGAATCGAAGTTATATATATCCCATGATAAAACTAGTTCCACAATTTTTTTACAACAAAGAAGAAATTGTATTCCGACATAAATAAAAATATTCCACTGAAAGTAACACGCATGGTTGTAATCAGAAGTGTGAACATACGTACGACAACTTCGGTTACTGATTCCAACTCATATTATAATTCAGCAACACCATATTCAAACGCGTTTCTGTATCTATATAATTTTTCATGGTTTCATTCTCATTTTCAACAAGATATATATATATATATATATATATATATGACTCCATGTTAACGTAAACTTTGCTTTCCGATAATTAAATAGGTCTTGAGTCTAAAGTGCTTGATGTTTTCCTCCTTTACATTTGAACTCCAATTTTCCCTTTTAAATCCATTGTAGACGTACGTAGATGCATGCATACATCGAAGTATCGTGGATCTCATTTTCCTCTTAATTTGAGGCCCCTGTGGTACGGTGGAGCATTAGGTCCTGTCTGATGTCCATAAAAAAAAACATAATCCGATAAGAACCCAAATTTTATATCAATTGAGTATAGGTCTTGATATTTAGAAAAATTTGAGTTCAAGTTAGATGGGACATAAATCTAAAAAATTTCAAAGAAATCCATTGGACCCATTTGCATATATGAATCCCATAGATTTTAAGATTAAGTACTCAAAATGCATTGCCTCCCCTCCCCCAATATGGTTTAGAGTTTAGTTCCACTAGTCGAATGAAAATGATTTAAAGTTGATAACATGTTTGGTTGAGGAGGTTCTCGTAGTAGTATATTTCATTTAATTATGAACTTGAAGAACTATCGTAATTATGATAATCTAGTTCAAATTTTAAATTAAACTTTAATGAATTTGATTGAACCTTATTTAGTTAACAATAAAAATTGAATCTTAGCAAATTTACCACACCCTATTTAAAATTCTATCCCAAGAGGATCCTAATAGATTTTATGGACCATTTCTATAAACACATAATAGTTTCTTAAACTATGAGTAAGACATTTCCCGTTACAAGAAGGAGGCATTGAATTCAAATCCATCCTCAGCCTTGTGACAATTTAGGATGGCTGAAACTCACCTTACGGTTGAGTGCTTATTTTCGCATCTCATGGATGCAGTATCTTGCATTACATGGAATACTCGTTTATCTTGTTCTTCAATTAGGATATATCTTCATCAAACTACACAAACTGCATCCGTGAACTAATTAGTAATTGCCACACATACAAAATCAAAACGGTCAACGAGGAAACCGAGTGCATGCCTTCGGGATCCGTCAGGACGGATCAGCTGATAGGCCATATCCATGCCATTGGAAGTGATGATGCGACCCCTGGGTCTCTTACTGCAGAGTTGCTTCTTCCTGACATCAAGTCGATCCATCTTGTGGATTTGTTGGATCGGTTTTGTTGTTTTGGGTCTGATATCTCTTTCCTCGTCAAACTGTTTAGGCACAAAAATTGAAACATCCAACGTCATATGACGGCATGCAAAGCAAGTACCTCACAAAGAAGAGCACTCGATTTAACGCCGAAAACTCCTTCACTTCCAGGGAGAAAACTGTAGGGAAAACTTGAAGATCCACTCTAGTTAAAAGGAATTATATCAACACAGTGTATGGAAAGACCCTTGCTCTCACGCAAAGCCAAAACACCTCTGGACCATATGTTTCTCTTCTGTTTGGTTTCACCCTCAAATGTCTGTAATGGTAGCTAGATTGCTTTTCTATTTGTAAACTCGATACAAGACTCAAGAATCCTACACCTAATAGGATTCCCAAGCTACCATTCGCATTAGGACATAGGAACCTAAAGCATATTAGGACTTCTAATGTTTGGAAATCAGGTAAAATAAAAGTAGGAACGTCCCCACTTGTTTGTTCATGTGGGACATTGGTCAAAAGAAAAATTGCATGCTATAATATAAATGTCAACCGAATAGATGCGTACTTTGACCATATAAGCAAGGAGTTGCTTTTGAAGATTGATTCATATTAGCTACAAGAATAATCTATATACAAATTTTCTGAGTGTGGATTGGTCCCACTGATTTGGGAATGGCCCCAAAGCCTACGTCTTTCTATTTTAGCCGTTGGCATTCAACAAGCTATATAACGCCGCAACCGAATAAAGATATCATTACGATGGCCTTTCTTTCTACAGTACTTCGTCTCTTTAGAGAAAAAATGAGAAGAAAGAGGAATTCCAAATGGACTGTTTGGAAGGACCGGTGAAGTGGTCAATGAACTCAGTTTGTTCTTAGTTCTCATCGTGTCAAACTGGGTATATCGTTAATGGTAGCCCAAACACATCCTTGCGGTTCATCTAGCATTATTTAAACAACGAAGACTCTCATCTTGACAAAAAAAAATAAGTGTGGACAAAGATCGGTTGCTTGGTTGCTTTGCACAATTTTCACTTTCCACCAACTTATTATTAGGATCATGCTAGATACCACGATCACTACGGTCAAGATTTCACCGACGTGTGTGTTTTGACTACATCCGTCTCGTGTGTGTAGATCTGATAGATCATCCAAGCCTCACCTTCAGTGACACAACCATCATCTTCTAGTATGGAACTTGGTTGCTACGAGGAGAATACGTTGAAGATACTTCTTTGTTCTCTTTTTAGTTTTATGTATGTCTCTTTTTCTTGGCTTGCATCTAAGTTTGTTTCTGACCCCCTCGTTGAGGGGGTGTTTCCTCCCTCACCTTTAGGGTGGAAGTTTTGAATTTCTTTCCACCTTTTTCCTATGAGGCAACGTTTTCATATATTGCTCTCATTGCTCTTAATGAAGTATCACTTTCAGAACAAATAAGAAAAGTGGGATATCACATTGAGCGCTAGCTAATGTCATGGTTAAGGAAACTTTGAATAATTTACTTTCTATTTTTTTAATCCGTCACTATATATATATCGGTGCAAAGAGAGGTCTACTCCGTCGTATGTTCCATAGGAAAAGAAAATTCCAAATACCCGTTTGAACAACGCCATCTGTGTGTAAGCCTATCTTCCACTCGCTCAAATGCACATGGGATCTATAAAAGTGAAAAGAGAACGCCATCCGGCAAACCCATCCAACCCTTCAAAAAATGTATACTTTTGATTATTATTTTAAAAATTGGACTGGTTATTGAATTGATTAGGTGTCAATTTGATTTTTTAGTAATTCAATCAACGATTTGTATCGATCGAGGTCAGTTTGAGGTCAGAGTCTATTAATGTCACTGGAGCATGCGTCTTTTGAGTTTGGCAAAAGGCGCAACGTGGTTGTTGGAGCTTTGGTGAAGTGGTGGTGGTGTCTAATGGTGGATCGGAGCAACGAAGGAGGCAAAGGCGGCGGCCAGAGTTGGAGAAGATGACTGTGAAGATCCGTTCTGTTCTGATCCTTTTAAGACGTCTGGACTGGCAGTCAAACGTCTGGTCAAACGTCTAGACCCATTCCCAAACGTCTGAAAATTGAAAAATCTTTACGCAAGGTCAGGTCTACGCACTGGCTACTGACAGATAGATTTCTTCTCTCTCTCTTCTTCTTCCCTCCCCCTCACCAAATCCTAGCCACTCTCTATATAAGAGCCCTCACCCCCTTCCTCTCTTCTCCACTCCACCACCACCACCTTCTTTCCTCTCCACTACCATGAGAGAGACGAGCGAGAGAGAGGGAGCAAGAGTGAGGGGCGAGGAGGAGGAGCAGCGCGAAGAGAGGAGGAGGTGGGTGAGCTCGCGAGTTTCATGGGAGCTCGTTGGAGGGCGCATGGCCGGAGCATCGCATGCGGGAGGAGGAGTGCATCGAGGGAGCCGTCCCTGACTTCCTACTGCACCCGAAGCTGCAGACAAGATGGAGGAGCCACGGCGAAGCACTGCAAAACGAGCGAGAGGTCGCTCTGGTACTAGGATTTTTCCAGTATCAGACGTCTGGAGTGCCTTCCAGACGACGGGTTAGACGTCAGGTGACGACACCGGACGTCTGAAAGTAAGGTCTTGCGAAGGTACGTTCTTCTTACGATTACGGCCATGCAGGCTGCACCGTAAAGCCGATTTTGTTTGGCTAAAAGGGGGGATTTGTCTGTCGCACGCAGGAGCAACTTTGAGAAGGCGAGCAGCACACCCTCCAATGCATTTCGGACGTCTGGATAGCTTACCAGACGACCGGAGGCACTCCCATACAATTGAAGGATAGGTCGGACGTTTGAAGTTGAGTCCAAACGGTCAAGTAGGGGTCCTAGATGTTTGAGGTCGACGCAGAAACTTGAAGTGAGACCCTGGTGACTTTTAAGACGTCTAGAGCTTGTACCAGACGTCCGATTTGGTTCTGCAGTTCTGTTTTTGACCCGTTTAGAATCCGTTTGGAGTCCATTTTACGCAAACAAGATATCTGTGGTTTCCTTGTGAGTTTCTCTACATGTTAGAAACCTTTTTATACTGTTCTGAACGTTCCGTTGTGTTATGTCCCTTGATATAGGATTCCGATATGTCGCGTGTTCGGGGCTTGTAGAGGCACGTGAGTCTACCGTTCGAGCCCCCAATACTCCCGGATTGTCTGGTAAAGTTGTTTCCCCCTGTTTTATTTATAAAACATGAATGCAATTATAAAAATTAGAGAACTAAAAACCTAGGATGTTGCATGAATCCTAGGACGAGAAACAATTACACTGCTGTATGCATGTTGAGATTGCAGTCATAAATGAATGAATAGAATGGTAAATAAGTGCCTGTTAATAAATACGAGCTGCCTGTGGAATATGAAATGCATGTGCTAGTTAAACAGTTACCTATGATATCTTGTTGTATATGTTGAATTGTGAAAATATAAGCTGCATGTATATAATACAAGAATGGAATTGTAAATGATGAAACCTGGTATGGAATAATATGGTGAATATGAGCATGAACCCTACGGGGAATTAATAGTAGAGCTCCTGTTGATGAATGGAAAGACCTGGAAATGTGAGTGGGAAGTGTGTTGGCCCTTGAGTATGTGATACCAAGGAGAGCGATTGTCCGCTGTTTAGTGTAGAGCGGAGCTAGCTGCCCTTAAGTTGAGACCCAGGGTTAGGATTGACCACTCTACACCGACTTCTGTTGGCCCTCGCGTACACTCTACCAGGGAGAGCTACTAGTGTAGGGAGAGAGCTAGCTACCTTACGGGGCCCGGGGTTCAACTAGCCGCTCTACACGGACTTATTAGGCCCACTGGGCAAACTGGGGTAGTTAGACGAGGGTGAGAGGACTGTGGAGGGGCAAGACCCCTATTTGGTTCTGAGGTGTTAGACCCCTGTTACTGAGAGGGCTGGGCCCCATACTGTTCCGTGCCGTACTTTGAGTGTACCCCCTAGCGAAAACGACTGACTGCGTGCCAGTGCGGAATAGCTACCCGTATGCTTATCGCGCGTGGTGTAGTCACCGCTACTTCTGTCTGTGACTTTGGGGTGGTTGACTGAGTGTAGGATCACCATGGAGGACTCTCCTGGCCAGGAGAGCACCACGTGTGCCTTCTACTCTTCAGAAAAAATTGCAATCAAGATCGTTCCCACGAGGAACATGCGAGATCAAGAAAGAAACCTGAAAGTAAACCAATGGATGAAAAGGAATTACTTGTAAAATAAAATAATTGGAAAAGATAAATTTACCTGTTAGCTTTCACTGCTTTAGTTAGTCTAGCTACCACTCTACTCAGAGTTCGCTGACTCCATTTACTCATAACCCTTTACAGGTCCAGGAGTTGAGCAGCCTGAGTCACCGGCTGCAGAGGGTGCTGGGCACAGTCGAGTCCAGTAGTAGTCTCTTGTTGTTGTAGTACTTCTTTCTATTAGTGAGTTCAGACTGTTGTTACCATTTCTGTTACTGTACTTTTGTCTCTACTTTCCTGTTATTATAGTGGTATGTACTGTTTAGCAGCTTTTACTTCTTTACTGCTTGTACTTTTTTATTGTTAGTTACTTTACATAGTGAATGTGGTTTATTTTCCTGCTTTTCGGTTATTTTTTGTTGGACGACTGGGTCCTGGAATTAGTCGAGTCGAGCAGATCTTGAGTCCTGTAGGGATTCGGGAACCGAGTCGTAACAATGACGAAGCTCCGGCAAGGTCCTACACATGAAATAGGAAGTCTTTCGACCTTTTGTTAGGTCCAAAAGCTTCGGGGTGATTCCCGAAGCAAAGTCCTAAGGTTAGAGCATGCATGGGTGCATGTGTGCGTGTGGTGAAGAAGCTTCATGGAGCTCCTAATGGCGAGGGTCGTTTGTGGTGATAGAAGTAATAAAAGTACCAATTGAATAGACCTAAACCTATGCCTAACTAATGCAAACAAAAACCTTAAACTAATTGAGGACGAAAAGGAAAGATAACCTAGGGTGATGGCAAGCCTCCAAGCAAAGACGGAGGGGAGAATTAGAGCTAGCGAGGAGGAGATGAGACATCTTCGTTGGCAGGAAGGACGATGACAAAGAGAGGAAAAAAAGCCCTCTCTCTATTGTACATGGGAGCGATTGAAGAGTAAGGTCGAAGAAGCTCCAGGTCTTGTTAATTGCAATGCCATGGAAGAAGGAGAAGGGGGATGTGGGTGCACCAAAACTTGACGATCTGAATCAGTGGACCTTAGTGACTCTTATAGGAGTGTTTGCCTATGCAAATAAGGCAACAAATCGTTGATGAGGCTCGTTTGACAGCAAGGAAAATGCAAGCTCTTTGGTCATAATTTTTGAGCTCTTAGAAGGAATCTAGAATTGGAAATTGGGTCAAATTGCTCAGACTTGATCGAGGAATCAACTAACCAAATTTGATAAGAATCGGACGAGTAGATTGGAGGGAATTCACCCCAAAATCTCGCATTGAAGAGATACATGCTACTGCTGGTTAAAGGAGGAAAATGGATGACGTCAGTATGACGTCGATCAGGGACCTTAATGGGAGGAATTTGGACCTGATCGTAAGGAATTCAAAAGTTAAGGGTCAAATTGTAAAGTAGGTAAATATGAGGTCGAAAATTCTTGACTTTTTAAGGTAACCTAATTTAGACCCAAATAATTTAACGGTGACTTCAATTTTGGATTTTAATAAATACTATTCGGTAAATTTACATTTTAACCTAAAATATTTTGCATATTAACCTTGGTCTTTGATTTAGGTCAAATTAGGATCATTTTGTCGAATTGATTGATCTAAATCTTATAAAATATTTTTTAATGATTTTTAGAATGTTTAGAATATAATTATTTTCATTAGAATCCTATTAATTTAAGTGATGCTGTAATTAGGATTTTTATTTGTGATTTAACCTTTAATTATTAAATCAATCAATACAGACTTGCTTATTGGAAATTTGAGCTTATTGACCTTCAATTGAGTGTAGGTTTACCCTTTAGTTAATCTGTATTTGTGTTAACTTGTTAAAATAGCAGAATTGAATAATTTGGATGTCATTCCCCTTAATTCTTAATATTATTAAGTTATAATCTTTTGTTGGTTAATAAAGTAAATTTAATCTTAAAACTTAATCAAATTAAACTAGACACAAAGGGTAGTTGGCATAGGTAGAAGGTTGAACAAGGTTGACTAATGGGGCTAGTGGTGCATGCCATGGCACCCCCAATCACGGCCTTCAATTCAACTTAGCCAAGAGCTTCAACTGTCGTGGTTGTGTGGGGAGCTTCACCTGCAACTTGCATGGGGGCAAGAGGATCCTTGGATGCAATGGCAAAGGAGTCCTCTATTGAGCACCCTCTCGAAGTCCAATGGGACGAGAACTTGGTGAAGAAAAACCCATTTCCCTTGATGAAGAGGTTGAAGAGCCTTCTAGGCCTCCAAACCTTGTTGAGAAGCTCTAGGAGGTAGGGGTGGAATTGCTTCCTAGCTATAACCAAATTTGGTGAGGATCGAACGAATTGATTGGAGGGAATTCACCCCAAAAGCTTGCATTGAAGAGATACATGCTGCTGGTTGAAGGAGGAAAATGGATGACATCAGTATGACGTCAATCAGGGACCTTAATGAGAGGAATTTGGACATGATCGTAAGGAATTCAAAAGTTAAGGGCCGAATTGTAAAGTAGGTGAATATGAGGTCAAAAATTCTTAACTTTTTAGAGTAGCCTAATTTAGATCCAAAGAATTTAACGATAACTTCAATTTTGGATTTTAATGAATATTGTTTGCTCAATTTACATTTTAACCTAAAATATTTTGCATATTAACCTTGGTCTTTGATTTAGGTCAAATTAGGATCATTCTGTCGAATTGATTGATCCAAACCTTATAAAATATTTTTCAATGATTTTTAAAATGTTTAGAATATAATTACTTTCATTAGAATCCTATTAATTTAAGTGATGTTGTAATTAGGATTTTTATTTGTGATTTAACCTTTAATTCTTAATCAATCAATTCAGATTTGCTTATTGGAAATTTGAGCTTATTGACCTTCAATTGAGTGTAAGTTTACCCTTTAGTTAATATGTATTTGTGTTAGCTTGTTAAAACAGTAGAATTAACTAATTTGGATGTCATTCCCCTTAATTCTTGATATTATTAAGTTATACTCTTTTGTTGATTAATAAAGTAAATTTAACCTTAGAACTTAGTCAAATTAGACTAAATACGAAGGATGAGGGTGTTACCATTAGAGCCCATTGGGAGCCAAAAGGTACCTAACTTGACCACCTGGTGAGAAAAGGAGGGTGGTCGTGACTATAGGGAAGAGAACCATGGTCGTTGGCATAGGTAGAAGGTTGAAAAGGGTTGACTTATGGGGCTAGTGGTGCATGCCATGGCACCCCTAATCACGGCCTTCAATTCAACTTAGCCAAGAGCTTCAGCCGTCGTGGTTGTGTGGGGAGCTTCACCTGCAACTTGAATGGGGGCAAGAGGATCCTTGGACGCAATGGCAAAGGAGTCCTCTATTGAGCACCCTTTCGAAGTCCGACGAGGACAAGAACTTGGTGAAGAAAAAGCCATTTCCCCTGATGAAGAGGTTGAAGAGCCTTATAGGCTTCCAAACCTTGTTGAGAAGCTCTAGGAGGTAGGGGTGGAATTGCTTCCCAGCTCTCTCCTAGGACATAGAAGATGATCGTGTTGCACCACTCATCTTCGATCTTGGGAATCTCATCAAGGTAGACGGTTGTTCTTTGCTTTGATACCATCCACAACAGAGGGACCAACAAAGGGAGAGAGAGAGGGATTGAGGTGCAGTGCCACGTCCACATACCTCTACCCTTACGAATAATGCTATTTTTTAGATCTTTAAAGATCCTAGTGCTAACATGAGAAGTCTAGGGGTTTCTTCTTGCAACTACTCCATGGCCATGGTTGCAATTTATCCATTGTTTGACATTCCTTTGTGTTTTTGATTTTGGTAGCAACGTGGTGATGCAACAACAGAAAGAGAAATCGTTGTACGGCTGGGCGTTTCCTTCCAGTTTCAACGTGCATAAGCGGCTCCCTATTTTTTCATCTTTCTTTTGCCTAAAGGCCGAAACGAAAAAGAGAGAGAGAAAAGAGGCCATGACCATTTTTCTTTTGTCATTCATTCTTGTTGCCTAGTTTTCCTAACGTGAGAAAGTAAAAAGAAGGTGGTGGGACTACCGTTCCCTTTTTTCCTCTCTTGACGTAAATTGGAGTTCTTATTTTTTCTAATTTTTCTTATATATATATATATATATATATATATATAAATGGAGGAAGGAAAGAATGGTGTTGGAAGGGACAACTGAAAGTTAGTTTCTTAACTCCTATCACTTGTTCATAGTAACCAAAAGGAGATTTATCTATTTATGGGAAGATTGAAATCATGAGGGGATGTTGTTCCACTTTCCCTTATTATTTCACAATTGTTTTTGTAGAGATTTGCTTTTGAAAAATGGGTTAGCTTTGTGTAACCTCTTGTTGGGAAGAACAATTTTGTTTTTACCGATTGGAGTGAATTGGTTTGGGTGGTTTGACCTTGTGATTCTATACCCTCACACGTTTGAGGGATTTTCTCAAGTTAAAAATATCATAAATCTTGTAGCTGTGATTGCTTCGGGTCGTTGCTTACTCACATGTTTTGTGCAATATTATATATAGGATTCATCATATGGATTATTTAATTTTTATTTGTGAGATTTTAATTTAATCCCAACACAGGGGAGGCATATTTTGGGCCATGCGGAGGTGGGAAGGCTCTCGACCCGGCTGTTCTCACTTGCGTGTGTCAAATGAAATGCATGTCGATACATGTAATTATTTTGTTACGTGATATATATTTAGTTGAAAGATTAAATATTTAGTCAGTCACTTAATTCACCTTTTATCTACGTTGAATTAAGTAGAGTTAATTTAAGGTAAAATTATTTTACTTTTTTTAATAAAATAATTTTATCCGGTAAAAATATTCAAATAAATTAATTTACTTATTATATTATTTATTTCACTTTTTTAATTTATTCTATAAATTTATTCTCCTTGCCAAGCGGCAGTAGGAGAGATCACACAATTCTCCCGTGTTGAGGTTCGTTTTCTTTTGAGATCAAGGTACATCGATCAGGATGCTGAATGGCCCTCACGTATCTATATATCACGGGGGAAGTCATTGACCATCGACTGGGTTTATGCTGCCCAATAACTTTTGGTCGATTATCCCTAAAAAAGAGAAAGAGTCATATAATTATGCGTGGAAAAAAAAAAACCGCAAAAAGCTTCGAACAGCTAATTAACTGCATGAAATCAAAATCCAAACAAATAGATACGTTGGCTCCCCCTTAACCACGTAGCGGCTGGCAATGTGCCATGCCACCAACTCATAATAAAGTTAGACATCTTTTCCCGTCGTTCTCATCCGTGGTACATTCGTGCGCTTCTTTTTTCCTGATTTGCTCCATATCAACGGTCAGCTGGATCCTCAGCTAACTCCGAGACAGTTGATCTTGATGTCTCCCTTTCTCCCAATCCCATTCTCCTCCTCCTTCTTCTTTTTCTTGATTAATGCTCTCGTGTATCCACCAGCTTTCGCATCCGCGATGTCCTTGGACTTCCCGAATTTCGAAGAACCACGGCTATCCTGCTCGGCCGACGTCGAAGGCATTTGCCTCAGAGGGCAAGCCTTCGTCGATCCCTCGGCGGGTGCCGTCCAGCTCACCCGTGCCGACGTGGGCCGTGGTCTGGTCCTCTTCTCCCAACCCCTTCTTCTATGGAACAGCACCACGGGGGAGCTCGCCAACTTCACCACCAACTTCTCCTTCGACGTCGTCTCCGACAGCGACAGCGACGTCGACCCCAACCGCCCCGTCTCTTGGCAGATCGGACATGGCGTGGCCTTCTTCCTCGTCCCAGTTGACTGGGAATTGGCGAGCGATGAGGGGTCGTGGGGCCATCCCCCGCGCCGCGCAGGTAACATTAATTTCATCACCGTTGAGTTTAGCAACGATCGGCAGCAGGATGGAAGGAGCCCTAACTGCACGTCTCACGTGGGCATCAACGTCAATTCGCATTCCATGGGCAACGATGTCTGGTCCAATACCTCTCTTTGCATGGGAGGTGACGTCTTGACCTCTGGGCCAATAGGTGTAGCTCGAGTCTCCTACGATTACCTATCCAAGAATCTCAGTGTTTCCCTAACCTATAATAACTCCTTGTACGAGCTATCGAATGCCGTCGATCTGACACGAGTCCTGCCGGAGTGCGTTTCCGTTGGTTTCACCGCAAGCACTGACCAATATGCGTACGATGTGAAAAGGGTCTTATCTTGGAGTCTGGAATCCACATTAGAAACTGTTGCCGATAATGAGGCAATTCCACAGACCACCACCACCACCAACACCACCGGTGACAGAAATATTAATAGTGGCCACTGGAGACGGCAGAGACCACCAATATTTGCGATGATTCTGGTAGCTACTTGGATCCTCTTGCTAATCGCCATGCTTTGTCTTCTGTGGTTTGTTCTCCGGACATATCGCGTGAGAAGGGCAGAAAGAGGAGGTGGGAATCATAGTGGGGAGAGGCGTCAGCGTGCGCCCGATCACGAGGAAGCAGGAAGTCGTCAAGGTGCTACCAATATCGATGAGGAGCTCGGCAGGGGACCTCGGAGCTTCACATTTGATGCCCTCGTCGCTGCCACGAAGAACTTTAAGGAGGAGTGGAATCTCGGTAAGGGCGGGTCTGCTTGCGTCTACAGAGGATTCCTGAGAGATCACAACCGAGAAGTCGCCGTTAAGAGGATAGCGGGTAATCCGTGGCACGGTAGAAAGGCATTCGTGGCGGAGATAAAAGCCATCGGTCAGCTGCGCCACCGTAACCTGGTCCCGCTCATCGGTTGGTGCCGCGAAGGCAGCGAGCTCCTGCTGGTGTATGAGTTCATGGCTCATAGAAGCCTTGACACGCACCTTTTCCACGCGGAAAAGGTGCTACCGTGGCCTCAGAGGAACCACATTGCGCTTGGCGTGGCATGTGCTCTGGCATATCTTCACGACGGGTGGGATCAGTGCGTCTTGCACAGGGACATCAAGTCCAGCAACGTCATGTTGGATCGCGAATTCAATGCTAGGCTCGGGGATTTCGGCCTCGCGAGGCTCACCGATCACCGCGGGTCGTCCTTACAAACACACACGTTGGCGGGGACGATGGGGTACATGGCGCCGGAATTGTTCGCCGCGGGCAAGTCGAGTAAGGAAACGGATGTCTATAGCTGCGGAATCGTGCTATTGGAGATAGCATGTGGAAGGAGGGCCGTCGATCACGAAGTGAAAGGGAAGGAGATGCTAATCAATTGGTTGTGGGCCCTGTACAGAGATGGCACCGTCATGGATGCCGTGGATGAGAAGCTGAGCACGGACTTCGATGGGCATCAAATGGAGCAGTTGATCATGGTGGGGTTGTGGTGCTCTCATCCAGACCCAAGCAGTCGTCCATCTTCCACGCAAGTAGTGTCTGCTCTCAAGTTTGAAGTTGAGGTGCCTCGGCTAACTATTGTACAATCCGATGACGCGCAAGTGTCGACTTATGTGCAATCTCCCGCTACTGCATTGCCTTCTACTCCATCAACAGAGTCGTCCATTGTTCAGCCCATGCTCATGAGATAACAAAAAAAAAACTGAAGTTACAACGAATTAACAAATTATTTGTATGTGCATGGCAGCCACTTTGTTTTGTTTGCACTCTTTAATTTGGCATGCGTGTTTCATTTCACCGTGAAACTTTCTATGTTATTCCTGCTTTTAAAGTATAACAATTGGGCTTCGTTTGCAATTTTGGTGTGAAAGAATTCTATTCAAGTGTTAGGTTTCTTTTAGACCTAGTTTATTTTGGAGGTTAACCCTTTAAAAGAGACGTTCACCCCCATTTACTTGAGTACTTAACCTTCAATTTGTTAACTCGGGTTTATCTACTTTAACATGGATTTGTCTAACACAATTTCAATTGTTATTAGTTAAATTCGTGTTAAAATTATACACCACTCGTATCTCTGATGTCCCTCATATTTTATATATTTAACATACTATCAAATAAATGTCATAAGGGTTAATACCACAACTTAATATCAATTCAAGTAAATACAAACTGATATTAACACTACTATGTAAGTAAACACAATTACAAATTAACATTAATTTTATATTTCTTAATATCACTTTCTTAATCTTTCAAATAAATTAATATATATATATATATAAAATAAAAACTTGTGATCAGCAGTTGGGATATCTGATGGTTAAATGCCATCAGGTAGTCACTGCAAAGTTGTATAAATAGATCATAGTTTTTAAAGAGAATAGCAAAGTCGATATTGCTCAAACAAAAACCATCAAGGTCGCAACCTTCCTTCAACCTTTCTAATTATGCAAGAACTTGCTACTAATGAACATACACTGCAAATGATTGGTGCATTTTTCAAGTGTGCGATGCACACTGGTTGACCCTTAGTTTCAAGTTGGACTACTTAGTTAGACGGGGCTCTACAATCAGATCAATAAAGTTATGGTAATTAAGCTTGAATTCTGGCTTCTATTCCGAACCCATTTCACAACCCTTTACCTTTATGACTTGCCCTTTAGGACGAGTATTACTCAAACGGACATGATCCTTCCATAATTTCAGAACTTTAATATTTACGTCCGTTAAATGGAATTTTGGTTTAATTGAATTAACTGGGTTCTTGATCTTCTTTTAATTTTTTTATATTTTTTGTAAGAAGATAAATATGTTAGGCATGGGACACTTTGAGGTTGCCGGTGGGATACTCTACCACCAAACCAACCCCTTGATGGCATGGGTTTATGATCATGATCGAGACATGCATGCACGTAAAGAGTAAATCTTGTGAAATAAACGCTCGTATTTTGGCAGTAACAGTTCTATACATTAATTAACATTCAAATAAAATCATTTCCTTATATTAAATCAATACCAATATACATTAAAATATATCTACTTTAAAATAACATATACATTAAAATATATTTATCATATTACATCAACCTACTCACACCTATATCTTAATATTGATTAAATATCCATTAACATCATCTCAATACATTAATCATTTTATCCCATCACTTATTCCACTACTTATTTTACTCCCAAACAAATACCCCCACTCCACTTATCCTAATCTTACGCAGTCCAATTTTCTCTTGCGTCCAATTACAGCATTAATTTGATATCTATGGCCTATGGGCGACGTTTTCATCACTTGATCTCTCTCTTCGCGGCATTTTAACGAAGACGTAAGTCCAAAGTTGAATCCTCCCAGCATTTAAAGGGGGCAACTTTTGCATTTTCCCCTTAATTCATACGAAGTTTAATTTACGTGCACGTAGAAGTCCTATTTGGACGGCCACACCGTCACATTAGACCAAAGAATACGAGAGACACGATTTTCCATGCACAATTCAAACGGGTGCATGCAAAAGTCTCCTATAGGGATTCCCTTTATCGGATCCTTAATTCCACTCAACACCGACACTTTGAGAAATTCGTGTCTACTATAGCACCTAATTTGATTTCCACTCAGATCAAATCTTTGATTCTGACCAACAAAGAGATCTAACAAGGCCCAACCATAATTATAAATGCACATACACAACTCTACAAATACGAGATCCATGTACCCACCCATGATCCCCTCATTGTCATCTGATACACACAAGGCAACAGCTAGCTAGCTAGCATATAAATTAGAGGCTACATACTTAATTCTTCGCCTTCGTGTGCCTACGTCGAAACCCGCGATATGGGTCGCAAGGATCATCACAAAAGGTTGATGATACTAGGGATCACCCTGGTCTTGATGTTCTTCTTCTTCCAGCTGCAACCCCAGACTGTAGGAGGCTGCAGGCTCCTGAAGGAGAAGAAGGCAGGTGGCTGGAGCCGGCTGCCGGAGTTCGACGGGTTGCTGCTGGAGGTTCTCCCCGGTGGAGGACCATCTTGCAAAACATCTAGTGGTGCTCCGTGCAACAAGAACTAATCTATATATCTGCGTGTGTGTGTGTGTGTGTGCGCTT
This sequence comes from Thalassia testudinum, assembly GCA_037157565.1. Taxonomy (NCBI): domain Eukaryota; kingdom Viridiplantae; phylum Streptophyta; class Magnoliopsida; order Alismatales; family Hydrocharitaceae; genus Thalassia; species Thalassia testudinum. The sequence goes on along the minus strand of JAZHRO010000022.1, from coordinate 110,478,681 downwards.
ATGGATAGTTGCGGGGTCCTAAATGCATATGCTTGAAAGTTTCTAAATAAGTATGTATATATGATGGTGTTTGGTATTGTGGCGATCGTGGTGTTCATGATCAGCTTGCAGCTGCATGTTGTAGATGCGAGAGTTTTGATCGAGGGAGTACAAAGATTGTTGGAGCTGCTTGTCTATTTTGCCTCAGATGCTCAAGGGTGGATCAAGTTCGGGGACTTTCATTGGTCCCTTGGACTAAGAACACTGACTTGAATATGCACAATTTTGTTCCTTCTTTGCCTTGCAAAATTGAAGGTTTAATTTGTATGTGTTTGTGTAATGGATCATGTGCACATATTAATTTTGATGGTATAAAGTAAAGAAGTCGGTTGATTTCACAGTGCATTTGAAGTTTTATTCGTCTATGTTGGTTGCATTCTTTCCATAAATATCACAGATGAAAAAATCTACACAGAATTTTAAACATAAATAGTTTTGATGGATAGTCTTCCATTTGACTAATTAACTTTCTTTTGGAACGAGCTAGTGTTGGAATTGAAGTGTTAAATTTAACATTCATAAATTGACTAATTAGTCTCATCATTTTATTTTGTCACGTCAGCATATGTAACTATATTTTGTACTTATCAATTAACTTTCTTCTTCTCATTCTACTACTTTATTCCACCTAATAAATACCTCATTTGGAAATAAACATTACTAATTTCCTGATAGGACTATCAATTCAACCAAACATCTAAATAGAATAAACACACTTAATTCATTCCACTTCTTTACATCTCTTAAATATCCCTACAAATTATTCTCCCAAACAAACATCACCTTAAACTCCTCGTACTCCTTGACAGGTTTAATGGAAACTGAATTGGGTCACGATCTCGAGCAAGACCTGGACTCCATCCAACCCCAAAAGTTGGCGAAGTGTGCCAACCGTAGTTAACGAATACTCCCGACCATGCATATATATTGATTAAACGATTTGCTTTAATATTCAATCGTCGAGTTTTCTAAGTTACGTACGTCTTGATCAGACTTCCTTGCCATATCTGTAAATGATATATATTCTCTGTGGGATCCCAACTGTACCATCTTCCAAGAATTTAATGGCCATTTTACCCATCTTGAAAACCCTCTCTCTCTCTCTCTCTCTCTCTCTGCTGGTCTAACATGGAGCCCTTCTTTTACAAACGGAAATGGGATCCCCACCATAGCATTTTCCCATTTTACCCATGTCGAAAAATTGTATACCCTCCATGTCCTCACCCCTATCTCCATCTGTCCGATGTGGAGTCAATTTTGCCATTTGTTGAGAAACTTTGCCATTCCATATAGTTGTGCTATCCAATTATAAATTAAATATATAAATTTATATATATATATATATGTATGCATGTATACTTGTGAACAGAGAAAAAGGTACCAAGAAGTTGAAGTCCAAGTGTAAACTCTTTCTTAGATGCTTTCAATACTGTCCAATTCCAAATTATCAATTTTAACCTATACCATAATAATGAATATGCATAAACCTCTTCGGTTATACCATGGAAGTGAGTTACCCTTTACAATGTCAATGAGTTACATAACGAAAAAGATTTAGTTTGGGACTCCCGATATAATATTCTCACCACAACAAGCTCTAAATCCTAATGTAAAAAAATACTATAATCATTCCACTATTTTGTGTATTGAAGTTTCTCTATTTTGATTACTTACCCCGTGCATTGCATCGGTACATACTACTATATGTAGAATTTGAATGAAACAAAGATAAGAAGTGGCACATGCATGTAGAATTTGAATGAAATATATACATAATACATGGAGCGTGCACTAGCCTTTTTGTTTTTTTTATAATGATGTAGAATTTCATATGGACAAATTGGAAAACTGGTCACCTTACACAAAATCTTGCGAGTAAGATTCATAGTTAATTTCTTCTACCAAAATCCATACGACCATAACTTGATGGGCAGGTGCATCGATCAATTCATGTACCTCTAATGCAACTAATTAATACATACTTGTGGTAGCCATCTACATGAGGCTTTACTTGCATCTAAGGTCGGATGAGTACGTGCATGTATATGGATGGTTTCACCATCAAAATTTACCAAAGTAACAAAACGTACGTTCGAGGCGAACTATTTTCCACGCACCAGGGTGTACTTATATTGTAGAAGTCTGGTGCGTGGAAGACCTTCCATTCAATTCAAACGTCAGAACTTTAGAAATCCATGCCTACTCCTTTGGATTCTTCTCAAGCATTTGATTCTGACCGCAGCTGTAATATTCCACTTCTGTAATAGATACAAAGCTATATATCTGAAATTGGCTGCCATGTAACAAACCCTATCTAGCTTAGAACATACCATCACATTCTGACAGTGTGTACCGACGATGCTACCCAATCGTTATATTTTATAACAGTATCGAAAGTAAGGACTTAAAAGAAAATTGAACCCCAAAACAAAGCAAAATAAAAAAATTTTTGGACCTGATACACAGAGAGAGAGAGAGAGAGAGAGAGAGAGCTGTACTTATAACCTAAACAAACAAAATCCTTGAACGAATTGAATACGTACGTACCACACGTACAAAATTCAAATGGTCAAAATCATGCACATACGAGGAGACGATGATTTGGACCAATTGTAAGCAGCCCCTTTTGATCCATTTGTGAGACCTTTGGAATTCCACCTAATATAACTTTTGATTTCTCATCCAAATGCCAGCCACTTTTCTTCGATTCAAACATTTGACCCAACAAACATCAACTCATCATCAATTAGTGTATATATATATATATATGCAAACAAGCATAACCTACCTACAAAGGTGCATGCAGTCATCCCATATACACATACACACCAATTACTTGCTCCTCTGATCAATTAATATCCTTCCTGGAAATTAATTAATTAAGCCCGCGATGGATTCTCAATCAGCTTGCAAGAGGATGATGGTAGTCTTTGGCATCATCTGGATCTTGGCATTCATGATCAGCTTGGAGCAGCTACATGTTGTACAGGCGGCGAGACTTGTGAGGGAGAAGCAAGATCATTGGAGTTCCTTGTCCAATTTGCTCCAGATTCTCGCGGGTGGATTGGATTCGGGTTCTTCGTGTAAGACAACAAGCGGAGCTCCATGCCCGTAGATCATAGTTCCTGCTGCTCTTTAATTGGTCCCTCAGACTAAGAACGCTCGCCCGAATACACACAATCTTCTTGTTCATTCTTTGCCTTGCAAATTGCAGGCTATATGCATGTACGTGCATGTTTACGTATAGACATGTTTAATAATTCATTATAATACATGTATGCTATTTTAATTTGATGGTATAAATTAAGTAAAGTTTGATTGATTTCATGATGCGTTAGGAGTTTTTTATTTATAATAATTTGTCGCAATATTCTTCTCAAATCATGGATAAAAATTCTGCATGGATCTTTAAACACAAAATTAATTAAAGATTTACGGTCGTGGCTGTGCTCATTCTATTCTCATGAACAGGTTTAACTGATCGAATTGAATGGGTTCTTGATCTTGACCAAGACCTGAAAACTCCAATCCCCATCAACAGAATTAGGGGAAATCTAGTTTGAGCTCCACCATAATTAATCGTTTATTTTATACCAACCATAACTCAGGAATCCTGATCGATCGTATATAACCATATATACATACTGATTAAATCGTTTCAGTCGGGTTCTCTGATCAGTTACGTTGAACCAAACTTCCTACCCATAGAAATCGACAACAAGGACATTAATTAAAATGATTCTAACATCAGTAATACATGAAAGCTTAATATATGCATCCTCGATGATCTAATCATTGGACATTTCATCAGCTGCATATATGATAGAACTCTTTCTCTTCATGATGAACAAAAATTAAGCAACGAAGAACAGAAGTATTTAATGTCAGTCCGCATGTTGAATCTGAGTGAAATATATACACAATACGTGGAGTTTTTCTTTCTTTCTTTCTTTCTTTCTTTCTTTCTTTTTTTTCCTTAACAACCCAGAATCCCTATATGGATAAATTCGTATACACCAACCTCCCAGGTAACATAAGGATGAGGACTCAAACTTGAGATTCTCCCCCAAAATTTAGAAGTTTACATCATTTGATCATACCTAGCTTGGTGGGCACATGGAGATCCAATTAATTGCAGCGGATTAATACATAGTTGCGGTGGTTGCAACAGCCACGGTTCAAGACGTGGGGCATCAAACAAAGGTATAGAAAGCAAAGAGTGCCCTTCTCCACCATCAAGGAAAAGATGAAGGAAAAGGGCCAACGGGTGCAGAAACACCTTTGAATATGTGGCGTGGTTAAAATGAAAGAGAAACGCTCTGATTAGCTTTCGCATACATGATTTGGAGTCTCCATTGATTAAGGCTTCGATGCATCATGGAGAGTCGTGACGATATACATCCTCATTTTTGCATGAATGATGAGATATATAATTAGATAGAGCCTAAGACCTAAGAACTAAAAAATCATGTGATGATTGCATGCACATGCCATAAATAAAGTTTACAACTATGTCAAGGAGAAACATGACACAACAATGTATAGAATGTGCTCGCTCGTCGTCGTCAATCATCGTCACAGCCCTTCCTCCTCCCAGTCATGCCCTTGTAGTACTACTAACGCAACTATGATCATTTCATGAACTTTGATGATTTTCATAATCATGCTTTGACATATTTTATAACGGTATCAAAGACTAAGGACTTAAAAGAAAATTGAACCCCAAAACAAAGCAAAATCAAGTTTTTATGGACCTAGCAGTTATTTAAGAACTCAAGCTCAGTATGGTACAATTTTCGAGTAAAAAATGCATGCACTTATAGAGAATCTACCACAAAATATTTTCCAAATCAGTTAAAATAATCCTTTTCAAAATAGACAATCGTGATTAACGACTTTATATGCAATTTGTTTGCGAAAACTTAGAATTCCTCGCTGCCCCCACCACCATCCCCCTACCTTCTCTCCAACTACATATCACTCCCATTGTTAGCCTCACGCTGATTCGAGTGCATAAGGAGCCCATATACATTCCTTTCTTTTTATGATCAAGAATCCTATTTGGGTAAATTAAGAGAAAATTGGCTATCTTTCATACACTAATCTCTCCCCCCAATTAAGATTAAGAGTCTTTATTATTTGACCATGCCCCTTGTACCTTTAAAGAAAAAAATTTGAAAAAAAGCGAAATTACTCCTTAATAAACAATAGGTTTTAAATCAAAATTGATTGAGTATTAACCCGTCAGGGCATGCTCATTCGGCGGCAATTGTACTCACTTAATTTAGCAGTGGTGGGAGTACTCCCATTCAAATTATACTCTGTCTTACCCGAAAGAGGTGTTTGTATGAGAGGCTCCCTTTAATTTCTCATGTTGCTATGAAATTTCACCCATAATCCTAGGTCAATAAAAAGTTATAAAAAAAAAAAAAAAAACCTAGTGCATGTGGAAGTTAATACACATATAGAAGTATCGTTGCGTGTCTCTTTCATCCTGAATGACACCCATAGGTATTCCCCCACCGTTGACCTTCCATAGGTCAAAATTTGATCATTATGAGATGGTTGTTTTGCCTCAATAAATGTAACAATATCGACGTAAAATACTGCATCTGCAGGACGTTCACACATGCACCTTGTCCTTCAGTTTGGATATGCATAGCTTTACTAACCTAAAAAAGCAAAATCCTTCAACAAAATTCAAATGGTCAAAATCACATACGATGAGACGATGATTTGGACCAACTGTGAGCAGCCCCTGTTTCCATTTGTGAGACCCTTCAACTCCACTCAATTTCTTCTGATCTCTCATCCAGATGTCGGCCGCGTTTCTTCAATTCAAACATTTTGACCCGAGAAACATCAACTCACATCGTCATCCCCGTGCTTCAAGTGAATAAGGGCCCCCATAAACATTTCTTTATCTATTTATTTTTCCTTTTGTTGGTTTTGTAACCAAGAATCCTATTTACAGAAAAGTAATATACAATTGGTCGTCTTAGGCACACTAATCTCGTGGACAATACAGGGATATGGGGGCTTGAATTTAGATCTCTCCACCAATCTATCATTCACAACAACATCCCATGTACATTTTGAAAAGAAGTAAAGGAGCAAAATTACTCCATAATAAACACGCAGGTTCTAAATCAAAATTAATTGCCATCTCCCTCTTTAAGACGTTGGTGTTCCTCTCTAAACCCGGTATGAACGTTAATGCATATGGACGTATCGTTTGGATATCTCCTAAATTCCTCCCGATTGAGACCCCACCCTTTGACCAATTACAAGTGAAAATTTCGCAATTATACATGACACGGGTGCTTCGATCGCCTTCCAATCGATCCCGTGATCTGGGATGGTATTATCGTTAAATCCCCTAAATCAATGCAATAATATCCACATAAAATGCCGCATCGATCTACAGAGAAACACGTGCATCTTGTTCTTCAATTTAGATATCTCTCCATTAGGGGAGCTTATAAACAAACAGATTAATCCTCCGAGTAATTACTGCACATGCAAAATTCTAGTGGTCAAATTAAATTAGATCATACTGGAGAAAACCAGCATGATTTTGGACCAAGTAAGCGGCGGCAGCCCTTTTTTCCATTAAGGAGACCCTTTCAAATTCAACCTAACCTCTTTTGATTTCTCATTCAAATGTGATAGGGCGCGTTTTTTCGATTCAAACATTTGACCCAACAGCATATATAAATTAATATGCAACCACATGGGCGTAGACAAGCATAAATAACCTACCTACGAAGGTGCCACACTATATGTGCTCATCCATCTTTTCCTAAACTCTTCCAGAGTTCTCCCTTCCCATCGATCCCTCCATCGAAGAACCGCGATGGATTCTCAAGCTTGCAGGAGGATGACGGCGGCGATCGGCATCGCCGTCATCTTCGTGTTCATCGTCTTGCAATTGCACGTTGCGGAGGGGAGGCTTCTGAGAGACAAGCAAGAAGGTTGGAGCTTGCACCCTTTGCTCCAAATGCTCAAGAATCGATTGGATTCAGGGCCATCGTGTGGGACGACGAGCGGAGCTCCATGCCCATAGCTACCATTGTTTGGTCCTTCAGACAGAGAACACACTAACTGCACTGCATTCTTTTGTTGAATCTTTGCCCCTGTAATTAATTGCAGGGCTATATATATATATATATATATATATATATATATCTGTGTGTATCCATTTTCTAAAAGTGTATTTTGACTGTACAATGAAAGGAAGCTCCTGAAAAACTGTGTTTAAGTTAGATTGTGTTGCAATGGAAGGAATGGGTGGAAATGCCCCACCTGTTATTCTGACAGAAAGAGTTCGCATACATACAAGCAGGGTTTTAGCAAATTACAATAAGCACCTCGCTCGTATCACAAATTAATACAGATTGACGTCTGACGGATGGAAGGTTGGGACCACGTGGTCTCTCACCGCCCCGCAGGTGTACGGTTTGTCATCCTGCACGTACCAAAATTAATTTTGCCGTGCTGCACTTTGAAATTTTTCCTTAACTTTTTGTTGGTTCTAATTAATTGGGGGAGGGAGTAAACATAATTTTATCTCAAATTATAAGTTCTTATTTCTCTTTCTAAGATTGTACGTGGGTTAGGTTCAACTTTAATTTAACTTGACCCAATCCAAATGAGTTAAGTTGGGTGAGTTACAATAGGTTGGATTATGTTAGGTTGGGTTTGAAGTTTAATTAATTCAATCCAATCCGCAACCCAATGTAACCTGATATATATATATATATATAATAGAGACAAACTTAAATTTTCCCTAATTACAACCCAATCATCAACTAAATCCCCTCCACGTCCAAGCTCAATATCCCAAATTTCCCTTACTCCCACCTCCCCCATGTCCCAAATTTGAAATTCTCCCACCCCTGTCCCAAATTCCATGCAAAGTTTGAATTTTTTTTTGTTTTTATCTATTTTGTTTGCATTTAGAATATAGAAGTTATTTATGAATTTAAAATACTTAGTTATTAAGTATGAAAGACAGAATATACGTAAAAGACAAACATAAGTTTTAAGTCTTTTGACTAGTCAACAACCCACTCAACTCAACCGAACCCAACCCGACTTGATTTTTATGGGTTGAGTTGGGTTGAGAAACTCTCAACCTAAAATCGTGAATTGAATTTGAGTTAAGTCCTAACCTAACCCATGTACACCCCTACTTCTTTCTTTCTTTAGGTATAGACTTGATGCAGAAGGAGCGATAGGTTGCAAGAGTGGTTGGGTGAGATGAAGGAATCACCTGTCGTTACTTGGAAATCTCTTTAGTCACCGGGAGGAATGCCTATCCCTCTTCATCTCTTGAAGACAAAGTGAGAGACCTTCTTGTTGGGTGGAGAAGGAAAACTCTTTCCAGAATGGGGCACGTGAGATGAGTCAAATGGGGCATTAAGGGCCTCTTAAGATTTTGGTTCTCGTGTACTGTCATTAAAAAGACCTCTCTTATCAGAATAAAGAGCTGGATAGCAGACTTTATATGGGACAATAAATCTGTTACAACCCGGTTCCCGAATTCGTACAGGACACGAGATCGGACCGACTCGACTGATCCCAAGACCCAGTCGTCCAATGAGAAAGTAACCAAAAAGCAAGAAAGTAAACCACATTCACCATGCTAAGCAACTAACAGTAACAAAAGTACAACAGTAAAGAAGTAAAACTACTACAGTGCACACCACCACAATAGTAGAAGGTAAATAGGTACAAAAATATAAAGCACAGAATGTAAGAGTACAAGGGTGCAAAAGACTACTCACTACTACAGAAAAGAGTACAACAGAAGCTACAACTACTGGGCTGTACTATGCCAAGTACCCTCTGTAGTCGTAGGCTCTGGCTGCTCAACACCTGAACCTGAAAAGGGTTATGAGTACACGGAATCAGCAAACGCTGAGTAGAGTGGCAACCAACTAATTAAAGCAGTAAAGGTGGACACGTAGCAGTTGTGTTTCAATCACTTTCTTTAACAATTTATTCTTTTTCATCACTTGGTTTATTTATCAGGTCTCTTTCTTGATCTCGAATGTTCCTCGTGGGAACGATCTTCATTACAGTCCTTCCAGAAGAGTAGAAGGCACACGTGGTGCTCTCCTGGCCGGAAGAGTCCCCCGTGGTGATCCTACACCCAGTCAACCAACCCAAGGTTACGGACAGACGTAACGATAACTACAGCACGCGCGATAAGTGTACGGGTAACTACACCGCACTGGCACGCGGTCAGTCGTTTCAGTTAGCGGATGCACCCAAAGCACAGCATGGAACCAGTATAGGGCTTAGCCCTCTCGGTAACAGGGGTCTAGCCCATCTCAGTAATCAAACGGGGGTCTCGCCCCTCCACAATCTGCACACCCTCGCCTGACTATCCTGGTTTGCCCAGTGAGCCTAACAAGTCGGTGTAGGGCGGCTAGCTGAACCCCGGGTCCCGTGGGGTGGCTAACCCTCTCCCTACACTAGTAGCTCTCACCGGTACAGTGTACACGAGGGCCACCGAGTCAATGCAAAGTGGCCAAACCCACCCCGGGTCTCAACCCGAAAGGGGGCAAGCACCCTCTACACTAAGAGGTAACGTGCACTCCCCTTGTACCACGTACTCAAGGGCAAGCACACTTCCCAAAGCATTTCCAGATCCATTCCATATATTGCTCAGGAGCTCTACTCCTAATCCTCCCCATAGGGTTCATGTTCAAATGCCTAATGGCATTCAATACCAGGTTTCATCATTTCTATTTCCATTTTCATATTATACACATGCAAAATGTAATACTACCATTCACATTTCCATATTCAGGTTATTCACAGGTAGCTAGTGTTTCCAACATTCACCTTTCCATTTCCAAATTTATATACATTCAGCTCATATTATGTCATTTCACATGTGCGACAGGAAGGTTACATTTAACAGTTAACTAGCACAATTACTACATATTTAGCAGGCAACTGTTATTCATTTACACCCAATTGTTATCATTCTATCTACTCATTCAAGACTGCAATCCATTCATTCAACACAAACATTCTAGTATTTCCAGTCCTAGGATTCATACCATACCTTAGGATCTAATCATTCATTCCACACATGCATTCAGGTTTGTATTTAAATTAGGGGAAGCCACTCTACCAGTAAACCCAGTAGTAGTGGGGGCTTGAATAGTAGGCTCACGTACCCCAGCAACCCCCGAACCTGCAACGGAAACAAGTCCTATCACAAGGATCAATCACAAGAGAATACTCAGAATAGTATCTAAAGTATTCCAACAAGTAGGGGAATTCATATGGGAAACATCGGTATCTTAACTACGGAAAACAGACCTCAAACGGATCCTAAATGGGTCAAAAATCGTGTTCCTGACTCAAATCAGACGTTTGGAATAACTTCCAGACGTCTTAAAAGTGTCCAGTGCTATACCTCAAGTCCTGCGCCACTCCTCAGACGTCCAGGAACTTCGCTAAACTGTCTGGACCAAGTTCCAGACGTCCGACCACCTCTCCGGACGTCTGGAAGTACTTCCCGTCGTCCAGTACGTCACCCAGACGTTCGAAATGCGTGGGAGGGCGTGTCTCACGCCTTCCCGAAGTGAAGCCTGCACGAAATCCACCAAATCTCCTCAAAAAGGCATGCAACAGTGTCTCGGCGGAGCGGCCTGCACGGCCGTATCCACAAAGAAGACGTACCTTCGCGAAGTCTACTCCTCGGTCATCTGGGCCCTCCTCCAGACCTTGCCTACGTCGTCTGGACGTCGCTCCAGACATCTGATTCTGGGAAAAACCCAGAACCAGAACCTGCTTCCGCCTTCCCGCGCTGCGTCCTCTCGCCTGCAGCTCTGACTGAAGCAGTGTCAGGGAGGACCTCCCCGTCATACTCCTCCACATCGCGTGCGCACCGCTCCGGCCGTGCACTCACCGGTGAGCTCCCACACGAGCTCGCAAGCTAAACTCCTCTCCTTCTCGCGCCACTCCTGCGCTCTCACTGCTCTGCTGCTCTCGCTGGGGAGGGAAAGGAGGAAGGTGGCTGGGAAGTAGGGTGGAAGGGAGAGGAGGGGGCTTTATAAGGGTGAGGGCTTAGGGTTTCGTCGGGGGTGGAAGGAGAGAGAAGAAGAAGGAAAACGAGGGGAGTGTACTCTCTGCGCGCAGCACACGTGCAGACGCGAGCTCGTACTCAAAATTTTCTATTTCCAGACGTCTGGGAAGGTGTCCAGACGTCTTAAAAGGCTTAAACAACATGTGTCATAACATCATAACAAACTCAAAGGAAGTTTCATCCCCAAAACTTGAGGTAGCTAGGGTGCAGAAAAAGAACAACATACGCATAACAAACTCAAAGAGGATCGAAACCAGTTCAAAAAGGCGTACCCTCAAAAAGCTCCGAGTACCGCTCTCGCATCGCCGCCTCAGGCTCCCAGGTAGTCTCCTCGTACCTCTGGCTCCTCCATAAGACCTTCACCAGGGGTACCTACTTCTGTCTCAAACTCTGGATGGCTCCCGTCTAGTATTTGCACTGATCGCTCGGGGTAGGTCAAGTCGTCACCTACCTCGACACTCTCGCGGCTCAGAACGTGACTGGGATTAGCGACGTACTTCCTGAGGTTGGACACGTGGAACACGTCGTGCACACTAGAAAGTTGGAGAGGAAGGGCAAGCCTGTAAGCAATGGGTCCAACCCACTCCAGGACCTCAACAGGCCCCAAAACCTCGGCGCGAGCTTCCCTTTCACCCCAAAACACTGTAGGCCCTTCATGGGAGAAACGCGAAGGAAGACGTGATCCCCAACATCAAACTGCACCTCTCTGCGCTTTCGATCAGCATGGCTCTTCTGTCTACTCCTGACAGTGAGGAGCCGTTTGTGAATCTGCTCAACCACCTCCTGACTCTACCGAATTAGCCTGGGGCCAACCTCCCACCTGGTCCCCACCACAACCCAACTCAAGGGTGCAGTACACCTCCGTCCGTACAGAGCCTCGTAGGGTGCTATGCCGATACTCGAGTGATAGGTGTTATTATATTCGAACTCTGCCAGGGGTAACTGCTTGTCCCAAGAGTCCCTCCAGTCCAGTACACAGGCACGTAAAAAGGTTCTCAAGCATCTGTACCGTGTGCTCCGACTGTCCATCCGTCTGGGGTTGGTATGCCGTGCTGAACCTCAACCTTGTCCCCAAAGCCTGCTAGAACTCAGCCTAAAACTGGGACGTAAAACAGGTATCTCGATCGGATACAGTCTCACTAGAAAATCCGTGCAGATGTACCACGTTGCGAATAAACCTCTCTGTCAACTATGCTGGTCCTAAGGTGACTCGGATCAACAAGAAACGCGCCGTCTTCATCAATCTCTCTACAATCACCTAGACTGCGTCGTGTCCTCGTTAGGTAACGGGCAAACCCACCAACAAGTCCATGGTGATGCTTTCCCACTTCTACTATGTCATTGGAAGTGGCTGCAATGGCCCTGTAGGCCTCTCATGCTCAACCTTCACCTGCTAGCACACTAAACACCGCTGCACGAATTCACCTACATCCCGCTTCATTCCCCTCCACCAAAAGTCACGTCTCAGATCATGATACATCTTTATGTTCCCAGGATGTATGGTGAACCTGGAACTATGTGCCTCGGTCAGGAGCTCTCTCAACAACTCCTTGTCTCTGGGAACTCACAAACATCCCCTCATGCGTAGCACCTCGTCAGTAAAGGAGAAGTCTCCAGGGCCCCTCGGCAGTACTCTTTCACGTAACGACTGTAGGTACAGGTCTGCCATCTGTCTTGTGATGATGCGGTCTATCAGCTCTGGCCTTGTCTGTCGTGTCACAGTCACTGCCCCACAATGCCCCAGTAACTCAAGAGGTCACCAACTGCCCAACTCTTCCATGAGTCTCCAACTCTGTGCCTGTAAACTAGCCAAGTGGGCAGGCGCCTTCCAGCTCAAGGCGTCAGCAACCACGTTGGCCTTTCCCTGGTGGTAGGAGATGCTGCAGTCATAGTCCTTCAGGAGCTCTAACCAACGTCTCTATCTCATGTTAAGCTCCTTCTGATCAAACAAATACCTGAGGCTCTTATGATTTGTGAATATCTCCAAAGTCTCACCGTACAGGTAGAGCCTCCATGTCTTCAGCGCAAAGACGACAACTGCCAGCTCTAAGTCGTGGGTAGGGTAGCTATGCTCATGGGGCTTCAGCTGCCGCAAAGCGTAAGCGACAACGTGACCCCGCTTCATGAACACACCCCCTAACCCCTGCAAAGAGGCCTCCGTGTACACAACGAAACCACCGTTGCTGTCTGGAATGGTAAGCACAGGAGCCAAAGTCAACCTCTCCTTCAACTCCTGAAAACACGCCTCACAAGCGTCTGTCCAAGAAACGGGTACGTCCTTCCGAGTCAACTGTGTCATAGGACGTGCAATCTGTGAGAAACCCCTGATAAACCGTCGGCAGTAGCCTGCCAGTTCAAAGAAACTACGGATCTCTGTCACTGTACATGGTCTCTCCCACCTGAGCACTTCCTCAACCTTGGCTAGGTCCACAGCCAAGCCATCCCCTGAAATTACATGACCTAAGAAGGTCACCTGCCTCAACCAGAACTTGCACTTGCTGTACTTGGCATATAGCCTACGTCGTCTCAATGTGTCCATAACCATCCGCAAGTGTTGTCCGTGCTGCGTCTGATCCCGTGAGTAGATGAGCACATCATCGATAAAAACTACCAGGAACTGATCTAGATACTATCTGAACACCCGGTTCATCAAATCCATGAAAGCAGCGGGAGCGTTGGTCAGCCCAAACAGCATGACCAAAAACTCGTAGTGTCCGTACCAGGTGCGGAAAGCTGTCTTGGAGACGTCAGTCTCCTTGATCCTCAACTGGGGGTAGCCAGACCTCAAGTCTATCTTGGAGAAAACCGTGTTACTTCGTAACTGGTCAAACAAGTCGTCAATCCTCGGCAGCGGATACCTGTTCTTGATGATGACCCTATTCAACTGTTTGTAGTCTACACAAAGGCGTAGGGTACCATCCTTCTTCTTCACAAATAATACTAGGGCTCCCCATGGAGACGCACTGGGCCACATAAAGCCCTTCTCCAGAAGGTCCTACAACAGGGACCTGAGCTCTCACAGCTCAAGTGGTGCCATCCTGTAAGGTGCTGTAGAAATGGGGCTGATCCCCGGTTCCAATGAAATCTCAACTCAATCTCACGTTCAGGTGGTAGTCCTAGCAGCTCCTCTGGAAACAAGTCGGGGTACCCTCTGACCACCGGGATGCTCTAAAAGTCTGCCACGAGGCTGGGCTCTACCACTACACAAGCAAGAAAGTCCTTACACCCCTGGCCCAAAAGTCTCACCACCCGAAGTGCAGAAATGCACCTGAAGCCTCCATCCACCGGCTGTCCGTGAAACTCAAAAGAAAGTATCTCTGGTGTGAAGAAAACAATCTTCCTTTCAAACCCGTCCACCAAAGCATGGTAAGTAAACAGCTAATCCATCACCAGAATCACGCCAAAGTCCTCCATCGGTATCACAACCATGTCAGCAGGGAGGCTGTGTCCCCCAACACTGACCTCGTAGTCTGTATTAATCTTCCCAGCTACAAACAGCTAGCCACCTAAGTCTCTGATCACAACGGATCCCCTAATGGAGTGCTATCGGACCCCAAAGTAGTGATAAATTTGTGGAGCAAGAAAGTACGTCGTACTAGAAGCAAGAAATATGTACTCCAAAAGGACCAATAATTGTAACCATACCTGTCACCGCAGAAACTGGCTATGACGTCTCCGTAAGTCATGACGTCGCGACACCCCTCAATCCTGAGAACGGACAAAACAGCCAGGCCTGGGGCGAAGCTAGTGACAGCTGGCCGATATCCTCCCCATGATGGCTGCCCTCCCTCATGCACCTGGAACCCACTACCACCCGATCGGCCTCCAGCGCTCGATGCGGTGGGTGTCTGTTGTGCTCTAGCCCTAGACGAGCAATCCCTCCTAAAGTGGCCCGGCTGACCGCACTGGTAGCAGAGAGGGACTCGACTCCCTCCCTTAGTAAGTCCCTGCTGACGGCTGCGCGAGGGTCCAATGCTGACAGCTGGCCCTTGTCGGGGGCCCCCAGAGGCTACTGATGGCCCCGCAAAAAGAGACAGCTCTCCTGCTGGCACCGCGTGCTTCCCTTGAGCTCTCTTGACTTGCCAGGCGCTACGGTGACATTGCCGTCCCATGAAAAACTCTCCCTCCGTACCCTCGGAAGGGAGATGAGGGGGTGATTGCACAACAAAAATACACCAACAAGTGTGCCATCTTGTGCTATTTCCTAGCATTACCAGTGCATATTAGGTAGCCATAGTCGCATTTGTAAAAATAAACGCATGCATGCATTTATATGAGAGGGGAGGAGAGTGAATAAAATGGCCTTGAAATTTACGTATTCCTCAAGTGATGCCTCGCAAATTCACCATCTTTATTTTTATTTTTTATTTGACTTTGAAATTCTTCCCCGTAGCTGCAAAGCATGGCAGCTTCCTCCTCGTGCCATTCCCTGCAGCAGCTTGCCCTGCAGCCGCATGCACAAGCATGCACAGCCAGGGCATGGTTGTGCTTGCCTTCTTCCTCCTTAAAAAGGGCACGGCTTTCTTCTTTGAAAAGGGAGCCTGGTCCACACAGCAAAAACACAGACAGCACCTTCTTCCCTTCCAGGCCTTCTCCTCCCCTCTACCCTCCATACGCAGCCTCTCCTCCTTCTAAGGAGCCACTCTGCAGGCAGGAACAACTCACAGTGGTGCACAACCACCACTGTGAGTCCCACCACCGCCCAACTCATCAAAGAGCCGGTGGGCGTGGAGGTCTTCTCCTCTCTGTTTCGCTGTTCCAGGATTTCCGCCATTACTGCAGGACTCAAGGTCTGAAGCTCCGCAGCAGCAGCAGCAAGGCGACAGCAGCAGCGCAGGCCACCACGCACCTCAGGCGCCTGTTCCGCGACCTCTACGCGCGCCAGCAGGCTGCCCTCGCCTCTCTCCGAGCAAGCCAGCAGCCAGCGCAGCCTCTTCCGCGCACGCGTCAGCAGCTCCACACCGCTCGCACACGCGGAACCGCCAGCAACCAGTCGCACGAGATGAGCACGCACTGTAGCTACTGTTTACTCTAGTCAGCGGAACACTGTAGCTAAAGTGCGGTGACCGGAAAGTTTCTCACTTATCCGGTCACTGCGTGCTCTCTCTTCGCGTTGCTACCGGTGCCAGCCAGTCCATGCACGCCCGCGCCCGTGTCTCTCCCCGCGCCCGCTCTCGCGTCCGCACCCGCTTGCCTCAGCGCATAGTCTTCGCCCACTTCAGCGCCCGCCTCTTCGCGCAGAGCGCTGCGCTGCGGTCTCTACCTCACGCTCACTCCCTCCTGCGTCTTCGCGCGCCTACGCGCCTGCGCGTGGCATCAGACGACGGTCGCTGCGTCCGGATGACTTAAACGCCAGCGCCTTCTTCACCCCAGCAAACGCTCTCTCTCTCTCTCTCTCCCTCTCTATCTCTCACAGCACTCTCTCACTCCCTCCTGCAAACACACACACACACACATTCTCATACACATACCCACTCACTTATACACTACTATATACTTATATATATATACTTATATCTATACATATAGTAGTACCTATATAACTAAGTATAAATATTATATCTATATTTATAATTATAGATATATGTATATATGTGTGTGTATATATATATATATATATATATATATATATATATATATATATATATATATATATATATATATATATATCTAATTATAAGTGTATATATATATATACATATATTTACATATCTATATATATATATATATATACATATATAACTACATATACACCTATATATAACCATAACCATATCTATATATATACATATAGATATATATTTACATATATGCATATATATATACATATTTTCATATCACTTACCATACGTTGTATCGCGGGAATATCTGCACCAGTTGCTGATATTCCCCATTACACGCGTACAGAAAGCATTTTCGCACACATCTTCCACCCATCCATCCTACACTCCACGCGGCAGTTCGTCCTGTTGGTTGCGTCTTCCTAGTCGACGATCAACTCGACACCATGCTGCACGCCATCTCCACCACCACCCCCACACCTATACATATATTATATATATATATATATATATATATATATATATATATATATATATATATATATATATATATATATATACTATATTTACCTTACTTCTATTTCTCTTTCCTGCCATTAAAAAGATAAAAAAATATATATACAAAAGAGAAAAGATAATCCTTGACTTGCAGGTACGCAGTCTTGCGAATAGCAAGACCAGTTTTGAAACCCTAATTTGGCTCAAAGCCAAGAACCTGATTTTGAGGGTGTACCTCAAGGACAAAAATTATCAGAAAAAATATATTAAATAAAAAAAACACCAAAAACATAATAAACGAACGGAAGAGATTCGTTGTAGAAAAAGCGTAGAAACTTATTCACCTTTAATCCCACTTCCCTGAGTTCAACCCTGGGCCTAAAAGTGACCAAGATACAATCAAGTAGGCCAGGTAAAAAAAAATTTTGTAAAGAGATGGTTAGGCTCAATTTAGGTTAACCACTATACTCATTTCAACGATTAAATCACCATATTAACACAACCTATCCGGGCCCGACCAGGGGGCGGCGGAGTAGGCGAAAACTGAAATTCTTCTCGAATGACCTCTCGGATCAACTGGATGAGGTCTTGAGACTGTATGCACAGGAGGAGAGAAGGGGTAGTATATACTCCAAGCTCGACACGTCTGCCCCTCCGGCCTCATCTACGGCCATGTCCACAGCCTGTCTCGGGAATTCTCCGACGAGGCATCTCCTACAAGGAAACGTGGAAGACAAAACAGAGGAAGTCAATCTCTAATGGATTTCAGCGAAAGACTCAGAACGAAGGTCAAGCGGTAAGTTGTGGTGGTTACTTTAGTTACAAGCACGTGAATTGGTTATTTTCAAGCTAGTTGGTTCACTTCTCGGAACGACCCTTCTCTGATACCATCTTGTTACAACCCAGTTCCCAAATCCCTACAGGATACGAGACCGGACCGACTCGACTGATCCCAAGATCCAGTCGTCCAATGAGAAACTAACCAAAAAGTAGGAAAGTAAATCACATTCACCATGCTAAGTAACTAACAGTAACAAAAGTACAGCAGTAAAGAAGTAAAGCTACTACAGTGCACACCACCACAATAGTAGAAGGTAAACAGGTACAAGAATATAAAGCACAGAATGTAAGAGTACAAGGGTGCAAAAGACTACTCACTACTACATAAAAGAGTACAACAAAAGCTACAACTACTGGGTTGTACTATGCCCAGTACCCTCTGCAGTCGTAGGCTCTGGCTGCTCAACACCTGAACCTGAAAAGGGTTATGAGTACACGGAATCAACGAACGCTGAGTAGAGTGGCAACCAACTAATTAAAGCAATAAAGGTGGATAGGTAGCAGTTGTGTTTCAATCACTTTCTTTAACAATTTATTCATTTTCATCACTTGGTTTATTTATCAGGTCTCTTTCTTGATCTCGAATGTTCCTCGTGGGAACGATCTTGATTGCAGTCTTTCCAGAAGAGTAGAAGGCACACGTGGTGCTCTCCAGGCCGGGAGAATCCCCGTGGTGATCCTACACCCAGTCAACCACTCCAAGGTCATGGACAGACGTAACGGTGACTACGGCACGCGCGATAGGCGCACGGGTAGCTACACCGTACTGGCACGCGGTCAGTCATTTCCGTTAGTGGATGCGCCCAAAGCAAAGCACGGAACCAGTATAGGGCCTAGCCCTCTCAGTAACAGGGGTCTAGCCCCTCTCAATAACCAAATAGGGGTCTTGCGCCTCCACAGTCCGCACACCCTCGCCTGACTATCCTGGTTTGCCTAGTGGGCCTAACAAGTCGGTGTAGGGCGGCTAGCTGAACCCCGGGCCCCATGGGGTGGTTAACCGTCTCCCTACACTAGTAGCTCTCCCCTGTACAGTATACAGGAGGGCCACCGAGTCGGTGCAAAGTGGTCAAACCCACCCCGAGTCTCAACCCGAAAGGTGGCAAGCACCCCTCTACACTAAGAGGTAACGTGCGCTCCCCTTGGTACCACGTACTCAAGGGCAAGCACACTTCCCAAAGCATTTCCAGATCCATTCCATATATTTCTCAGGAGCTCTACTCCTAATCCTCCTCATAGGGTTCATGTTCAAATGCATAATGCCATTCCATACCAGGTTTCATCATTTCTATTTCCATTCACAGATTATACACATGCACATTGTAATACTACCGTTCACATTTCCATATTCAGGTTATTCACAGGTAACTAGTATTTCCAACATTCACCTTTCCATTTCCAAATTTATATACATCCATCTCATATTATGTCATTTCACACGTGCGACAGGAAAGTTACATTTAACAGTTAACTAGTACAATTACTACATATTTCGCTGGCAACTGTTATTCATTTACAGGCAATTGTTATCATTATATCTACTCATTCAAGGCTGCAATCCATTCATTCAACACAAACATTCCAGTATTTCTAGTCCTAGGATTCATGCCATACCCTAGGACCTAATCATTCATTCCACACATGCATTCAGGTTTGTATTTAAATTAGGGGAAGCCACTCTATCAGTAAACCCATGAGTAGTGGGGGTTTGAACGGCAGGCTCACGTGCCTCAGCAAGCCCCGAACCCACAACGGAAGCAAGTCCTATCACAAGGATCAATCACAAGAGAATACTCAGAATAGTATAGAAAGTATTCCAACAAGTAGGGGAATTCATACGGGAAACATCGGTATCTTAACTGCGGAAAACGGACCCTAAATGGGTCAAAAATCGTGTTCCTGACTCAAATCAGACGTTTGGAACAACTTCCAGACGTCTTAAAAGTGTCCAGTGCCATACCTCAAGTCCTGCGCCACTCCTTAGACGTCCAGGAACTTCGCTGGACCATTTGGACCAAGTTTCAGACGTTGACCACCTCTCCAGACGTCTGGAACTGCTTCCTGTCGTCCGGTATGTCACCCAGACGTCCGAAATGCGTGAGAGGGCGTGTTCCGCGCTTTCCCAAAGCGAAGCCTGCACGAAATCCACCAAATCTCCTCAAAAAGTCATGCAATAGTGCCTTGGCAGAGCGGCATACATGGCCGTACCCGTAAAGAAGACGTACATTCGCGAAGTCTACTCCTCAGTCGTCTGGGCCCTCCTCCAGACATTGCCTACGTCGTCTGGACGTTGCTCCAAACGTCTGATTCTGAGAAGAACCCAGAACCAGAACATGCTTCCGCCCTCCCACGCCACGCGTGGCCACTCCACGTCCTCTTGCCTGCAACTTCGACTGCAGTAGTGTCAGGGAGGACCTCCCCGACTCACTCCTCCACCTCGCACGCGCGCCGCTCCGGCCGTGCACTCACCGGCGAGCTCTCAAGCTAAACTCCTCTCCTTCTCGCGCCACTCCCGCTCTCTCATTACTCTGCTACTCTCGCTGGGGAGGGGGGGAAGGAGGAAGGTGGCTGGGAAGTGGGGTGGAACGAGGGAGAGGAGGGGGCTTTATAAGGGTGAGGGCTTAGGGTTTTGTCGGGGGCGGAAGGAGAGAGAAGAAGGAAAACGTGGGGAGTGTACTGTCTGCGCGTAGCACACGCACAGACGCAAGCTCGTACTCAAAATTTTCGATTTCCAGATGTCTGGGAAAGTGTCAAGACATCTGACCCACAGTCCAGACGTCTTAAAAGGCTCAAACAGCACGAATCTTAACAAAATCCCACCTGGCCACCTGGGAAGACATTTGCAAACCCCTTCAAGAGGGGGGTCTAAATCTTTGTAGCCTCGATGAACTTCAGGTCTGTGCTCTTACAAAGTTGGCTTATTGCCTCGTTTCTACTAGTGATTCCATTCGATGCAACTGGATGAACCAAAGGTATGGGGATTGGGTTACTGCCAACCCCTAGTCTTCTGACTCCCCCTAGTGGAAGTGTTGTTTATCCTTTCGAGATACTTTGCTCAATCACTTCCAAAATAGTGATGGGTGGGCGTGGCCTGTCCTTCCTAGCGGGTCCCTATCTACTAAGAAGTTTAAAAAAACTTTACATACTAAGGGAACAACCCTTGACATATGGAAATAAATTTGGAACAAAATAGCTCCCCCCAAATGGAATTGTTGTGCCTGGCTGGCAGTAAAAGGCAGGTTACTCACTTCTGACAGGTTGGCACATTGGAGATTGCCTATTAACACCACTTGCATCTTATGCGGCACTTCTGAAGAGACGTATGATCATCTCTTCTTCTCCTATTACTACTCATCCGTTGTTTGGAGATAGGTTCATTCCAATTTGGAGTTTCCTGATTTGCCTTCTATCACCCCACTACAATCTTCCACCCCGACAACTAGTGATGGTCTGTGGATGGCTGCCAATGCCACAATCTGAAGACTCTGGAAAGAGAGAAATGTGAGGCTGCATGGCAAAGAGGCCTTGAATCGTTCCACGCTGGCTACACTCATCATTAATGATTGCTTGTAGTTGCTCACTTTCTTTGTTTTCTTTTTAACCTCTAGGCTCTTGTACTCGATTTATACCGACCTTTCTTGTATTCTTGCCGGTTGGCATCTTTTTGAGTTAATACATTATCATTCACTCAAAAAATAAATGACCTGCCGGTGGAAGCATTAATTGCTAGTTACTCGAAGAGAATGAGAGTTGGGACAAAGGAGTTGAAATAAGTATCAATAGGACCCGTGATGCTCGCGAGGTGAACAACTGGGATGCCCCTCCTCTGGTTAGGTGGCGGGCTGAGGTCTTCTGGCTACGTAGGTAGTGCATGTACGCAGGCCGGTGAAGTAGGGCACAATATTAGCTATATATGAACCGCCTATCAAGTGATCATCGTCATAGGCAAGCAAAAGTTGGGAAGGAGGCATTTATGCTGCATTCAAGCCATATGGAACCCATCCTCTCCTAAGGACCTCTGATTTAAGATGGCCTCCGTTGGCCCTGTTCCAAGTCCGAAATGCATATACGATTGGGTATTTCAAAGTAGGTGCGTGCAAAATCGACTCAATTTGATTTTTCACATTTGTTTTGAATTGAATCGAAAATTTGATTTGACTGAAAACCTGGACGGTAACCAAACCAGTTCATCTGAGAATCAAATTTTTTGGGCATGGTTTAAGAATTAGTTACGGTTGATTTACGGAAGATTTAGATCCAATGGAACATAATATATGTAGTTATATGTATAATTTATTGTATACATAATATATATACGTGAACCGATTTGATTCGATTTCAAACGGTTCTTTCAACCATAGAACTAGTAACTGAATCAAAGATCCAATTCGGCCAATTTATAGAATCAAAAAAGAACCGAATCTTTTAAGAAGTGAATTTTTCGATTCAATTTGGTTTGATTTTCCGCTTCCATATGATTTTTGACTTTTTTTTTTTTAATTTTTTACCAACCTTATCTCAAAGGGTGTGAAATCAGTTGGGTTGGGTCCAACCTTACAGTGTGCCCATTTATAAATGGATCAAGTTTAAGTAAACCTGTTTACTAGGCAGGTCTAAACTCTTGTATCCGTGATATGCAACCTACTTATCTACTAATAGATCCAACCCAACTCATTTAGGTAAACATGTCTATACATCAACCAAGTCCATGGATCATAATTGAACTAGTGACGCCCATCTGGGTCCTAACCAGATCCTATCCAAACCAACGAATCCTATTTAGATCCAAAATGGGTCCAATCCGAGGCCACGCTTCCTAATTAGGTCCAGAGGTTCTAAACTAGTTTGGAGGTCTGATATTAAATGGGTCCAACGATTCTCCACAAGTCCATTAGATCGAGCGGTGACCCAATACGTTTAAAATATGAGTGTAACATTCAAATTTAAATGGGTCCAAGTTGATTTCGGATTTAATAAAAAAGATGGATCCGAATCAGGTTGAAACAGGTCATGAACCTTTTTGACAGGCCTAATCTCAATGCTTGGAGCACAGGAGGCATAATTGCTGCATTGCAAATTGGGTGATTTGACACTTACATGATACACCCCAACCGAGTATGAGTTACGAACCCTCCACAATATGAGTCTGAATAGGAGATTGAGTCAGCTGTATCACTCCTAGATTTTTTTTCCCTGAGGGTGCATAACTTTGGAAGTGGATTGCCATGCTGAGAAAAGCATCATACATCCATGACCTTTGTATATGTATACATGGATGTTCAACTGCAAAAGGGCATCACCAATGCAAGATGGCATTGTTGGGGAGTCCAATTCACGGAAGAGAAGGCCCGTCGGAAAGGTTGAGGAATTAATTCATATCACAAAGTATCATTGCATTGTGCTTTCAAAGGGTCGGGGGAAAAAAAAGGCCAAGAAGAAAATGGGATGTGAGATGGAAAGTGCCCATGAGATTAAAGAAACGGGATTAATGCATGGTCTTCCAATGGCTCGTGTAATATTAATGAGAACCTCATCATGAACCCTAACTAGCATATTTTTGTAGTTTTGCCCTATTAGGAGGGGGTGACGTAATAAATTGCAGAAATAATATAAATCAATCTCATAAAATTCAATCACACAATGTACACAATTATTTTTAGGTGAAAACCCAAACCGAGTAAAAACCACTACCTAACCCTCTCAAGTTAGGATTTTCCGATCAAACAAGCTGATCAAAACCACTAAACGAATCACTTTAAACGAGGGTGATTCAACCTCAATTACAACCACGCTACAAGTGCGAGGGTAGCGTTCCTCAACCCCTTCTCTTCACGAGAAGCATTTTGTCCCACGAAGGAGATGGGAATTCGCAAAGCGAATCCCCAACCAAATAACAAAGATAAAATAATAAATATAGTCCTATAGAGCCAACAAAGATTTAAACCTAGCTTCTATAGGAATTAGGAAACTCCCCTTTGCAAGGAGTGCGTCGAATCGATGACGCGGGTGCATGAGACACGCGACGGCGCAACGTCGCTCTCGTGAACTACGGCGGGAGAGCGGGTGCGCAAAGGCTTGATGCTCTCAAGATGAAGAACTTGAGCTTGGAGAGCAAGAGCTATTCTAGGACATAAAAGAGTAGAAAGTATGTTGCTTGGGTGTGTCTTAGTGTGGCAAAGGCTCCCCTCTATTTATAGAGGCCTTTGGAAGGCTTTGGAAGGCTTAGGAAAGCTTCCATAACCATTGGGAGCAAAGCCCAAGAGAATCAACCCGAAATCAGGAACAATCATTGCACTGACAGGGTTATCAGACGTCTGATCCTAGCATCAGACGTCTGGGAAAGTAGTTTAAGACGTCTGAAAATAAGGTCAGACGTCTGATTTTGTGCGGGTTTCTTCCTGACTTTAATCAGATCTAAACAGGGTTCTAGTGCAAGTCCATCAGATGACATACAGGACGTCTGGCACTATGTCTAGACGTCTGGAAACCTACTTTTTCTGCGGGAATGGATTTCCAAGCGTTGCAACGGCTAGAAAATCTCTGAGAAGAGATTTTGGGTCAGCCAAGGCAAAACGGTCATTTATTAGACATCTGGAAAGGCTTAAGGACGTCTGATAAGGCTCTAACGATCATATCCTTAAGTATTTGTTAAGCCAGCCAACAGTCCACTAATTGGACGTCTGGCAAAAACATTAGACGTCTAATCTAAGGTATGGATGTCTGATTTCATCAGACAGAGCTAACTAAGTCCATCCTAATTGTTATCAGACGTCTGAATCAACAGTCAGACGTCTTAAAACTCATTATCAGACGTCTGATTTTGGAATTAGAGGTCTAAAAAGGCTGTTTGAACCCTATATTGGTTTTCTAAGTATTCTACAGAAAACCTAAGTATCCTAGGGTCGTGCAGGTGTTCCTAGGACTACTGTTAGGGTACTTTGAGGCTCTTTAACATGATATTCTAAGGAACAAAAAGAGCAAGGAAATAAAGACAAAAGTACATGAAAGAAATAAATAAAATTATATCCTATTCTTCTTGTCCTTCCATCTTCAATCTATCGCTCCTCGCGAATCTCCTCTGTTCTCCATCAAGCTCCTCCAATCCATCCTGGATGCGAGCTCGAACTCCGTCTAATCAAGTCTCCATTTGTAATTGACCTGAAATCTAAGACTCCAAGTGCAAATGTTAAATGACACGTGTTTTGTTATCATCAAAACCAATGATCGTGGTGCTCTAGCACCAACAATTTTTACCTAATAAAGTGAACAAAAGCTCCTACATAACCAAGAGAAAGGTTTAATTCAGGAAAACACTAATCTGGGAAGAGAACATGAAACAAGGGGTAAAACTATAATTTTACCATTACAATACATCAACAGGATTTCTAAGGATCTAGACATAAGTCAATTGAACTTAATAAAAGGAAAAGTGGGATGGCTCAGTCAAAAAAGGGTTATTGTGAAATTTAAGAATTAAATGATATTCTGTAACCTTAAAACAAACCCACTTAAATTCACAAGGTTTCAGCCAAGATAAAAATCAACTAAACCCTCTTAAATTCATGGAAAAATATCCCCTAGGGTTTAGAACCTTCAATTTGACCTTTGGCACCTGTTTTGACCTAGATTGGGGTCTATGCCTAATATTTGACCTAATTTGGGTTTTTGTGTAAAATGTCTAGTCAAACGTGGTCAAACCTAAAATCTCACTTCACCATTGGATTTCTTAGGTCAAAATTAGGTTTATACCAAAATTTGAACCTAAGGAAAGGTCGTCTTAACCCACTTTGCAATTTGGCCCGCCAAATTACATTTAAACCCTTAACTTTTTGAAACCCTTGCAAATTCCCCCTCAGCTTCTTCATCACTTTTTTCATTTTGATCCCTCTACCATCGCAGCAAGGACCCATACCTCTGGAGACTTTGCGCGGAGGTTCTCTCCTCGATCTCATGGGAAGCCGCTCCCAGATTTGAAAGGGGAGCTCCCTACGAAGCCCCCTACTGCATGGGTAGCTTCCCATGCCCTGAATCGTCCCATACCTCTCGTGCAAACACTCGAGAGGTATGAGTCCCCTCCGACCATACCTCCGGCATGGTCTTCCCACCATCTCCTCACGACTTTTCCCTCTGCCCTTGCCGATTTAAGGAAGCACAGACCCCTCCGCTTCCTGCAAGCTTGAATTGGCCAGAGAAAGCACCCCAAATTTGTCTCCTCCTCACTCCGGCCAACTGGCTGCAGCTTCCGACAACTCTTCCTCCCTCTTCTCGTCTCTTTGCCACAGTACCAGTGGCAGAGCCATCTCCGCTGTACTCCTCCGCGCCGCGTCGTACCAGCGCGCGCCTTCCGACCTTCTTCTTCGTCGCCGCTTCTTCACCACAAGGTCTTCATCTCCGGCGACGGCAGACACCTGCCACTCGCCCTCCGCCTCCCCCCTTCGCTATAAACACCCTAGATAAGTACCTCTTCCTCACCTCTTTATTTCCCCCTTATCAATTTTTATCTTCAACCCCTCGACTACCACAGACCACCACCATCGTCTCCACCTTCGGCAGACCACCGGCGAGGTGCCCCCGCCACTCCACGCCTCCATCCACCTCGTCAAATCCCTCAGAAGCTCCACCATCACTCCCTGATCACAACCCCTCACTTCATTCACTCCTCCACTCACCCAAAAGCACCCCTGAACACACCCACCTGCACAGCCACAGCAAACCCTAGGCACGCTCACACAGGCGCTTACATGCCACCCCGACCACTACAGCACCTTCGCCGTGCCACAGCGAAGCCCCCTGTGTGATTTAACAAGGCGACAAGGCCGTTTGCTTGTTGACAGGTGTCGACCCCCCTCCGCCATTGGAGCAAAGCTTAGAGCAAGCTTGCAAGCTGCTCCAGACTTCACCAGCCCCAGGTCGATAGCCCAGGTCGTGCGAAACATCTCCGCGCACGACTCCAGACCTCCAATTGCAGCTACAAGCCTTTGCATCTGCTGCAATCGAGCGCAACATCTACTGCAGCCGTACGCAAGAAGAAGGTGGGACGTTTAGTCCCACCTCGGAAGCTGACAAGCGGGTAAGGTGAAATAAATTAGAAAAGTGTTCTCACCTTATTGCCTCTGAATTACGGGGTGAGGTCCCACTCACCCGACCCGGTCTCGTCCGCGACCCACACCTCCGCGGACCTGGCCTAACCCGACTACCTGCGCACTCCTCGCCCACCACCGTACACCGATGGGCCTGGTCCCGGGCACGCATGCCCGACCTGTTTACCCGAGAAAGGCTCTGGGAGAGCTGTGTCCTGAGAGAGAAATAGAGAGAGAGAGACGCGGGGAGGGTAGGGGTTAGGTTTTGCTTCTCTGTGTTGTGCAGGGAAGAGGGAGAAAGTGGAAGCAGCTGCGGGGAAAAGGAAGGGCTTGAAGAAGAAGAAGCTGAAGACTTAGCCGCAGAGGAAGAAGCCTGCAGATGAAGGACTTGGCCAAAGGCAGAGAAGGAGGAGCCAAAGAAGAAGGACTGCAGAGGCCAAGGAAGGAGAAGCTGAAGACGCCTAAGGCAAGGAGGAAGGAGGAGACGCAGCAGCCAAAGACTGAGAAAGAAGAAGCCAAGGAGAAGGAAGAAAGAAGAAGAAGGCACGACTGAAGAGAGAATCAAAGGCACTGTAGCAGTCGTCAGTTAAGGCGTCTGATTCACAGAATCAGACGTCTGAAGAAGGCCAAAGATCGAGAAAGAAGAAAGAAAGCAAAAGGAAAGAGAGGAGAAGAAAGAAGAAAAGAAAAAGAATTTATTTCTTTTTATATTTTTACTCTCTAGCCTTTACATACAGTGCATTATTACCAAACATTATCTTTCAAGTTTTGTGATTTTTGGCTTCTAAATACCAATTTGCTCCCTAAGTTCGACCTTAGAATAATTTTTTAATTTCGAATAATAAATTTGATAATCGTTTTCACGATGATACTACAACGAATATATTTTTAAAACATGATTTCGTCGCGAAATCCATCTATTAAATATTTACTTTTAGTACAAGTGACCTTTCATCTAGGGTTGAGTAATGGGTTTGACCTTTCATGGTTAACTTAAACCTAGCTCAAAGTAAATGGGTCAGGGTTTAGATGGGTCAAATTTAGCTATTATTTAAAAAGAAGGATGGAGTATGCAATTTAGTAACTAAAAAATCTAAAAATGATAAAGGAAATTTGTATAACTTAATTCTTTTCGATAAGAAATACGAAAGTATTAATCATTGTAACGACAAATTGATTAAAATTTTAAATTTTCAAATTTAATATACTTACAATTCGAATAGTGTGAGGAAGAAATTGAAAGTATTCAAAATAGTAACAAAGAAATTGGATAACATTACTTATTTTCTAAGGTTATGTTTAGTTGGCAGGTTAAGTATTTAACCTGTCACTTAACCTGTCCCCTATTTATATCGGATTAAGTAAACTTAACCTTGGGTAAAGTTATTCTACCTTCTCTGTGGAATAATTTTAACCCATCAAAATGTCCAAACAAATTAACTCACTTATTCCATCATTTATTCTACTCATTTAACTTATTCCATAAACATATTTCTCTTACCAAATAAAGCCTAAGTTATTCCTAATATTTACTATTTTAAAATTTAAATATGTTACACATATAGATTATTTATGTATATATATAAGATATATATGCATATATTTCTATATAGATCTTAAATGGTTGGGACCTTGGGTGAGGTTACTCTTGGGCCAACCTAAGCCCCGATCATGTTCATTTAATTAATAAGTAAAAATCTTAACCTAAATCCAACCCTTAAAGTTACGATTTAAAATTGGACCTGGTGGCCTAGCCCAAGGCTGAGCCAAGGTGGCCCAACTCGGTGCTCAGCTCTACTTCCATCCATCAAATGCAACAAAGGGTAACTGCATTAACAACTCAGTCATTTGGTCCCACCTAAGATAGAAAAACATAGGGGGCGTACAACTACCGTGTAAAAGGACTATAAATATTAAAGTATCATGTATGTTTGTTTGGAAATGTTGATTAATAATATTTATCTTTTAATTAATTTCTATTTCATTTATTAGGAATATTATTTTTATATAAGTGTTTGAAATACATAATATGTGCCTAATTTGATAATCGAATATGTCAAACAGCATTGATATCTATTATATTAAAAAATATTTTTTGAGATAAAATAAAATAATTTACCACGTTCTTGTAACTGATTTTCACATGTTTCTTTTTAGTTATGATAGATGGACTATAAAATATAGTATATGAGCACTCGACGATGAAAATTGTCCTAACATCTTTTAAGATACCTATCGTATGTTACAAAAGAGATATAATTACAACATTTAATTTTAAAGTTTATTTAAGGGTTAGTTTACAATGTGGGTTAACTAATCCGTGTTAGTAAAGTTGTAACAGGTGTTAATTTTTATTTCTATTTACTTGCAAATAAGGGTTAACCCCTATTTATGTTTATTGAATAGAAGTTAGGAATGAGGGTTATTCTGTGATGTGACAGAGGGTAAGAGAGAGAGATCGAGGGTTAAGTAGGAGGCTGGGCCAATCCCTCTTTAAACTGGTGTTAGGATAACACGGGTTAGCAATCCAAAGAGAAGTTGAGTTATCCCTCAAGGTAAAAGGGGTTAACCCCCTCCGTAAACTAGGCCTGAAGGTTTTCAAGAAGGCCAGAATAACTGACTAAGAACTACCTCCTGCTGGACACTGTTGCCATCACTTTTTTTTTTTCGAAACTTCGTTAACCTTACAAAAAGATTTAGTTGACCGCATCACAAGATTGTGACATATCTTATATTTTTCAAAAATAAAGCAAAAATCTAAAGAACAAATGAAAAAAGAAAAAAAATAATGACAAGGAGGAAAAATATAATCAACTCTTAGGCTCCGTTTGACAGAGGGATACAGGGTGGGATTAGGGAACTGTAGTGGGGTAAGTTCATTGTAGTTGGTGGAATTAGGCTGGATACAGGGTGTGTATGCGGTGCCTCGGAAATGGTTCCCACCCATCTTCATGCGCATTGGCTGCAATAAAGGCATTGTCCTCTCACCAAAAAGCTGACACGGTTGGGAGTTGTCCAATCAAAATCGAAGAGGCTTTGGGGGTGAGATGGTAACCGTTGTCAATCTCCTCTCCTACGCTCCTCTCCCTTGTCATCTCCTTGCGCTCCTCTATCCCGACTCTGCTCAAGAAACCATCTTCTTCTCCACCGGTGCAAGTGTTTGGGTAGGTTTCTTGTCGGGAGCTTCTTATTGTCAAGCGAAGCCACAGTGTGGAGGTGCTGTACCCTTTTGTCGGTATCGAGCGGTGGTGCTAACACCTCTCGAGTCGTGAGAGTCTCGTGCACCGTTATTTCGCATCAATCAGTAGGAACTGTTTGTAGCTTGATGCCTCCTTGCATCGACCATTGGTACGATGGAGGACTCCCCTCTGATCTCAACTCAAACCCCCTCTATTTATGTTTGTGAGATGCCTCCCATGGAGTATTCACTAACCGATGCAAATCCTTCTGATTAAGAGAGCATCGCACCTCTGATTCGCTCCCATCGCAATTGTCGTGGTCGAAAGCGTCACCGTGACGGTGAGGAAGACCTCCTTGCTGTCGTTCTTCGGTTCTACGTCACTGCTGCTGCGACTGTTGTTGCACGCTAGCGGTTGTTCCTCCAAAAACCTAGGTATGAATCTCACACAGGCGTACCTATTTCATGTCGACATTGTAGAGCGTCTGCCACGATATGGCAGTCAACTGGAAGGTTGACTCCCCACCCCCCGTCTAGGATAGGTTATCTGGAGGAAGAGGATGGTATTGCTTTCCTTCTCAACACATCATGTAAATCACCCACTCCATCAGTACATGTACCATACAATCTCTGGCCCTGTAGAACCATCAGAGTGGATCCATCTCCCAACGAGCAGGGAGATGGGACCATGTTGGTTGTCGGCTCCAATGCTGCCGTTGGCCAAGAAGTGGCTGGCAGACCCACCGGCCCAACCACCCCCAACCCATGCACGAATCATTCATTCTGAAAGTTGAACAGCCTGGCGATAAACCTCCTTTTGGTGGATGAACATGCATGTTAGCATAGCAGAAAATATTTCCTTATGATCTTTACGGATGGAATGACTTTGTGTTTGCTTATGATCGATTTTTCTGATTATTGTTTTAATTCCTCTGCAGTATTATGTTGTTTCTTTATATATTTAGTTTATAACATTCTTATGTATGCTTTGAATTTATGGTTGGACAATATGTATGTTTGTGATTGTAGAAAGTGAATATGTTGAATGTTATTTTATATTTTGTAACGTGCACATTTTTGTTGTATAGTCAATTGATAGTCATATAAGATGCTGCTAGTGATTTGATTATTGTAAAAATATATTTGGATAGCAGTGTGATTTTATTTTAACAATTTTAGTGAACTCATATAACCTACAAGTAGGTTTTCTCATTTATAAGTCTTGAATGACTATTTTACATATGTCCAGGGAGAAGAGTTATAAAATCACATTTAATATTTTCAATATTTACCATAATACATTTTATAGAAGAAATAAATAAGAGATAAATTAACCTACATTTTAATTTTTTCAATAGAAAATGACCTCTTCATATTTATTAAAATAAGAAATCATCATACCGATTTTTTTCTTAAAATAGTATAATATAATTTAATAGATCAAATCGACTAAAGAATCACTTGATACCTATAATGGTATCAAGTACCAAAGAAAATTACTTCCTTGTAGAAATAAGCCATGAAACCATTGCTTTGATTACTTATAAATTAAAAAAAATTAATTAGATTGTATACGTTATTTTTTGAATAAGATAATATTTTAGAACTAAAAATCAATTTTTGAAAACTATGAAACCTTTCAAGATCAACTTAACATTTATAAAGTTAACATAGCAATAGCAGAAATATTACAAAAAAATGTACTAGTGTTATGTAAAACATGTAATTAATTTATTCTCTTATTTAAAGGAAGAAGTTAGGTATATTTCATGCATGTGTATTTATTAAGAAGAAGATATTAAAGATAGCTAAACTTGATATGTATATATCAAAATAAAAAAATTGAACAAAATATATCTTCCTCATATTTCTCGTAAGGTAAAGGTTCACAACTCAGTTAGATATACTTAACAAAAATAAATAATTCAATTCTTCTTTCTAAGTGAAGACGAAAATAAAAAGGAGTACCAAGACGTTAAATACTAAATACAGTAAAAACAACATACAAGAGTCAAGGAGAGGCCATGACCCCCTATATGAAGACTTTCGCTTACCCGTGCTTTATACGTTTTATTAGTAATGGGAATTCGACTAAAATATTGTTAAAAAAATCATGGAAAATGTAATTAATTAGAATTTTAAAAGTCATTTATTTTTTATGGAAAATTTAATTATAATTATTATAAAATTAGAAAATGAGGTATCCTTTCTTCACAATTGGATTTATATATAGAGCTTTAATGTAAGTGATTGACATAGGTTACAATGTGATATGTGATGTGAATGTCTTTCTTGTGTATTTCGAACCAATGTCATATGTCTTGGTTGAGTAAATTTTTGGAATAGCTTCTTCATGTAATTTAGACCTGTAAAAAATTTGTTATGATGGTTAATAGGAAGCACATGATCCTGTCAAAAGTAGTTTCTTAGGGGATTATAATATGAACTTCAAGAAATAACTAATTATTAGAGAACTTCATCTATTACCCCTATTGAATTGAAGATGTGTTTTCAAAGTATGGGTTCTGTGTATGATACGAAGTAAATTTATTTTTTTCAAACATTAGAAAGAGAGACAACGACCTTTGTCGAGAAAAAAATATTGTAAAATTTGTGCGGGACACCTATACCGACGATGGTGGTAGGAAATTGGTGTCTTTAAATAATATTGATAGAGTTTCAGTTGTGCAAGTTTGTGAGGATGAAGCTTGCATATGCCTTAATAGAGGTATGCATCGGACAAATAGTTTCATTTTGGAAATTTGTGTGGAGGAAGTTACGTATGGTGTTGATGTTCCTATCGATTTTAGGATATTCTTCTAGTAATTATACATCTTCTGACCAAACTTTTCTTTGTAATCCCACAGCAATATGAACTTAAATGATGACATATTCGAGGATGAATGGGGTAGTGATGAATTCGTAGAGTCTCAACTAGGTCAGGAACAGTCGATTTGGCAACGTACTCGTGAAGCAGGAGCTAGTTTCGATCCTCATGAAAGTCAAATAACCATCGACTTGGATGATGTGTTTGATGGCAGAAACATACGAGGATCTTGTGATGAGGGACGAAGACGCATCACGTGGACAGTGGAGAACACTAGGAGGATCATTCAACACGCCCGGTTGGGATCGAATCACACACCGATTTAATGCATTATTGACATAGCTCTCAGTAAGGATCAAATTCAGAATAAGTGGAAGACCTTAAAAATACAGTATAGTACATTTAGATAGTATATTTTGTTTTCGCGCTACGACCCTCTCGATCGTTAGCGCAAGGCACAAATGAAAATCGAGCATGTGTGGGTGCGTGCGTGTGCACGTGCCTGGGTGTGTGTGTGTGTTTATGGGCCCAAGCATGGGTGTGGTCATGAGCAGGTCTGGATTGGGTCGGTACTATGTTGGACTGTGAAATTAACTAAAATTCAAAATTAATAAACTAGCCACAGGTCTAGTATGGTTTGGTCTTGCCCATTAGGCATTGTGTATCTTCAAAAAGCTCGTACCACCCATTAAAAATATTTTTTTATAATTCAAGGCCGAATGGGTTAAGTTATAAAAATATTAGCTCCTTTACTTTTTAAAAAAAATCTAAAATATCCATTACACTATCGCATCCATTATAAATATTTTTTACAATTAACAGCTGTTAATGAGTTAAAGTTGGTAAAAATATTAGCTCCTCTTCTTTTATAAAAAACCAAACATATCCACTACGCCGTCGCAGCAATTATAAATATCCACTTTCTTATATTTACAAATTATAACATCCAATCAACATAAATTCATACATTAACAACTAATCATTACTATCATATCAAAAACATCCACTCAAACAATAAAATTATTAAATAATTACACACTAACATCACATCACACTCCAAATCATTTTATCTCACAACTTATTCTTATAGCACCAACTAAACACCCCTTAACTTACCCTTACAGTACTTTATCTCGGTATAAACCTTATCCCCCAACCAAATCGGGACTCAAGGTTAATGGTATTATTTTTTATTCAAACACCAACCTCTAATAGGAAAAAAAAAGAAAAAGAAAAAGAAAAACAAAGCTAACTAGATCAGTTGAAGATCGAGAATCCCATGTCCTCGTTACTTTCTTCCTCATTTTTCTTCTCCTTGGCAGGTGTTGCCTCGGCATCAGCTACACCGTCACCAGCACCTGCATGTTATGACCCGATTTCCGGATCCTTACAGGACCCGAGACCGGCTCGCCTCGATTAATCTTAAGACCTAGTCGTCCAACAAAAAATAACCAAAAAGTAGGAAAGTAAACCACATTCAAACATGAAATATAACTAAACAGTAAAAACATACAAGCAGTAAAGGAAAGTAAAGCAGCTATTCCATTACATACCACCACAACAACAGAACAACGGAAACGAAAGTAACAATAGAGACAACAGTAGGTAACAAAAGTCTGAAAACTTACTATAACAATAAGGGAGCACAACAAGGAAGTGTAGAAAACTACGGCTGGGCTCAACTGGGCTCAACACCCTCCGCAGCCGGAAGCTCGAGCTGCTCAACTCCTGGTCCTGAAAAGTGTTATGAAAAGACAGAATCAGCGAACACTGAGTAGAGTGGTATCTACACTATCTAAAATAGTAAAAGCAGCAAGTTTAATTCTCTTTTCTATTTATTTGTTTTATGTATATTTCTTTTTCATCCATTTTTCTCAAACTTTCAGATATTCTTGATCTTGCATGTTCCTCATGGGAATGATCTTGATTGCAATCTTTTTCGAAGAGTAGAAGGTACACGTTGTGCTCTCCTGGCCGGAAGAGTCCCCCGTGGTAGTCCTACACCCAGTCAACCACCCCGAGGTTACTATCAAGACGTAGCGATGACTACAGCAAGCGTGATAAGCGCACTAGTAGTTACCCCGCACTGACACGCGATCAGTTGTTTCCGCTAGCGGGTACGCCCAAAGTACAGCACGGAACAATATAGGGCCTAGCCCTCTCAGAAACAGAGGTCTCGCCCCTCCACAGTCCACGCACCCTCGTCTGACTACCCTGGTTTACCCAGATGGCCTAACAAGTCGGTGTAAGGTGGCTAGCTGAACCCTGGGCCCCGTGGGGTGGCTAGCTCCCTCCCTACATCAGTAGCTTGCCTCGGTATCGCGTACACGAGGGCCAACAGGAGTCGGTATAGAGTCGCCAATCCTAACCACGGGTCTCAACCCAAGGGCGCTCTCCTTGGTACCACATACTCAAGGGCCAGCAGACTTCTCGTCTACATTTTAGGTTTCCAACCAACCACAGGAGCTCTACTCCTGATTCCCCGTAGCGTTCATGCTTATATTCACACATTTATTCCGATCCAGATTCCACCATTTACAATTCAGTTCTCATTTATATGCAGGCAGCTTGTGTTTCCATAATTCAATACATGCCACTGGTAATTTCACAGGCAATTGATCATTTATCTCAGGCAACTCATATTCTAACAGGCAGCTCACAACTATATTTTAGGCAATTGCTAGCAGTTTAACTTAATCATGTATACAAATACAATTATGCAGTACAATTGGTTCATTTATTTCTCTGTCCAAGGGTTCATGTCACATCCTAGGTTCCATTTGGCTAATTCCACAAGCACATTCTTATTTAATATGATTAACAGAAGTAGACTATGCTACCAGACAAGTCAGGAGTACTGAGGGCTCGAACCGCAGACCCAGACATCTCTGCGAGTCCCAAACACGCAGCAGGTAGAAACACTATACCAGGGAATTCATCACAAAAAGAGGATTCAGAACTGTGTATAAAGGTTTCTAGTATGTAGAGAAACTCGCAAGGAAACTACAGGTACTTTGTTTGTGTAAAACGGATCCTGATCGGACCCTAAACAGGTCAAAAACGTGTCTACTGATCAAAATAAGACGTCTAGGAACAAGTCCAGACATCTTAAAAGATACAGATCCTCACATCAAGTCCCTATGGTGTCCTCAGATGTCCAGGCCTCCTCTGCGACCGTCTGAAGGCAGTTCCAGACGTCGGACCACTCCTCCGGTCGTCTGGAAGCACCTTCGGTCGTTTGGTAAGCTGATCAGACGTCCGAAAGTGCGTGGGAGAGCATTCCACGCTCCTTCTCAAGGCTGCTCCTGCATACGACAGTTGCAGCCACCCAAATCAGGCGCAACAAGTCCTTCTACGATATGGCCTGCATGGTCGTAACCGCGAAAAGAATGTACCTTCACAATAAAGGAGCTTTCAGACGTTTGGTCTTGACTCTAAACGTACAGATGCTCCACCAACCGTCTGGACTCCGCTCCAGATGTCTGATACTGGAAAATTTCCAGTGTCAGAACCTGCTACCAGTGCCTTCCGCCGCGCACCTCCTCGTGCCGCCGCACCTCCAACCGCTGCAGATGGTTGAGGATGCCTCTCTGGACTCTCCCCTCCTCCCACACGTGCCTGCGGTGGCCGTGCGAGCTCCGCCAAGCTCCCACTGGAGCTCTCCGACCTCGAACTTGTCCTCCTTCGACACTCTCCTCGCCCTCTCACTCTCCCTCGATCACCTCCTCTCGCGGCTCTCGCAGCTCTGAAGGTAGAGATGGTGGTGGTGTGTGGAGTGGAGAGGAGAGGAGGGGAGGGGGCTTTTTATAGGTGGCTGGGGTTTAGGGTTTGAAAGGGAGAGGAGGAGAAAGGAGAGTGTTACGACCCAGTTCCCAAATCCCTACAGGACCCGAGACCGGCTCGACTCGACTAATCCCAAGACCCAGTCGTCCAACGAGAAAGTAACAAAAAAGTAGGAAAGTAAACCACATTCACTATGCTAAGCAACTAACAGTAAAAAGGTATAGCAGTAAAGAAATAAAGCTACTACAGTACATATCACCACCACAACAGTAGAAAAGTAACAAGGTACAGGAACATAAAGTATAGAACGTAAAGTACAGAACATAAAGGTACAAGAGTGTAACTCACTATTACAAAAGGAGTACAACCAAAAGAAGCTACTGCTATTGGGCTCTACTGGGCTCAGCACCCTCTGCGGTCGTAGACTCGAGCTGCTCCACACCTGGACCTGAAAAGGGTTATGAGTACACAAAGTCAGCGAACACTGAGTAGAGTGAAAATTGTCCTAACATCTTTTAAGATACCTATCATATGTTACAAAAGAGATATAATTACAACGGTTCATTTTAAAGAATTTTTTTAGGGTTAGTTTACAATGTGGGTTAACTAATCCGTGTTAGTAAAGTTGTAACAGGTGTTAATCTTTATTTCTGTTTACTTGCAAATAAGGGTTAACCTCTATTTATGTTTATTGAATAGAAGTTAGGAATGAGGGTTATTCTGTGATGTGACAGAGGGTAAGAGAGAGAGATCGAGGGTTAAGTAGGAGGTTGGGCCAATCCCTCTTCAAACTGGTGTTAGGATAACACGGGTTAGCAATCCAAAGAGGAGTTGAGTTATCCTTCAAGGTAAACGGGGGTTAACCCCCTCCGTAAACTAGGCCTGAGGGTCTTCAAGAAGGCCAGAATAACTGACTAAGAACTACCTCCTACTGGACACTGTTGCCATCACTTTTTTTTTTTCGAAACTTCGTTAACCTTACAAAAAGATTTAGTTGACCGCATCACAAGATTGTGACATATCTTATATTTTTCAAAAATAAAGCAAAAATCTAAAGAACAAATGAAAAAAGAAAAAAAATAATGACAAGGAGGAAAAATATAATCAACTCTTAGGCTCCGTTTGACAGAGGGATACAGGGTGGGATTAGGGAACTGTAGTGGGGTAAGTTCATTGTAGTTGGTGGAATTAGGCTGGATACAGGGTGCGTATGCGGTGCCTCGGAAATGGCTCCCACCCATCTTCATGAGCGTTGGCTGCAATAAAGGCATTGTCCTCTCGCCAAAAAGCTGACACGGTTGGGAGCTATCCAATCAAAATCGAAGAGGCTTTGGGGGTGAGATGGTAACCGTTGTCAATCTCCTCTCTTGCGCTCCTCTCCCTTGTCATCTCCTTGCGCTCCTCTATCCCGACTCTGCTCAAGAAACCATCTTCTTCTCCACCGGTGCAAGTGTTTGGGTAGGTTTCTTGTCGGGAGCTTCTTATTGTCAAGCGAAGCCACAGTGTGGAGGTGCTGTACCCTTTTGTCGGTATCGAGCGGTGGTGCTAACACCTCTCGAGTCGTCAGAGTCTCGTGCACCGTTATTTCACATCAATCAGTAGGAACTGTTGGTAGCTTGATGCCTCCTTGCATCGACCATTGGTACGATGGAGGACTCCCCTCTGATCTCAACTCAAACCCCCTCTATTTATGTTTGTGAGATGCCTCCCATGGAGTATTCACTAACCGATGCAAATCCTTCTGATTAAGAGAGCATCGCACCTCTGATTCGCTCCCATCGCGATTGTCGTGGTCGAAAGCGTCACCGTGACGGTGAGGAAGACCTCCTCGCTGTCGTTCTTCGGTTCTACGTCACTGCTGCTGCGACTGTTGTTGCACGCTAGCGGTTGTTCCTCCAAAAACCTAGGTATGAATCTCACACAGGCGTACCTATTTCATGTCGACATTGTAGAGCGTCTGCCACATATGGCAGTCAACTGGAAGGTTGACTTTCAGTTTGTGAGTTTGAAACTGCCACGATAGAGTTTCAGTTGGTAGGAAATTGGTGTCTTTAAATAATATTGATAGAGTTTCAGTTGTGCAAGTTTGTGAGGATGAAGCTTGCATATGCCTTAATAGAGGTATGCATCGGACAAACAGTTTCATTTTGGAGATTTGTGTGGAGGAAGTTACGTATGGTGTTGATGTTCCTATCGATTTTAGGATATTCTTCTAGTAATTATACATCTTCTGACCGAACTTTTCTTTGTAATCCCACAGCAATATGAACTTAAATGATGACATATTCGAGGATGAATGGGGTAGTGATGAATTCGTAGAGTCTCAACTAGGTCAGGAACAGTCGATTTGGCAACGTACTCGTGAAGCAGGAGCTAGTTTCGATCCTCATGAAAGTCGAGCAACCATCGACTTGGATGATGTGTTTGATGGCAGAAACATGCGAGGATCTTGTGATGAGGGACGAAGACGCATCACGTGGACAGTGGAGAACACTAGGAGGCTACTTGGCATTATGAAAGATACTCAGAAGAAGCAGTACATAGGCAGTACATTCAACACGCCCGGTTGGGATCGAATCACACACCGATTTAATGCATTATTGACATAGCTCTCAGTAAGGATCAAATTCAGAATAAGTGGAAGACCTTAAAAATACAGTATAGTACATTTAGATAGTATATTTTGTTTTCGTGCTACGACCCTCTCGATCGTTAGCGCAAGGCACAAATGAAAATCGAGCATGTGTGGGTGCGTGCATGTGCACGTGCCTGGGTGTGTTGTGTGTTTATGAGCCCAAGCATGGGTGTGGTCATGAGCAGGTCTG
This sequence comes from Thalassia testudinum, assembly GCA_037157565.1. Lineage (NCBI taxonomy): Eukaryota > Viridiplantae > Streptophyta > Magnoliopsida > Alismatales > Hydrocharitaceae > Thalassia > Thalassia testudinum. The sequence goes on along the minus strand of JAZHRO010000022.1, from coordinate 110,438,943 downwards.
GATTGGGTCGGTACTATGTTGGGCTGTGAAATGAACTAAAATTCAAAATTAATAAACTAGCCACGGGTCTAGTATGGTTTGGTCTTGCCCATTAGGCGTTGTGTATCTTCAAAAAGCCCGTACCACCCATTAAAAATATTTTTTTATAATTCAAGGCCGAATGGGTTAAGTTATAAAAATATTAGCTCCTTTTCTTTTTAAAAAAAACCTAAAATATCCATTACACTATCGCATCCATTATAAATATTTTTTACAATTAACAATCGTTAATGGGTTAAAGTTGATAAAAATATTAGCTCCTCTTCTTTTATAAAAAACCAAACATATCCACTACACCGTCGCACCAATTATAAATATCCACTTTCTTATATTTACAAATTATAACATCCAATCAACATAAATTCATACATTAACAACCAATCATTACTATCATATCAAAAACATCCACTCAAACTATAAAATTATTAAATAATTACACACTAGCATCACATCACACTCCAAATCATTTTATCTCACAACTTATTCTTACAGCACCAACTAAACACCCATTAACTTACCCTTACAGTACTTTATCTCGGTATAAACCTTATCCCCCAACCAAATCGGGACTCAAGGTTAATGGTATTATTTTTTATTCAAACACCAACCTCTAATAGGAAAAAAAAAGAAAAAGAAAAAGAAAAACAAAGCTAACTAGATCAGTTGAAGATCGAGAATCCCATGTCCTCGTTACTTTCTTCCTCCTTTTTCTTCTCCTTGGCGGGTGTTGCCTCGGCATCAGCTACACCGTCACCAGCACCTGCATGTTATGACCCGATTTCCGGATCCTTACAGGACCCGAGACCGGCTCGTCTCGATTAATCCTAAGACCCAGTCGTCCAACAAAAAATAACCAAAAAATAGGAAAGTAAACCACATTCAAACATGAAATATAACTAAACATTAAAAACATACAAGCAGTAAAGGAAAGTAAAGCAGCTATTCTATTACATACCACCACAACAACAGAACAACGGAAACGAAAGTAACAATAGAGACAACAGTAGCTAACAAAAGTCTGAAAACTTACTATAACAATAAGGGAGCACAACAAGGAAGTGTAGAAAACTACGGCTGGGCTCAACTGGACTCAACACCCTCCGCAGCCGAAAGCTCGAGCTGCTCAACTCCTGGTCCTGAAAAGTGTTATGAAAAGACAGAATCAGCGAACGCTGAGTAGAGTGGTATCTACACTATCTAAAATAGTAAAAGCAGCAAGCTTAATTCTCTTTTCTATTTATTTGTTTTATGTATATTTCTTTTTCATCCATTTTTCTCAAACTTTCAGATATTCTTGATCTTGCATGTTCCTCGTGGGAATAATCTTGATTGCAATCTTTTTCGAAGAGTAGAAGGTACACATCGTGCTCTCCTAGCCGGAAGAGTCCCCCGTGGTAGTCCTACACCCAGTCAACCACCCCGAGGTTACTATCAAGACGTAGCGATGACTACAGCAAGCGTGATAAGCGCATTAGTAGTTACCCCGCACTGACACGCGATTAGTTGTTTTCGCTAGAGGGTACGCCCAAAGTACAGCACGGAACAATATAGGGCCTAGCCCTCTCAGAAACAGAGGTCTCGCCCCTCCACAGTCCGCGCACCCTCGTCTGACTATCCTGGTTTGCCCAGATGGCCTAACAAGTCGGTGTAAGGTGGCTAGCTGAACCCTGGGCCCCGTGGGGTGGCTAGCTCCCTCCCTACATTAGTAGCTTGCCTCGGTATCGTGTACACGAGGGCCAACAGGAGTCGGTATAAAGTGGCCAATCTTAACCACGGGCCTCAACCCAAGGGCACTCTCCTTGGTACCACATACTCAAGGGCCAGCAGACTTCTCGTCTACATTTCAGGTTTCCAACCAACCACAGGAGCTCTACTCCTAATTCCCCGTAGGGTTCATGCTTATATTCACACATTTATTCCGATCCAGATTCCACCATTTACAATTCAGTTCTCATTTATATGCAGGCAGCTCGTGTTTCCATAATTCAATACATGCCACTGGTAATTTCACAGGCAATTGATCATTTATCTCAGGCAACTCATATTCTAACAGGCAGCTCACAACTATATTTTAGGCAATTGCTAGTAGTTTAACTTAATCATGTATACAAATACAATTATGCAGTACAATTGGTTCATTTATTTCTCTGTCCAAGGGTTCATGTCACATCCTAGGTTCCATTTGGCTAATTCCACAAGCACATTCTTATTTAATATGATTAACAGAAGTAGACTATGCTACCAGACAAGTCAGGAGTACTGAGGGCTCGAACCGCAGACCCAAACATCTCTGCGAGTCCCAAACACGCAGCAGGTAGAAACACTATACCAGGGAATACATCACAAAAAGAGGATTCAGAACTGTGTATAAAGGTTTCTAGTATGTAGAGAAACTCGCAAGGAAACTACAGGTACTTTGTTTGTGTAAAACGGATCCTGATCGGACCCTAAACAGGTCAAAAACGTGTCTACTGATCAAAATAAGACGTCTGGGAACAAGTCCAGACATCTTAAAAGATACAGATCCTCACATCAAGTCCCTATGGTGTCCTCAGATGTCCAGGCCTCCTCTGCGACCGTCTGAAGGCAGTTCCAGACGTCGGACCACTCCTCCGGTCGTCTGGAAGCACCTTCGGTCGTTTGGTAAGCTGATCAGACGTCCGAAAGTGCGTGGGAGAGCATTCCACGCTCCTTCTCAAGGCTGCTCCTGCATACGACAGTTGCAGCCACCCAAATCAGGCGCAACAAGTCCTTCTACGATATGGCCTGCATGGTCGTAACCGCGAAAAGAATGTACCTTCACAATAAAGGAGCTTTCAGACGTTTGGTCTTGACTCTAAACGTACAGATGCTCCACCAACCGTCTGGACTCCGCTCCAGATGTCTGATACTGGAAAATTTCCAGTGTCAGAACCTGCTACCAGTGCCTTCCGCCGCGCACCTCCTCGTGCCGCCGCACCTCCAACCGCTGCAGATGGTTGAGGATGCCTCTCTGGACTCTCCCCTCCTCCCACACGTGCCTGCGGTGGCCGTGCGAGCTCCGCCAAGCTCCCACTGGAGCTCTCCGACCTCGAACTTGTCCTCCTTCGACACTCTCCTCGCCCTCTCACTCTCCCTCGATCACCTCCTCTCGCGGCTCTCGCAGCTCTGAAGGTAGAGATGGTGGTGGTGTGTGGAGTGGAGAGGAGAGGAGGGGAGGGGGCTTTTTATAGGTGGCTGGGGTTTAGGGTTTGAAAGGGAGAGGAGGAGAAAGGAGAGTGTTACGACCCAGTTCCCAAATCCCTACAGGACCCGAGACCGGCTCGACTCGACTAATCCCAAGACCCAGTCGTCCAACGAGAAAGTAACAAAAAAGTAGGAAAGTAAACCACATTCACTATGCTAAGCAACTAACAGTAAAAAGGTATAGCAGTAAAGAAATAAAGCTACTACAGTACATATCACCACCACAACAGTAGAAAAGTAACAAGGTACAGGAACATAAAGTATAGAACGTAAAGTACAGAACATAAAGGTACAAGAGTGTAACTCACTATTACAAAAGGAGTACAACCAAAAGAAGCTACTGCTATTGGGCTCTACTGGGCTCAGCACCCTCTGCGGTCGTAGACTCGAGCTGCTCCACACCTGGACCTGAAAAGGGTTATGAGTACACAAAGTCAGCGAACACTGAGTAGAGTGAAAATTGTCCTAACATCTTTTAAGATACCTATCATATGTTACAAAAGAGATATAATTACAACGGTTCATTTTAAAGAATTTTTTTAGGGTTAGTTTACAATGTGGGTTAACTAATCCGTGTTAGTAAAGTTGTAACAGGTGTTAATCTTTATTTCTGTTTACTTGCAAATAAGGGTTAACCTCTATTTATGTTTATTGAATAGAAGTTAGGAATGAGGGTTATTCTGTGATGTGACAGAGGGTAAGAGAGAGAGATCGAGGGTTAAGTAGGAGGTTGGGCCAATCCCTCTTCAAACTGGTGTTAGGATAACACGGGTTAGCAATCCAAAGAGGAGTTGAGTTATCCTTCAAGGTAAACGGGGGTTAACCCCCTCCGTAAACTAGGCCTGAGGGTCTTCAAGAAGGCCAGAATAACTGACTAAGAACTACCTCCTGCTGGACACTGTTGCCATCACTTTTTTTTTTTCGAAACTTCGTTAACCTTACAAAAAGATTTAGTTGACCGCATCACAAGATTGTGGCATATCTTATATTTTTCAAAAATAAAGCAAAAATCTAAAGAACAAATGAAAAAAGAAAAAAAATAATGACAAGGAGGAAAAATATAATCAACTCTTAGGCTCCGTTTGACAGAGGGATACAGGGTGGGATTAGGGAACTGTAGTGGGGTAAGTTCATTGTAGTTGGTGGAATTAGGCTGGATACAGGGTGCGTATGCGGTGCCTCGGAAATGGCTCCCACCCATCTTCATGAGCGTTGGCTGCAATAAAGGCATTGTCCTCTCGCCAAAAAGCTGACACGGTTGGGAGCTATCCAATCAAAATCGAAGAGGCTTTGGGGGTGAGATGGTAACCGTTGTCAATCTCCTCTCTTGCGCTCCTCTCCCTTGTCATCTCCTTGCGCTCCTCTATCCCGACTCTGCTCAAGAAACCATCTTCTTCTCCACCGGTGCAAGTGTTTGGGTAGGTTTCTTGTCGGGAGCTTCTTATTGTCAAGCGAAGCCACAGTGTGGAGGTGCTGTACCCTTTTGTCGGTATCGAGCGGTGGTGCTAACACCTCTCGAGTCGTGAGAGTCTCGTGCACCGTTATTTCACATCAATCAGTAGGAACTGTTGGTAGCTTGCCTCGGTATCGCGTACACGAGGGCCAACAGGAGTCGGTATAGAGTCGCCAATCCTAACCACGGGTCTCAACCCAAGGGCGCTCTCCTTGGTACCACATACTCAAGGGCCAGCAGACTTCTCGTCTACATTTTAGATTTCCAACCAACCACAGGAGCTCTACTCCTGATTCCCCGTAGGGTTCATGCTTATATTCACACATTTATTCCGATCCAGATTCCACCATTTACAATTCAGTTCTCATTTATATGCAGGCAGCTTGTGTTTCCATAATTCAATACATGCCACTGGTAATTTCACAGGCAATTGATCATTTATCTCAGGCAACTCATATTCTAACAGGCAGCTCACAACTATATTTTAGGCAATTGCTAGCAGTTTAACTTAATCATGTATACAAATACAATTATGCAGTACAATTGATTCATTTATTTCTCTGTCCTAGGGTTCATGTCACATCCTAGGGTTCCATTTGGCTAATTCCACAAGCACATTCTTATTTAATATGATTAACAGAAGTAGACTATGCTACCAGACAAGTCGGGAGTACTGAGGGCTCGAACCGCAGACTCAGGCATCTCTGCGAGTCCCAAACACGCAGCAGGTAGAAACACTATACCAGGGAATACATCACAAAAAGAGGATTCAGAACTGTGTATAAAGGTTTCTAGTATGTAGAGAAACTCGCAAGGAAACTACAGGTACTTTGTTTGTGTAAAACGGATCCTGATCGGACCCTAAACAGGTCAAAAACGCGTCTACTGATCAAAATAAGACGTCTGGGAACAAGTCCAGACATCTTAAAAGATACAGATCCTCACATCAAGTCCCTATGGTGTCCTCAGATGTCCAGGCCTCCTCTGCGACCGTCTGAAGGCAGTTCCAGACGTCGGACCACTCCTCCGGTCGTCTGGAAGCACCTTCGGTCGTTTGGTAAGCTGATCAGACGTCCGAAAGTGCGTGGGAGAGCATTCCACGCTCCTTCTCAAGGCTGCTCCTGCATACGACAGTTGCAGCCACCCAAATCAGGCGCAACAAGTCCTTCTACGATATGGCCTGCATGGTCGTAACCGCGAAAAGAATGTACCTTCACAATAAAGGAGCTTTCAGACGTTTGGTCTTGACTCTAAACGTACAGATGCTCCACCAACCGTCTGGGCTCCGCTCCAGATGTCTGATACTGGAAAATTTCCAGTGTCAGAACCTGCTACCAGTGCCTTCCGCCGCGCACCTCCTCGTGCCGCCGCACCTCCAACCGCTGCAGATGGTTGAGGATGCCTCTCTGGACTCTCCCCTCCTCCCACACGTGCCTGCGGTGGCCGTGCGAGCTCCGCCAAGCTCCCACTGGAGCTCTCCGACCTCGAACTTGTCCTCCTTCGACACTCTCCTCGCCCTCTCACTCTCCCTCGATCACCTCCTCTCGCGGCTCTCGCAGCTCTGAAGGTAGAGATGGAGGTGGTGTGTGGAGTGGAGAGGAGAGGAGGGGAGGGGGCTTTTTATAGGTGGCTGGGGTTTAGGGTTTGAAAGGGAGAGGAGGAGAAAGGAGAGTGTTACGACCCAGTTCCCAAATCCCTACAGGACCCGAGACCGGCTCGACTCGACTAATCCCAAGACCCAGTCGTCCAACGAGAATGTAACAAAAAAGTAGGAAAGTAAACCACATTCACTATGCTAAGCAACTAACAGTAAAAAGGTATAGCAGCAAAGAAATAAAGCTACTACAGTACATATCACCACCACAACAGTAGAAAAGTAACAAGGTACAGGAACATAAAGTATAGAACGTAAAGTACAGAACATAAAGGTACAAGAGTGTAACTCACTATTACAAAAGGAGTACAACCAAAAGAAGCTACTGCTATTGGGCTCTACTGGGCTCAGCACCCTCTGCGGTCGTAGACTCGAGCTGCTCCACACCTGGACCTGAAAAGGGTTATGAGTACACAAAGTCAGCGAACACTGAGTAGAGTGAAAATTGTCCTAACATCTTTTAAGATACCTATCATATGTTACAAAAGAGATATAATTACAACGGTTCATTTTAAAGAATTTTTTTAGGGTTAGTTTACAATGTGGGTTAACTAATCCGTGTTAGTAAAGTTGTAACAGGTGTTAATCTTTATTTCTGTTTACTTGCAAATAAGGGTTAACCTCTATTTATGTTTATTGAATAGAAGTTAGGAATGAGGGTTATTCTGTGATGTGACAGAGGGTAAGAGAGAGAGATCGAGGGTTAAGTAGGAGGTTGGGCCAATCCCTCTTCAAACTGGTGTTAGGATAACACGGGTTAGCAATCCAAAGAGGAGTTGAGTTATCCTTCAAGGTAAACGGGGGTTAACCCCCTCCGTAAACTAGGCCTGAGGGTCTTCAAGAAGGCCAGAATAACTGACTAAGAACTACCTCCTGCTGGACACTGTTGCCATCACTTTTTTTTTTTCGAAACTTCGTTAACCTTACAAAAAGATTTAGTTGACCGCATCACAAGATTGTGACATATCTTATATTTTTCAAAAATAAAGCAAAAATCTAAAGAACAAATGAAAAAAGAAAAAAAATAATGACAAGGAGGAAAAATATAATCAACTCTTAGGCTCCGTTTGACAGAGGGATACAGGGTGGGATTAGGGAACTGTAGTGGGGTAAGTTCATTGTAGTTGGTGGAATTAGGCTGGATACAGGGTGCGTATGCGGTGCCTCGGAAATGGCTCCCACCCATCTTCATGAGCGTTGGCTGCAATAAAGGCATTGTCCTCTCGCCAAAAAGCTGACACGGTTGGGAGCTATCCAATCAAAATCGAAGAGGCTTTGGGGGTGAGATGGTAACCGTTGTCAATCTCCTCTCTTGCGCTCCTCTCCCTTGTCATCTCCTTGCGCTCCTCTATCCCGACTCTGCTCAAGAAACCATCTTCTTCTCCACCGGTGCAAGTGTTTGGGTAGGTTTCTTGTCGGGAGCTTCTTATTGTCAAGCGAAGCCACAGTGTGGAGGTGCTGTACCCTTTTGTCGGTATCGAGCGGTGGTGCTAACACCTCTCGAGTCGTCAGAGTCTCGTGCACCGTTATTTCACATCAATCAGTAGGAACTGTTGGTAGCTTGCCTCGGTATCGCGTACACGAGGGCCAACAGGAGTCGGTATAGAGTCGCCAATCCTAACCACGGGTCTCAACCCAAGGGCGCTCTCCTTGGTACCACATACTCAAGGGCCAGCAGACTTCTCGTCTACATTTTAGGTTTCCAACCAACCACAGGAGCTCTACTCCTGATTCCCCGTAGGGTTCATGCTTATATTCACACATTTATTCCGATCCAGATTCCACCATTTACAATTCAGTTCTCATTTATATGCAGGCAGCTTGTGTTTCCATAATTCAATACATGCCACTGGTAATTTCACAGGCAATTGATCATTTATCTCAGGCAACTCATATTCTAACAGGCAGCTCACAACTATATTTTAGGCAATTGCTAGCAGTTTAACTTAATCATGTATAAAAATACAATTATGCAGTACAATTGATTCATTTATTTCTCTGTCCTAGGGTTAATGTCACATCCTAGGGTTCCATTTGGCTAATTCCACAAGCACATTCTTATTTAATATGATTAACAGAAGTAGACTATGCTACCAGACAAGTCGGGAGTACTGAGGGCTCGAACCGCAGACCCAGGCATCTCTGCGAGTCCCAAACACGCAGCAGGTAGAAACACTATACCAGGGAATACATCACAAAAAGAGGATTCAGAACTGTGTATAAAGGTTTCTAGTATGTAGAGAAACTCGCAAGGAAACTACAGGTACTTTGTTTGTGTAAAACGGATCCTGATCGAACCCTAAACAGGTCAAAAACTTATCTACTGATCAAAATAAGACGTCTGGGAACAAGTCCAGACATCTTAAAAGATACAGATCCTCACATCAAGTCCCTATGGTGTCCTCAGATGTCCAGGCCTCCTCTGTGACCGTCTGAAGGCAGTTCCAGACGTCGGACCACTCCTCCGGTCGTCTGGAAGCACCTTCGGTCGTTTGGTAAGCTGATCAGACGTCCGAAAGTGCGTGGGAGAGCATTCCACGCTCCTTCTCAAGGCTGCTCCTGCATACGACAGTTGCAGCCACCCAAATCAGGCGCAACAAGTCCTTCTACGATATGGCCTGCATGGTCGTAACCGCGAAAAGAATGTACCTTCACAATAAAGGAGCTTTCAGACGTTTGGTCTTGACTCTAAACGTACAGATGCTCCACCAACCGTCTGGACTCCGCTCCAGATGTCTGATACTGGAAAATTTCCAGTGTCAGAACCTCCTACCAGTGCCTTCCGCCGCGCACCTCCTCGTGCCGCCGCACCTCCAACCGCTGCAGATGGTTGAGGATGCCTCTCTGGACTCTCCCCTCCTCCCACACGTGCCTGCGGTGGCCGTGCGAGCTCCGCCAAGCTCCCACTGGAGCTCTCCGACCTCGAACTTGTCCTCCTTCGACACTCTCCTCGCCCTCTCACTCTCCCTCGATCACCTCCTCTCGCGGCTCTCGCAGCTCTGAAGGTAGAGATGGTGGTGGTGTGTGGAGTGGAGAGGAGAGGAGGGGAGGGGACTTTTTATAGGTGGCTGGGGTTTAGGGTTTGAAAGGGAGAGGAGGAGAAAGGAGAGTGTTACGACCCAGTTCCCAAATCCCTACAGGACCCGAGACCGGCTCGACTCGACTAATCCCAAGACCCAGTCGTCCAACGAGAAAGTAACAAAAAAGTAGGAAAGTAAACCACATTCACTATGCTAAGCAACTAACAGTAAAAAGGTATAGCAGTAAAGAAATAAAGCTACTACAGTACATATCACCACCACAACAGTAGAAAAGTAACAAGGTACAGGAACATAAAGTATAGAACGTAAAGTACAGAACATAAAGGTACAAGAGTGTAACTCACTATTACAAAAGGAGTACAACCAAAAGAAGCTACTGCTATTGGGCTCTACTGGGCTCAGCACCCTCTGCGGTCGTAGACTCGAGCTGCTCCACACCTGGACCTGAAAAGGGTTATGAGTACACAAAGTCAGCGAACACTGAGTAGAGTGAAAATTGTCCTAACATCTTTTAAGATACCTATCATATGTTACAAAAGAGATATAATTACAACGGTTCATTTTAAAGAATTTTTTTAGGGTTAGTTTACAATGTGGGTTAACTAATCCGTGTTAGTAAAGTTGTAACAGGTGTTAATCTTTATTTCTGTTTACTTGCAAATAAGGGTTAACCTCTATTTATGTTTATTGAATAGAAGTTAGGAATGAGGGTTATTCTGTGATGTGACAGAGGGTAAGAGAGAGAGATCGAGGGTTAAGTAGGAGGTTGGGCCAATCCCTCTTCAAACTGGTGTTAGGATAACACGGGTTAGCAATCCAAAGAGGAGTTGAGTTATCCTTCAAGGTAAACGGGGGTTAACCCCCTCTGTAAACTAGGCCTGAGGGTCTTCAAGAAGGCCAGAATAACTGACTAAGAACTACCTCCTGCTGGACACTGTTGCCATCACTTTTTTTTTTTCGAAACTTCGTTAACCTTACAAAAAGATTTAGTTGACCGCATCACAAGATTGTGGCATATCTTATATTTTTCAAAAATAAAGCAAAAATCTAAAGAACAAATGAAAAAAGAAAAAAAATAATGACAAGGAGGAAAAATATAATCAACTCTTAGGCTCCGTTTGACAGAGGGATACAGGGTGGGATTAGGGAACTGTAGTGGGGTAAGTTCATTGTAGTTGGTGGAATTAGGCTGGATACAGGGTGCGTATGCGGTGCCTCGGAAATGGCTCCCACCCATCTTCATGAGCGTTGGCTGCAATAAAGGCATTGTCCTCTCGCCAAAAAGCTGACACGGTTGGGAGCTATCCAATCAAAATCGAAGAGGCTTTGGGGGTGAGATGGTAACCGTTGTCAATCTCCTCTCTTGCGCTCCTCTCCCTTGTCATCTCCTTGCGCTCCTCTATCCCGACTCTGCTCAAGAAACCATCTTCTTCTCCACCGGTGCAAGTGTTTGGGTAGGTTTCTTGTCGGGAGCTTCTTATTGTCAAGCGAAGCCACAGTGTGGAGGTGCTGTACCCTTTTGTCGGTATCGAGCGGTGGTGCTAACACCTCTCGAGTCGTCAGAGTCTCGTGCACCGTTATTTCACATCAATCAGTAGGAACTGTTGGTAGCTTGCCTCGGTATCGCGTACACGAGGGCCAACAGGAGTCGGTATAGAGTCGCCAATCCTAACCACGGGTCTCAACCCAAGGGCGCTCTCCTTGGTACCACATACTCAAGGGCCAGCAGACTTCTCGTCTACATTTTAGGTTTCCAACCAACCACAGGAGCTCTACTCCTGATTCCCCGTAGGGTTCATGCTTATATTCACACATTTATTCCGATCCAGATTCCACCATTTACAATTCAGTTCTCATTTATATGCAGGCAGCTTGTGTTTCCATAATTCAATACATGCCACTGGTAATTTCACAGGCAATTGATCATTTATCTCAGGCAACTCATATTCTAACAGGCAGCTCACAACTATATTTTAGGCAATTGCTAGCAGTTTAACTTAATCATGTATAAAAATACAATTATGCAGTACAATTGATTCATTTATTTCTCTGTCCTAGGGTTCATGTCACATCCTAGGGTTCCATTTGGCTAATTCCACAAGCACATTCTTATTTAATATGATTAACAGAAGTAGACTATGCTACCAGACAAGTCGGGAGTACTGAGGGCTCGAACCGCAGACCCAGGCATCTCTGCGAGTCCCAAACACGCAGCAGGTAGAAACACTATACCAGGGAATACATCACAAAAAGAGGATTCAGAACTGTGTATAAAGGTTTCTAGTATGTAGAGAAACTCGCAAGGAAACTACAGGTACTTTGTTTGTGTAAAACGGATCCTGATCGAACCCTAAACAGGTCAAAAACTTATCTACTGATCAAAATAAGACGTCTGGGAACAAGTCCAGACATCTTAAAAGATACAGATCCTCACATCAAGTCCCTATGGTGTCCTCAGATGTCCAGGCCTCCTCTGCGACCGTCTGAAGGCAGTTCCAGACGTCGGACCACTCCTCCGGTCGTCTGGAAGCACCTTCGGTCGTTTGGTAAGCTGATCAGACGTCCGAAAGTGCGTGGGAGAGCATTCCACGCTCCTTCTCAAGGCTGCTCCTGCATACGACAGTTGCAGCCACCCAAATCAGGCGCAACAAGTCCTTCTACAATATGGCCTGCATGGTCGTAACCGCGAAAAGAATGTACCTTCACAATAAAGGAGCTTTCAGACGTTTGGTCTTGACTCTAAACGTACAGATGCTCCACCAACCGTCTGGACTCCGCTCCAGATGTCTGATACTGGAAAATTTCCAGTGTCAGAACCTCCTACCAGTGCCTTCCGCCGCGCACCTCCTCGTGCCGCCGCACCTCCAACCGCTGCAGATGGTTGAGGATGCCTCTCTGGACTCTCCCCTCCTCCCACACGTGCCTGCGGTGGCCGTGCGAGCTCCGCCAAGCTCCCACTGGAGCTCTCCGACCTCGAACTTGTCCTCCTTCGACACTCTCCTCGCCCTCTCACTCTCCCTCGATCACCTCCTCTCGCGGCTCTCGCAGCTCTGAAGGTAGAGATGGTGGTGGTGTGTGGAGTGGAGAGGAGAGGAGGGGAGGGGGCTTTTTATAGGTGGCTGGGGTTTAGGGTTTGAAAGGGAGAGGAGGAGAAAGGAGAGTGTTACGACCCAGTTCCCAAATCCCTACAGGACCCGAGACCGGCTCGACTCGACTAATCCCAAGACCCAGTCGTCCAACGAGAAAGTAACAAAAAAGTAGGAAAGTAAACCACATTCACTATGCTAAGCAACTAACAGTAAAAAGGTATAGCAGTAAAGAAATAAAGCTACTACAGTACATATCACCACCACAACAGTAGAAAAGTAACAAGGTACAGGAACATAAAGTATAGAACGTAAAGTACAGAACATAAAGGTACAAGAGTGTAACTCACTATTACAAAAGGAGTACAACCAAAAGAAGCTACTGCTATTGGGCTCTACTGGGCTCAGCACCCTCTGCGGTCGTAGACTCGAGCTGCTCCACACCTGGACCTGAAAAGGGTTATGAGTACACAAAGTCAGCGAACACTGAGTAGAGTGAAAATTTTCCTAACATCTTTTAAGATACCTATCATATGTTACAAAAGAGATATAATTACAACGGTTCATTTTAAAGAATTTTTTTAGGGTTAGTTTACAATGTGGGTTAACTAATCCGTGTTAGTAAAGTTGTAACAGGTGTTAATCTTTATTTCTGTTTACTTGCAAATAAGGGTTAACCTCTATTTATGTTTATTGAATAGAAGTTAGGAATGAGGGTTATTCTGTGATGTGACAGAGGGTAAGAGAGAGAGATCGAGGGTTAAGTAGGAGGTTGGGCCAATCCCTCTTCAAACTGGTGTTAGGATAACACGGGTTAGCAATCCAAAGAGGAGTTGAGTTATCCTTCAAGGTAAACGGGGGTTAACCCCCTCCGTAAACTAGGCCTGAGGGTCTTCAAGAAGGCCAGAATAACTGACTAAGAACTACCTCCTGCTGGACACTGTTGCCATCACTTTTTTTTTTTCGAAACTTCGTTAACCTTACAAAAAGATTTAGTTGACCGCATCACAAGATTGTGGCATATCTTATATTTTTCAAAAATAAAGCAAAAATCTAAAGAACAAATGAAAAAAGAAAAAAAATAATGACAAGGAGGAAAAATATAATCAACTCTTAGGCTCCGTTTGACAGAGGGATACAGGGTGGGATTAGGGAACTGTAGTGGGGTAAGTTCATTGTAGTTGGTGGAATTAGGCTGGATACAGGGTGCGTATGCGGTGCCTCGGAAATGGCTCCCACCCATCTTCATGAGCGTTGGCTGCAATAAAGGCATTGTCCTCTCGCCAAAAAGCTGACACGGTTGGGAGCTATCCAATCAAAATCGAAGAGGCTTTGGGGGTGAGATGGTAACCGTTGTCAATCTCCTCTCTTGCGCTCCTCTCCCTTGTCATCTCCTTGCGCTCCTCTATCCCGACTCTGCTCAAGAAACCATCTTCTTCTCCACCGGTGCAAGTGTTTGGGTAGGTTTCTTGTCGGGAGCTTCTTATTGTCAAGCGAAGCCACAGTGTGGAGGTGCTATACCCTTTTGTCAGTATCGAGCGGTGGTGCTAACACCTCTCGAGTCGTGAGAGTCTCGTGCACCGTTATTTCACATCAATCAGTAGGAACTGTTGGTAGCTTGCCTCGGTATCGCGTACACGAGGGCCAACAGGAGTCGGTATAGAGTCGCCAATCCTAACCACGGGTCTCAACCCAAGGGCGCTCTCCTTGGTACCACATACTCAAGGGCCAGCAGACTTCTCGTCTACATTTTAGGTTTCCAACCAACCACAGGAGCTCTACTCCTGATTCCCCGTAGGGTTCATGCTTATATTCACACATTTATTCCGATCCAGATTCCACCATTTACAATTCAGTTCTCATTTATATGCAGGCAGCTTGTGTTTCCATAATTCAATACATGCCACTGGTAATTTCACAGGCAATTGATCATTTATCTCAGGCAACTCATATTCTAACAGGCAGCTCACAACTATATTTTAGGCAATTGCTAGCAATTTAACTTAATCATGTATACAAATACAATTATGCAGTACAATTGATTCATTTATTTCTCTGTCCTAGGGTTCATGTCACATCTTAGGGTTCCATTTGGCTAATTCCACAAGCACATTCTTATTTAATATGATTAACAGAAGTAGACTATGCTACCAGACAAGTCGGGAGTACTGAGGGCTCGAACCGCAGACCCAGGCATCTCTGCGAGTCCCAAACACGCAGCTGGTAGAAACACTATACCAGGGAATACATCACAAAAAGAGGATTCAGAACTGTGTATAAAGGTTTCTAGTATGTAGAGAAACTCGCAAGGAAACTACAGGTACTTTGTTTGTGTAAAACGGATCCTGATCGAACCCTAAACAGGTCAAAAACGTGTCTACTGGTCAAAATAAGACGTCTGGGAACAAGTCCAGACATCTTAAAAGATACAGATCCTCACATCAAGTCCCTATGGTGTCCTCAGATGTCCAGGCCTCCTCTGCGACCGTCTGAAGGCAGTTCCAGACGTCGGACCACTCCTCCGGTCGTCTGGAAGCACCTTCGGTCGTTTGGTAAGCTGATCAGACGTCCGAAAGTGCGTGGGAGAGCATTCCACGCTCCTTCTCAAGGCTGCTCCTGCATACGGCAGTTGCAGCCACCCAAATCAGGCGCAACAAGTCCTTCTACGATATGGCCTGCATGGTCGTAACCGCGAAAAGAATGTACCTTCACAATAAAGGAGCTTTCAGACGTTTGGTCTTGACTCTAAACGTACAGATGCTCCACCAACCGTCTGGACTCCGCTCCAGATGTCTGATACTGGAAAATTTCCAGTGTCAGAACCTACTACCAGTGCCTTCCGCCGCGCACCTCCTCGTGCCGCCGCACCTCCAACCGCTGCAGATGGTTGAGGATGCCTCTCTGGACTCTCCCCTCCTCCCACACGTGCCTGCGGTGGCCGTGCGAGCTCCGCCAAGCTCCCACTGGAGCTCTCCGACCTCGAACTTGTCCTCCTTCGACACTCTCCTCGCCCTCTCACTCTCCCTCGATCACCTCCTCTCGCGGCTCTCGCAGCTCTGAAGGTAGAGATGGTGGTGGTGTGTGGAGTGGAGAGGAGAGGAGGGGAGGGGGCTTTTTATAGGTGGCTGGGGTTTAGGGTTTGAAAGGGAGAGGAGGAGAAAGGAGAGTGTTACGACCCAGTTCCCAAATCCCTACAGGACCCGAGACCCGGCTCGACTCGACTAATCCCAAGACCCAGTCGTCCAACGAGAAAGTAACAAAAAAGTAGGAAAGTAAACCACATTCACTATGCTAAGCAACTAACAGTAAAAAGGTATAGCAGTAAAGAAATAAAGCTGCTACAGTACATATCACCACCACAACAGTAGAAAAGTAACAAGGTACAGGAACATAAAGTATAGAACGTAAAGTACAGAACATAAAGGTACAAGAGTTTAACTCACTATTACAAAAGGAGTACAACCAAAAGAAGCTACTGCTATTGGGCTCTACTGGGCTCAGCACCCTCTGCGGTCGTAGACTCGAGCTGCTCCACACCTGGACCTAAAAAGGGTTATGAGTACACAAAGTTAGCGAATACTGAGTAGAGTGGCAACCAACTAACTAAGGCAGTAAAGCTAATAGGTAAACTAACTATTCCAATTTCTTTAATTTACAAGTAAAGCTAACAGGGTTTTTCACTTTCTTGATCTCGAATGTTCCTCGTGGGAATGATCTTGATTGCAGTCTTTTCCGAAGAGTAGAAGGTACACATGTGCTCTCCTAGCCGGGAGAGTCTCCCGTGGTGATCCTACACTCAATCTACCACCCCAAGGTCACGAACAGACATAACGGTGACTACGGCACGTGCGATAAGTGCACGGGTAGCTACCTTGCACTGACACGCGGTCAGCCGTTTCCGCTAACGGGTGCACCCAAAGTATAGCCCGGAACAATATAGGGCCTAGCCCTCACAGTAATAGGGGTCTCGCCCCTCCACAATCCGCGCACCCTCACCTGACTACCCTGGTTTGCCCAGTGAGCCTAACAAGTCGGTGTAGGGTGGCTAGCTAAACCTCGGGTCCCGTGGGGTGGCTAGCTGTAACGAACGCGTGCCCCAGACGCCTTTTAAGACGTCTGGGAGGTGGCCCAGACGTCGGACCAGACGTCTGGGATCACAACCAGACGTCTGACCAGACGTCCGGGATCGTTTACAGACGTCTGGAGAACAGTTATGTTCGCACGGGAGATTCGTCTGCGCGCCTGTGCGCGCAGACCTGCGATTCCTCTCTCTCTCTCTCTGCGGCTGCAGGCGCGCTGCGACCACCTTCTCTCTCCTCCTCGCGCGGCCTTAAAAGGGCGCGCCTCCCCTCCCGTCTCCTCCTTCTTCTCCTTCCTGTGCGCGAGAGCGAGCGGACGCGAGGGCGGCAGCGGCAGCCGCAGTGAGTGCGGAGGAGGTGCGGCGTGCGAGGGCGGGGCTCTGCCGTGAGGGCGAGCTCGCCGGAGCGGCTTGGCCGGCCGGCGGAGGGCGCAGGGGGCGCGGAGCGTCGCGAAGAGGGACCTGCTGCGGTCGGAGCAGCGGACGCGCGAGATGCGACGCGGGCGGCGTCGCGAGCGGAGGCCGAGCAGGGTTCTGATTCTGGAAAAATTTCCAGAATCAGACGTCTGGGTTGATATCCAGACGGCAAGGTAGACGTCTGTAAGATCATACAGACGTCTGAAAGGTGAGTTTCCGCTTTCTTCTTCCTTCTTGTCGACTGACCGTACTGAGGGAGGGGGGTTGGCTGTGCGCAGGTTCGCTGATTCGTCATCCTTTGCGAATCAGACGTCTGGAAGTTGTACCAGACGGCGGGAGTGACCTCCAGACGTCCTGAGGGACCATCGGACGTCTGGGATCTAGGGCAGACGTCCCCGCAGACTTCTGGACGTCCGGGGAACCCTGTTACCGGTTTGGTTACTGTGGAGGGGTTGGACCCCTGTTACTGAGAGGGCTCTGCCCTGGTTCTGTGCTGTGCTTTGGGCGCACCCGTTAACGGAAACGACTGACCGCGTGCCAGTGCGGGCTAGCTACCTGTGCGTTTATCGCGCGTGCCGTAGTCACCGTTACGTCTATCAGTGACCTTGGGGTGGTTGACTGAGGGTAGGATCACCACGGAGGACTATCCCGGCCAGGAGAGCACCACGTGCTACTTCTACTTTTGGAAAAGACTGCAATGAAGATCGTTCCCACGAGGACATTCGAGATCAAGTAAAGGACCTGAGAAATAAATGAAATAGTGAGAAAAATTGAAAGATGTGAATAAAGGAAGTAATAGAACATAACAGCTACTGTACACTCTACTGTTGCCTTTAGTTAGTTTGCCACTCTACTCAGCGTTTTGCTGACGTGTTACACTCGTTACCTTTTTCAGGACCAGGTGTTGAGCAGACAGGGTCGGCGGCTGCAGAGGACGCTGGGCCGAGTAGGGTCCAGTAGAGTTACCACAGCTTTTGTACCCCTTTTGTTTCTGTTCTAGTGAGTAGTTTTTGTTTCCGCTGTACCTTCTTTACTTGCAGTTCTTGTTATATGATAAATGTTATTTTATTGTTGTGGTGGTACCTACTGTAGTAGTTTCTTTCCTTACTGCTGTACTTTCTTACTGTTAGTTATATTCATGCTGAATGTGGTTTATTTTACTGTCTTTTGGTTACTTCCTCGTTGGACGACTAGGTCTTGGGATTAGTCGAGTCGGTCCGGTTCTTGTGTCTCGTAGGGACTCGGGAACCGGGTCGTTACACTAGCTCTTCCCCTACACTTGTAGCTCTCCCTAATACCGTGTACGCGAGGGCCAATAAGTCAGTATAGAGTGGCCAATCCTAACCCCGGATCCCAACCCAAGGGCGACTAGCTTCGCTATGCACTAAATAGGGGACAGTCGCTCTCCTTAGTACTACGTACTCAAGGGCCAGCTCACTTCCCCACTCACATTTCCAGATCCATTCCATTTATTTCCAAGAGCTGTACTCCTTATTCCCCGTAGGGTTTATGCTCATATTCTCATGCCATTCCATACCAGGTTTCATCATTTCTATTTCCATTCTCAGGTTATACACATACAACTTGTATTGCTATCATTCACATTTCCATACGCAGGTTATACACAGGCAGCTCATATTTCTATCATTCACATTACCATTCTCAAATTATATACATGAAGCTCGTATTATGTCATTTAACGTATACAACGGGAAAGTCACAAGCAACAGTTAACTAGCACAAGTAATTCATATTTCACAGGCAGCTTTTATTCATTTACAGGCAGTTGTTAACATTCCTATCTACTCATTCAAGACAGCAATTCAATCATCCAATAGAGACACTTCAAGTATTTCTCATCCTACGATTCATGCCATATCTTAGGTTCTAATTATTCATTCCACACATGCATTCAGGTTCATAATTAAATTAGGGGAAGCCACTCTACTAGTCAACTCAGGAGTAATGGGGGCTTGAACGGCAGGCTCACGTGCCTCAGCAAGCCACGAACCTGCAACGAAACGAAGTCCTATAATAAGGAACAAACACAATGGAACATTCAGAACAGTATAGGAAGCCTTCTAACAAGTAGAGGAACCCACAAGGAAAACACCGGTATCTTGTTTGCGTAAAATGAACTTCAAACGGACCCTAAACGGGTCAAAAACAGGTTTACTGTCTCAAATCAAATGTCTGGAACAACTTCCAGACGTCTTAAAAGTGTCCAGAAACGCACCTCAAGTTTTGCGTCGTCCTCAGACGTCCAGGAACTCTTCTAGACCGTTTAGACCTAGCTCCAGACGTCTGGAAGTGTTCCCAGTCGTCTGGTAAGTTCCTCAGACGTCTGAAATGCGTGGGCAGGCGTGCCCTGCGCCTTCCCAAAGCAATCCTGCAACGCCACCACGCAATCTTCTCAAAATAGGTATGCAAAAAGGGTACCTGCAGAGCGACCTCCATGGCCGCATCCACAAAGAAAACGTACTTTCACGAAACTCTCTCCTCATACGTCTGGAACCACCTCTAGATGTCTGCTCTGTCGTCTGAGCGTCAGTCCAGACGTCTGATTCTGGGAAAAACCCAGAACCATAACCTGCTCCCGCTCGCTTACGCCGCACATGGCTACGCCTTGCCCCCTCGCCTGCAACTCCGGCTACAGTAGTGTCGGGGAGGACTCCCTCGACGCACTCTTCTTCACACATGCGTCGCTCCGGCCGTACGCTCTCCGATGAGCCCCCACACGAGCTCGCAAGCTCACTCTCCTCCTCTCCTCACGCTGCTCCTCCTTGTCGTCGCTCTCGCGCTCTCGCTGGGGTGAAGAGGAAGGGAAGAAGTGTCTGGTGGCTGTGAAGTGAGGAGAACGAGAGAGGAGGAGGGGGGTTTTATAAGGATGGGGCGTTAGGGTTTTGCTGGAGGAGGGGAGAGAGAAGAAGGGAAGAAAATGAGAGAGTACTGTCTACGCGCAGACACGAGCTTGTACTCAAAATTTTTGATTTCAAGATATTTGGGAAGGTGTCTAGACGTCTGACCGACGGTCCAGACGTCTTAAAAGGCTCAAGACAAAACGAGTCTTAACAGAGAGAGAAAAGGTCCTACGTGCCGTTGAGCAGGGCGCAGTACGCATGCAGAAATTTCATTTTAGACATCTGCGAATGAATCTAGACGTCTGGACAGATGTTTAACTGAGACTTCAGTCGTCTTAAAAGGCTAAAAGTAAGATGGATCTTTACATTGCAGAAGCCACATCACCACTAGCATCGCCACCAGCACACGCAAGAGCTACATCGCTAGCAGCACCTGCAGGAGTTACATCCCACCAGTACTTGCAGAAGCTACGCCACTACCAGTACCTCCAACAGCATCTACGAAAGCTACATTATCACCAACACCTGTAGAAAGAGCATCACATTGATGGAATGGTCGCACCTTATATCGGGTTTACCTCCGTCCTCACACGATGGTTGATTGGCTTACCAACGAGGGTGTGCTGACGCGTACCGATCGAGAGAGCGGGAAGTGAAAGGGAGGGTCATCCCATACTATCTATAAGATTGAGATTCAAAATTTGAATTTGATTCGCCGGAGATGTGCGTGACTTTCGAGTTGTTGCCCGTTGATATTTTATTTCGAAGCTGTCACATGCCAACTTTTCGGCCACGTTTTCAGTGCTGTCTGTATATAAATATATGAAAAAGTTACAGGAGAATCTCCGACACAGTAATGCATGCCAGCCAGTTGCCAACTTGACGCCAAGAGAATATCCCGTGGATCTGATCATGTCCTCTTCCTCTGCCGTGGAGATCTTAAATATATCTTCTTTGCACTTGAAGCATAGGCAGTGGGTGGGAGATATTAATTGCTTTCTCCGTTGGGTTTCTTCCAGCTCGAAGTCGGCAGTAGTAAGGATGAAAGGTGCGGTGTCCGAGGAAGTAGAGGTGGCGGCACCTGTGGCTGCCGTGTGGGGAGTCTATGGCACCTTGGAGTTGGCAAAGGTGAGCTTGGCGGAGTTGCCACATTCCGTCTCCGAGGTGGAGGTGCTGGAGGGTGATGGAGGAGAGGGCACCGTCCTTGCAGTCCACCTTGCCTCAGGTCAGTGTTCGCCACCTACTATTTTACTAATTTTCGATTTTGCCTTCTACTAACTTCCTAATTAATTATTATAATCCGCCCCCCCCCCCCCACTCTCTCTCTCTCTCTCTCTCTCTATATATATATATATATATGGTTCGTTCTCTATGTTAAAAAGATTTACGTGGAAAGTGAGGATTAGTTTAAGTCAAAGGTTAACCCTCCTTTTTCGTGAGACAAACCTGATCATCTATCTCAGGAGGGGAAACACCGTTTAGATATATGGTGGAGGGTTAGTTCAAATCGTACGAATGATTCGGCTGTGTTACTCAAGCAAACGGACTCACTGCCCAGCTAAAAATCAGTTGGGTTTCCAAAATTGGCTGACCCAATAAGGTGATTAGTTGTCTCCACTGGCAACATCTACAAACCACTGCTCACAATCATCAGTGAAGTCGGGCAACCCATCCGTTATAAAAGGGGCGGAATCCCGGAGATCCTCGTATTCAATGATTGAAGTGCATATTTTGAGGGTTTCAATTCCCTACCCTGTGTATGCCTTCGCATAGGTGGAATTCAGTTACCCATTCGCACCTTATTCCTCCTGGTTAGATATTTGATTAAATTTTAATTTGAAAGGATCCATTCTCTACTTACGAATCCGTTTAAGGCTTAGAAAGGAGAGCTCCAATCAAGAGGGTATCCTGGTTTCCAAGAAAACATAAAGATCGTGTATCATTTGATCTACGCTTGCAAGCCTAGCTCTGCTAACTTGGTGTGCTCTAAGCTAGGCATGAAAGTTTTCTTGCTCAAACCAAAGTTGAGGGGATTTTTTTTTTTTTTTTAAGTTCAACCGGGGGGGAATTGGAAGTGACAATTGTACCATTCGATGAACCTTGGTGGTTGGCTAAATGTAAACTAGTTTTTAACCTGTACACCCACAACAGAGTACAGGTTAAAAATTCTACTGCACAATTGAAATCCTAAAAATAAAATCTCAGGTTCCCAAAAATTTTCCATTTATTGATTGCATATCTGAAGGTGAGGCATCAATAAATAAAGTCTCCTTGAGCACATACTCATTTTCCATTAGTGATCAGAATGAAATCATCGTTGGAGACATCTTGCTTCACAAATCCCATCTGCCAAGGAAAAAACATTATTAACATTTAAAAGAAAAGAAAATAAAACACGAAACACTTCAACTTCCTGTGGTAAAAGAACTCATCTTTTGCAAGACCACCAATGCATAGAAGTTATCTTTTTTCCTCTTAGCATGCACAGCCTAAATCATCACATTTAGACCGTAAAAAAGCTCAAAATCGATGATTTCGTGAAATGGGTCACTGACATCTTGATGTTTACCTCAAAAGGAAGAGCCCCTCTTGAGGAGGAGAAGAGCACCTCTATGAATTGTGGTTGCTCCATTCAACAAAAATCACTCCCCGAAACCAACATCAACCAACCAAGTAGATCACATCACCCGCACCCAGAAACAACAAATAAAAAAGATCCAACTTCTGTCACATACTCAACATCAATTAGCTCCCCAAGAAGTTAGGAATCCATTTGCATATGCAGTGAGGAGGTTTTTTTTTTATATTACCTTTGGAATCCAAAACATGAACTTGCAAGCGGGCAACATTTCAAAAATGAGCCAAAAAAGACATCTTAACCTACCTTCAAGTTAGTTGTAACAAACATTGAAAACTTTCAGTTTAGCAAAGAGGTACTTATGCAAAATGTGGTTGAGGAAAATAAAATGAATATACGAGTAATGCTTATTTTCTGCACTGAGCTATACAACCACCTTTCCATAACCATAAGCTGAATGGGAAGGCATAGAATTCAGGATAGCCGGAGGAATTGGTGCATGCGACTTAATGGGATAAAAATTTCAGACTGAGCTAATGTAAACCACCTCTTAGCATAGATCTAAAAGGTTTAAACATTGTACCTTCAGAGATAGAGATCTGATGGCCCAAATTAGCATGCAGTTCATATATACAAAATATATGCAAACAGAGAAAGTACATATATAATGAGGAATAAAACAACCAATTAACTTCAAAGATCCTACCGAAGCTAATACCAATGGCACTTAAGCAAGGGAAACTTGTAATCACAGCAAGGAACAGAGAAGAAACCACGTAAAGGATACATTAAAGGAGTGATCAAGGCATACAGATGTAAACAGCAATGTTAATGATATATTAAAATACCAGATGCACGGATATGCTATCCGATCAGCTGTCAGTAATCTGCCATCATTTTATCATGACTTGGAAGGTTCGCTGCTCCGTGCAATACACGGAGTGTGTTGCAAAAGAGGGCAGGGCATTTATGATATTTACCTGGGGGAAAAACTAAGGGCGTGTTTGGCTGTGATATAAAGATTAAGAGGTGGGTTGGGATAAGAATAACATGAATTTTAAGAAATTTACTTTTTTTCACATATATTTTATCTTTTCATAGTATCAAAATTTACTAATATTTTTTTTTTTAACATATAATTTAAAAAATAATACTTAATAATTAAAATTTATCACATTAAAATCTAGTAACTCTCTCTCCTCTCTCACAAAATCAACATATCAATCATTAATAATCTCACCAATCATTACAATCTCACCAATCAAATACCTTCTATGTTTATTTCACTCCTATTCTATCCCGATATAGTATTATCCTCCTGACAAACGTAGCTTAAGATTAAGAGACAATAAGGTACCAATCGCGTAAACAATGACTATTCAATACCTCTATTGATTGATACCACCTACATGCTAATTCATTAATCAGGCTAAAGTTTTGGATCTTCCTCTAGTATTTGGCCAATATAAACATCCACCTTGGGGACACTTAGGCTTAGTTTATTTCGAGGGTTAACCCTTAAAAAGAGGAGTTAACCTTCATTTACTTGATTACTTAATCCTTCATTTGTTAACTTAAGTTTAGCAACTTTAATAGGGGTTTGTCTAGCCAAATCCATATTAAACTTCTACACCACTTATGTTTCTGACATCTCTTATATTTTATATGTCTAACGTCACTATCAAGTAAACACCATAAGGGTTAAAATCATAACTTAACATCAATTCAATTAAACACAAATTGGTGTTAACATCACACCACAAGTAAACACAATTACGGGTTAACACCAATTTCAAATTTCTTAACACTATTTTCCTAACCTCTCAAGTAAATTAGCTCTTAAGATTAGTTTACTTGGAGGGTTAAGGAAGTAGTGTTAAGAAATGTAAAATTGATGTTAACTTTCAATTGTATTTACTTGCAGAGTGGTATTAACACTAATTTGTGTTTACTTGAATTGGTGTTAAGTTGGAATATTAACTTTTGTGGTGTTTACTTGTTAGTAGTGTTAAGAATTTAAATCAGAGACAGCGATAGCACAACAAAATTATGGGACTTAAATATAGATTTGTCTAACACCAATAGCAACTGATGTTAGACAAGCCAATGTTAAGAGTTCTTAAATCATGTTAACTAAAAGAAAATTAACCCTTCAAGTAAACAAGGATTAACCCTTCAAAAAAGAAGTTAGCCTCTTAAGTTAACTGTCCCTTAGATGAGATTTCTCATGTCATATTAAAGGCACTGTTTGGAAAGTTGCAGCTTCCAAAATAACCAGAAATGCTGGTTTCTTGAGTGAAAGGTTCTTGTGCCGGAAATGTTTCCTGGAAATCCCACCATAATAACCAAGGTTTTTTCTGGATTCACATCAGGGATGCACATGTTTTTGGATTGAATTGGATTTCACTAAATCTATAACTCAATCCACCTTTATCCGGATTGTGACTTTTTTAGTGCAATGCAGCACCGTCTAAACAGATTCAATCTAATAGCTAAAATTTCATGTTAGGTTCGAAAAACACATGATTTGTTACACGTTTTTCTATTGACCAATGTAAAGTTTAGAAGGATATGATCCAAAAACGAAAATTTAAGGGTTTTTTTTTTTTTTTTTTTTCTCAAAAACTTAAAAAAAGTGTGTATGTATATATATGTATGCATATACTCGTACCATTCTTAATTAACCTGATCCCATCCAACTTTTAACGAATTAATAACTCTTTAATCTGGTTGAATTCGTAGAGGCAAAAAAAAGTCCAATCCAATTCAATGGGATCAAAACTACATTCTCGAAGCATACAATATCTTTTTTCTTGAACAAAAAGGTAGAACAAAGAATTGGGCACTTATACCACCGAACAAATTAAACGTTAAGCCGCTTTCCTCTCTCTTATTCCAAAATCAAAAGGTTAATTTCTAGAACCACCTCTTTTTGGTTGTACAGGAAAGGGCTACTACAAGGAGAAGTACATCAGGGTGGATCACGAAAACCATGTGAAAGAGGCCATGCAGATTGAGGGAGGCTTTCTTGCCATGGGCTTCAACTCCTACGTCATACGCTTCGAGATCTTGGAGAAAGGGAATGGTGGCAGCAACCCTAACGCATCCTCTTCCATTGTGAGGACAACCATCGAATACGATATCCCGGATGAGTGCCAGATTGATGGATCAATTATTCCAGCAGCAATGGCAGCCATGGTGGAGATGGCAGAGGCTGTTGGGAAGCATCTAGCAAAGTGTGTGCAAGAAGCTTGAGTCCAAATACACACACACACACACACACGTATAAAAATAAGCAAGGATGGTACCCTGCTACTCATCCATCTCCTATCATTCACCTTCTTTGAGAGCATTATTAATCATATATGTGATATTATGGGCCTGTAAACTAATCTGCGAGTAGCAGATCAAAGACTTGGGTATATGGATGCTATATACATAAGAGAAAACCTATAGGCTGAAGTATATTCAAAATTCTCATTTCTCTTCTTTTTGGCTAGTAAATGGAATGCAACCATTTATTTCTTTGCAATGCAGAAGCTGCAATATTGGGGATTCAAATAATAAAAAAAAAGGTAAATAATATGTATGACAGCCAAATTCTAGATGAATGATTTATTTCCAGATAGAATTTATGTGCTCAATCAACGGGATTCCTACTGCAGAAAAGTCAATCAGGATACATTACAGAAAGCACATGTGAAACATGTGTACATTTTATGCATGCAGCAACCACTTTAGACCACATCCTATTTGTATATTAAGATGATAGTGAACTGCACGGAGCTGAACTTCTTGTGCAGTCCTTATTTAACTGTATCTTTGAGTTCTGTCAACTCCATCCAACATATTCTTGCCATTGATGTGACAATCGTTTTGGTCCTGAGACGCCTTTAGCTTGGTAATCTATTCTTCAAATGAAGATCCTCAGGGAGCCATTTATAAGTTGACACATTTAATCCTTTGTCAACACTGACAAGACCTTTACATATATGTAATCTTGCCAAAATTCAAAAACACCGAATTGCCAAAACACACAAAAGAGGACAAATACCCAAGCTGAATCCAAACTATCCGCACTTTAGTGGGTTACACTTCAAATTATATTGTAAACAACCAAACTTCAACATTTCACAAAACTCAACCAAGCAAAGCACTTCTCATGTCCTTGCTTATAGATGTGCCAAACAACAAAGTGCCTCAGATGATTGTGTCCGTTCACCAGCTTAAATTTCAGTATTCCTACCTTCAACATCAACTTGCTGGTTATCATTTGGATAACCACCCTTCCTTCTTTCAAAAAAAAAAAAAAAAAAAAAAATCAGCTTTGACATTTCAAGACATAAGCCTAGTATTGGTTGATCCTCTTACGTCACCAATCAAGTTAATACAAATAAACCATGTTGCAGTACAAGAGCATTTAACTACCGTCTTGACGATTAACAGTTTATGTTATCCTCCTCTGGTTTCTTCTCCTTGAGGGCTGTATCCTCCTTTTGTTTCGGTTCAAACATTTGACTAACATCATCCTTTCTGTGAATAAGAGCTAAGAGAACCGATCAATTTGACTCAACTACTCACCAGCAACTGTTGAGACTGATCAAAGATGGTACATTATAGATCTCTGATCTGGATGAAGCATGTTCCAACCTCGAATCCCACACCCATGATCGAGCTATATTATCATCACCAAACTGCCTTGTTACATGGCCAATAAATCATAAACGATTTTCAATTACATTCAAGGAGTGCGGAGTCTGTCACTTGCTTCGCCATTCATGGCCAAATCTTAAACACTGACTGTAAAAAACATGGAGAGATAAAATAAACAAAGTAGAAATTTTGAATGCAATCTATATGGCAAACCAAATATTCAAATACAGATACGGGATGACAAACGAGACTGCAAGCAATATTTTGATGGTTTCTTTTTCTTAAAGATAAAAGGGAAGAATAGAAGTGTAGAAAAAATAAAAGAATAGAGAATGACAATCCGGATGAAAAAAGGACTTCTTCGGTTAGACTTATGCATCACTGCACAACCTCAGCTAGCAGGTAATTTTTTAACAACAGTAAAAATAATGAAGGGACAAAGCAATGTTTTTGAATAAACAAATCTAATGAGAATCACCATCAATACTTGGCTAGATTAAGGATGACTCCTCGTAAATGGCCCTGGGACTGTTTACAACTAGCCGATGAACAGCTATCAGATGATGCATGGTAGCAGTTTATTTATTTAAATGGAAAGGACTGCTATAAAGGTGTCGCATCACAATCCATATTGAACATTAATGCCTCGTATTATATGCCAAAACCTCGTTCTATCTCAACATGGCAAGGCCATCTGATTTCAAAATAACAGCCCTGATGATGAACCACCACCTAAACTAGAAACAGCAGCAATCAAAAGAAATGCAATACTCTAGACATCAATGCCTCTGATATACCATCTAAAGGTTGTACTGAGCTTTCACAAAAGAGGTAAGATAACAAGTAGGGTGAAAAAAAGAAAAACAAAAGAAAATATATAGAGGCTATGGAAAGGAAGAGCAACCAAAAGCTATAGGACTGGGTGACTTAGGGAACTAATCTAAAAGCTCAGAATTCCAAAGCAATTCTTGCAGCTTTAAGAGTAAGAATTTCCCATATGTACCCACCCCTACGGCTTTGGGAAGCTGAACCTCCGTTCCCTTACTCCATTCATCTACTTTGGCTTCGACGATCTCAACGATGGATACAGAGGCCAAGAAGAGGTCCTTATAAAGGCATGAGAAGGCGCGATCCTCGTGACCAAGGTTACGCATCCGTTTCGATATTCTCTACCTCGTGGCCATGTTTGGAAGCAATCTAGAGGATAGAACGACAAACACGTGAGCGAATGAAACAAAAATAGTTAGGAAATTTACTCGGACTTGAATGCCAACTAATTGGCAGCTCCTCGGTTGCAAAATTTATGTGCCAAAAGTGGAAAAAAATTCATGTGATATTACCAAAAATGCATAACCTACCCAAAGAGCATGGTTGACCAAGCAAACCAACTATGAAACCATACATAAGGGCTGCATTGTTGTCCAAAAATAAATGGAAATATATACTATATAGGCTTTTGTGGCAATATCTCAAACTGAAAACAAAAGTAACTGCCCAGAAAAAGAAAAGATGAATTCAAAGAGAAGGCCCTGAACCTTCTGGGTCCAGTTCCAATTTATCTAGGCTTGTTCACCATGTCGCCCACATCAACCAGCCCCTCCCCTTCAGAGCTCACCGTAAAGCCGATAGGCATTCATCTCTGTACCGTACCACCAGCAAATCAAAACAAGAAAGAAGAAGGAAAAGATAAAAAAGCCACCATCTTGTTCCCAACATCAGTGAGGAATTGCAACAAACACCTGGTCTGCAACATCAAGTGGTGCCCACAATACGTTGAGAACAGCACAAGACCATCGGGCAGGCAAGTTCCTGTGTTTAGGAAAAGATACCATCCTTTGAATCTTGGGTTTTTCGGATTGTGATGCCCCTCTGCTATTTTATACGTGAGAATCCACGTATCGTCATCTTGCTCTTCGGGTTCTTGGAATTTGAAGTATTTGCCGAGTTCTTTTATGAAAGGGCTTTAGGAGATCACTGTTGGGGGATGTGATTTTTTTCTTTTAAAGTACATGATAATGTATTAATCCAAAAAAATAGCCAACCGGCTACAAAATGGGGTGACAAATTATAAACATTTACATTTGTCGTAAGGAAGAAAGAAGATAATCAAGAAAAGAGCATAGTTGTTCTAGAGGTAGAGTCATGTCTCCTTGCATTTTTTCCTTGCCTGAGCTCCCAAATCATGGCTTTGGTGACTAGTTATAAATCTGAATAATCCAGAGGGATAGGCACATGGAAGGGATTGACTGAGTTTGAAGCGGCAAGCCCTGGATGTGATTTTTTTATCAATATCAGCAAAGAGTGGGCGATGTGCAATACGATTGGAGAGTGGAGATTAGTAGATCAATTTTGGATGGGGAGGAGGAAGATGAGGCAAGAAAGGTGAGGACCTTTGGCTGCAGGTGGAGCCAAAATTGGCGCCAAATCTTTGCTGAGGAACGGTTGGATGATTTGTTATGGTAAAATTGCCTTTGCACTGCTAGGATTAAGGGTGGACTACATATGATAGGTCCCCTCGGTCGAAGCTTCATTGTGGGTGCAAACGGGTCAGCTTAGTCCAGTGAATCCACAATCTGATCCATTTTGAACTTTCACCCATATAGGATTAGATTAGATTAGATTGAAAGTTTTCTAATTAGTTGAAAAATGGATTTGATTGAAATTTTCACCGATATAGGGTTCATAAAGCTAAATTTAAGCTGATTTTTAGTTTACGAAATCCCAACCTCCTTCCACTTCATCCATTTCTTCAAAATCCGACCTTAATGAATTGAGATTGAGTTCACCGAGCTCAACTAGGATGGAGCTTGGGCCACCTTTTTCCCATTGAAATGAAGTCTTGCCACCTTCCCGAGAGCAAACAAAGCACTTTTTATACCCCTAGCCAACAAGGCATCAGCCTAACTACAAGTAAGGAGATTGTTGGCAAAGAGGATGTGGGATGGGAAAAGAGTGTCCCAGATCTTCACCAACTTGATGCACCTTTTCTATACTTAGATATTAAGGAGGGGGGTGGTGTTGATTACCAATGCAAATAGGAGAGGGGATAGGGGTCCCCCCGTCAAAGCCCTCTAGATATGCATAGGAATCTTGTTGGGATTCCATTAACAAGTAGGGAGAAGGATGGGTCCCAAAAACACACCTCTTGATCCATTCGATCCAAGTCTCGCAAAAACCTAGGGAATTGGCCTTGAGTATGAAGCCTCTTCTAATGATATCAAAAGCCATGAAGATGTCCACTTTAACACACATGCGAGGAGCCGACCTAGGAGAGTTAAATCTCGTGAGGAACTCTTAGACCAAGAGAGCAATAGAAGATAGATCTCCCTTTGATAAAGGATCCTTAGTTCGACTCCACAATCTTGGGCATGGTGGCACTACTCCTCTTGGCCAAAATCTCGAGCACATTGCAACAGGCTACGAGCCTGTAGTCCAAGCGAAAGGAGACCAAGATGCCCATAGGAAGCAGGGTAAGGAAGGTGTGGTTGACTTAATTGACAAGCCTACCCTTTTCAATAAAGAAGAATCGAACACCCTCAGCTATGTCCTCTCTAATGATATGCCAAGCGTGACAAAAAAAATGTCCATTAAATCTATCTAGTCTTGACACTTTCTACGGTCCTATAGTCCACTTACACCTCGTCAACAAACACTGTCCTAAAGCAAAACATGGTGGCGAAAGGGGAGCAGGAGATTGTCAATTGAGGACTCCCCCTCCAACCTAGAGAACAGGTGCCCATGACAGGACATGGCCTCAAAACAAAGATCCTCTTCATTGTTAATGACAGATCCATCATCAGCGATTAGTATGCAATCGTATGAAATTATCTATATGGAATCATACGTTCTCTACATGCAATCCTGAATTATATATGGAACGAATGGAGAGGAACACTGGAAATCTGCAGGCGATGGAAGTTGAATGTGATCTCACTGGCCAAATTTCTTTGTAACCATATCTTGGTCTCTTCCCTATCTTTGTAGGGTTGTTCTTATAAAATTTGACCCTAAAAAGAGTTCACACATATCGTTAATTGCTAAACCATAATCCTTGTTAGGTTGCCAATGAGATTAATCATGCATATATATGACCATCTTGAAGGAAGGAAAAGAGATGCAATAGATGGTATCCTGGGAGATAACAATGACATAGAGAGAGAGAGAGTCTACATGAACAATCCTTTTGTGACGGAGATATTATAAATTATAAGAGAGGGCATGTCAAAAAATCCAAGTAAGGGGGAATGGATCCGGTGCTTGATCTCTCTCTTGCTTCATTTCTATCAATCTCATAATTTTTCGTGAGGATTATGCATGATTTATTTTCATTCATGAAACTCATTGGGTATGTTGTCCTACGTCTTCGAGTCATCACATCCCTCACTACGTGGTTTGAATCCTACACTTTCATCCTTAATTGGTTTAATATAGAATCATAATCCCATCCCAAAGTTGTCAAGGTATTGCAACTACCTTTCTCAGCTCTTTGGTTAAGTGATCAAACTACAAGACTCCAATGTATTAGTTGGACTTTGAAATATGACCAAATATATATTCTTTTGAGGGCTCCTACATCGACCATGTAAAGCAATATCAACATATGAAGAGATTTTTATATAGATGTCACTTAAATTTTTAAAAATTATCTTTTTACCATACACTTATCAATATTATTAGATGCATGAGGAGGGGGAGGGCTATTTTACGAAAGATAAAAGGAAAATTGAAGGATATTTACATAAAAGTTTTCTTATTTTTAAGTATTAAAAATTCATAAGAGCATCTTAAGAGATAAATGAATATTTGTAAAAATATATATGCAAATACAAAAATAACGAAGGTGTACCCTGCTTAGTCAAAGTTGACAAAGGCATATAAGTTTGAAACCCTGATAAGAATTGATCATTAGATTTTATACCTTCGCAAATATGATTTGACAAAAAATTAAAATTATGAATCAAGAAGATAGACATGTCTCCCAGGAGTAAAGGTTTTAGCAAGAGGTAGGTGATATATAACGGAAGCATTACATTAGGAGATACGTATATAGATGAGTATCTTGCATTGAATATCTATGTAATTAGTAACGCTTGCAGTGGCATATGGTGAGATCCCATGATGCGAACATGTTAACAAGTTAAAATTTAGTATAAGTAAGTCAACATCATGCAAACACCACAATGAATATACGTGCGTATGAGACAGAAAAGTCATAGCACATTGTGCACATACATGACCAGCACTAACCCTTTTCCCATTAAATATTGGCGATTTTTCTCATTATAGTTGTCTCTGAAGGTAGCCTTTGGTGACGATTTGTAGACCGCCGCTCACTTATGCACCGTGTATTAGAGATAAATAAATTGGAGTGGAGGATCACCTCTTAGCTTAAGGGATTTGACCCTTTCAATTTTCAGGATAGTTCATATCCCAAGACAACCGCATTTCGTGTGGGGTCAACTTCTTAACTTAAAGTTAAATAATGTTCTTTCACCGTCTTTCCTTAGAGAGAGGGGTAAAGAGTACCCGTCTTTAGGTTACTGTAAGTTATAAAATTTTAAGCACCCTGGAATAAATAAAGGACAAAAGAAAGGGTGGTTTTAAAACGTATATACGTGTTCATTGTAGTAGTCGTCCTTTGACAATATCAACCGATTCCACCGCAGCACATCACGCCACCGTCTGGAAGCAAGCGTTGAATTAATTGCAATGCCCATTTAAATATATAACGTGCAAGGGAATACGTGCACACGAAGAAGGAAGAGTTTGACCATTCCAAATCTTGCTGTTTAAAAGGAAGATACACAAATTAGTTCAAGTGACAAAAAAATAAAAAAAAAATAAAAAAGAGAAATATAAGTTTTGATGTAAAAAGTGAAGTGGGGGTGTTATTTTTGTATTTCACATCGTGTTGAGAATAAGGGTTCACTTAAAATTGATATTTAATGTAAATAAATAAAAGAACGTAAGGTTTGTTACGTATTGATTTTCATCACATTTAAAAAAATTATCACACCACTTTAATTTAAAATACATAAGTGATAAATAATTTCACACCGATAATAAATTACTTTACACATGTGATAAATTATTTTAAGGTATCTTCACACCTATGCAATTTCATTTTTCTCCCGTGATAAATTATTCCAAGAGTAGTTTCACTTATCCAAAGTGATTTTACAACCGTACAAAGTGATTTTAACCTATGCATTTAGGATTTAGGAATTAGAGTTTAGGTTTATGAAAAGTGATTTTACGTATGAAAAGTAATTTTTTACTTGAAAGGTGATTTTTCACCTTAGGATAAGTGTAAAATCATTTCTCATATGTGAAGAAACACTTGGAATTTAATTTTACGCCAGTGCAAAGTAAGATTGCACCCGTGCAAAATTATTTCAAAGGTGTAAAGTGATTTTACACATGTGCAAAATAATAATTCACCCGTGCAAATTGATTTTACACCAGTACAAAGTGATTTTAAAGATAATTTGAATAATTTACACACATACCAAAGTGATTTGTTGATTTCAACAGTAGCAGATCCCATCATATGTAACATTTCTTTTATATAAAAAAAAGGACACATATTAGGATCATATTTACACTACTCTACATTAATTTTTACGTCAACTTTTACGTTTTCAAACCTACATCTTTAATTTAATTTGTTCATAACCTTCATAACCTCTCACTCTAGAAATACTAGTGCTTAACGCATACTAAGAAAAGAAAAGAACATAAGAATGAGGAGGACCAGGCTGGTCAGGCTGCCGAGGTGTGTAATTAAATCTCCAAGTTAGAAGATCATTAATTCAAAATTCAAAACATATTAACTACATCGTGTGAATTTAGCATGTTATTCATAACATATTTATATAAACTCAAAATTCATAACATATTAAAAAAAGGTGTAAATTTAGCATTGTTGAAAATTTTCATCGTAAAAAAGAGAAGAGGATAAAAATTTACCATTCTAAGATATCATTGTTGGAATGTAAATAAATCCACATTGGTCTCAATGAACTATGAAGTAAGGAGTTCCTTAAAGTGGTCCATCATTTTATCATGGACCAAAGTCCTAGAATCCATTTCAAATAATGGCTTAGGAGGAAGCATTATTTTTTCTTGGGGACATTCCTTAGGTTTACTGAAGGAGTTTTGGTTTCTACCTCAAGAAGCTCTTAAATTTGTAAATGGCATCATCAAGGATAGATTGAGAAAGTAAAATATTAGAACATATTCCCTCATGCCAGCTAGATTAGAGGGTAAATCAAGTTTAAACTTAGCCTTTGAGTCTATAACATAACTAAAAATCAAAGAAGTTTCTATTCCCCAATTTTAATAGCTTTCAAGGTTTTAAGGTTAACTTACGTAGACTTAAAGGGGGCATTAAAATGGTCGCTTCCCCCATCATGCCTTCGCATAGTCGTTAGCAATTCCATAAAATCAAAATTATGGAGAAATATATATATTCTAAAATCTAAATGAGGCAAAGCTTCTTCCATCATAGGATTTACTGTGCACAAGCATGAAAGAATGGTTAGAATGCTTGTGACATCACAAAGACAACAAGCAAGTCTTGGATAGATGCAAGCAAAGTCGTGCATTTACCTTACACCATGGGAAGGGGCTAAGATATATGGACATTTATCGAAGTTAAACGATCCATAATTGAATGAAAGTCAATGGCAATATGAAAATGAAAGGATCCACCTCCAACCTTCTTATCTAGAGCGAGAATGCAATTAAAGTCCTCATCAAAGAGTTGGGGACCATTGATGGTTGACAAAAGATTAGAAAGATGGACCCGTGCTTCATAAGAAACTCATTTAAAAGATACATTAATTGTAGAAGCCAAAGGAATCCTTACCATCAAGCAAAAGTGTTGCCTTGGCGAAGAACAACAACCAAAGATTTAGAAAAACCAAAATGAGAAACAAAGCAATAAATTTGAGGAAAGTGATCAGAAAATGAGGAAAAATAAAATTCAAAGAGATCTTTTGATAGCTTGAATTCCAACTTAATCATAAAATGATTAAAATCATTCAAAGGATTCAAAAGTATCGAGAAATCAAAACCTATGAAGGGTAGGGAAGTCTAAGATAACCCTGCAATTTCCAAAGATGGCATTTGATATGTAAGTGAAGTTTAAATAATATAATTAAAACAGGAATTGCTTATGAAATGGGAGAAACCAGAGGTGTTTTGCATTTATGGCATTAAATATCAAATCAAAGATTAAACATCACATCAGGCAATAAATAAGGGAGCAACAGTATTTCCCTTCTTATGTTTAATTCTAAAATTAAGGGCCAGACATTGATATAAAAAATGGGATAATGGGTGTAGGGTCGATTTTTTTTTTTCCCCCTCATTGCGTAATTCAAATCTATGATTGGAGGACTTTTTGTTTTTCTCTCCTTTTTTTAAAAAATATTCTCTCCCGTTAATTTTTTTCTTGATTTTTGGGTTGTTCTAATAATTGGGTTTGGCTGCAATTGGAGGGCTTTCTTTTCCATTCGTGAGAAAAGCATCACGTACAAAGGTAACGAAGGCTAACGGAAACATTGGTCAACCTCTGGGGACCAATCAAAACACCCATTCAGACGGGTTAGAGAACCTGGAAGAATGCCTACTGACGCCCGTTATTATAGGTGAGTGGAGATGTTAATTTGGATTTACTCACCCGATTGGAGCAGGTAAAGGTAGCACCACGTAGTTTTTAGATGGATATCGATTTTGGTATAAGAACCTGTGCCATTATAGATGTGGTTATGGGTTCAAAGTTTACTTGTTTACATACTCAACCTGTTTACACGGGTGGGCATCCGATCAATTTGGATAAATTTAAATTATTTGATTTGATTCATATTTAATTTATATTGATAAAATAATCATCGACGATTCAACTAAATTAGATTAAATTTAAATCAATTTTAGTAGAATAAATTTTTTATTTTACACATCTTTGTTAATAAATGTGATTTTTATTTTTGTGACATACTTTACAATATAATAACAACCAAATTATTCATATTTTTTATAAAAAATAAATATATTCTATAATTATATAGGAGAAAATTTCTAAAAAAATATCAATATTATTTATGAATTAATATATTTATAGATTTTAGTTCGGATTAGCTAAATGGGTGTAATTCACCGGCCATTCAAGTTAGTAGTTCAAATTATTTTGGTAATTTAAATTATATATTCACCGATCAACTTAAAGTTTATATAAATTTTATAATTTAAATTTTAACTCAAATAAATCAAATTAAATGACTCATTTTCAACTATTTCAATGAATTATTTAATGGACTCGAATAACACCTATCCTAACGTCCTTATGCGACACACACCTGCAGACAAATAAATACACCAACATATATATATATATATATATGTGTGTGTGTACTTGTACAGGTATATATTTATAGTTTTTATAAATATTGTATATCATTCTCTCACTTTATAATACTTGGTGAGTTTACATGATATGATGGGAATTTTGTAAAGTTTATTTATTTGGTTGTAAACTCGAAATTGCTTATCTATATTTGTCGGACGTTACCCAGCTTCTCTTTGATAGTTTTTGGAAAAATCATATATTTTGCGCTAAAATCTTAAAAATGACTCACATATTAAGAACAATTACTTTCAAAATTATTCATAGATGGATAGGTACCCACCCAAGTACCGATGGATAAATTGATATTGATATGTGTTTCTATTTTAGATATTCTATGGGTTAATGGATACGTATGGGAGGTGAATTTGCCACCAACCCCCAACATTTTACTTCTCTAAGTAAGTGGAACAACTGAGCTTCCCTAACAAAAGCAATCTTCTCTTACGTAGCAAAAGAGTTAGGGAAGAGAATTCAGCTAAGTGGGCTTGAGCCCACCTCGGCCCATCACCACGGGCAATACAAGTCCGATATTGAGCCGCCAATACAAGTCCGATATTTGTCATTGCATCAAGTCTCGATGAACTTCCTCCTTGTTTTTTTTTTTTTTTTTTTTGAAGTAACAGCACCATTAAAGGGAACGGGAAGATTACAAAGAGGTGCAACCCGAAGAGAGAGGGAGAAGGACAAACCGACGCTTCCTCCTGCGAGAGGAAATAAAAACTCTCCTGAGAAGAGGGGAACTGAAACACCCGCAGTGCATGAAACACCAGAGCACAAAATAAAAGAAAAATCAAGTAAATAAAAAATAAAAAATAAGAATAAAGAAATTACTCTTGTAATACAATTCATAACTATAAAAGAAGAAAGTTCCACGCTATTAAATGACGACAATGTACCTGAAGAAGTCGAAAACCTTGATGATCAGATATGATCTACACTAACGAAAATCTAAATAAACAGCAATCAAGACAAGTATGTAAGAATTCGATCGTGTTAATCTCTAGCTCCACATGTGGTCCCAGTAGAAAAGTCATGGGGGTGAATAGTGAGTCCTGAGCACGAACTATCGCGAGGGTGGGGTAGTTACCCGTGCGCTTATCGCGTGTATCGTAGTCACCGTTATATCGCGACCATGACCTCGAGGTAATAAATCGAGTGTAGGACTACCACGAGATACTCTCTCGATTTGGAGAGTAGCACGTGTGCATCCTGCATCACGGGAAAATTATATTAAAATCGTTCCCTTATGTAACATGTGGATTAAGTGATGATATGAATCCCTACTAGAAAAATCGAATATTAAATACAGAGTGAGCATGAATGGAACCGGATGATAACTGTCTAAATAAACGAAAAATATATGAAAGGTTTTCTATTTTCCTTTTAATTATTGTATTAGATGTTCTTATGTAACCACTAAACTCAGCGTTTAGTTGACAATAGTTGCATATGTTCAAGTCAGGGAGCTGAGCAGCTAGCACTACCGGCTGCAGAGGATGTTGGGCCTAATCGAGTCCAACAGTAGACTATCTCTTTTCGTTCCGTTTTTTTGACACCTTTACTGTAGTGAGTACTTTTTGCATGTTGGAACATATATTGTTACTTATGTC
Source organism: Thalassia testudinum (assembly GCA_037157565.1). Taxonomy (NCBI): domain Eukaryota; kingdom Viridiplantae; phylum Streptophyta; class Magnoliopsida; order Alismatales; family Hydrocharitaceae; genus Thalassia; species Thalassia testudinum. The sequence continues at coordinate 110,400,836 of JAZHRO010000022.1, read as the reverse complement.
TTTTTATTCTAATGTGATAACTAGTTAGTAAACTCTATTTTTTCACCTATAGCATGTTATCCTATTTGAATTTTTTCCTATTTCTGTTACTATATTTTGATTTAACTACTTAGTTACATTGTATTTGTAATTATTATATATTTCATGTATTTAAATTATTTCTCGATAGACGACTGAATCTTGAGTTTAGTTAAGACAAGTCGTTCCCAGATTCTATGGAAAGTCACATCAATCAACCAACTAAACTCGAAGACAACAAGCAGCTTCACACCGTGCATGAAGCTCACATGAAGTCCAAGCAAATATAGATGGCTACCAGGGAGTAGTACCGACGATCCGAAAAGAGAGAAACCCATAGAGAACCACGCACATCCCAGCGAGTAGCGGCCACCAACGCCAACTGTGAGGATGAAGATGTCGGTGGCACGATGAGAAAATTGTCGCATTCTTTTAACACCCGTAAAGTGAGAAATCTTCCCTTTCATGTGACATCATTTAGATATTTGATAAAGTTTACTCTTGCATGAAATATAAAGTGACATAAATTTTAATAATGTTATTGTATGTGATGAAAACAGTAGAAATTGATATAACATAAAAGTTAATATATTATAAATTTTAATTTGGTGTGATATAAATACAGGAAAGAGGATGGTAGTATTTTTTATTTTTTTGGAAAAATGAAGTAAACGTAAGTTGAGCACGACAGGATTTAAGTAAATTAATTATAATATATAAATATTCGCGATAAAATTTTAATATTATTATTGTTAATTCTATAACATCAGCTAGCCATGTCTCTTACTCACATCCAACAAATCCTACGGATCACTTTGTCAAACCTTATCAGAAGTCTAACGTACGCTTCCGACAAATTGCCAACTTGTAGAATCGGGAACGTTTCGCTTTCAGTCAGAAAAGAAGATGTTTTCAAAAGTGAGAAGAGATCCCACAACCAAAGAAGTGCTTTTGACCGCTTTTCCCTCGAGAGTGATTATTCATTAGATAAAATATATAAAAATTTTTCGTGGAACGCATTTTCCAATGCGTTAGACACAACATATCCATTTATATCAAAATAAAATAATTTATAATCATTTTAAATCAATATAAAGTAATAATAAAATAAATTTACATCGACGTAAAATAAATTTAAATAATTTTATATCAACCCATCACGTTAGCATGTTATAAAATATGACAAATTTTTATATTTCAATACCCACATTATATATATAGACCCGTTACGTTTCAAACAGCTTTGACCTTTTTGCAACGCACGAATTCAGGATAACGCCTGCTGACAAAACATCACGATGAAACCATTGTGGCTGTTCACATTTGGAAGTCCTATAAATCAACACACCAATCAGATTTCTATTTGTTTGTTTCTCTAACAACATATATAGTCAATCCTAACGGGACGCAATTAATAAGCTCTAAGCAAGAGAAAGGGGGGCTTTATTTCACATGGCCTACTGCGAGGGTACGTACGTTACATAGGATTATCTCCAATTTTCATCGTATGTTCTTTGCTTTTAAGCCGATATTGGAACTGACTGATTAATAATATATATAGGACACATGAAAATTAAGACATGTAATCTTAATATCTTCCATGAAAGTGGAGCCTCCTGTGAAAATTCGTTTCGCGCCCCACGCTACGCAAATAGTTATTTCTTGATACCGCAATTTTTTCCTCTTGAATTATTGGTAGCATGAATCGATTCCGTCGAGGATAATTTATATGCTTTGGGATCTTCTTTGATTGATGAGACTTCTAGAGTATAGAGTCTACTTAACGAGTTAGAAGTTTTCTTTAATAACGTTAAATTTCTACTGTCGAATGTGATGCCGTATTCTATCGTGGAATGACATATATAGAATGATATGAAAGTACGTACTCCAAATCTCACGTCTGGCGAGCACGTATAGTAAATGATCGATTGACCTTTTTAGTGTGGTCTTGATTTTTCAGTTTTTTTTTTTATATATAATCCAAAACCCTTCGCATGTAAATTGAGAAAAATTTATGATCCCATAACATCAACCCTCGAGTAATGTAAAACCACAGCTCCAACTTGAATCTCCTCTATTTTAATTAGTAATTATCATCGACTAAGTTGTATCCTAATGGATGATTTTGCAATCTTTTGATCCTTTAACTAATGTGAAAGTGTCAAATATATGATATTAACAAAGATCGGTTTGATTTTGCGAACTCAATGATAATTAATAGATTCCTTAGACAGGAAAGGATTTGTATCTATCATCTTAGTGAGAACCCATCTAAAGCTTTAACATAGATGAATAGCCCTTCCTATAAGGGAAACACTTGTCATGGACTTAGTTACCAAACACTTAAGGTTATTTTAATTAGAAATCACAAAAAATTAAAGCATGTTGGTTTCTTACCTCTTTCCTTCTTTCCTTTTTTTTTTTATATTCTTTAAAAACACATTTTATGACATTTTATGAGAAAACAAATATATTACCAAACTCAAAGAAAACTTGAAGGATCACAGATGGATCTAAACATTGTGGTTGATAAGAGAATAACCAAAGGTGTTTACAAATAAAAAAGAACAAAGCACATCGATGCACATTCTTTAGTTAACCAAGTAAAAAACTTACTCGTTAAATCAAAATCATCTATCGTTGGAGTATTATAAATCGAGGAAATATATAAAAAATTATATCATATGATGTATTTTCTAATATACAAATATGTTACTTTGACATAAAATAATTTTAAATAATTTTATATTGATATAAAATAACTCTACATCGATATAAAATTAATATGCATGGCCTACTTACGTTGTAAGGTATGTTAATGTTTATATTTTTATACCTACAAACTTGTAAATTTATGATTGAAATCAAATACATCATCATGCACAGGAAAAGGTTTATGGCCAGAGCTATTGAGGGTGAAGGGTCAAGTTGCAAAGGTGATAATCGAGAAGGAGAATCCCTTGGTGAATGCAATCATCCTCCGACCAGGTTGGGATGTCACATTCGACTATCAATGCAATAGGGTTTGGGTTTGGGTCGACAAGGAAGGTAGGGTCAATCAAGTGCCAAGGATTGGTTGATTGATTGATTGTTTACACCTCAAATATTATTGTTAATTGAGTTGGGATCGTTAAGCTAAAAGGTATCAAATGTATGAATAGAGGAAACGCCAAGCACATACCTCGACAGAAGATTTTGTTCCGTTGCCATGAATGTTAGAACCTCAAGACTTCAGAGAATTAATAAAGGTTGCTTTAACGGAGAGATTGCTTTTCAATTTTTTTTTGTTTAAATTGGAGATCTAAAAAACTTATGGGATTTAATGCAGTAAATTCGAAATAAATCACAAAGATGGTGTAGTTTCCAAGTCAAAAAGTAAATAAATGTATATTGTAAGATATTTTGTAATACACAAAATAAGAGTGATGATTTCAATCTATATATTTTAATTTTTTATCGGTGAAAAGTATTTGTTAGAAAAATCATTACAAGTGAAAAATTATTTTTTATAGGTTAAAATCAAGTTTCAACTGAAAAATCATTTATCAACAATAAAATAATAAAAATAAAGATGTATTTTTATTTTGAACTGGTATGTTTTAATTATTACCTAACATATTTTGATTTTTAACGAAATGAAAATCATTTCCAACTCATTATTTTTTATTTTGAGTCGATATACTTGATTTTAAAAATTTTTACTTTTAAATAATTGATTCTAATTTCCAACCAATTGATTCGAATCATACCTTATAAAATAAGTTGTAATACATTTCATACTCACATCGAAATTCCAAACTCCAAAACTTTGTTATCAATTCTTACAACATATAACATCTCGTTATATCTTAAGTTTATGATATATCGCTATTTATCAAGTGTTAGAGCAATAATAAATAAACGTGGGATTTTTATACACTCTCTTGAAAATATTTAATATTGGACAAATATCTTGAAAAATTCAAGCAGATTAACTATTACTTTTCTCAGCAATAGACATCGTACAAAAAGAGTGTAATTGCATATGTATGAAATGTTTAAATTACAAGGTAAGCAGAGCGGAGCATATGATTGGGGCAGCGTAGACTCCTCTTAAAATCTACTTTGAAGAGTAAAAAACTAAATAAACGTAACATTACAGTATATTTTACAATATACGAAATGAGATAATGCATACGTGTTCAATGTGTAGTAAGCATATCTCCCAATGAAAGGTTTTAATAAATCTATTGCTTCAATGATGCAAACCTCCGTGGGTCCTTCCTCCCAACTTGTCCATGTCGAGAGTTCCGAATTGCGATTGTGAAGTTCGTGCTTTGTTAAGGACGTTACCAAAGGGTTGAAGTAGAGTGTTACAATTTAATTTGCACATGTTGATTGAGTAATTAGATTTCTTTTTTCCTGTGGGTGGATTCCCCCAGAAAGAAGCATATCTCAACAACCAGGCAAAAGATATCAGAGGAAAGCAAATGAATGATTTAATAGCAAAATTGACATTTATAAAGGAAAAGAATAAAGAGTTAACCGTGGAACCATTACAAGTGAAGATGCTTCAAAAAAAAATTGATTTTCTACTTCAAGGTGGTAAGCTTACTTTTCTTCCTCCATTCAGCAAGAAACATGTGTTTATGCAGTACTATATAAATGACAGGATTTTACATGTATGTTCCTAAATATCTCTAAATATTACATATATATACCTTTGAATTAATATTTATTACAAAATTATCATTCATATGAGATGGGTATTTCTACAACAACAAATCAGTTGAATTACATAAAAAGGGAGTTCGCTACCAAGGTTCATTTTTTCTTATTGTATGAAGGGGTCACATCGTTTATTTTCTCATTAAACTTGCAAATTTCACCTTTTAAAAATATTTTAAATATTTAAGGGGTTACACATTCATTTCATTTCAATCTTTAAAGAGTAAAATGGGCAGGTTAAATAGAAGAATAATCCTTTAAATAGAGGATGGGTCCACCTCTAACGGTCAAAAATGTAAATGTTGGCAGAGAAACCTCTTTTTTTAAAATCCAAGAGATTCTTTGTTATTATAAAAATATCATTCGTATATTCTCTCCGTTAACATAAATGCTCCTAAGTTAACAACCATTATGGTTTAAACTAACATACGTTAGCTTAGGGACATTTATGTTAACGGAGAGAAGATGTAAAAGGTATTTATGTAATAACAAATAATACGAAGAAATATACGTAATATTAAAATATTACAGCGACATATATGTAAAAATTCGTATATAAATTCACTCCCAATGTAATAAACACACCCCCATCGCCAAATGTAAGGATCTATTTACACACACAATATTGTATTTGACCCAAGGGCTACTTTACTTATACGGTTAGAAAAGTGATGTTAAGAAATATGAAACTAGTATTAACCTACAATTGTATTTACTTACAGGGTGGTGTTAACATAAATTTATATTTACTTGAATTAATGTTAAGTTGTGGTGTTAACACCAGTTTGTATTTATTCGAATTTGTGTTAAGTTATGGTGTTAAACTTTGTGACGTTTACTTGATAGTGATGTTAAGTATATAAAACATAAAGGATATCAGAGATACGAATAGTATACAATTTTAATACGAATTTGGCTAACACCAATTGAAATTAGTGTTAGACAAATCCATATTAAAGTGAATAAATCTAGATTAACAAATTAAAGATTAAATAGTTAAGTAAATAGAGATTAACCCTCCTAATAAATTAAACCTAAACATCCACCATTACCGTGATGTTATTTATACAGGATAAGTTACACTCCGGAAACCCTCCCACCGATTGTGTTAATTCTTTCATCCAATGGTAATGTGTACGTTACGTTTCATACTATGTCATCTCACGTGCTCAAGATACGTTCTTCCTGCAATCTCTACTGCGGAGGAGGGAAGATGGGGATTGTATGATGGGCAATTCACAAATTAATGCATTGCGAGAGCAGACATCGATCGAGTTTGCCGAGGAGTTCACTTTTCACGTCACTGTCTGTACCATTTGAAGTTAATGTAGCGAAGGCTGAAGGCTGAAGGCTTCATTCCGATTCCTTAATCCATTCATATTCCATGAGACATGGTAGATATGTTATATCCTTCTTTGGTTGATGAATATCCATGGAAGTTGACCCACCGTTGTTTTTTTTTCTCGGGAAAGAACAGACCCTGTTTTTTATCCTCTCGTAATGTAAACGCGGCTAAATCCAAAGTATCCCCCCAGACCTAACTTGTTGAACTCGTCGTCTAGGTGGCCTTATCTCCTTTCAACCAATTATCATCGGGGCTCTCAATATCTTTTGACCTCTAAAGCAGAGACATCTCTCCAACGATATAAAATGTGTGGTGGTGTGGGATCTCCTGCGTGGATTTGAATTTGAAATTCTGTGTGGATCCCCCAATTTTCTCCATAAGTAATACCTACCGATATAGGACCTCGACGGGCAAATAAATTATCATATCGCGTGGATCTGTTCCATCTGGAATAATCTTGACTTTATTCGACGCACAAAATAAGTACAACTCCCCGCGGGCAAAATATCAAGAAACCAATTAATCAAAGGTGGGTGTGGACGATTCCAGAACTTCCCTGTAAATAGACCATGTAGGCGTCTCCCTTCCGTTCTCGCAACACACACACACACACACACACACACACACAGAGGCACTAAATAGAAGCACGTGATTAAGCACTAATCTTTCCAAGTCACCGGAAGAGAAGTTCTATAACCCAATATGTCCCTCTGCGACGGTACGTGTACGGATGATTTGCTCGCTTCTTTTTTTTTTTTTTTTTTGTTTAAATTTTTTCCTTGCAAATTTAGAGATCTGTAATGCTATCACCTTGTCGTTACTGATTAATCTATCGGTTTGAAGAAAATATGTATTTTCCGAGTATTGACTAATAAGGTAGGTCATGGATGGTGGTCAGGAAAGAGCTCGTGGCCAGAACTATTGGGGAAGAAAGGCAAAGACGCGGAGGCGATAATCGAATCGGAGAATCCCCTGGTGAATGCCATCATCGTCCCCCCAGGATCCATGGTCCCAATGGACTACCGATGCGATCGGGTTTGGGTCTGGATTAACGAGAAAGGAAGGGTCAAGCAGGTGCCAACGATTGGTTGATAATTATACGATCGGGTTGCATGATTAATTCGCTAATTACATGGGGGCCAGCATGTCTATATGTAGAATAAAGAGCATGTCTATGTACGTACGGGGAGTGTTCCTCCTACGGCTGCGCCTGTAGAACTTGGCAATAAAGTTATGAAGCATCGGTTGAGCTAACCCTTTATTCCAGGTTCTTTTCCACGAGATGTTATCTCTCACGCATAGCATGCAAGTATTGAATAAACGGCAATAAGTAAAACTAAATGAGGTAGGCTTTATTTGAACAATTTCTCTTACATTAAGTACGCATCAGTAGCTAAGCGTGCATGAGAGGGTATGTATTAAAAATAAATCACCAAATAAATACGTTACAGCACGTATTCTTTTTCACCCACACCTTAAAAAATATGTATAAGGAATTGTGAGCTTATAGATTAATAAAAAGAATTAAGTACTTTATGTATTTGGATGAAAATTCAATATGAAGATGGGTGCTTTTTAATATATCACATTATGCAATGATAATAAGTAAAAGAGAAGAAATTAAATAATTTCACTTCTAGCGTGATATTATTTTATTTCGTTACAAATGAATAAATTCTAACTTTATTTACTTCTAAAATTTTAGTATCTAAACAAAAAAAAAAAAAAAAGGATATGCGCCTTTTTCCCCTCCCCCATCCTCCACTTCCTCCAACAATGTATCACCTGCTATCCTCCCACAGCAATTGCCCTCTTCCCCCTTGCATTCCCATCCCATCAGATTACCACAGAAATTTAACTTGAATAAAATAGAGATCCTCAAGAGTCAGGGGCAGGTAACGTTCTGCTTTCTACAGCACCATCGTACCAAGTGGTTCTTCGAAGCCACGCTGTCATATCATTGCAGATATCATTTCGCCTTCAACGGTACGATCCTGCCAAGCGTACCTCCATATCATGCCACGCCTCACCCATTGCCTTCTTATCGAAATATATTTTGAATGAGGTTGCAAATGAATGCATAATATCATCCTCCTTTTTTTTTTTATTTTATTTCGCTTTCATTACATACGTGTAATCTATAGGAATATAGATACCGACAATCTGAGGTTCTCAAAGTGTCAATAGTATGCATCCCTTCGGATGTATGCAGATTAGTAGGGAAGCACACAGTTAGAAACATCTATATACATACTTTATACTAAGAGGATTAAGAATTGGCTTCTTGCATCTATTACGATTCTTTTCCTGTTGGTTGGTCAAACGTACACGATCGACTTGGGTACTGTCACGTCATAGAAGACATGAACGGTCAGAAAAATAATATTCAAAAATAAAAAAATAATATTATTTCATAAATATATTTACTTATAAGATAACGTCAACATAAATTTATGTTTACTTAAATTTAAATTAAATTATGATGTTAATGTTTACTCTGCATAAGTAATAAATATATAAAATACGAAAAATATCAAAAATATTAGTGACATATAATTTTAACATAAATTTAATTAATATCAATTGAAATTAATATTAGATAAACAAATGTTAAAGCGCCCAAACAAAAGTAAGTAGATAAAAAATTAAACAGTCAAATAAGTTAACCCGATAAACATATGATAAAAATAGGCATAAGCCATAGTTTATGCCTATGACTTTCTTCCTTTTCGTTAATTATACAATCTATTCATTTTAAAGGTCCTGCACCGGCTAATGGTTTATAAATTCCTCCATTTAAGTGATTCGTCGTACCCTGCGTATTGATGCCATCCTCCTCGTTAACCTACATTTTTCAGAATCACCCTATAAATATATTTTTGTCATTATTTTATTTTTTTTTAAGGTTCATCTCATATCGTAGGTTTAACTAATTTCATACATTTTATTAATCTTAGAGATTTATAATCAGAACCACTCTACCATGATAACTGGGTGGAATGGGAGCTCATACAACAGCTCCCCGACGTTTCCGCAAGTTTCGTATACCTGACAAACTAGAGACCTAAGACGTGGATGGACAGGTTAAAAGGATTCCAAAAAATACAGACCAGCTACCATTACGTGAAGAAATTTGTACGAAAAACAACAATGTTTCGTCTAAGGAAAACCAACATCGCTTGGGCCTTAAACGGGCCTAAAAACACGAGGTCTGACAGAAATCAAATGTCTGGGAAAGGGGGCTAAACGTCTTAAATGACTCATAGGCATACCTCACCTTGGGCGTCTCTATCGGACGTCTAAAACGTAGTGCCGACATCCGAGGGTTACGCCAGAAGTCTGAAGATACTTCCGGACGTTTGAAACTGTTCTGATCCGTCTCCCAACCTCTGACACATGTTGTAACGACCCGATTCCCGAGTCCCTACGAGACACGAGAACCGGTCCGACTCGACTAATCCTAAGACCTAGTCGTCCAACGAGGAAGTAACCAAAAGAGCAGTAAAATAAATCACATTCAGCATGAATATAACTAACAGTAAGAAAATACAGCAGTAAGGAAAGAAACTACTACAGTATATACCACCACAACAGTAGAACAACATTTATCATATAACATGACCTGCAAGTAAAGAAAAGTACAGCGGAAACAAGAACTACTCACTATAACGGAAACAAAGAGGTATAAAAGACAGTGGTAACTGTACTGGACCCTACTCGACCCAGCGTCCTCTGTGTTGGTGCTAGAGCACCACGATCATTTGTTTTGATGATAACAAAACACGTCTTATTTAACATTTGCAATTTGAGTCCTAGATTTCAGGTCAATTGCAAATGTGGACGTGTTTAGACGGAGTTCGAGCTCGCATCCAGGACGGATTGGAGGAGCTTGATGGAAAATAGAAGAGGTTCGCGTGGAACGATAGATTGAAGATGGAAGGAAATGAAGAATATGATAGATTTTCTTCTTTTGTACTTGTTGTAATTTTCGCTTCTTTTGTTGCTCTTTATTTCCTTAGATATTTCATGTTAAAGAGCCTCAAAGAACCCTAACAGTAGTCCTAGGAACACCGGCACAACCCTAAGATACTTAGGTTTTCTGTAGAATACTTAGAAAACCAATATAGGGTTCAAAAAGCACTTCCAGACGTCTAATTCCCAAATCAGACGTCTGATAAAGTATTTTAAGGCGTCTGACTGTTGTTTCAGACGTCTGATAACTATTAGGCTGGACATAGTTAGTTCTGTCTGATGAAATCAGACGTCCAGACCTTAGACCAGACGTCTTAGAAGACGTCTGATGGATTTGCCAGACGTCCAATTAGTGGACCGTTGGCTGACTTAACAGACACTCAAGAATATGACCGTTAGAGCCTTATCAGACGTCCTTAGGCCTTTCCAGACGTCTGATAAATGACCGTTTTGCCTCGGCTGACCCAAAATCTCTTCTCAGAGATTTTCTAGCCGTTGCAACGTTTGGAAATCAATTCCCACAGTAAAAGTAGGTTTCCAGACGTCCAGATATAGAGCCAGACGTCCTGTATGTCATCTGATGGACTTGCGTAAAAACCCTGTTTAGATCTGATCCAAGTCAGGGACAGACCCGCCCAAAATCAGACGTCTGACCTTTGAATTAGACGTCTTATAGTGAACTTCCAGACGTCTGATGCTAGAATTAGACGTCTGATAAGCCTGTCAGAACAATGATTGTTCCTGATTTCGGGCTGATTCACTTGGGCTTTGTTCCCAACGGCTATAAAACCTTTCTTAAGCCTTCCAATGCCTTCCTAAGGCCTCTATAAATAGAGGGGAGCCTTTACACACCAATATACACCAAGAGAAACTAAGACACACTTGGATACACTTAGCTACACTTTCACACTCTTTTGTGTCCAGAAAAGATCTTGCTCTCTAAGCTCAAGTTCTACATCTTGAGAGCATCAAGCCTTCGCGCACCCGCTCTCCCGCCATTGTTCACGAGAGCGACATTGCGCCGTTGCGTGGCTCACGCACCCGCGTCATCGTCGACGCACTCCTTGCAAAGGGGAGTTTCCTAAATCTTATAGAAGCTTAGGTTTATTACTTTGTTGGCTCTATAGGTTTGTTGTTTATTTTACCTTTGTCTTTTGGTTGGGTATTCGCTTTGCGAATTCTCGTCTCCTTCGTGGGACAAAATCCTTCTCGTGGAGAGAAGGGGTTGAGGAACGCTACCCTCGTACTTGTAGCGTGGTTGTACTGAGGTTGAATCACCCTCGTTTTAAAGTGATTCGGTTAGTGGATTTGATCAACTAGGTTGATCGGAAAATCCTAACTCGAGAGGGCTAGGTGGTGGTTTTCACCCGGTTTGGGTTTCCACCTAAAGTACTTTGTGTACTCAGTGTGATTAACTATTTGTGAGATTGCTTTATATTTCAATTACGCATTTTTTACGTCACACTGATCTCACCCCCTCCAAGTAGGGATATAACAATTGGTATCAGAGCAGGTTCTTGCGAGTTCGGAGTAACACCCGGCAAGAAGATCATGGAGGGAAGTTGTTCCACAAGCAAGATTTCCGAGGGGCAGTCCACAACCCGTCCGCCGTTCTTCGACGGGAGCAACTTCCCCTACTGGAAGTTGCGGATGAAGACGTGGCTCCAAGCCACTGAATTCGAGATATGGGGATGTTGCGAAACCCCATACGAGATCCCGAAGCGACATCAAGGAGGCTACTCGCAGCTGCAGATTCGGGAGCTTTCACTCAACGCAAAGGTAATGAATGCCCTGTATTGCGCATTGAGTCTAAAAGAGTTCGATAAAATCCAAGAGTGCACTACCGCCCACGAGATATGGAGGAAGTTAGAAGACACTCATGAAGAGATGAGCTCGGAGGAAAAAGAAGAAAAAGAAGAAGAAACCGCTTGCTTTGGTTTCATGGCTAGAGGAACCAACAGCGACAGCGAAAGTGGAAGCGACGACAGCGACAACGAGGTAAGTTATGATTTACAAGAAGCTTTTAATGAACTATTTGAGATTAGTAAATCACTTAAAATAGAAAACAAAAGTATTAAGAAGAACCTTAGTTTTCTTAAAAATGAAAATAATAGGTTAGAAAAACAACTTAAGGACATAGAAGCTAGTCCTAGAATTGATAACCTATTATTAGAAAATCAAGACCTCATCAATGAAAATAATAAATTGATTGAGGAAAATGATAGTCTAAAGTTAGAAATCTCTAATTTAAAGACTAAGATGAGTATTATAGAAAAAGAAATTGCATGTCTTAGGGAAAATTCTAACAAATTAATCAACAAAGTAGACAAGTTTTATAGCCCTAAGATTGAGAAAGGATCTCCATCAAGGAGACCCGCTAACAAATCCGGATCCAAGCCCACTTGGATACCGAAAAAGGAATTAGAATCGTGTTTTGTAGGGTTCAGGGATAACTACAACACAAAGGACTGGACCTACAAACTAATGGCTGGTCAACTCGAGTTGGGAGAACCAAGGAGTAGACCAAGGAGGAGAACAAGAAGACCGACGAGACGGCGAACAAACGACGGACCCGCCGCACGTCGACCACCAGATTGGAGACCGGCGCCAATGCCCGGGCCTCCAAGCTACGGATGGGAGCCCCATCCGATGTGGCATCCACCACCACCATTTGGCCCACTTTATTGACCATGGTAGGTGAGGTAAAATTCTTAACCCTATCTTGTTATAAGCATTTAGATAGAGGGAGTTAAAAAATGAAAAATGATGAGCTAATTGTCAATTTTTAAGGGGGAGATATAAGGTAGCTAAATTTCCTTTAGTAAGGGGGAGAAAAATAATAGCTATCTTGTTATTACAAAAAGGGGGAGAATATTACCTTTGTTAAAATAAATTCATAGAAGAGCATGTTTTAAGGGGGAGTTATAGGAATGTAAAACCACTCAAACCTTTTTGCTAATGTCAAAAAGGGGGAGGATTTTTATGCATTATTATTTACGATTTTGTCATCATCAAAAAGGGGGAGATTGTTGGTGCTAGAGCACCACGATCATTTGTTTTGATGATAACAAAACACGTGTTATTTAACATTTGCAATTTGAGTCCTAGATTTCAGGTCAATTGCAAATGTGGACGTGTTTAGACGGAGTTCGAGCTCGCATCCAGGACGGATTGGAGGAGCTTGACGGAAAACAGAGGAGGTTCGCGTGGAGCAACAGATTAAAGATGGAAGGAAATGAAGAATAGGATAGATTTCCTTCTTGTGTACTTGTTGTATTTTTCGTTTCTTTTGTTACTCTTTATTTCCTTAGATATTTCATGTTAAGGAGCCTCAAAGAACCCTAACAGTAGTCCTAGGAACACCGGCACAACCCTAGGATACTTAGGTTTTCTGTAGAATACTTAGAAAACCAATATAGGGTTCAAACAGCACTTCCAGACGTCTAATTCCCAAATCAGACGTCTGATAAAGTATTTTAAGACGTCTGACTGTTGTTTCAGACGTCTGATAACTGTTAGGCTGGACATAGTTAGTTCTGTCTGATGAAATCAGACGTCCAGACCTTAGACCAGACGTCTTAGAAGACGTCTGATGGATTTGCCAGACGTCCAATTAGTGGACCGTTGGCTGGCTTAGCAGACACTCAAGAATATGACCGTTAGAGCCTTATCAGACGTCCTTAGGCCTTTCCAGACGTCTGATAAATGACCGTTTTGCCTCGGCTGACCCAAAATCTCTTCTCAGAGATTTTCTAGCCGTTGCAATGTTTGGAAATCAATTCCCACAGTAAAAGTAGGTTTCCAGACGTCCAGACATAGAGCCAGACGTCCTGTATGTCGTCTGATGGACTTGCGTAAAAACCCTGTTTAGATCTGATCCAAGTCAGGGAGAGACCCGCCTAAAATCAGACATCTGACCGTTGAATCAGACGTCTTATAGTGAACTTCCAGACGTCTGATGCTAGAATTAGACGTCTGATAAGCCTGTCAGAACAATGATTGTTCCTGATTTCGGGCTGATTCACTTGGGCTTTGTTCCCAACGGCTATAAAACCTTTCTTAAGCCTTCCAATGCCTTCCTAAGGCCTCTATAAATAGAGGGGAGCCTTTACACACCAATATACACCAAGAGAAACTAAGATACACTTGGATACACTTAGCTACACACTTTCACACTCTTTTGTGTCCAGAAAAGATCTTGCTCTCTAAGCTCAAGATCTACATCTTGAGAGCATCAAGCCTTCGCGCACCCGCTCTCCCGCCGTTGTTCACGAGAGCGACATTGCGCCGTTTCGTGGCTCACGCACCCGCGTCATCGTCGACGCACTCCTTGCAAAGGGGAGTTTCCTAAATCCCATAGAAGCTTAGGTTTATTACTTTGTTGGCTCTATAGGTTTGTTGTTTATTTTACCTTTATCTTTTGGTTGGGTATTCGCTTTGCGAATTCCCGTCTCCTTCGTGTGACAAAATCCTTCTCGTGGAGAGAAGGGGTTGAGGAACGCTACCATCGTACTTGTAGCGTGGTTGTACTGAGGTTGAATCACCCTCGTTTTAAAGTGATTCGGATAGTGGATTTGATCAACTAGGTTGATCGGAAAATCCTAACTCGAGAGGGTTAGGTGGTGGTTTTCACCCGGTTTGGGTTTCCACCTAAAATACTTTGTGTACTCTGTGTGATTGACTATTTGTGAGATTGCTTTATATTTCAATTACGTATTTTTTACATCACACTGATCTCACCCCCTCCAAGTAAGGAAATAACACTCTGCAGCCGCTGACCCTGGCCGCTCAACACCTGGTCCTGAAAAAGGTAACGAGTGTAACACGTTAGCAAAACGCTGAGTAGAGTGGCAACTAAAACTAAAGACAACAGTAGAGTGTACAGTAGCTGTTATGTTCTATTACTTTCTTTATTCACATTTTTCAATTGTCTCACTATTTCATTTATTCCCCAGATCTTTTTCTTGATCTCGAATGTCCCTCGTGGGAACGATCTTGATTGCAGTCTTTTCCAAAAAGTAGAAGTAGCACGTGGTGCTCTCCTGGCCGGGAGAGTCCCCCGTGGTGATCCTACCCTCAGTCAACCACCCCAAGGTCACTGACAGACGTAACGGTGACTACGGCACGCGCGATAAACGCACAGGTAGCTAACCCGTACTGGCACGCGGTCAGTCGTTTCCGTTAACGGGTGCGCCCAAAGCACAGCACGGAACCAGTCCAGGGCAGAGCCCTCTCAGTAACAGGGGTCCAACCCCTCCACAGTAACCAAACCGGGGCCTTGCCCCTCCACAGTCCGTACACCCTCGCCTGACTACCCTGGTTTGCCCCAGCGGGCCTAACAAGTCGGTGTGCGAGGCTAGCAGAACCCCGGGGCCCGTGGGGTAGCTAGTACCTCCCTACACTAGTAGCTCTCCTCGGTACTACGTACGCGAGGGCCAGCAAGTCGGTACAGAGTGGCCAGTCCTAACCCGGGGTCCCTAGGGCGGGTAGCTCCGCTCTACACTAAACAGGGGGACAGTCGCTCTCCTTGGTGCTCCGTACTCAAGGGCCAGCTCACTTCCCCAAAACTATTCCATTCACCTTCCAGGAGTTCTACTCCTACTTCCCCGTAGGGTTCCATCCTTTTTACTCAAACGTCCAGGTTTCACTTTCCAGTTTCACATTCTTATAATCCATGTTCTCAACCACGTTATTTATTCACAACAGGCAGCTGTTAATTCAAATTACAGGCAGCTTTATATCTCTTTCCATTTTCCAAGACTGCAGTATTATACATTCCACTAGTTTTTCCTCATCCTAGGATTCATACCATATCCTAGGATCTATCATACAATCTAGTTTTCCAGCCCTAGGATTCATGCAACACCTAGGAGCAATCATATATTTCTCATTCCTAGGATTCATGCAACGTCCTAAGTTCTAGTTATGGTTCCATACTTTAATAGATTTTATTAATAACTTAAACCCACTCTACTAGGTACAACGGGAGTAATGGGGGCGTGATCGGGAATCCCGCGTGCCTCCGCGACTCCCAAGACTGCAACTGAAGGAGGTCCTATCACAAGGATCAAACACAAGGAGTGTCTTAAAACAGTGTATAGCAACTGTAGATGGGTAGAAGAATTAATTCTTAAAAGAACGCAACTCGAATCGCAGAAAACGGAACCCGAACGGGCCCTAAACGGGTCAAAAATGACGACACTGTGCAAAATCAGAAGTCTGGAACTTCTTCCAGATGTCTTAAAAAGTGGATCAGAGAATTACCTGTTCAGCGTGGTTTCCCAGACGTCCAGAAGTCTGCGGGGACGTCTGGCCTATATCCCAGACGTCCGATGGTCACCCCGGACGTCTGGAGGTCACTCCCGCCGTCTGGTACAACAGCCAGACGTCTGATTCGCGTTGGATGGCGAATCACCGAGCCTGCGCAAACCCATCTCCCTCCCTCAGTACGGTCAGTCGACAGGAAGGAAGAAGAAGACGGAAAACCCACCTTTCAGACGACTGTAAGATCTACCAAACGTCGCCCTCGCTGTCTGCCATCAACCCAGACGTCCGATTCTGGAAATTTTTCCAGAACAGGGCGCCACCTGTCTTCCGCTCGCGACGCCGCCAGCGTCGCACCTCGCGCGCCTGTTGCTCAGACCACAGCAGTCCCCCCCTCCGCGTCGCTCCGCGCCCCCTGCTCCCTCCGCCGGCCGGCCCTAGCAGCCCCGGCGAGCTCGCCCTCACGGCAGAGCTCCGCTCTCGCACGCAGCACCTCCTCCGCGCTCACTGCGACTGCCGCTGCCGCCCTCGCGCTCACTCTCGCGCTCTGGCTGAAGGAGAAGAGAAAGGAGACGGTGGTGACGGAATGAGGGGAGGCGTGCCCTTTTAAGGCGGCGCGGAGAGGAGAGAGAAGGATTCGCGGCAGGGGAATCTGCAGCCGCAAGAGGAAGGAAAGGCGACGCGTGTCGAAAATAACGGATTTCCAGACGTCTGGAAACGATCCCAGACGTCTGGTAAGACGTCTGGACCACCTTCCAGACGTCTTAAAAGACGTCTGGGGCACACGTCCGTTACACATGTACGTGCATTATCAGGACTTTGACAGAGAAAAATACGGAAAATAGATCTCTACCAGATGTCAGGTAAGACGTCTGGATGTCGATCCAGACGTCTGATTCCGTGGAATAAATGACTTCCGCAGAGCTGCTCTATCTTTCCTCACCGCAGATGCTGTAGCAGAGCAGCATAGCGTCTCCGCTCTCGCACTCAGACCCGCTCTCCGCTCTCCGACTCCCTGCTCTCTCTCTCGCTCGGCTATAATGGTGTGAGATGAAGGGGAGGAGGAGGGGGGTTTATAAAGGGAGAGGAGGTGAGGGGAAGAGCGTGGTGTCGCAGGAAGTGGTGCGGGGTGTGGTGATGGCCGTCGCAAGGTGAGGCGTGAGGTGTGGGTGAGGGAGTGGCGTGCGCATGGTATGCGCCAAAAAGAAAAAGCATTTTCACACGTCTGGCATTCTCTCCAAATGTCTGGATAGATGTCTGGTGAACATCTTAGGTGTCTTAAAGGACCAAAAGGTGACAAGTCATTTCAAATAAAAATTTGGTAAATTGTACTTCTAATAATATGTGGTTAATTGCATAGAAACCCTTTGGGGAATTACGGTTTGTTGATAGGTAGAATCGTTAATTCCGAACTATAGTAGTTGTGGTCTCCAGGATATGCAAGTAATAGGTGGTTTTGTTTTCTCGCATCCCATCGTGGAAAATATAAGGATCATAGGTGGAAACCGAAGGGATACACAAGAACACAAAAAAACAAGAACATAATGTTCCCTTCTTCCGCGCTCATTCTCTCTGAATCCCCGGAAGCACCATCACCAAAATCTCGTCGAGATTCACAACTAAAATAGAAGGATTCACTCTCACTCCCTTCTTCAAAAAGATCGGACGATGGATTCAGATATCCATCTAAGCTCTCTTTAATTTCAAATTTTCAATACATATGAAAAATCAGAAATTCTTAAAAATTTAAGAAACCTCTCGAATATTTTATTTGTATCTTATTATAATTTCATTTAGTGTTAATTCCGACACTTTTCGCTCGAGAATGATCATTCTTTTGCTAAAATATATAAAAGTTTTCGTGACACGTATTTTCCAATGCGTTAGACACAACATATCCATTGATATCGAAATAAAATAATTTACAATAATTTTAGATCAATATAAAATGATAATAAAATAAATTTACATTGACGTAAAGTATTTTTAAACAATTTTATACCGATACATCGTATTTGCATGTTAACCCATATTATATATATATATATATATATATATATATATACACACACACACACCCGTTACGTTTCAAACAATTTTGACCTTTTTGCAGCACACGAATTCAGGATAACGTCTGACAAAGCATCACGATGAAACCATAGCGGATCTGTTCACATTCGGAAGTTCTATAGATCAACACACCAATCAGACTTCTCTCTTTTGTTTCTCTAACCACATATATAGTCAATCCTAACAGGACGCAATTAATAAGCTGTAAGCAAGAGAAAGGGGGCCTTTACTTCACATGGCCTACTTCGAGGGTACGTACGTTACATAGGATTATCTCCCATTTTCATCGTATGTTCTTTGCTTTTAAGCCGATATTGGAACTGGCTGATTAATAATATATACAGGACACGTGAAAATTAAGGCATGTAATCTTAATATCTTCCATGAAAGTGGAGCGTCCTGTGAAAATTCGTTTCGCGCCCCACGTTACGCAAATAGTTATTTCTTGATCCTGCAATTTTTTCCTCTTGAATTATTGGTAGCATGAATCGATTCCGTCGAGGGTAATTTATATGCTTTGGGATCTTCTTTGATTGATGAGACTTCTAGAGTATAAAGTCTAATTAATGAGTTAGAAGCTTTCTTTAACAATGTTAAATTTCTATTGACGAATGACATATATAGAATGATATGAAAGTACGTACTCCAAATCTCACGTCTGGCGAGCACGCATCGTAAATGATCGATTGACCTTTTTAGTGTGGTCTTGATTTTTCAGTTTTTTTTTTATATATAACCCGAAACTCTATGCATGTAAATTGAGAAAAATTAATGACTCCATGGCACCAACCATCGAATAATGTAAGTAAGTTTAGAACTTCAACTTGTATCCTCTTTATTTTTATTAGTAATTATCACCAACTAAGTTGTACCTTATTGGATGATTTTTCAATCTTTCCATCCTTTAACGTGGAAGTGTCAAATATATGATATAAATAAAGATTAATTTGGTTTTGCAAATTCAATGATAATTAATAGATTCCTTAGACAGGAAAGGATTTGAATCCATCATTGTAGGGAGAGCCCATCTAAAGCTTTAGCATAGATCAAATAGAGGAAAACATTTGTCATGGACATAATCACCAGACACTTAAAATTATTTTAATCAGCAATCACAAAATATTAAAGCATGTTGGTTTCTTACCTCTTTTCCATCTTTCCCTGTTTTTCTTTAATATTTTTTAAAAATGCATTTTATGACATTTTCTGAGAAAACAAATATATTACCAAGCTCAAAGAAAACATGGAGGATCACGGATGGAACTTAACATTGGGGTTCATAAGAGGATAACAAAAGGCGTTTACAAATTAAAATTAACAGAGCACACCGATGCACATTATTTAGTTAACCAATTATAAAATTTGCTCACTAAATCAAAATCATCTATCATTAGTATTATAGATCGAGAAAATATATAAAAATTTATATCATATGATGTATATATATATATATATATATATATATATATATATATATATATATATATATATGTGTTACTTTGAAATAAAATAATTTTAAATAATTTTATATTAGCATAAAATAATTCGACATTAATACAAAATTAATGTGCTTCGCTTACTTACGTTGTAAGGTATGTTAAGTTTTATATGTTTATACTTACATACTTGTAAATTTATGGTTGAAACCAAATACATCATCATGCATAGGAAAAGGCGTATGGCCGGAGTCGTTGGGGGGTGAAGGGTCAAGTTGCAAAGGCGATAATCGAGAAGGAGAATCCCTTGGTGAAAGCGATCATTCTCCGACCAAGTTGGGATGTCACATTCGACTATCGATGCAATAGGATTTTGGTTTGGGTCGACAAGTAAGATAGGGTCAACCCGGGTGCCAAGGGTCGACCAAGTTGGGATGTCACATTCGACTATCGATGCAATAGGATTTTGGTTTGGGTCGACAAGTAAGATAGGGTCAACCCGGGTGCCAAGGGTCGGTTGATAGATCCATTGTTTGCACCTCAAATATAATTGTTAATTGCGTTGGGTTGGTTAAGCCAAAACGTATCAAACGTATGAATAGAGGAAACGCCAAGCACGTGCCTTGACGGGAGATTTTGCTCTGTTGCCATGAATGTTAGAACTTCAAGACTTGAGTGAATTAATAAAGGTTGCTTTAACGGAGAGGTTGCTTTTCAGTTTTTTTTTTTTTATTTATTTAAATTGGGGATCTAAAAAACTTATGGGATGTAACGAAGTAAATTTGAAATAAAGTTAAAAAGTATAAGATATTTTAGAATATACAAAACAAAAATAATGATTTCAATCGATATATTTGAGATTTTAATCGGTAAAAATTATTTTCTATAAATAAAAAATTATTTTTTATAAGTGAAAATCAAAATTCTAAGTAATAAAATCATTTATTATCAACGGAATAATAAAATATAAAGATGTAATTTTATTTTTAACTGATGTATTTTAATTTTTACCTGACATATTTTAATTTTCAATCAAATAAAAATTATTTTCAATCGATGTACTTTTAAATGTTAATCGATATAATTAATTTTAAACTAATAGATTTTTATTTTTAAATAATTAATTTTAATTTTCAATCAATTGGTTTAGATTACACATTGTAATATGTATTTCCATATCCACATCTAAATTCCAAACTCCAAAGCTTTGTTATCAATTCTTACGTTATATAACATCTCAACAATAATAATTAAAAGCAGGATTTTTATACACTCCATTGAAAACATTTAACACTGACATAAATATTCGTAAGCCAATAGTTATTAATGTAAATTATAACAACGATTAACAAAGGGACATTTATGTTAACAAAGAGAATATACGATGGGTATTTTTGAAATAACAAGGAATCAGTTGAAATACATAAAAAGGGAATTTGGTGCCAACATTCATTTTTTTTTTATTGTTTGAAGGGGTTACATATTTTATTTAAAGGCTTATTCTTCCATGCAACTTGTAAATTTCACCCTTTAAAAATCCTTTAAATATTTAAAGGGTTATGTTTTCATTCAACCTGCACATTCATTTCATTTTAATTTTTAAACAGTAAAATGTGCAGGTTAAATAGAAGAATAACCCTTTAAATAGAGGATGAGTCAACCTCTAATGATAAAAAAAGTAAACGTTGGCAGAGAAAACTCTTTTTTGACAATCCAAGGGATTCTTTATTATTACAGAAATATCATACGCATCTTCTCTCCATTAATATAAATGACCCTAAGTTAACATTCGTTATGCATGGTTTAAATTAACAGACGTTAGCTTAGGGACATTTATGTTAACGGAAAGAAGATGTGAAAGTCATTTATGTAACAACAAATAATACAAAGGTATATACGTAATATTAAAATATTTCAGAGACATATATGTAAAAATTCATATATAAATTCACTCCTAATGTAATAAACACACTCCATGACCCAATGTAAGGATCTATTTCCACACACAATATTGCATGTGACCCAAGGGCTGATTTACTTGAAGGGTTAAGAAAGTGGTGTTAAGAAACGTGAAATTAGTGTTAAGCCGCAATTGTATTTACTCACAGAGTGGTGTTAACACCAGTTTGTTTTTACTTGAATTAATGTTAATTTGTGGTGTTAACCCTTGTGACGTTTAATTGATTGTGGCATTAATTATATAAAACATAAGGAATGTCAGAGATACGAATAGTGTATAATTTTAACATAGATTTAACTAATACCAATTGACACTAATATTAGATAAATCTATGTTAAAATAGATAAATCTAAATTAACAAATTTAAAATTAAATAATCAAGCAAATAAAGATTAACTCTCCTGATAAATTAGACGTAAACATCCACCGTTATCGTAATGTTATTTATATAGGAACATGTCTTTAGATAAGTTTCACTCTCTCCCACCGATTGTGTCAATTCATTCATCCAATGGTAAGGTGGACGTTACGTTACATGCTCAAGATTTATTCCTCCTGCAATCTCTACTGCGGAGGAGGGAAGATGGGGATTGGGCAATTCACAAATTAATGCATTGCGAGAGCAGACATCGATCGAGTTTGCCGAGGAGTTCACTTTTCATATTAGTGTGTGTATCATTTGAAGTTAATGTAGCGAAGGCTGAAGACTGAAGGCTTCATTCGGATTCCTTGATCCATTCATGTTCCATGAGACATGGTAGATATGTTATATCCTTCTTTGGGTGATGAATATCCATGGAAGTTGACCCACCGTTCTTCGTTCTTTTCTTTTCTCGGGAAAGAACAGACCCGGTTTTTTATCCTCTCGTAATGTAAACGCGGCAAATCCAAGGTATCCCCTCAGCCTAACTTGTTGAACCCGTCGTCTAAGGTGGCCTTACCGATTATTATCGGGGCTCTCAATATCTTTTGGACCTCTAAAGCAGAGACATCTCTCCAACGATATAAAATGTGTGGTGGTGCGGGATCTCCTTCGTGGATTTGAATTTGAAATTTTGTGGGGATCCCCCAATTTTCTCCATAATTAATACCTACTGAGATAGGACCGGACCTCGACGGGCAAATAAATTATCATATCGCGTGGATCTGTTCCATCTGGAATAATCTTGACTTTATGCGACGCACAAGATAAGTAGAACTCCCCGCGGGCAAAATATCAAGAAACCAATTAATTAAGGTGGGTGTGGGCGTTCACACGCAAGAAGTAAGAAGACGATCCAAAAACTTCCCCTATAAATAGACCATGTAGGCGTCTCCCATCCCTTCTCGCAACGTACACAGAGGCACTAAATAGAAGCACGTGATTAAGCACTAATTTTTCCAAGTCATCGGAGGAGAAGTTCTATAGCCCGATATGTCCCGCTGCGACGGTACGTGTACGGATGATTTGCTCGCTTCCTTTTTTTTTTTTTTTTTTTTTTTTTGTTTAATTTTTTTCTTTGCAAATTTAGAGATCTGTGATGCTATCACCTTGTCGTTACTAATTAATCTATCGGTTTGAAGAAAATATGTACTTTCCGAGTATTGACTAATAAGGTAGGTCACGGATGGTGGTCAGGAAAGAGCTCGTGGCCAGAACTATTGGGGAAGAAAGGCAAAGACGCGGTGGCGATAATCGAGTCGGAGAATCCTCTGGTGGATGCCATCATCGTCCCCCCAGGATCGATGGTCACAGCGGACTTCCGATGCGATCGGGTTTGGGTCTGGATTGACGAGAAAGGCAGGGTCAAGCAGGTGCCAACGATTGGTTGATAATTATACGATCAGGTTGCATGATTAATTAGCTAATTACATGAGGGCCAGCATGTCTATATGTAGAATAAAAGACCATGTCTATGTACGTACGGGGAATGTTCCTCCTACGGCTGCGCTTGTAGAACTTGGCAATAAAGTTATGAAGCATTGGTGAAAGTTCATTAAAAATCAAAATTTACAAATATATTTTTAGTTTCGACCGATATATATATTTTGATTTCAAATTAATGAAAAATTAAAATACACTGATTAAATATCTAAATACATTGATGTATTTTGTTGGATAAAAATTTACTAATTCAACATATATTTTCCTATCATACCTAAAAATATATGTACGGGGAATTGTGAGTTCGCATAGTAATTCGAGAAATCAAGTACTTTCTTTATTCGGATGGAAAGTCGATGGTGAGATGGGCGCCTGGGAAAAGAATGTCACATTATGTAACGCCAAGAAACAAAGATGAGAAATTAAACAATTTGCCTTCTAGCGTGATATTGTTTTATTTCGTTATAAAGGGTCAAATTCTAACTTTATTTACTTCTAAAATTTTAGTATCTAAAAAAAAAGCAAAAAAAGGGATATGGACCTTTCGCCCGCACCCATCCTCCCCTTCCTCCAACAATGTATCACCTGTTATCCTCCCACAGCAATTGCTCTCTTCCCCCCCTGCATTCCCATCCCATCAAATTACCACAGAAATTTGACTTGAATAAAATAAAGATCCTCAAGCAGCAGGGGCAGGTAACATTTCGCTTTCTAGAGCACTATTGTCCCAAGTGGATCTTCCAAGTCACGCAGTCATATCATTGCAGATATCATTTCACTTTCTACGGTAAGATCGTCCCAAGCGGATCTTCCATTTCAAAGTCACACTACTTCCGTATCATGCCACGCCTCTGTTATTGTCTTCGTATCGAAATATATTTTAAATATCGTCATCCTTAATTGATTTTATTTCGCTTTCATTGCGTACGTGTAGTAATTCCTCCGAGGTGTTTGATAGGTGGTTAGGTATTTAACCTAATATTTAATCCATCTTCTATTTACATTAGATTAAATAAATTTAATTTAAGATATATTTATTTCATCTTCTTAGTGAAATAATTTTAATCAGTCAAAATATCCTTTTAACTAATTTATTTTATCATTTATTTCACTTCTCCAACTTATTTTCCTTACCAAGTAATACCTCAAAGTTTCGGATGTATGTAAATTTAGAGGAAAGCACACAACTAGAAACATCTATATCCATACTATATACTAAAAGGATTAAGAATTGACTTCTTGCATCTATTCCAATTATTTTCCAACTAGTTGCTCAAACGGATAGGATCAACTGAGGCATTGTAACGGCATAAAAGATACTAAGAGTTGAAAAATGATGTTAAGAAATATGAAATTAGTATCGATTCATAATTATATTTACTTGTAAAATAATATTAATTTAAATTTATATTTACTTAAATTAACATTAAATTATAATATTAACTCTTAAAATATTTACTTAATAGTGATATTATGCATATAAAATATGAAAAATATCAACTTATATTAAAGTGACTAAACACAAATCAATAGATAAAAAATTAAATAATCAAATAAATAGAAATTAACCTCCTATTTAAATATTTAACCTTCCAAACAAACTAGAACTTAAAAACTTACCAATCTTCAAACAACTAGGCATAATTTATGCCAATGACTTTCTTCCTTTCCGTTTGATTGCATAATCTATTCATTTTAAAGGTCATGCACCTGCTAATGGATTATAATTTCTCCATTAAGTGATTCATCAAAACCTGCATGGCGGTACCATTTCGAAGGAACATTACATTGGTTGCCAAGAGAGAGAGAATCACGAAGAGAGAGGGCCATCTAAAGATTTAAAGGTATAGGATCGATCGACCCACACCTTGGATGCATATGAATTTTGGATCACACTTGCTACGTTCTTTTCCTCAATCTATATTTTTTAGAGTATATGGTAAAAGGCTTCGGACAAGACCAACTATTAGGTATAACTCCATAGGACGTCAGACCAAATGTTTGTATAACTTAAATCTTTATTTGGCTAAGTTATCTCCTTGTCCAAAGATTATTCAAGAAAGTTAAAAGATAGTAATTTAAAATATAACTTATTTCACTTTAAAAGTCAACAACAATACCAAATCATCCTATCACATCTCATCAATATCAGTATACATTAAAATATATCAACTTCAATAAAATATACTTATTAAAATATACTTATCATATTCTATCAACCTACTCACACTTATATCTTAATATTAAAAACTCATCTCCTAATATTACATTACACTACTAATTATTTTAAAACACTACTTATTAAGATAACACAACCAAACATCTCATAACTTATCCTTACACAATTTTATACCAATATATCCCTTATCCAAACGCAACCTACAATCGTGTATAAAGTATCCGTCACTTTTCTGGCAAGCTTGAGGCATATGAGAGATTCACTCAGGCCATGATTTCAATTTTCTACTTAACATCACTTCCGTCATTCATGTAATTGCTATTATCAAGTGATACTGTTGCATATCACCTATAAACCCCAGATACATATTTTCATATTACTAGTCGATGTTTACAATCGTTCTAGTAAATATCCAAGATCGTGCTTCTTGTTATCTCACCACAAGATTTTTTTAGCAATAAGAAGGCGGCCAAAGTCTCATTCAATCAAGAAAAGCGCATTATGACCTCGGATTAAACAAAACATCTACAAGCGAATGACGAAGCTGGACTTTAAAAAAAAACAATTTCTGTTTGAAGGAAAACAAGATGTGGTGTAGCAGACCCTTATCCTGCGTTACAAACTTACAAGAGGGCATGATGACGGACGACCCCATAAGGAAGATCCTAATCTTCATTCTTATATTGAGGTAATTTGACCAGTTTAATTCATGATTCATAACAGTGATCGTCTACAATGCTCTAAGCCTGAAACTTTATCCCACAAGTATCAACTAAACACGTTACATGGGATGAAGACCGTGCCATCAACGTCCTAAATTTTGACCTTTAGGTTGTTTTCTTCGAATATAAAAGAATTCCGGTGTATCGCGTAGATTTGTAGTAGACACTACGTCACGTGTCACACCCATCGGTCGAAATCAATTTTTTATCGTTAGCACAATTTATTGGATGCAAGTTCAGTCTCAAAGAAGATGTTCAAATTTATAAACGAACTCCTCGTCAAAACTAATTTTCTAAATTATCATTTGATGCTTGTTAACAATGGGTTAGTGACAAAAGCTCGTACTGCAGAAACCATGATCTCTCCGAAAGGAAACTAATCAAAATCGTAGCCCCATAGTTATGCAAGATATCGGCCTAGAACAATCCCACCAACACAAGGACACATGCAGTGTGGATTTGGGTTATGTGAGAACAAGCTCAACACTGCCATCCGTACCTTAAAAAGAAAAGGCTTTCAAGCAGCAGAAACAGAAATCAGCATTCTAAAGCATCGTCACTTATTACATAACCATGGCCAAGCAACAACCACGTAAACAACCCAGGAGAGCGCAAGCGAACAAGTCTTTTAAATTTAATGCGACATTGCACGTCAATATCATAGGGTAACCACACTGGCACATTTGAAGACGAAGGGCAAACAAGCAACGATAAGGGACCGTTACCTTTATTTAGGTTGGCTGGTGTGAGGAGTCACGCCACGCCACGCATCTCCAGGTCATTCATCCTCCTGATATCTGCGGTAGTATGGACGACGCATCTCCTCGGAGTCATCACCATACCCCTGCCAAATGTTCAATGCAGAATTTAACCAACATACAAGTACTCCATATAACTTCTATTAGCAGAAAAATTACGAATGAGTGTAACTAGAGTAATAGGCATATGTGCACAGGACATAAGTAAGTATGCTTCTGCTATAAAACTGGAAACTCCTTTTCTTGCCATCAAACACCCCCCCAGGAAGACTTCGTATATTAGAAAGGGATCGTTTTTGACCAATGCGTTGGAGATGTCAGATCATGCATGTGGCAACATTAGTCGGTCTTTTAAGCCTGAGAAACAAGTGTTTCATGCCACTACGGAGGAATGGGTCTTTCTCTGTTAGGAAGGCCTATCTGCGGTTCTTGGAGATGTCCCAGGTTGATCAGGGGATGGCATTTGATTGCAAGAAGTTTTGGAGGGCCCGGTTGCCAGTTAAAATCTTCATGTGGGTGCCGAGAAGAAAGAGGCTGGTTACCCATATAGCTGCAGGCATTGCTGCACTCGTGATGCTGACGACTCTTGTATCCTTCGTGGTGGTGGTCCGGAGGGTACAGAACATCACTTTTTCGCATGCCCCTTCTCGCAGTAGTGCTGGTCTTCTATAGAGTCTGAGACTATTCAGCACAATTCGGAAACTGCTTTTTGGTCCGGCCTCCATCTATACCTCATTGCCGAGGGGTTCTATTCAGAGAGCTTTAATCTAGTCATGGTGAATATGGGTAGAGCAAAATGGTGCTATTTTTAAAGGGGAACTCCTTTCGGTAGAGGGTGTCAAAAGCATCTGTTTTCATACCTTGGTAGCATGTAGCCCCTGCTTTTAATGAATACGCACGGGAGGTTAACAACCCATGTTAACCCCTCTTTTCCTTCTCAAAAGAAAAAAAAAAAGTGCTACAAATCACTTCCAAATGCAACGCTGTCAGGTTTAGCCATTGCACGTTATGATCCTAACCTAAAATTCTTAAAGCTTAAGTTGCGACAAAATTAAACATCTATATGGTTTGCATTTTTCGACTCAAATCATAAAGCAGACTAAACTTGGGACCATTATTACAAGAATCACAGAATCCTTAGGAGGACCTATGAGCTATTACATTACTTCAACAATCAACATTGCTTAATCTGTAACAACCGATTGCCCATTCTAATAGCAGAAATACTTCTACGCCCATTTTCTAAATCCCGAGGCCCTCTGTCTTGTGTTTAAAGACCTACATTAGTAAAACCAAGCAAATCTCCTCCTTTCGTTTGCAGATGCCAACTGAAGTCCATTTGAATATAGATGAAATGAAATGACTCATTTCCCAGTTTACTTTGACTTGCATCACACCAATGTCTCCATGGAAATCTGGATGACAGAGATGCTCAGGTCTATAGGCAAGACTAGCAGAATTCTCCAATCTCGACAAGAGCAATGACTTACAGAAACTTGACTCCCAAACTATGACAGATCATAAATAAGATTCACAAGTTTAATACTCCAGCAAAAAGAATCCCGTAGAGTTGATACAGCTGGCCAGACAGAGAAGTAATAAATGTCACAGGAGTTCTCTACATTAAATGCTTAGTGATGCGTAAAAAAGCAGAATGAAGAGGAACCTTTTTTTTTTTTTTTTGGACAAAGAGGAAGGACTACTACCCTTCCCAGTGGTCGTCCAAATTTAGAATGAAGAGGAACCTAATGGCGAGAAACAGATCAAACTAATTTTCGGGTTTAAAACCCATCAATATAGCTTGCTTAAGGTTGGTGGAAACAAACTGAAACACAAATGAGAGCAGATCAAGGAAAAACTGAAGCAAGACTTCACTTTGTTACCATGGGGGCTCATAAATCATTACTTACACATATGATTTGATGGCATAAAGAAACTACACTACAAAATGTGTTAACTGAGATCGAGGAGAGAAGCTTTCATCTGGATGCAAAAAGAAAAAAAACAAACATGAAATGAGCGGCTGCATTTTATACCGTCATAAGTTAGTGGATAGAATAAGTACTGCCAACATATCTGGTTATGCGATGGAATAATTTGTGCATTTCATGTGATAGGTACCCACTAGCTAGCAATTACATTTCAACCAGTTTTGTTTGCCTATAGCACCACCTAAGTCTAGTTGATGTACTGCTAGAACTTTGTCGACTAGACTCCAAACACAGATTGAGATCATGTCCCAACTGATAAAAAGAAGATAATCATTAGAAATGCATGATGTGTTTCTACAAGGTTACTAGTACACAGTAAGACTGATGGAAAATCACTTTCTAAAGCAGCATAATCCTCAGAATTTCAAAAGGCCTTCACCTCCAAATCTCGACTTAAAGATGTAGTTCTAGCCTGATATAAGCTTCACTGAATCTAAAACCTAGTCCCTGTTTACACACATCGAACAAGACTGAAAAGTCCCTACCTGGAACATGAGTCAATCATTATTACGATGTTTCCAATTGCAATAAAAATAGCTGTCTTAATCCTCCATTTGCTATACTTCGGTGGGGGGGGGTTGTTGTGGGGGTGTTGTGTGGTGGTGCTGCACTACATCCTGAATGACAAACATGTCTACCTAACCTTTGTTCCTTCATACCAAATATCTGAATCTAAGCACTATCATGTCAATACTGGATCTCTTTTCAGATCTCTCATTCTGTTGTCAAAAGACGAATTAACCAAACATAAAAAGTCAATTAAAGCTTCTGCAACAAACACCCTCTTAGACTATATAAGCTATAAGCAAATAGAAGATTAAAATCAAAAGCACTTAATATCAAAAGCAGCAAATTGCAACTTTGCACAGAAGCTTTTTACTGGAACTAGGAACATTAATTTGCTGTTAAATTCTTCTTGCATTTTCTTGCATTTTATATTCATCCATTTACAAGCCTAATGAAATCACAATGGCATGCACTAACTATAGAATTTAAAGATAACTTAAGGGCTTAATTTGCAACTGATTGCATAATATTAGAGCTAAATAACTGCATTGCATTCTACATGAACAGACGTAAAATTAGGTTTGCTTAAAGTATCTATTCAATTAAATAAATATAACTTATTTCACATTCAGCAGTTGTTATCTCTTTTTTTTAATTCCTTGATTTTCCATGGTCCTCTCTTTCTCTTCTCTCACCTCATATCCATGCACCATCTTACCCGATGGCTCAGACAGATATATGGACATCACTCATTCATCTAGAGGGGCTCAGGCAGAGGGACCCACTCCCCATAGCCAACTTGGCAACGTGACTATTAGAGGGGCTCGATTCCCCTTCCATCTCATCTTTGTCGATGTGCCTGTTACCACCAAGGCCAATCAATTGAATGCCACATGCATTGCAGATTGGCTTGAAGCGTTCTCTGTCATTGCTAGATTAAAACTTGATGCAGGGGCCTTTACAACACCCTCTCTGCCCATGAAAGATGGGGCATCTATCTACTTATGGCTTGGCATTCTAGAGAGGAAGCTTACTTGAAATTATCTTGGAATCCCCTTGGTGGTAGGTTTGAATGGTCACGTAAGGCCCCTCCTCGATAGAATCTCAAATCACTTAAATGGTTGGAGCACAAAGCTCTTTCCAAGGGTCAAAAAAGTGCAGCTCGTAGGGACCATTATCGGTGAACTCCTCAACTATTTATCTGCACCACTTTGGGTAAGGGATATGTCAATCATATCTGATCACTTTCATGTCATTTCATTTGTTGAGGCAAACCTCCCTTAATTTCTTGGACAGCCACGTGCAAACCATTAGAGAAGGGCATCCTTGCATTGAGGGACCAAAGAAAACTCCTAGTTTCTAGTGATTAGAAGAGGATATTTGGATTCCTCAAATCACATGACTCCAACTGGACTAAATGGGTGAGTAGATATTGTGATGCAGGGACCTTTGCTTCGATGGAAAAAGCATGGGGACTCACATATTTGAAGGAATATGGTCAGGATGTGAGATCATCTACTTCTTGAATGCCCGCTCATTGACGAGGATGGTTCCATTGAGTATGAACAGCTGATAAAGCAGGGTAGGCTCTTCTCCACTGATTCATGGGAGTAAGTTGGGGAGAGATTGCCAATTATAAGCGACACATCCCCAAGTGAGCTCTTTGGACTCATCACTTTCAATCGTATTGAAGCTTGGAGCATCCCAGTCGAAAAGATATGTATCTTATGCCATATGGAGAATGAATCTAGATCCCATTGGTTCATTTTTTTTTTATTGGAGAAGGTGAATATGGTGGCTGTGAGGTTGGATCCCATGACCCCTTAGATGCCTATGGGGGACTCTACCACCAGGCCAACCCTTGGTGGTGATCCCATAGTCTTTGAATGTGCCTTCTCCAAGGAGATCCTATGGCATCTACATTACATGACATCATATCCTTCTCTCGGAGTATGACTGAGCACCTGATACATGATGACTATAACCAAAAAAAAAAAAAGTCCTTGTGAAGAAGGTTAGTGGAACGAGAGAACGCAAGCTTAGGAAACATTTTGAAGAACCAACACCAAGTCGTACTTTGGCAGATACAATCATGTACTTTGTGCAGGTATTAGCTTTACACACCCAATTGTGTTACACACGCCCTCATAGTTCAATCATGTCAATTTGGGAGAGTAAGCACATTGCCATCAACTAGAAAGCACTCAGCTTCTCCTAAAAACTCATTATCAAGTGTAACCCAACACATGACTAATTGATCCGAGTTGCATCATTTGGGGATTTTAGTTTTAAGGACCCCAAATGTTGTGTTGTCCCCACTCTCTTGATCCAGTCTTACCGGCTAGGGGAGTAAATCCATGCCATTAACTATCTAGGTGCACTTGTCTTGGAGCTCTTTGTTCAGGTGTATGCTAACCCGTATGTGCTATTAGTGGCATCTTGTGTGGATTTTAATTTAGGAGCTTAATAATAAGCCATCCAGAAACATTCCGTTCTAAATATCCGCAAATCAAAAAACCTATCATTAGAAGTTATCTTTTTTGGTTATCAACAAATTTGTTAGGATTCAATTTTCGCATTTTTCTTTTTTTTTTGGTGTTCACCTATTTTTTAGGAATCACTTTCAGTCGATGGAGGCTTAACCATGTATAAGGGTAACTTATAACCTTGCAAATTTGCAATAGTTGTTTTATTTCCATCCTTTAAATTCCAATCCAATTTCCATAGAAGCTTCGTTCAAATAGGTTATATGAGCCTTAGGCATCTTGGTTGGTAGACACACAGTATATGTCTGCACAATACATATATAGCCCAAATTTTTTTCCACACTTTCCATATGGGGATTATGGACTTTGGAAGTTACTAATTAGTTTAGTTATATGCAACTCGATTTGTGGAACAGATCATTACAGATAACTTGAAGGTAGACAACCCTTTCATTCAATGGCAAAGCTCATTATGTAAACGTTGCAAAGTTGTATAAAGGTCATATCCCTCACAAACCTAAACTAGTCGAGCCACCATCGTAAACAAATTGGGCTAAAACTTTAGTAGCCTCAATGCAATGTTCCAAATATCCATGACATGTCAACGAAATGACATTTTTTTCTAATGTAGGACCATACACATGTAATGTCAAAATGTAAGAGTGTGAGTAATATTTGCCAAATATCAATAATATGCTGAAAATTGCAGCATGGAAGGTATTAGATACAATTCTTAGATTGTTGCCACTTCTTTTTCTAACGGGAACTATTGCAATATTTGAAGTCAACAAAGGTGGCTCACTAGTCCATTTCTACCTGTTGTTGTCACAAACTTATCAGAGTGATAAGAACTCTTGCAAGCATATTCTCTTCCTATTCTAAAAGTTAAATAGCACTTATTTCCATCTTCTCCAAGCTAGATTTAAAGTACAATCCTTAGATCTATCAATCCTATTATGGGTTATAACGATCACATTTGTAGGACCATGAACTTCCGATATATTAACTAGTTCTATAATTGTTTGATCTATATGTTTTATATAATTCAACACTTGAATATCTTTTCGATGGAATTAATGTTTAAATTCTATCAAATTTTTCCGATATAATTTTATGAGATAGAATTCCAAGATTTTCCTCGCATGCCTCCAGCGTGCCTCCAAAATGCCTATGTTGAGGGTGTTGAAGTCGTTGAAATTCAACTTTGAAATTTTAGCATTTCCTCAGCACACCTCCAAAATGGATATTTCCAAAATCATCGAAATGACGTCATAATTGGCATTTGATACATTGCGTCGATATAAAAGTCAAAAGTCTTTTGCATTAATCTCGCAATTCACAAGAACACAAGAAAACACATATAAGAAGGCTTCAAATTATGAGAGAAGCACAAAATTGCACTCTATGGCTCCATCAAAACTTCAAGGAGCAAAGATATAAATTAGAATTTTAAAACATCATCATTTGTTCGACTACTCTGGCAACATAACTTCTTTTTTTCTTAAGAAATGGCAAGTAAGGCCAAACACTAACCAACATTGATCACTCAAGATACCAAGCAAAACAAGTTTGAGGCATTCAAGCCTTCCAAAGCAATCTAATAAGATCACCAGGCACGCATGTTTAACACAAAAGGGCAAATGAGTGATAAGAAAGGTCATTCACTTTTATTTAGACAAGTATGAGTAAGGAATCAAGCTACGCAAAGTATGTGTAGCTTATTCATCATCTGAGTATATGTGATGTCTGCGGTAGCAATGCTTCTCCTAATCAGATTCGGAGTGAGACTCCTGCCAATGTTAAATGTAGAGTTCAATCATTATGCATGGATCCTATACGACTACTAGTGGCAAAAAAAAAGCATTGAATCAAGAGGTAATAGGCTCATGTACATCAAACATGGGAAATTAAGATTTTGCTAGAAAAAAACTAGAAAGGATTTTACTTACTCTCAAAAATCCTTTGTTTTATGTAGTGCTATTCTATTAAGGCAATCGCCCTAGAAGACTAAGTAAGGCAAGAATGCCAGACATCACCTTAGAGCCATTCCAAGCGAGGGCTTCATCCAAGTGACTGCTTGGTTGTCTTCTTCGTCACTTGGGTCACCTCATGCCTTATCACCTTACACCCAATTCACTTTAGTTAAAAAAACCATGACTCTTCTTTAGTCTTGAGTTATATATATATATATATATATATATATATATATATATATATATATATATATATATATATATATGTTATTGTTATATATACTATGTATAGAAAATGACCTTGTAATAGGCAATTATGGTGAAAGGATAGTGATAGACCAGTGCACAAGATGTTCTTGGCAATCTCACCTCCTCTTACCATAATTGTCTCTCATTGTGTGTGTGTGTGTGTGTAGAGGGAGGGAGGGAGGGCGGCAGGGGTGTTATTATGAGAAAAGTTCGTGAGAAATCATGAGAAATTTCTAATTCCAATGCTTTAAAAAAACATCATTTAGGTAAGGTACCTCAAAAAATCATAATGGATATATCAAATATTTCCAAGGATTTTTTTTTCAGTCCATTGATACTTATTATTAAATTACTTAAAAGATCATGTTATACATCTCGAATTTACATGAGTGTCTACAAGCTCCCTACCTAAATATTATTCTTTCAATCCACGTTGTTGGATTTCATAAAGACAACTTGTACAAGAACTTCTCACAATTTCTCATGAAATCTTTTTCTCATAATAGCATTTGTGTGTGTGTGTGTGTTTTTTTTGAAAAGGTATATACATACATGTTACTACCAACTTTGATACATATTATAGGGGGTTCTTACATAGATGTCACTTAATCCTTTGAAAGTATGTGCTTGGCATTGAATTTACACTATTTACTTAAATATCAGTTAGGAATTAGTTCATTTAATTAGATGTCACTTTGTTAGTTAATGATGTTAGCTTCTAATGGCATTGGACTAAAAAATAATGAAAAATTATATTTTTACCCTCGATGAGATCCCCCCCCCCCCCACCCACCTCCCTCCTCTTCCCACTCTCCCCCTCCTTCCTCCACTTCCTCCCCTTTCCTCCTCACCGAAGCTCTCCTCATCAAACCTCTATCTTTTCCTCTCTCTCTCTCTCTCTCTCTAACCCAAGGACCAAAGACCTTCCCACCACCCAGCATCCCTGCCAACCCAACATTGTTGTCTCCCTCTCCATTAACCCCTCCACCGTTCCTTCCCACGTCGCAATGTCCCCTTCCACCTTCCCCACCCCATAGCAGCATCCCCCTCCACCCTCCCTACTCCAACACCACATGGTCGAACTACATGGAACTCTTCGAGGAGATCACTTCTTGCCTCTAATAGTACCTCTTCTCCTTGGCCAACAATGACGACCAAACATGGCTCAGCTCCATCCTCACTAACCTTGAGACTTGCTAAAACTGCTTCCATGACTTTAACAGCACCTCCATACCCTTCACGTGACATGTCCAACCAATTCAACGCACTCCCTTGCTAATATAAACAAAGGCAAGTGTGCATCATTGCCCATGTCATTACTGCAATGGCTAGTGCCACCCTCGAGGTTTCCTGAATGGGTTTCAATAGTTGGTCAAAGGCTACTACAGTCATCCAAGCTAAAGGTGGGCCTCATGGTGGCAAAAGACAAGTCGAGAGATTGCTAGACGATCAAGGAGGCAAGGTGGAGGGAGAAGAGAGGAAGGTGGAGGCATAGATGTGTTAGGAGAGGTGGAGAGGTGCTAAAGGAGGTTGAGGAGGGGGGAGGTGGTAATGTGACCCGTATGAAGGGGGCAACAACTTTAGGAGGAGATGGTCACCTATGATGGTAGGGCTCAAAAAGGAGGAAGGAGGGGGATGTAGTAGAGCATGGTCACAACAAGCAACAAATGTAACATTATAGGTAGTGAATGAGCAATAGATGGAGAGCCAACAGAGAAGAGGAGTTCGAAGGTAAGGAAGGGGAGGTGGAAGGCAGGTAATGGGAAAAAAGGATAAATGAGGATAAAAAAAAATTCCTTACGTTTAGAACCATCTCCATTATCTTTAATAGGAAAGTATATGGATTGCACAACACAAGTACTTGAACAAATTGCATGGTGGCCTATTTATGTACATGCACTTCATCAAGGGAGGCACCTAGGAGTTCCTGACCACCACGATAACCTACGCAACTATTTTTCTAAGCATTGAATCAAACTACCCATCCTCAACATTCATGCAACATATTCTAGCTCAAATCATAAACAAATGGTACCAAACATGCGACCATTATAGAATTATCAATCACTTATCATCAAGGTCCTGAATGTTAATTTTGACACCGTTTTGATAATTTTAGAAATGCTAATTTCATAGATACGTCGAAGGCACATTGAGGACATGCAAAAATTTCAATGTTGAATTTTGATTTCGACACCCCAAAAAATAGGCACTTCGGAAGCATGTCAAAGGCAGGCAAAGAAATCTCAATTTTTTATCAAAATGATTATAATTGTACCTAATTATAATACTATGCAAACAAATTTTGATAAACATTTAAACATTAATCAATCAAAGAAAACATTAAATCCTAATATGTAGCAATATAATGCTTTAAAGTTTATAAATCAAACAATCATAGAATCTAGTTAGATAAGTGATCTTAGCATTAACCTATTATAACACCCATGAATCTACAAATGTAATCCTCACAGCCCATAACAAAATCAACCAAGAGATTGTAGGTTAATCTAGATTAAACAAGAAAAAACTCCTATTTGGCTTTGAAAAAATCAAAATACCTCAAAGATCTAAAAAATGGGGAGAGAACCATTACAAGAGCTCTTCATATCCAAAAAAGGATGCAACAATAGTAATGGATAAAAATGAGCTAATGCATCGCTCATGTCAGGCTTAAAATATGGAAACGACGTAAAAATTACACTTTACCCACCCATCTTGCCAATTTTTTCAACACATTATTCAAATTTGACACAATATTGATGATATTCTTGTCGACTTTTGTGTGCCCTGGGCAAGCATTCCGAGTAATATAATATGATTATATTTTCATTTTAACAAAAGAATTAGATTAATTTTCAGTAAATAAATTGGATCCCTTAGTACAAATGGATAACGTACTTATCCAGATATGTGTTGATTTGAAAATCTAAACAATTTAGAGAATCCGATAGCACATCAAAACTCCATCTAATTCGATCAATTATTTTTGAAAACCTAAGCTCTTCGTTTTACATTTGGGTCACCAAGGTCTTTTAAGGCATAGGCATTAGGCATAGAGGAATACCATAGACCAACTGGCAACTATGTTTTATGCATCTTAGAGGGCTTAGGACCAAGTAGGCCTACGTGACGTTTCGCTTGTATTTTTGTCAATTAGACACAAATACACTGATTTGGTATCAATCCCAAGTAATACAAAGAAAATAATCATTGAAAATGTGGAATTTGTGGTGTACATGGTTAATAAGTATACAGTATGGCGAGCGGAAAAGGTCACTTTCTAAAGCTGCACAATCCTTGGACCTTCAAAAGCACCTAAATCTCAACATGTAACATACCGATACCACTTCCAGATTGACATAAACCACATAAAGCCTCAAACCCAAACCCTATTTGTGAATCCAACAATTGACATAAGAGCCAAATTGAGCCCAAAACCCGAACCTTATTTGTGGACCTAAGACAAAACTCAATCTCTATCTAGAACAAGTCAATCATTTTTAGGCCTCCTCTGATCCTAACACAGATAGCCCCCGTAATGCTCGACAAGTTCTACATCACTGGGCACTATCCTGAATGACAAATGTCTAACTAATATTTGTCCCTTCATACCAGATACCAGAACATGTCTCACCAATTCCAAAGACTATCATGTCAACACTAGATCTCCAGCTTTCAAATCTCCAATTCTATCGTCAAAAAGCCAATTAAGCAATTGTAAGAAATTAATTAAAACTTCCCCAAACCCCTCAGAATATACAAGCTATAAGCAGATATAAATCTACAATCACAATGAGCACTTACTAACAGGTAGCTAAAAGGTTGCAGTTACAGGCAGAAGCATTTTACTGGAAGCAAGAGCAAAATCTGCTACTTGATTCTACTTGCATCTCATCCCTGCGATGCCTCTCATCCCTTTTCCCATCATCCTTATTCATAAGGACATTAATTTTGTAACCCTGTTTCTGCCCATTGACATCTGAAACCATATAGGCATTTGGTGTAACTAAGCCTATGTTTTGACAGAGGTATTGGGAGGGAAAAGAAATAAATGGAAAGGAAAGAGATCTTAAAGGCATGTTTGCTTGCCATTGTTGGAAGAGAGAGAGAGGGGAGTGAGTGAGAGGAATTGAAAGAAAATTTTGGAGAGATTTTTTTCTCCCAAATAAGAAGGGGGTCCTCTCTTTAATAAATATTCTATGTTCTTGATAGAATTCTAAAGGCTATGTTAGATGAATCACACCGAAATCCTCTACCTGCCTCTCCCTCCACTTTGTATCTAAACATATAATACCAACTATCTTTCCCTTACCTTTTCCTCCTATCCAAACAACTATTGTACCCTACTTTCCTTCCCATTCCTTTCCCTCTTCTTCACTTCCCCTCCCCTCCTAATCCCTCCATCCAAACATAGGTTACAGCTATCTACCAAGCCAAACAAGCCAAGTCTGACTTCACTTTCATTTTGAGACCCCTGTTACTGCCCACTCATCTGAAACCACCAAAGACATTTTGGTGTAACTAAGGTTGTCTCCAAAGCCCAGCAAGCAAAGTTTGGCTCAAATTGGGCTCGATACAACTAGTCAGGTCCAAGTTTATTGGGCTATATAGGATTAGCTCAGGCTCAGGTTCAATTGGGCTACAACCTTTCTCAAGCTTATTAACTAGCTCTTGAAAAAAAATTGAACCCCATAGGTAGGGCTTGAAGTCGCATCTAGTAGTTATAATACACAGTAACCTATCACTTGTACAATCTATTATTAATAAGCATACATTCAACACTAAATATTTTAAAATGACATGTACATACTCTTGTGGAGCCCATCAACAAAAGCCCAATTTTGTTTAAAAATTATATTTCATAATTGAGACATAAGTTTAAGACATAAGTTACCATGTACAAGTAAAACAAATAGTTTAATAGATAATCTATAAGTTTCCATAAACATACAATAAGGGTCCACATGGATCGGATTTTACTAATAATCCATAATCCTGTCCACATGTTTCGGATTGAGAATTTTGCAACCCGATCCAATCCGAATCAAGGTCTAGTCCAATCCAATCCAATCCAATCCATAGAATTTTGGATTGGTTCATACTGGATTGGATTGTTTTTTTTCTAAAATGATACATGATTTTGTACATGTTTTCCTATTAGCTAATACAAAGTTTCAAAAATCAAGATTCTAAAATTGAAATTTAAAGTTTATTATTTTCCCTACTAGCACCATGGTATTGACATATCTCAAAAAAATTAAATAAAAAAATATACTAATATACAAAAGTATTTACATCATGGAACTTATAACAAAATAAAGCAACTAACTGCAAAGGTAATAAGGAAACTATAAACATACTTGTAAACAACCGGTTACTGGGTTAAGAAAAAAGAATGGGCAGGTAAGAGAAAAATTTGGAAGTGTGGGGAATTATTTTGGAAAATCTATAGCACATACCTTACAAGTATTGAGATTTATCTCTACTAGAATGTATCATGTATAAGTGTGTGTGTGTAGAAATATTATTTTTTTACGGATTATGCATTGGTTCAGATTGGATTATACACATTACAATTTTTATGGATTACAAATTAGAACAGATTGCATAAGGTCTTACCCCAATCCAATCCAATTTTCAATGGATTGAAAATTTCCTAATCCATTCCAATCCATAAAGGCAAAAAAAATCCAAACAAACTCAATCCAATCGGATTGCGGATTAAACCAATCCACCCGCACCCTATATGTGAACTTAGCTACACATAAGTTATGTGAAGCTTAGTTAATAGTTTTCACTACAATTAATATTTTCAAAGCAAAATTTTGCAAATTGAGATAACTTATTCTATCCATGTTGTGTATAAAATTTCAAGCTAAACCGACACTCTTATCTCCTCCATTGAAAAGGGGATCAATTTCATTGGCAACGCTGCAAAAATTGATTTACCCAGTCGATTAATCAACCAATTAAGCATATGCAATCACTGACCACCAAACCAAACCGCATACTAATATGCAAGTATATATTCGGTCAAACCAAATAATCGACCAATTATCCGATTAACTGGCTAATTAACAACTAAATATGGCATGTTTGAATCTTTTCTTTTTTTATTTTATTGCAAAGTTTTCTTATTTCAACAAGGCATGCTAGCCTCATGGAATATGGCATGTTGGATTTTTCCTTTTAACATGTTCTTTCTTTTTTTCAATCCATGTTGTTTTTGCCCTAATTTTTTCATTTTAGTACCTATTCTCAAATGTTCATGTCTTGTTCGTTGTTGGTTGCATTCTATTTTGACCATATTCTTTGTTCTTATTGATTAAGTTGTCCTCATTGGTCAATGCTTGTCAATAATCTGTCTTTTTAAATTTTTTATGGTGGTTGTATTTCATTTGTTGACAATATTCAATTTCGTGATTATTGCCACATTGTTCTTAACTTTGAATGTTGATTTTCTTTCACATGTAAGAGCATTTCTTCAAGGAATCTAGATCCTTACCCAAAGAGCGCAATGCCTAAATTATGCAAACGAGCACAAGATGAGGACCATTGGATTAAAATCCCATGAACGAAAGCAAAACCACCAAAAGTAACTACGATGATTTTGCATTGAAGCAAGAATCATGGAAGTTGCCAAAGAAATACATGTATGTCATTCGAAGAAAAAAAGACTTTCTAAAAAGGATGCAATTGGATATAATCAATCATATATACTATAAATAGATAATGATTTAATTACCAATCTGAAAATAGTGTTCCTAATACAAAAATCAAATATAGAAAATTTGATGATTAGTAGAATTAAATGATATATAATCCAGGCAACCAAAAAACATCTCATGAATCTTGACGTTCGTTCGTTAAAAATAAAGTATGATACATGTTAAAAACAAATATAAATTGTAACAACAAAGAACATGCATTGTAATGTTAAATAATATTAAATAAGATCAGTTGTAAGAAATACACATTGAGGTTGTAACAATTAGAACATGATTTGTAACAAAACAGTAGCCATGTTATAACAAGTATCTTAAATTATAAACATTAATGATTTAGACAAATGATCAACACATCTGAACTTGTAATACAAATGGTGTATCATATTATGTCAACCATTACATTATGTCTTATACAAAATCTTGTAAGACAACCATTTCGATGTATTACAAAAGAGGTAATATAGTACAAGAGGTATAGAACAACCTATAATTGTAATACACTAAAAGATGGATTTATATGTTGTAATACAACTAATAAGCGCCAATGTAT
Organism: Thalassia testudinum; assembly: GCA_037157565.1. Classification (NCBI taxonomy): domain Eukaryota; kingdom Viridiplantae; phylum Streptophyta; class Magnoliopsida; order Alismatales; family Hydrocharitaceae; genus Thalassia; species Thalassia testudinum. The sequence goes on along the minus strand of JAZHRO010000022.1, from coordinate 110,359,054 downwards.
GCTTTGAATGATGTAATACAAAAACCATGTCACATTTTAATAGGAAAAATTAGGTCGTTAAAATTTTGAAATACATAATGTTACATGGTTCGTATATGTTATGAATAACATTTCTTGTAATACAAATATGAGTTGTAGTTTTGTAATACACAGAAGTAAAAGTAACATGTTCTGTAAAAAGGAAAAAGGTGCCAACGATGTAGCAAATTTTGTAATACAAAAGATATGGGAAGGAAATCAAATGTGTGATGCACAAGAAATATGAAAAATGATAGTTCAGAAACCAGAAATCCCACCATAAACACTCACAATAGTATCACACAATAACAAACTATGCGAAGATTTCAGATGAATTTAAGATAATCTTCCAAAAATAAAATATCCATATATAACATAAAAAAAGTAAATGGATAACTCCATAAAGGTGTTTTCGATGGTAACGAGTAAAACCACTACACGATTACAATATTGGTTTCATCAAATGAAAATGACATCACAAATGGTGCTTATTTGAGCATTTATGAGCATTGTGCTCACTATATATATATATATATATATATATATATATATATATATATATATATATATATATATATCAATCCCTAATTAATCCCTTGCATACTACATACTCAGTCAATGACCTCGTTGATTAAATACTGATTATCAATGTTTGCACCCTTGTTCAATGGCCTCAATATTAAGAAATTTGGCGCCATTTGATGAAGGCATTAAAATCATCTGATTTTGATGAAATTTAATTTTGATTAAATGATTTCAATGTCCAATTTTTTATTTTTGAAATATAAATAGTCCATAAAGATATCGCACTTTACACTTATGTGAAATTAAGTTGCATATTTCCCGACCTCGTATATTTTTCTCGAAGATATACATTTATACAAATTACACTTATGCCTTATCAAGCTATGCCCTTGCCAAGCCAAGCTGCCAGGCTTGGCTCATTTCAATAAAGATCAACAAGCCTGAATTTTGGCTCAGGCTTGACCCGACATTCCTCCGATTTACTTATTTAGGACGGGCCAGAGACAAGCATATCAAGCCCGAGAGCGCTTACGACACACCCTAGGTATAACCTGTAGATTTAGCATACCCTCCCAAAAAAGTATCATTTTTTGGTATGGCCACGACCATCTACCTGTTCCCTCCAAAGCAACACGTGACTCCTGCCAGTCCACCGCCACCAAACAACACGAGAACAAGTCATAAACATTTTAACCAACCAAAACATGGCACCAACATCGAACAAACACTAATTCAGACATATAAATAACTTTCAAAAAAAAATCAGACATATAAATTGGAAAAAAACCAAAAAAAAAAGGCATCATTCGATAGGATCCACTCACGGAACTGGAGCGCCCGTACTCCTCTCCCTCTCTGCCGCCGCCGTAGTAGCCCGGCCTCCGGTAACCCTCGCCCCCCTCCTCCTCTCCCTCTCCCCTCCCATATCGACGCCCCCGATACTCCTCGCTCTCCCCTCCATACTCCCCTCCTCCGTACTCGCCCTCCTCCCTCCTATACGGCCTCGGCCTCTCACCATACCCGTATCCGTGCTCCCCCCCCGGCCTCTCCCCCTCCCCGTACCCCGACCCGTACCTCCCGTACCCTCCTCCGCCACCGTAACCGCCCGATCCATACCCCCCGCCGCCGTAGCCGCCCGATCCGTACCTCCCCTCCTCCGATCCGTACTCCCCGCCGCCGTAGCCGCCTGATCCGTACCTCCCCTCCTCCGATCCGTACTCCCCGCCTCCGTAGCCACCGGATTCGTCCCTACCGCCGCCGTATCCACCCGATCGGTAGCCCCCGCCACCGTATCCGCCCGATCCGTAGCCCCCGCCACCGCCGGAGCCGTAGTCGTCGCGGGAGGAGGAGATGGGGTGGCAGGTCTCATCGGAAGGGGGGATGGGGAGGCCATACTCGTGGTGGATCTTGTAACCGCCCTCGTAGGGAGTGGGGTCGTAGTCGGCGAAGATGTCGTCCTCCTCCATCGGGGGTCTCTCTCTCTCTCTCTCTCTCTCTCACACACACACACACAGAGGGGTGTGGATTTGATTTAGAACGAGGAGGGGTTGCTGGAAAATGGGCCGTATTTATAAGGCCGGGCCCTTTCTTACCGCGGGCAACCGAAGAATCCGGGCGGATCCGTTGGCAGTCGCCATCGCGGATCTCACGTTCCAACTAACCAAGGGAGTAAAATAAGAGATTTTTTGCCACAAGGGTTAACTCGGTGGTAAAACTCTGGTAACAAACAAGAGATCGTGAGTTGGAATCTCAAAGTTCCTCCTATTTAGTAATAGATGTTAATATAGAAATGCCTATTGTAACATACTTTATAATGTATAAATAAAATAAATTAGTTAATTTTTTAAAATAAAAATCAATCAATTATAAATGAAAATTCATCAATTGAAAATTAAATTAATCAAAATATGTTAATTAGAAATAATTTTCAATCGATTTAAAAAATTAAAATACGTCAGTTGAAAATTAAAATATACTGATTAGAAATTAAAATATATCAGTGTATTTTAGCTTTCTATTAATAGTAAATAGTTTTTCACTTGGAACGTAATTTTTCACCTATGAGAAATAATTTTCCATCTATAAAAAGTGATTTTCATCGATAGAAAATTAAAATAGACTGGTCGAAACCATCACTCGCACTTTGTGTGTTACAAAGCACGTTACATAGTGCGTTTGTTTACTTTTCCACTTTAATAATCGAGTCACAAAGTTCCGATTACCAAGATCTTGAATTCAAAACACAAAAGGAAGAAAGAGAAAAAGAGTTGGTGATCTAACTCTACTTATATGATGTACATCTAAGGAGGTGATCTAACTATTAATATCACACTATGAAATTCTCTTTTGTTCGTTGAAGTACAATGAGAGTGATTACCCTTTTCTTATATACACAGGTCCCATCTTATAGGGTATTTTGGATTGTAATTACTATAAGTAATGATTTGGTCACCAAAGAACGAGTAATTGCCTCCTACGACATTCCATCTTCCTAACAATCGCCTCACTTCTTTGGTCGTTGCTTCACCTTCTAATTTGTTGCTTCGTTTCCCACTCAATGTTGTCTAGTCTCTGTCATTCAAGTATGTTGCCTTGTGCTAAGCTAATTGCTCATGCGCCTTCTAGTGAGCTTCGTCGCCCAAGGTTTGCCATCGACCGAGCAATTCAAGTAGAGGGGTGGGCCAGTCGTTCTAGGCAACTTTAGCGGACAAGTAAGTCGATTTACTTGGGCAAATTTGGCAGGTCGCCTGAGTTGGCACTATGGGCTTACCTTGTATTAATATTAGGCTAATCCATTATTTAGGTCGATCAAGGTTTGTTGGACTTTGCAAGCCGTCTCTAGTCATCCTAACTTTTTTCCCCTCATCGTATACCTTCTCAAAAAAACCAAAAAAGTAAGAGGTTTTAACACAAATGTCATCAAAAAATTTGATATTACAAGACTATTATCACAAATTTTATATTTACATAAATGTAAAGTTGATTACTTTTACAAAAATACCACTCTAATTAAATTCTATCGAGATGATTTGCTATTTTTGACTAAAAATAATATAGTAAATTACTGTTTTTCACATCGGATTGTATTGTATGTTAGAGTTATGTACTTAAGAGAGCCACCCTAAGTGTAATCACGCAATTAGTGATTCAGCTCTGAATGTCAGATCACGTAGATACACTAACATGATTAGTTGAGTCACTCAGTATAAAGGGGACAATATGCTATAACCATGTTAAATATATTGATGATGAATATCAAAAATCCAACAGTTTAAATCGAGGATTTCAATAAATCATCAAGAACTATCATAATATCCAACCGTTGTCTCTAGTCTAAAAAGAGATGGCAAATTTCTCAAGCTAGTGCCCTTGATACACATCCTCTGTATAAAAATGGAGATTCGAGATTGTTACGTAAGTTGAGTCAAGGTGTTGACTTGAAAAGATAGGGATGCGGAATTCCTTCTCTTATCACTTTCACAAAGAAAGTGCATCCTTTAACCTGAGACATATATGTCTCTAAGCCTAATTATAAATATTTAGTGGATCGATAGTCAATGCGCTTACCTTAGTATTGAGATTAGCAAGTTGGTGCGCATATGAGAGTATAGGAAACACGTGATCTCTTGAAGGGATCACATAAATCTATTATCGTAAGTGTACATAGTAAACTATGAGACATGGGCTCACCTTATGTATATTGAGATGTACGAAATTCCATACATAGTCGTATAAGTCTTAATTAAACACATACATGAAAAAGAAGAAAACAATCCTTTAGAAACGGAATTTATCCTCGTTCTTGTCCTAATAATACAAGGAAAACATGAAAAATATATAACATATGATACGTTGGGCAATAAATCTAGAATTTAGTTTTAGGGGTTACATATGTCTTACAATGTAAAGGATTCACAGGTATTTGAAGTGCAAGAGGGAAGTCTAATATCGTAAATCATGATTCCTAAATACTTTATTATTGGCATAATAAAATAATAATGATTTTGATGGGTTTCTAATTAAATAGAAATCAAATACTACTTAAGGAGTTAAATAGGTATTTGATTTGACATTTAATTTAGGCCAAATGTGTTTGGTCTTGATATAAATGATCTGGATGCAAAGAAAATGCATTTAAGTTCTTAAACCCAATTGTCCAAATTAGTTAGATAGAAAAGTATTGCAAAATATAATTATGATTGATCCTTAACCATTGGATTTGATCCAATGGCCACCATATATTAGAAGTTGTAGGATTTCTTATAAATATCTCCCAAGACAAGTGGGAAACCCTAACTGATCCCTAGTCAATTCAATTAACGTGCAAGAAAAACCCTCCATTGAGAAGAGAATGAGAGAGAAACAGCCACTGCCACCCCTTAAATCTAGACGTCCAATGCTCTTGCAAGCCTTCTAGAAAGCTTAGAGGACGTCCAGGATCCCCTAGAGATGTCCAAGCTCTTTTCTTCCAAGACGCCCTAGTTCTTCATTAAACATCCATAAGAGGTTCTGGACACCCAATTACTCTGCTGGACAACCCAGAGTGAAATTGTCGCTATGCAAGATAAAAGCACAACATCCCCCTTTCTTGATTACAATCTTCAGCTGCCAACCCATAGTTTACGCTACAAGAACCACAGTAAGCAAGCTTACAAGATAAAACTCCCAACAATCATTTGGTTTCTTTTACCTTTGATCTATGCAGCAAACTTTCAAGACTCATGGTGTTGTTTCCCATCCCCATGATACTCAGTCTCCAACCATTCTCCAACCATAGATCTCTCACAAAATTAAATCAACATACCGTGACCTTAGGGGCATTTATTTTGAATTACAAAGGTTACTTAAAATTAATCGACCTTATACACTACAACAAAAGGGCCTATGAGTCAAGGGCAAAAGCCAAGGACTAGAGGCTTTCTCTCTCCCTTCTACTCATAAGTTTGGAACTATTCTTGATTTAATCATAGATCAAAAATAGCTTAACTTAAACATTTGCAACAGATTATCACAAATACAACCATTTTTTTCTACAATTTCCAAATTACCTTTTCTTAAATCTAAAATATTCAAGGAACTAAGAAATTAATAAATAGTGAATAAGAATCAAATTTATTTCATTGAGTCACAAGCACAAACAGTTGCTTTACAAGCAAATTAACAAAATGAATAAAAAATGAAATAAAGTTCTAAGTATCTATGTTTACAATGGAAGGAAAAAAAAATAGAGATAAAGGACAACAATGCGAGAGGGTGTGCTGACATGTAAACCTCATCTTTACGCCATCGTTGCCCTTGGCTCGACAACCTTCAAGTGGTTCCTTGAAATGGCAGCTGAAATGGTTCTTATAAAAATTGTTATTTTGTGTGCATTTGCTTCCCTTTTGTTGAGTTCCAAAATCCAGAAAACTTACGATGAATGATTATTTCTATTTGGGTACTAATTTTTATACATATAATGGATCGTGGTCCCTATAATTTCCTACAAAATGGAGTGAGATATGTGTGATGTATAAAATACGAAATAAAAAGATAACAATCTAACAAAATAAGCAATCACATAATTTACACAAGTATTTTTAGGTAGAAACCCAAACCGGGTGAAAACCACCACCTAACCCTCTCGAGTTAGAATTTCTTGATCAGTAAAGTCGATTAAATCCACTAAACGAACTACTTAAAACGACGGTAGTTCAACTTCAATATAACCACGTTACAAGTACGAGGGTCGCGTTTCTCAACCCCTTATTTTCAAAAGGAGGATTTTATCTCACGAAGGATACAGAAATTTGCAATGTGAATACCCAACATAATTACAAAGATAAATTACACACAACCTATAGAGCCACAAACTGAATGATTAAATCTAGCTAGTATAGGTAAGGGAACTTCCCTTTGGTGGGAGTGCGTTGGCGTGACTAATTAGCCCATAGTTGTGGGCTATTTAAGTATTTAAGTGCCTACACATTATGTTAATTCTAACATTTATTTAGCATAAATTAGGATGTAAATAGATTAATTCATAGTTTTAATTTAATTACATAATCCATACATTGCATTCATATCTTAAGTGCATTTAGAATTAGCTTAGAATAGCATTCATCTAATTAGACAACCAATTAGGTACATTGTTTTCATTAACATAGAAGTTGAGGGTCTGTATATAAATGACCATAATATTTTAACATTATTTTTTTTATTCTTCTCCTTGCAGGAACGGCTGGCTGCCGCTCCAACGTCGAACGGCCGTAGTGAAGAACCATTCAAGGGAGAGCGGATGTGGTGGATCTGGTCGGGCAGATGATTTCAAATGTGTGCAGGCCACTACAAAAGGAGGAGGGAGGTAGCCGAGCTTAGGAGGCCTCCACCACCGACCCACCACTGTGCCGAGAGATCTTCTCTCTTCCACTCCATACTGCCGGCCTCTACTGTGGCGGCGAGTCTCCATCACCGTGGGCGTGTGATGTGACAGGCCACACCGCCATCCGGAGCTCGTCCACATCACCGTGAGCACCTTAGCGTGCATCTCCCTCGCCGTCATCGCCGACCACCACCACCGAGCTACTGATTCAGCCACCCTTTCAGTAACTTAAGACGTCCGGGAAATTTCCCAGACGTCTGAAGCTACCCGCTCACCTGCACCCACTCGCCTGCGTACACGTCTGAAGTCCACCTCCCAATCCAGAGCCATCTCCGTCCTCCCACTTCACTTCCACCGCACACGTCTGAAGTCCGCCCGCTCCTGCAGAACCGCGCACGCCTCCGCCCGCACCTGCAGCTTGCGCGCCCACGCCAACCGCCAGCAGCTCCTCCAGCCCACGCCCTCCTCAGCCTGCAGCGCACGCCTGCGCCTGCAGCTTGCGCGCCCAAGCCAATCGCCAGCAGCTCCTCCAGCCCACACCCTCCTCAGCCTACAGCGCACACCTTCCCTGCGCCTGCAAACCCGCACGCCCGCACCTGCAGACCCGCACGCTCGCGCCTGCCTTTGCAAGACCAGCAGCCACGCCTGCAGACCCGTCCGCCCGCTCCTGCAGACCCGCCAGTAGCAGCACGCGGCAGATCTCACGCCAGCAGGCTGCGCAAGCTCACCGACTGCAGCACCTCCGCCTGAGCTCGTCCGACCACCTCCGGCCGCCGTACGACTCGCCGCCACCACCGATTCGAAGCCCTTGGTCCAAGGGACCTCCTCCGAGCTTCCCGCGCCCGGCCATCCGCTCCTCATCGCGCAAGATAAAGGGGAAAAATTCCCCTGTTTTGCTACAGCAAACCGTCAATTAGAAATTACATTTTCTGCCATTGCCACTTTTTAATTATATTTTATTGATTCTGCATTGCGGAAAATATCCTCTAGTTTCTCATAATTGCCATTTCAGCATTGTTTTTTGCTTAAACCTTAATCTAAAGGCAGTCTTGGCTTGATTCTTGTCCAAACTGACTACGAACAAACGTTCTTAACTAGTGCGAATTTTAATACGTCATTGCCTCCCTGTGGATACGACCCGCTCCTCTGCGAGTGGTTATTTCTTGTTAAATATTGATTAGTCGATTTTTCCACCACATTAAACTACAAATGACTTTAAAGCGAAAGATCGACGAGTCAAATGGCGCCGTTGCCGGGGAGGCAACAAACGCAATAATTTCGCCTAATTTTATTTTGATTATTTGTCAATTGCACAGAGATTTGACCATTTATTATTTTCTTTTCTGTGTGAGAAAAATTCTGCAAGAATCAGCCAGTGTGAGAGGCGACCGTTGACGTCGCCAGACGAGAAGTGGACGAGCAATTTTGAAAGGAGGAGAAGGATGAGGACGCGACAGACACCATTGTATTTAGTCGCTAGTATAATTAGAATAGAATTAAGACTGTAGACTTAATTTTTCATTGCAGTTAGTTTGAAACCCTTGTTCTGGGGCATATTTTGAGGGGTCTGTTCCCTGATTTTGTTTTGGGCCCATGTTGGGTAATTTTTTGGAGTTTGTTCCCTTTTCTTTAGATTTAGGTTTTTTTTTATTACTTTTATTTGCCTGTGCATAAGTAGTTCTAAAAAAAATTAAAAAAAATGAGCTGCCTGCTAGAAGCTGCCTGCCCTAGGACGAACCATTTAGGTCTGTATGAGTAGCCTCTAGATTTACTTCTCTGCATTGCGTGCATTCTTGCATCGTAGATCGCTGGAGGCAAGGTACGCATTCTCTTACTTTGCATCCTATTTTTGATCACGCATTGCATTTGGGATTTAATGCAAAGACCACATAATCTGTACTGAATAAATCTAACAAGTGGTCACATTTTTTTTTTTAGAAAAAGGACTAATTAAAGGAAGGACATTTTAAAAACCAAGGATTTGATTTTCAAACTTGGCGTGCGATTCAAAGTTCAAAATCTTTTACGGTGTATGCACACTTATTTCACTTGCACCACGGCACGCTTCGAGACACTCCTTAGGTTTGGAAATACTAGGACAAGAGCCCTCCTTTCGTTGGATTCTGAAGTGTTCGGAACTTGACATCAAAGGTTTTGCAAGTCCAAAGAGGGGGATACGCTGTCACGGATTTTTGGGGGTAGTTGAGAAGCACCGCGAAAGCACAGCTTCAAAGGAAGGCTTAGGCCTACTTGCATCCCTCGATCTTCTGTCTTTAGATTTATTTGACCATTTGAGATTTAGGGAAGAATACCTAAGTTCCAACTAGGTCTTCTTAGGCGAGCCGTAGGTTGACAATAGGCGCGTAATTGATTGGGCAACTTGTTTTGTCACCTACAATTTGAACTAAAGTCAAAAGCCTAAATTTGTAAAGACCAAAAAAGTCCTTTTGAATTGTGTTTGTAGTGCATGCTTGGTAGGCGTTCTCTTAGGAGACAGCTTGTATTTGATCCTGAACCTGAAAGAATCCTAAGAAAAGACCTCCCAAGAGTAGAAATGGCCGGTCAAAGGAGCCTTAAGGAATATTTCATCACAACCAATCAAGCTGGCCCAGCACTACGTAGACCTGGAGGGGACAATCCATATGAGATCAAAAGTAGTACCATATCCTTGCTACCCTCCTTTTATGGTACTACTAGGGAAGACCCTTACAGGCATATCGAGGAATTCACCGAGGTCTGTTCCACGGTGAAGCTGCAGGGCGTCACTGATGACGCTCAAATGCGGACCCTCTTTCCCTTCTCCCTAAAGGACAAAGCCAAGTATTGGTATCACACCCTTGATAATATAAATACTTGGGATGCGCTGAAGAAGGAGTTTTTGAAAAAGTACTTCCCCATGAGCAAAACAAATCACTTTAGGAGGGAAATTATGAGTTTTGCTCAAAAGGATGGGGAAGCATTCCATGATGCGTGGGAGCGCTTTAACGATTTGCTGAGACTTTGCCCACATCACCAGGTGCCTAAATGGCAACTGGTTGAAAGGTTCTACACCGGACTTAATGATTCGCATAGGCAAACTGTGGATGGTGCCTGTGCAGTAACCTTTCTATCTAAGACTGAGGATGAAGCTTGGAACTTATTTGATACTTTGAGTGAGAATTCTATTCACTTGAATTCTGCCTACATGGATAGAAAGCCCACTCTCATGCAAAGAAAGTTGGAGGCGAATGAAGCAAGGGACACCCAGAATTTAGCCTATCAAATTCAATTATTAAATCAAAACATGGAAAGGCTTATGTCGAACCCGAGTTCATTCGTACCTAACACCCCCACATCCCAAGCTTCCGAATGCGTAATTTGTCAAGGCAATACACACGCCACTGTGGATTGCCACTTAGCCTCCCAATTCCCTGAGCTTGTACAAGCGGATTTGAATGCCGCTCAAGGGTTCCGTCCAAGACCTCGTAATGATCCTTTCTCCAACACTTATAATGAGGGATGGAGGAACCACCCAAACTTTTCATGGAGACAAGGAAATGTCTCAAATTCAGGGAATTACAAAACACAATCCTTTCAAAACCATCAAATGAACCAACCTCAGACCTTTGCCCAACCTAAAACCTCTGAGATGGATGAATTGAAGGCGATGTTGAAAACTATGCAAGAAAGTCAAAGTGCCATCATCCAATCTCATGACAAGGCTATACATGAGATGAAATCACAAATTGGACACCTTGTTGAGGCCGTTAGACAGAGGGAGACTGGGAAGTTTCCCAGTGCTGCTGAGGAAAATCCTAAAGGAAAAGGGATTGTCTTTAGGGAGCATGCTCAGGCGGTGACTATTCTGAGGAGTGGGAAAGAAATTTCTAAACCCGATGCTCCTATAGTCTCACCCCCTAAAAAACCATCCACCCCGACTTTCACCCCCACCGGAGAAGATTTGCCCAAATCTTATCCGCTTGAAATCACCTCACCGAAAGAAGTTGCCCCCGTTCCACCCCTTACTCGACATGACAACCCTTCCACCCAGAGATCGAGAGTGCCTTTTCCAAAACGCTTATCCACCTCTGGGCAGACTTTTGCTGGCTCATCTGGAGCCAAAGATAAGACGGATGAGATTATGGAAACTTTCAAGCAAGTGCAGATTAACCTACCTTTGCTTGAAGCTATCAGGCAGATTCCTTCTTATGCCCGCTTCTTAAAGGACCTTTGCACGAAAAAGTGGCAATCTAGAAAACAGGTCCAATCTAAAGTTGTCCTGCCTGATTCTGTTAGCTCAATTGTTCAACATGGCACACCCCCGAAACTTAAGGACCCAGGAGCCCCATATATCTCTGTAGTTATTGGTGACTTACAAATTGATGAGGCTCTGCTTGATCTGGGTGCGGGGGTGAACATCCTTCCGAGCTACGTGTATGAACAACTTGGGGGAGGAAATCTGAAGCCAAGCCCTGTAATCCTTCAAGTTGCTGATCGATCACTTAAGACACCACGGGGAATTTTGGAAGATGTCCTCGTAAGAGTGGAGGATTTCTTCTTTCCTGTTGACTTCTTAGTTTTGGATACTGACCCTACCAACAAGCCAACCAAACCCTCCATCATTTTGGGCCGCTCCTTCCTTGCAACTTCCCATGCTTCAATTAATTGCAATACTGGGGCATTGAAAATGGGCTTTGAGAACAGGAAAATCCAGCTTAATGTGTTTGATGCTTACAAACAAGCTGGACTTGAGGATTGTTCTCAAGTTGAGGTGATAGATGATCTGATTGAAGAAGAAACTCTTGCAATGTTATGTGATGACCCCCTTCAGCATGTCATGCTAAATGAGCATTCCCATCTCTTGGAGGAATGTGAAGGGGATATACTAGAACTAGAGGAATTGCTAGGAGTTTCTGCTGAGTCTCTTCCCCCATCATTTCCACAGAAGGCAGATTTGCTGACATCCGATGCTCCTATAGTCTCACCCCCTAAAAAACCATCCACCCCGACTTTCACCCCCACCGGAGAAGATTTGCCCAAATCTTCTCCGCTTGAAATCACCTCACCGGAAGAAGTTGCCCCCGTTCCACCCCTTACTCGACATGACAACCCTTCCACCCAGAGATCGAGAGTGCTTTTTCCAGAGCGCTTATCCACCTCTGGGCAGACTTTTGCTGGCTCATCTGGAGCCAAAGATAAGACGGATGAGATTATGGAAACTTTCAAGCAAGTGCAGATTAACCTACCTTTGCTTGAAGCTATCAGGCAGATTCTGTCTTATGCCCGCTTCTTAAAGGACCTTTGCACGAAAAAGCGGCAATCTAGAAAACAGGTCCAATCTAAAGTTGTCCTGCCTGATTCTGTTAGCTCAATTGTTCAACATGGCACACCCCCGAAACTTAAGGACCCAAGAGCCCCATATATCTCTGTAGTTATTGGTGACTTACAAATTGATGAGGCTCTGCTTGATCTGGGTGCGGGGGTGAACATCCTTTCGAGCTACGTGTATGAACAACTTGGGGGAGGCAGTCTAAAGCCTAACCCTGTAATCCTTCAAGTTGCTGATCGATCGCTTAAGACACCACGGGGAATTTTGGAAGATGTCCTCGTAAGAGTGGAGGATTTCTTCTTTCCCGTTGACTTCTTAGTTTTGGATACTGACCCTACCAACAAGCTAACCAAACCCTCCATCATTTTGGGCCGCCCCTTCCTTGCAACTTCCCATGCTTCAATTAATTGCAATACTGGGGCATTGAAAATGGGCTTTGGGAACAGGAAAATCCGGCTTAATGTGTTTGATGCTTACAAACAAGCTGGACTTGAGGATTGTTCTCAAGTTGAGGTGATAGATGATCTGATTGAAGAGGCAACTCCTGCAATGTTATGTGATGACCTCCTTCAGCATGTCATGCTAAATGAGCATTCCCATCTCTTGGAGGAATGTGAAGGGGATATACTAGAACTAGAGGAATTGCTAGGAGTTTCTGCTGAGTCTCTTCCCCCATCATTTCCACCTAAGGCAGATTTGCTACCTGAGATGGGGACATCTATTATGAAACCCTCAACCATACAAGCCCCCAACCTTGAGCTGAAATCCCTCCCTGACACTCTCAAGTATGTTTTCCTAGGTGCCAATGATACGCTCCCCGTTATCATTTCGGCTGTGCTGTCTGAGGCACAGGAGGGAGCCTTGATTGAATGCCTGTCTAGGCACAAGGAAGCTATTGCTTGGAGCATTGCTGACATTAAGGGTATAGATTCTACACTCTGTATGCACCACATTTATACTGATGATTCCATCAAGCCTTTTAGGGACATGCAGAGACGTCTGAACCCTAATATGAGGGAGGTTGTAAAAAGGAAATCCTAAAGTGGTTGGACGCTGGGATCATATATCCCATTGCTGATAGTAAATGGGTCAGTCCCATTCATGTGGTGCCAAAGAAGGCAGGCTTTACTGTGGAACTCAACGACCAAGGTGAACAAGTTGTCACTAGACCCTCAACTGGATGGAGGGTTTATATTGATTACCGCAAGCTGAACACCGCTACCCAGAAGGATCACTTTCCTTTGCCTTTTATTGATCAAATTCTCGAAAAATTGGCAGGGAATAAGTATTATTGCTTTCTCGATGGATATTCTGGGTACAATCAGGTGGCAGTCTTTCCTGATGACCAGGAAAAGACGACATTCACGAGTCCTTACGGTACTTTTGCATTCAGGCGTATGCCGTTTGGATTATGTAATGCCCCTGCAACTTTCCAGCGGTGTATGATGCCTATCTTTTCAGACATGATTGACGAGTGTGTTGAAGTATTTATGGATGACTTCTCTATCTATGGCTCGTCTTTCGACCAGTGTTTCCTGCACCTGGAGAATGTGTTGAAACGATGTAAGGAGGCTGGTTTAGTTCTCAGCTGGGAGAAAAGTCACTTCATGGTACAGAAAGGAATTGTACTTGGGCATGTTGTATCCGAGCAAGGTTTGGAAGTAGATAAAGCTAAGATTGATTCTATTTTCAAACTGCCGTTGCCTACGAATGTCAAACAGATTAGATCCTTTCTGGGCCATGCTGGCTTTTACAGGCGCTTTATTAAAAATTTTAGTAAGATTTCTAGGCCACTTTGTGACTTATTGGCGAAGGAGTCTTCCTTCAGTTTTGATTCAAAGTATACCGAGGCCTTTCAAACTCTAAAGGAGGCCTTGATTTCTGCGCCTGTTCTCCAAGCTCCTGATTGGACACTCCCATTTGAGCTTATGTGTGATGCTTCGGATTATGCAGTTGGAGCAGTCCTTGGACAAAGGGTTGAGGGAAGACCTTATGTGCTGCATTATGCAAGCAAGACTTTAACTGAACCTCAGCAAAACTACACCGTCACTGAAAAATAATTACTTGCTATAGTTTTTGCTCCGGAGAAGTTTAGGTCTTATTTACTTGGGTCTAAGGTGGTTATTTTTACTGATCATGCAGCAGTGAAACATCTCATTGCTAAGAAAGATTCTAAGCCACGTCTGATTAGGTGGATCTTACTCTTCAAGAATTTGACTTGGAAATACGTGAAAAGAAATGAGTAGAAAATGTTGTGGCTGACCACCTGTCTCGCCTTCCTCTTAATGACTCTCTTTCTGAAGACATTCGCGAGACATTTCTCGATGAAACTCTGATGGCAGTAACACCAACTTTACCTTGGTATGCAGACATTGTAAATTACTTGGTCACTGGACAAACTCCTGGCTCTTGGGATGAGCAGAAAAGAAAGAGATTCATTTCTCAAGCAAGATATTTTCATTGGGAAGAGCCAGAATTATTTAGAATTGGACAAGACCAAGTATTGAGACGTTGTGTGCCTGAAGAGGAACAACAAAGTGTGCTGACATTTTGCCATGAACTTCATTGTGGAGGACACTTTGGTGCTAAGAAAACTACTTTTAAGGTTCTCCAGTCCGATTTTTGGTGGCCTTCCTTATTTAAGGATTCTCATAATTTTGTTAAGGCATGTATTAGATGTCAACGGACTGGAACGATTGGGAAGAAAAATGAAATGTCTCAACATCCTATTCAATCTGTTGAAATTTTTGATGTGTGGGGAATTGACTTTATGGGCCCCTTCCCGTCGTCCCATGGTTTTGAATATATCTTGGTGGCAGTTGATTATGTCTCTAAATGGATAGAGGCCATTCCTACGTGCACAAATGACCACTCTATGGTTTTGAAATTTGTGAAGGCCAATATCATATCCCGTTTCGGCTGCTCCAAGACTATTATAAGTGATGGGGGACCTCATTTCCGAAACCACCACTTCAATCGATTAATTAAGAGTTTGGGAGTGACTCACAAGGTTGCTACCCCTTACCACCCTCAGACAAGTGGCCAGGTTGAAGTATCAAATAGGGAGATAAAAAATATTTTGGAAAAGACCGTTACACCTGATAGGAAAGATTGGTCCCAAAAGCTCGATGATGCCTTGTGGGCTTATCGAACGGCCTATAAGACCCCTTTGGGTACTTCTCCCTTTCGGATTGTGTATGGAAAAGCGTGCCATTTACCTGTTGGGTTGGAATATAAAGCACTTTGGGCTATTCGAAATGTTAACATGGATTTAGAGAAGGCAGGTAAGGCACGATTTCAAGAATTAAGTGAGCTTGAGGAGCTGAGGAATGATGCTTATGACACCTCTCAAGCATATAAAGAAAGAACTAAGGTCTTGCATGACAAGTTTATTCTTCGAAAGGCCTTTGAACCCAACCAACAAGTCTGGCTTTTCAATTCCAGACTTAAGCTTTTTCCTGGGAAGTTAAAATTGAAGGTTCGTCCCTACCAGGAGGGGTGACGTAATAAAATTGCGGAATTGAATATATAAAGCAATATCACAAAAATAAGCAATCACACAATGTACACAAGTAATTTTTAGGTGGAAACCCAAACCGGGTGAAAACCACCACCTAACCCTCTCGAGTTAGGATTTTCCGATCAACCAAGTTGATCAAATCCACTAACCGAATCACTTTGAACGAGGGTGATTCAACCTCAATACAACCACGCTACAAGTACGAGGGTAGCGTTCCTCAACCCCTTCTCTCCACGAGAAGGATTTTGTCCCACGAAGGAGACGGGAATTCGCAAAGCGAATACCCAACCAAAATACAAAGATAAAATGAAACAACAGTCCTATAGAGCCAACAAAATTAAACCTAGCTTCTATAGGAAATAGGAAACTCCCCTTTGCAAGGAGTGCGTCGACGATGACGCGGTGCGTGTGCCACGCGATGGCGCTACGTTGCTCTCGTTATCTACGGCGGGAGAGCGGGCGCGCAAACTGAATTTAGCTCTCAAGATGATGGAGCTTGAGCTTGGAGAGCAAGATCTTTTCTGGACACAGAAGAGTGTGAGAGTGTATATCTTGTGTCTTGTTTTTCTAAGTGTGTCTCTTATGTTTCTCTTCTTGTGTTTTGTGTTACAAAGGTTCCCCTCTATTTATAGAGGCCTTAGGAAGGCTTTGGAAGGCTTGGAAAAGCTTCCATAGCAGTTGGGTGCAAAGCCCAAGAGAATCAGGCCGAAATCAGGACAATGATTGCATTTGACAGGGTTATCAGACGTCTAACTCTGGCATCAGACGTCTGGAAGGCCACTTTAAGACGTCTGATTCCAAGGTCAGACGTCTGATTCTATGCGGGTTTCTCCCTGACTTGAATCAGATCTAAACAGGGTTTTTGTGCAAGTCCATCAGACGACATACAGGATGTCTGGCACTAAGTCTGAACGTCTGGAAACCTACTTTTACTGTGGGAATTGATTTCCAAACGTTGCAACGGCTAGAAAATCTCTGAGAAGAGATTTTGGGTCAGCCGAGGCAAAACGGTCATTTATCAGACGTCTGGTAAGTCCTATGGACGTCTGATAAGGCTCTAACGGTCATAATCTTGAGTGTTTTCTAAGCCAGCCAACGGTCCACTATCTGGACGTCTGGTAAATCCATCAGACGTCTTCTAAGACGTCTGATCTAAGGTCTGGACGTCTGATTTCATCTGACAGAAAACTAAGTCCAGCCTAACAGTTATCAGACGTCTGAAACAACAGTCAGACGTCTTAAAATTCTTTATCAGACGTCTGAGTTTGGAATTAGACGTCTGGAAATGCTGTTTGAGCCCTATATTGGTTTTCTAAGTATTCTACAGAAAACCTAAGTATCCTAGGGTTGTGCAGGTGTTCCTAGGACTACTTTTAGGGTACTTTGAGGCTCTTTAACATAATGTTCTAAGGAATCAAAAAGAGCAAGAAAATAAATACAAGAGATACATGAAAGGATAAAAAAGAATCTATCCTATTCTTCTTGTCTTCCATCTCCAATCTTTCGCTCCACGCGAACCTCCTTTGTTTTCCGTCAAGCTCCTCCAATCCGTCCTGGATGCGAGCTCGAACTCCGTCTAAACACGTCCTCATTTGCAATTGACCTGAAATCTATGACTTAAATTGCAAATGTTAAATAACACGTGTTTTGTTATCATCAAAACAAATGATCGTGGTGCTCTAGCACCAACAAAAATCTCGTTGGGATGGGCCTTACATAATCACCAAAGTATTCCCCCATGGAGCTGTGGAGATCAAAATCCTTCCTCTTCAGCAACTCCCTTTATCGTCAATGGTCAACGGTTAAAACCGTACATAACTTTAGATGGCCATCTGGTTGACGAAGTCACTCTTGAGGAGCCTTAGCTCCTACCATTCTCCGCCTCAGGTAATATCTTCCTTTAGCTATTTTTGTTTTCAATGAGGACATTGTTTGAACCAGGCATGGGGGAGAGGACCTGAGGCATTTTGTTTATAGCATATAAAAAAAAAAAAAAAGAAGAGAGAAAAAAGAGAAAAAAGAAAAAAAGGTTTTGAGCTTAACTAGCTAGATCTTGCATTCTTAAGTAAATCAGAACTCTAGGGTAGACTAAATTAATTCTAGGGTCAAACTTTAGAAGCTAAATGAGTTGCTAGCGTTAGACCTTTAGGGTCCTTTGTGGACTTAAAAACTTAAGTAGGAGTTAAGTTGCGGACCATTCCTCATGAGGTTGAGGAAGGGAAGCTAGGGTTTGAGTTAAAAGGTGGGGTAGTACCTGGAGTCTTATTCTACCTTTTGGTTTACGGGTCCTTGTAACCCAAGCATCCAAATTTCACACACTTGGTCTGGTAATCAACTTAATTTCTGTCTTTCTGAAAAGAGATTTGGTTCTCTTAGTTTTGACTTAAGAGAGGCTTGAAAACAAATTTTGATTGGAAGAGTTCCCGCCGCAGGAGAGGTCGAGTATATACTCACCTTGAGGATGCGATGATAACATATTAGCTCCTCGGCGCTTGTCTCTTAGGATATCTATCCTACTGGGGGCATGTAAGCGCATTGCGCGGTTCAGGTATCATGGGCAGCCCTATCACGAAGTGCCGATTGCCATAGGCCTGAATTCGCTTAAGAAATCCATGGGCGATACTATCTCGAAGTGTCGATTGCCAGGAGTTCTTGGGGTCGTTATGGGCAGTGCTATCTCGAAGCATCGAAAGCCAAGCACCCTTCGAGGTATGATAATGGGGACAATGAATCCGACACAGGCCATGTTGATAGCTGATCTGAGGTTAGACTTAGAAGAATCAATCAAACAAAAAAAAAAGTAAATAAAAAAAAAATCCTTTAACTCAAATAACTCAGACCAATACACAGGCACAGATGCTTTAATCTCAGGGATCATTAAACTTTAGAGTAGAGTCAGAAATCAGGGAAACTTGTGCCTGCAACTCGTCTTTAGCCGACCTAGTCTGTAACTTAGCAACTACTTAAGAACCTTGGGTCTAGAGCCTGAACTTAATATGCTTCTGAAGGAAGACTAAGTGAGTTGACTAGTCTACTTAGAGTGTTAGGTTTCGCTTAATTTTGCTAGGGACTAGCAAAAAGTAGGCATGGGGGTATTTGATTAGCCCATAGTTGTGGGCTATTTAAGTATTTAAGTGCCTACACATTAGGTTAATTCCAACATTTATTTAGAATAAATTAGGATGTAAATAGATTAATTCATAGTTTTAATTTAATTACATAATCCATACATTGCATTCATATCTTAAGTGCATTTAGAATTAGCTTAGAATAGCATTCATCTAATTAGACAACCAATTAGGTACATTGTTTTCATTAACATAGAAGTTGAGGGTCTGTATATAAATGACCATAATATTTTAACATTATTTTCTTTATTCTTCTCCTTGCAGGAACGGCTGGCTGCCTCTCCAATGTCGAATGGCCGCAGTGAAGAACCATACAAGGGAGAGCGGATGTGGTGGATCTGGTCGGGCGGATGATTTCAAATGTGTGCAGGCCACTACAAAAGGAGGAGGGAGGCAGCCGAGCTCAGGAGGCCTCCACCATCGACCCACCACTGTGTCGAGAGACCTTCTCTCTTCCACTCCATACTGCCGGCCTCTACTGTGGCGGCGATTCTCCATCACCGTGGGCGTGTGGTGTGACAGGCCACACCGCCATCCGGAGCTCGTCCGCATCACCGTGAGCACCTTAGCGTGCATCTCCCTCGCCGTCGTCGCCGACCACCAGCACCGAGTTACTGATTTAGCCACCCTTTCAGTAACTTAAGACGTCCGGGAAATTTCCCAGACGTCTGAAGCTACCCGCTCACCTGCACCCACTCGCCTGCGTACACGTCTGAAGTCCACCTCCCAATCCAAAGCCATCTTCGTCCTCCCACTTCACTTCCACCGCACACGTCTGAAGTCCGCTCGCTCCTGCAGAACTGCGCACGCCTCCGCCCGCGCCTGCAGCTTGCGCGCCCACGCCAACCGCCAGCAGCTCCTCCAGCCCACGCCCTCCTCAACCTGCAGCGCACACCTTCCCCGCGCCTGCAGACCTGCACGCCCGCACCTACAGCTTGCGCGCCCACGCCAACCGCCAGCAGCCCCTCCAACCCAAGCCCTCCTCAGCCTGCAGCGCACACCTTCCCCGAGCTTGCAAACCAGCACGCCCGCGCCTGCAGACCCGCACGCCCGTGCCTGCCTTTGCGAGACCAGCATCCGCGCCTACAGACCCGTCCGCCCGCTCCTGCAGACCCGCCAACAGCAGCACACGGCAGATCTCACGCCAGCAGGCCGCGCAAGCTCACTGGCTGCAGCACCTCCGCCGGAGCTCCTCCGGCCACCTCCGGCCGCCGTGCGACTCGCCGCCACCACCGATTCGAAGCCCTTGGTCCAAGGGACCTCCTCCGAGCTTCCCGCGCCCGGCCATCCGCTCCTCGTCGCGCAAGACAAAGGGGAAAAATTTCCCTGTTTTGCTACAGTAAACCGTCAATTAGAAATTACATTTTCTGCCATTGCCACTTTTTAATCATATTTTATTGATTCTGCATTACGGAAAATATCCTCTAGTTTCTCATAATTGCCACTTCAGCATTGTTTCTTGCTTAAACCTTAATCTAAAGGCAATCTTGGCTTGATTCTTGTCCAAACTGACTACGAACAAACGTTTTTAACTAGTGCGAATTTTAATACGTCATTGCCTCCCTATGGATACGACCCGCTCCTTTGCGAGTGGTTATTTCTTGTTAAATATTGATTAGTTGATTTTTCCATCACATTAAACTACAAACGACTTTAAAGCGAAAGATCGACGAGTCAGTGACGACGCGGGTGCGTGAACCACGCGGGGCACCTCGTCGCTCTCGTCATTGCAGAGGGAGAGCAGGTGCACAACTGGATTCAAGTTCTCTAAATGTGGAACAAAAGCTTGAAGAGCTAGAGCTTCTTCTAGGTGATCTTCTACTTCTTTTTGACACGAGATGTGGAAATGGTATTCAAGGTGTGTCTTGGTGTATATTTGCAAGGCAAGGGTCCTCCTCTATTTATAGAGGCTTTAGGAAGGCTTTGGAAGACCTTAGAAGGCTTCCATAGCCGTTGGGGTTGAACCCAAGGCAAAACAAGCCATAATCAGAATCAATTATGATTCTGACAGGGTCATCAAACATCTGATCTAGGTATCAAACATCTGGAAAACTTGTTTAAGAAGTCTGGGAACTAAGTCAGATGTCTGATTCTAGGCGAGTTTCCTTCCTGACTTGGTTAAAGTCTAAACAGGGTTCTAGTGTAAGGCCATCAGACGACGTACAAGATGTCTGGCACTAAGTCTGGACGTCTGGAAACCTATTGTACTATGGGAATGGATTCCCAAGATAGGTTAACGGCTAGGAAATCTGACAAAGGTGATTTTGGGTCAATCAAGGTCAATGGTCACATATCAGACGTCTAGGATCCTCTACGGACGTCTGATATAAGCCTAACGGTCATATTCCTCAACATTTACTTGGTAGCTAACGTTCCACTAATTGGACGTCTAATACAAACATCAGACGTCTTTTAAGACGTCTGGACTCAAGTCTGGACGTCTGATATCATCAGACAGAACCTACAAAGTCCAGCCTAAGTTGTTGGATGTTTGGTCAGTCCAGCCTAAAAAGTCACTATCAAACATCTGATTTTTAGATTAGACGCCTGATTAGGCTGTCAGAACCCTATTTTGATTTTTTAAGCTCTCTACAAAAAAGTTAAGTATCCTAGGGTAGTGCAGGTGTTCCTAGGACTACTTTAAGGGTTCTTTGAGGCTTTTTAACAAAAGATCTAGACACAAAGAATAAAGAGCAAAACAATTACAAAAGAATACATGAAAAGAGAATCTATCTTATTCTTCTCTTCACGCTTTCGCTCCTCGCGAAGCTCCTTCTCCATCAAGTTCCTCCAATTAGCCATGAATGCGAGCTCGAACTCTGTCTAAACACATTTCCATTTACAATTTGATATGAAAACTAAGACTCAAAAGCAAATATTAAAAGATACGTATTTTGTTATCATCAAAGTAAACGCTCGTGGTGCACTAGCACCAATAGTCCCATTACTGTTTCAATTACTTTATACACTGTTTGATTTTTTTTTCATTTGCTACAGTTCCTCTTTGTTTGCTCTCGCACTCTCTCTCAGTATCTTTCTCTGTCGCTCTCTCTCTCTTATCTCTTTTTTTTTCCCTCTTATTTTGTTTTTCTTCCACATTATTTAGTATATATATCCATTTCAAATTCCATTTTTCCCTCTTATTTCGACCCCCTTGACCTGTGCTTTTCCATTATAGACCAATATTGAGTATATTTCTATGAGAGTATGAAATAATACATGTACAAAATGAGGTAATGTAAACATAATCTAAGACACCGATTGAAAATCAAAATAAACTAGATAATGCATTTTATAGTGAGCAATGTATTTTGATTTCCGATCAGTATTTTTTATTTTTCACTGATCAAAAATCAAGATGCACTGGGCAATGTATTTTATTATAGCATACTTCCCAATTGATATTATTATGAATTTTATACTTTCACAGCAAGGTGCAGAGCATTAATGCATATTTTGTTACAGTATACTTCATAATTAATATTATTTTGACTTTTATACTTCCACACCAAGGTGTGGGCTCAAAATTAGTAATATTTAAATATTAATGCTTGATTCATGAGATTATTTAACTTGCAAAATTTATTGATATATTAATTAAATGATAATTTTATACTTGTCTTGTTCTAAAATTGACACGCTCTTATGATAAGTGACTCTTGAATGAAATGATATGACAAACTCTTAATATTGTGTTAAATAATTGTTCTAATAGAATTTGAGGAATAATTAATAAGCCAAATCTGATTGATTAAAGCAATGATATACCAAACTCTTAATATTGTGTTAAATAGTAATTTGTGGATGGCTTATATATAAAAACTTAAATGATTAGTTATCCAACGATGATAAATAAATAAACTTGATGTGATGGAATGTGAAAATGAATATGGATAGTTGGATGGTCTTGATGAGTTGATAAATAATAAACATCTGACTGAGCTTGGTTGGTAGATAAAGGAGTTGGTTATCCTCTCCTACAAATTTGTGATAGGCCAATCGGTAGGGGTACATCGGTGGATATATATGTTAATATGGTTGAGATACGTGCCCAAGTCATGGAAATGGCTATCTATAAGCTAACACAGGTCGTGTTTGCACATATATCTTGTAGTTTATAGTTGTCACACTACCTATATTAGGATCCTGGGTGATGAAACGAGACGTATGGCAAATGTGTGGTTTCCTCCTAGCCAACATGGTGTTACGTAATTATCGTATTTCTCGAGATATTACAAGGAGATCTTTTCGTGCCTTCTGAGTAACTGTTATGTGATAAATATAACTGTTGAATGCGACACTATCATCGAAATAAATTGAAATTGACTGATTAATGCTTCAATAAAGAATGATTATAAGGATAAGTTAGTACTCTCTTCTTGTGTTCTTAGCTCCTTTCCTTGTGTTCCACTTGTACTACTCTACTCAACATTTGCTGATAAATTCTTTGGACTCCGTATTCAGGGACAACTAAGTAGTTGAGAGTAGCTGCGCACGAAGTAACTAGTGCGGGACCTAGCGATTGGTACCAGCAAACAATTCATGACCTCGAGAGTCTTCTATTCTAGTTGTTTAGCTTTCCTTTTTTATTTTCTAGCAGTTGTATTCAACTATTAGATAGTCTATCTTTCCCTTGACATGTGATTGTAAGCTTGATTTTTCTTTTGTTAGCATTTACCTACTTTATTTCTTTAATGTTTATGAATGGTTTAGTTACATTTATGTTTTATGATTAGGTGCTACATAATTTCAATCATGCTTGGATTTACTTATCACACTTGATAGCTTAAATTCCATTGGGTTAGTCTAGATGGTGGGGTTCAGGTAGTCCCAGGCTGGATGTCGATAAGTGGATGTTGATTCGAATGTTAGATGGGTAGAAGGCATTAGATTGATGTACTAGAGAGCACCATTGATAAGAATGGCAAAGGGGAGATATTGTTGATGGTGTGGAGAGGCGAGGAAGAATTAAGGCCCAAGGGTGATTACCTCAAGCAAGATAGGGGATTCTCGATGTATTCTTTGATTTTTATGCATAGAGATAGGAGTGGAGCCAAAAATTATAATTAGAAGGAAGTAAGGCTAAAAAAAGATCACAGTCATCAATGTAAGCCTAATAGCTTAGATTGAAATACAAAACATAAAGATAACACATATTAAAAATAAAAGGTTACGATGTATAGTTTTAGAAAAAAATAAAACATCAAAAGACAACCATCTACACTTGTCTCATCCTCTTTACATAAATGACCCATGGGAGCAATTTCAAAGGGTAGAGTTTTTAAAGTTTGTTGGAAGTTAAAAATATTTTTAACTTTTTGTTAAGCATTCATTACGTGTCTTCAAAATAACTTTCTTCACACCCAACATATCCTGTGGTTAGAGGATGTCCGATTATGGTCGATATAAATATAGTACATAGAGATGTTATGAAAAAGATGAGATGAGAATGTCAAAAATTTAATAATTTGATTGTTCAAGTTCAATCATTTTTTCTTTTTTAGCTTGCCAAGTGGTAATTTTTAAGGTATTTAGTAGGATAAAAAATATTATTTTTATATTATATTTCTAATATATATATATTAATCATATTTTTTATTACGTCTTGTAATGCTTCGTATCATCGACAAAGATATCTTTAGCAATTGTTTGTACATATTTTATATCAAAAATAACTAGGAGCATATACAAAAATGATCCTTAATACATGTTTAAAATTTGCCTAACTTCCCATATAACGATTGAATAGTGCAGTAGGTCAAAAATAAAATCTAAAATTTAAGATTTGTGATTATTTTAAAAAATATTTGTAAACGCTTCTACCTATATATACTTTTGTGTATGCGAGAGGGTGGGTGAGGTGGATCGTGAGAGCCACTCCTATTGGTATAAACAATTGTACTCCTGTAGCGCCAATTTTTTCCTTTCGATGTGTGGCTGTACGAGACCTTTACGGAAAGGTCCACCATGTTGGGAACACGTCACAAGATGGGACAGAGGGCTGTTGGCAGATATCTTCTAGAGGTGGTTTTACGAGCCTGCCCCTGTAAAAATCAACTTTATACACGTAAATGAAGAAAGAAAGAAGAGGAATGTGATGAACGAAAGAGAGAAGAGATTTTCTTTTCTCTGGCGGGGTGGTAACGGCAGGCAATGTCTTGTACCGGAAAACTCACCCTCTCAAATTCGTTTTTACTAATTTATTAAAATTATCTGCAACAACAGATTTGCCCTCAAAAAGGACTTTATTGATTTTTAGTACCATTTAGGTCCAGATCTTTCAACCCAACCCATCAACGGCAAAAGTTCTGTTGTTTGAAAATTCCAACCTTATTTTTTTTTAATCTCTGATTATCGTCCCTGATTCATATAGAATCGAACTTTTGATTGATTCGGGCACTTGGGTTCGCATCACGTCGATGAAAATATAATCCCCGCGTAGACCCTATTGAATTTGACGTGCCTGGCACTATTGGTAAGAAAGTGGATGCGACCCATCGTGCAACGTTGTAGATTGGGATGGTGGAAGGCCTATGGAGAAGGATCTTCTGTGCAAATTACTCTTTTTCAACCCTTGTTCGTAGGAAATATAAAAAAGAAAAAACCTTATTTGCAGGACGGCAAGGTCAACTGTTTAACAATCAGATCTTTTGATTGAGCTGAAACAGCGGAGATTTTATAGTATCTTTTTGCCAATTCGAAAGTTACGTGAAATGTTTATGCAGGAGAACTGAACTCCTTATGCTAAACTAATTTTGGGATCCGCCGGAACATATTTCAAAAGTTTTATTCTTTCCATCGCCGATCTCGACGGTTGCTTGCATTTTAAGTCAATCAATTCTAGGGGTAGGGGTGTATATGAGTTTCGTTGGGTGGGATTGGGATCAAATTTAAATTTAATTCAGAATTTATGAGTTAAGATTTTTTTTAATTTAACTCAATTCATTATTACCCTATAAAATATAGATTGTTGAATAGTCATGTTTATCTTATACATTATTTCTATATCTTTTATATTTAATATGTAAAATTTTAAATTTATAAATAACTTATGTCTCATAAAAAAAATAAATAAAATATATAAAAATCACAAAAAATTAACAAAAATTATACATATAATAAGATATATTTAATAATAAAAATTAAAAAAATTAAATAATATATAAGTGCATTTGCTCATCGCCATCTAATAATATAAAAAGTACAAATATAAATACTTTAAAAAAAGGGAGAAAGGTAATAAATAAAGATGATTTAATCAAAGAAAATGAACATGCAATAATAAAAAATCTTGTCCAGCAATCAATCAAACAAAACATTAACTAGTTAATAAAGATCCATCAACAAATGCATGCCTAGCAACAAAATAATTGATATAAAAGAAAAAAAAACCACCGGCCACAAAGCTTGATAGTTTTAACCTTCAACGCAAAGGAAAAAATAATAATAAACTACAATCACGACAGGGAACGAACAAAATCATTAAAAAAGGAAAGGATAATGATAGAAAGGGACCGGCTAATCTATCTAATAAATCAATGAAAGGTGTTGGGCACCTCCTTCTATTAACCCCATCCATTTGGAAGTTCTATAAACTTGGCAGCTTTACATGTATCAAGTTTTATATTTTTGAACGTAAGTTTTGAAATTATATACTCCTGAGATGTAAATTTTTATTAGATAAGAGCATGTGGGGGCGAATTTTTCCCTGTTCCAAAAGAAAATAATGATGTTTTGGAGATTGAAGTTCATTCTTAAATATAATTGAAAAATAAAATTCAGATCTTTACAATAATACATTTAACTTATACATCAAATTTAAAGTATTTAAATACTTAACAATACTTGATCAGTTATTCACATATTTACGTTACAAGTATTCTATGTATTAACATCTATTCCATTAAAATGTTATTTTTTATTTTATAAAATCAAAATGAATTTTGTTAATTTAACTTTTACGTAGATATTTATCTCTAAATAATATGACAGTGAGTAAAGTGATTTTAAGTTAATTTTTTGAACGGAAAACATCTCATTGAAGTAATTTTTTTAGGTATTTAATAAAATTATATATTATAATTAGATATTTAAAAATTTCATGAACTTTCCCAACAAAGTGTAAATGTTGTCACTAGTTTAAATTAAAAAAAAGAAGACACGCATCCAACTAAACAAAAAGGGAATGAATATACGAAATAACTTGGTGAGTCCACAAAGGAAAAAAATAATAAAGTAATGTTATTTTATGTGTAAGAATTTGAATTTTTTTTGACTATTTTATACCTAACCAACCCTTATTAAGATTAATAATTGATATCTAGGGTGCTTGAAATCAAATCTCTCGACTTGGCTTTAAAAGGGGTTAGATTTTGTTTCATTTTCCCTAACGAAAGGTTGTAAGGGGCTAATTGAACAAATTTTGTGTTGCAAGACCTTTTTTATAAAAGGATGTTTTGAATGGAGGGGTCTTAGCATAAATTTTCCACCATAGCTTATGCGACGAATGATTTCTCATATATGGCTACATCGGTTACTCTCTCTCATCTTTCTTTTCCTCAATGAGTAGTACCTCCACCACTCTCTTCTCCCTTACCTTCACTCCTCTTTCACTGCTGGTCCTTTTATTTCTCCTTTACTGCTAAAGATCTGAGTTGAAAAAGGGAGATTTAAGGAAGAGGAAGGAAGGAGCTCGACTTAGAAAGTTACAAGGGGTTTGATCTGAGTAAAGGCAGAGAATCTTGATCTCCAACTCAAATAGGGACTTCTAAACCTCCCTTGGGATGTTTCTCTTAATGCCTATGAAAGGATCAGTAAAAAGGGGATTGGTTTCTACTTTATACATGTATGGATGCTTCTACATGTTTAAAATGACTTGCATGTTAAGATCTCTGATGGTTAGTGCCTTGATTATCATGTTAGATGTGACATCAATGGATCTTGTTACACAATCTATTAGTTATGCTCTCTGTGAGAATTTGACATTTCTATTGCATTCCCTATAATGGTAGGAATTAGTAGAAGTTGTGTATAAATGTGTGGAATTGGATGTTCAAAATTCAGAAGCCAAAAATCCTTAACTGCAAGTTCAACCTTAGTTCTAAAATGTCTAATGGACGCTTGAACACAAGGTCAAATGAACTATTCCAGGGTTGTCTGACCCAAGAATCAACCATCCATTGAAGCAGTTAGGACTTAAAATCAAGTTGATGATTCACCTAGCCAACATGTCACATATTGAAAATATGTGTCGTTTGATAGTTAGTTTAGATGTCCAATGGTGTTATTAGATGTTCAATTATTTGGATAAAATTTGAACCACCCAACACCTTTCAAGGCGATGTATGACTAAAAAGTCTGACGACTTATTTGACGTCATCAAACATCTAATGGCTTGGCTAGATGCCTGACAATGCTTATATGGTCATGTTGAATTAGAAGCTCTCTAAGAGGACTAAAATGGGACTCAAACTGGTTAATCCATGACATAACCTTGAAACAATAATGTAACAACTCTGGCAAGAGTTTAAGATTAGAATTAGTTGGATCTTAGGGTTTCACATGAATCCACAAATGATCTAGTAGGTCCATAGGGTTAAGAAACCGTAGAATTGGACAAGAAATGGAATGAAATGGTGATTAGGTCATAATGGGTGGATTTGTAAGGTTGGACACCTTAACCTCATGAGCCGAGGGTTCATTGTTTTAGGTTTGGAAACTTAAGAATTTGAGGTAGCTTGTAATGCCTTAAATTTGTAATAGTCTTAATAGGCTAATTAAAAACTTTAATTGGTTGCTTAATGTGAGATTAAGGGCTTTGGAAACCTTAATTTAGTGATTATTAGCCTTGGAATTAAACAAATCCCCTAAGTCATTAACAAAATGTTAATAAAAGAAAAGTTGAGGGGCCCTTTGTGAGGAAAACATGTTTGGAGGACTTTCTTAAGGCTCAAGAAAGAAGCTGAAGGGCTTAGATGCAAATTTCACAACCCTTATATAAGAGATAGAGATTTAAAAATTTAAAAGAAAATCACATTTTTCTTCTCCCCCTCAGCTGATGCCCCTTCCTCCCTGCCAGTTGCTGTTGGCGTTGCTGTTGTTGCTGCTGCTGCTACGAGGAGAAGGGAAGGAAAAGGAGAGCTGCTACTGTAGTTGTTGTTGAAGCTGCTGCTGTTGCTGATGTGGTTGGTGCTACTGCTACGAGGAGAAAGACAAGAAGGGAAGGAAGAGGGCTGCTGCTGCAGCTGTTGTTGAAGCTGTTGCTGTTGCTGATGTGGTTGTTACTGTTGGAAGAGAAAGGAGACTCCAATTGGGGTAGGGTTTCTCTCTTTTAATCCTTCTTTTGTTCCTATGCCTAAGGATATTAGAAGAAGTGGTTTGTATATAAAAAGATACCATGTTGCATGTGAAATGAGAGAGAGTTTTTCCCTTTTTGGTTTCCATATTTATGGGTGATAAAGGGGAGGCTTTTAATCTGAATAGCTAGGTAGGCTTATAGATAAAATGATGGGTGTTTGGCAATGTGAACTGGGTGTTGAGAGCACCTAGTACCGATACTGGCGACCAGCATCGGTACTAGTTGACCTAGCACTACTATGTAATGCACTGAAAATGGGACTGAGAGCACCCAGTACTGGTACTGGTGATCAGTACCGGTACTGGATGATTCCAATCGGTGAACTAGGGTTGCCCAGTACCGGTACTGGTTGGGTTTTTGGTATAAGGCTGATGGCCCCCAGTACCGGTACTGGCGGGGTTATGTTGATACAAAACTGATGGCACGCAGTATAATCGGTCTGCTACGATGAGATCGTGTTTTTAAAAGGATATTCGTTGTAGTATATTTGAAAGCATCATATAAACGATTATCAAATTTTATTACTTGAAATTTAAAAATATTCCAAGGTCGAACTCAGGGAGCAAATTGGTATTTTAGAAATCAAAAATAATAATTCTCAAAATGTGATATTTAACAAGGATATAAGTGAAAGTTTATGTATAAGAAAACTAAAAAGAAAATAGCAATGGAAGAGGAAATATTTTCTTGATGGCTTCTCCCTTCTTCTCTTTCTTGATTTTCTCTTCTCTTCTTGGCCGCACCCTTTTCTTTCTTTCTTTCTTTGTCTTTCCTTTCTTAGACGTCTGATTCTTTGAATTAGACGCCTTAACTGATGGTGTAGGATGGTTTGAGCACCAGTTTGATTTCATTGTATTACTCAAAATTTAAAATGTTCCGAGGTCGAACTCAGAGAGCAATCTTGATTTTAGAAGCATAAAAATCACAATTCACAACAATGTACTGTTTTACAAAAAAAATTAGAGAGAGGAAATAAAATGTTTCTTCTCTTTTTCTTCTTTTTCTCTCATTTTTGCTCTCTCTCTCTCTCTCTTTTCTTTCTTTGTCTTCAGACGTCTAATTCTAGGAATCAGACGCCTTAACTGGCGTTGCTACAGTGCACGCCTTCTTCTTCTTCTTCCTTTGGTTGCTGCTGCTCTGCTTCTTCTCCTTAGCTTTTTCTTCTTCTCTTCTTTTCTTTTCTTTTCTTCTTGGTCTTCCTCTTTACGGCAGCTCCCTCCTTTTCTTTTCTTCTTTTCTCTTTGTCTTTGCCTCTGCTTCTTCTTTTGCCTTCTTCTTCTTCAGTCGGCTTCTCCTCTTCCTCTTCTTCTGCTTCAGCTTTTGCTCCTTGGTGCGGCCAAGTCTTTAGCCACTTCCTCTTCCTCCTTCTTCTTCTTTAGCTTCCCTGCACAGGCATGATTAGGCAAAAACCTACTCCTACCCTCCCTGCGTCTCTCTCTTTATTTCTCTCTTCGGTACGCTCTCCCAGAGCGGGGTAATTGGGTGGGGTGCGCACCCGAGTCCAGGCGGACCGGCGTGGGTGTGATGCGCGAGGAGTGCTAGGTCTAGGTAATCGGGTCGGGTGCCAGGTCCGCGTAGCATGGGCACGGACGAGGCGTGAGTGGGCGAGGGGACCTCACCCCGTGTGACCAAGGCGATAAGCCTCTGTCACTTTTACAATTTATGCCGCCCATAGCACTCCTGCGTTTACGAGGTGGGACTAAATGTCCCACCCGCTTCTGTTGGCGCTCGCAGGAGGAGAACTCCACCCAATTGGAGCAGCTGTGAGCCATGCAAAGCCTGCTCTCAGGTTGGATTCACTCGCACACTCAACATGCGTCGCCTGGACTCCCAAAGCCTGGAGCGCGTGACCTGGAGCTCAGAAGTAAGCAAGCTTGCTTGCGTGTTAATGGCGGATGGCAGCTCGGATCTGCATAACATAAGAACAGCCTTACGGCCCTATTAAACAACAGGAAAACCTTCGCCGCATCACGGCAAAGGTGAAGTAGGGGTTGGCGTGGCTCAGGATGGCCTAGGTGTGCATGCCTAGGTCAGACTGAGACCGTGTGTATGGGTTTGTTTGGGGGCAGTGTGTGGTGCGTGTGGTGGGCGATGAAGAGGTGAAGGATGATCAGTGGAAGGTGGCGATGCTTCTGCAGTAGTTAGCGAGGCGTGTGAGTGAGTGGAATGATGGATGTGCCTTTGCCGGTGGTCGGCCGAAGGTGGAGAAGATGGTGGTGGTCAGTTGTGTTGAGGGGTCGAAATAACAAATTGACAGAAGGGAAATAAAGAGGAGAGTAAGGGCAACTTAACTGGCAGGTCAGGAGTGAACGGGGGAGGCGGCAATGGCGAGTGGCTGGTACTACCGTCGCCGGAGACGAAGGTGCCCAAGGGGAAGAGACGACGATAAGGAAGAAGGGTTAGAGGGCGCTCGTTGGTACGGCGTGACGTAGCGGAAGACAGCGGAGGTAGCTCTGCCATTGGTACTGTGACAGAGCGAGGAGAGAGGAGGGGGAGAGTCGCCGGAAGCTCTGGGCGAATGGCTGGAGTTGGGAGGAGATGAATTGGAGGGGTAGCTCAGGCCAAATGGAGCTTAAAGGATGCGGCAGAGTGTGCCGCTCCTTAAATAGGTGAAGGTCGGTTGGGAAGTGCGTGATAGCGGCGGGAAAAATCTTGCCAGTGGTATGGTAGATGGAGACTCATACCTCTCGCGTGTTTGCACAAGAGGTATGGCGGTCTTCAGAGCATGAGGGGTGGCTCATGCGGTAGGGGGCTCCGTAGAGAGCTCCCCTTTCAAATCTGGGGCCGGCTCCTCATGCATGCGCGACGCCATCCTCTGTGCAAAGTCTTCGGAGGTATGGCCTACTGCTGCGGGTGGCAGAAGGACCTAAGTGAAGAAAATGACGAGGAAGATGAGGGGGTAAACATAAAGATTTCAAAAAGCTAAGGGTCAGAAAGTAATTTTGAGGACCAAATTGCAAAGTAGGACAAGACCTCCTAACCTTAGGTCCAAATTTTAGTATAAACCTAATTTGGACCTAAGGAATCCAATGGTGAAGTTAGATTTTAGGTTTGACCATGTTTGACTAGATATTTTGCATAAAAACCTAAATTAGGTCAAAAATTGGGTATGGACCTCAATCTAGGTCAAAATAGGTTCCAAAGGTCAAATTGAAGGTTCTAAACCCTAGGGGATATTTTTTCATGAATTTTAGAGGGCTTAGTTGTTTTTTATCTTTCCTAAAATTTTGTGAATTAAAGTAGATTTATTTTAGGGTTGTAGAATGTCATTTAATTCCTAGATGTCGCCATAACCCTTTTCAGACCAAATCATCATACTTTTTCTCTTATTAGGTTCACTTGACCTATGTCTAGACTCTTAGAAATCCCGTTGATGCACTACAATGGTAAAATTATAGTTTTACCCCTTGTGTCATGTTTTATTCTCAGATTAACAATTCCTTAAATTAGGCCTTCCCTTAGGTTATGTAGGAGCTTTTGTTTACTTTATTAGGTTAAAATGTGCCAGTTAGGGTTCATGATGAGGTTCTCATCAACTGACAACTGCTACAGTACCGAGCCTTCTTCTTCTTTCTCCTTGGCTTCTGCCTCTCTATCTTTGGCCTTCTTCTCCCCTTCTTCTGCTTTCTTCTCTTGGCTTTCCTCTTTTCATCTTTGCTACAGCTCGTTCTTTGGCCTCTACAGTTCTCTTCTTCTATTTCGGCTCCTTCCTCTGCCTTCTTCTACTTTCTGCGACTAAGTCCTTCCTTCTCCTTCTTCTTCTTTGCCGCTCCTAATTTCAACTCCTCTTCAGCAGCACCTTCTTCTTCCTTCAACTGCTTCTCTTCTTCTTCTCTTCTCTTCCT
This sequence comes from Thalassia testudinum, assembly GCA_037157565.1. Taxonomy (NCBI): domain Eukaryota; kingdom Viridiplantae; phylum Streptophyta; class Magnoliopsida; order Alismatales; family Hydrocharitaceae; genus Thalassia; species Thalassia testudinum. The sequence continues at coordinate 110,325,992 of JAZHRO010000022.1, read as the reverse complement.
CTTCTCCTGCAACTGCTTCCCCCTCCTCCTTCTTCCCTGCATAGCACAGAGAAGCAAAACCTACCCCCTACCCTCCCCGCATCTCTCTCTCTCTATTTTGCTCTCAAGACAACTCTCCCAGAGCCTTCTTAGGTTATCGAGTCGAGTATGCATGACTGGGACCAGGCCCACCGGCGTGAGGTGGTGGGCAAGGAGTGCATGGGTAGTCGGATCAGGCCAGGTCCGCGGGGCGTGATTGCGGACGAGACCGGGTTGGGTGAGTGGGACCTCACCTCGTGGATCTGAGGCGACAAGGCTACTGTACCTTTTCAATTTATGTTGTGCCTCCCGCTCGTCAGCTTCCAAGGTGGGACTAAATGTCTCACCTTCTTCTCGCGCACGCCCGCAGCAGGTGATGCGCTCAATTGCAGCAGATGCAAGGGTTGTGGCTGCAATTGGTGGTCTGGAGACGTGCGCGAAGATGTTCCGCACGACCTGGGCTAGCAACCTGGGGCTGGTGAAGTCTAGAGCAGCTTGCAAGCTTGCTCCAAGCTTTGCTCCAATGGCAGAGGGGGGTTGATACCTGTCCACAAGAAAATGGCCTCGCGGCCTCGTCAAATCACACAGAAAGCTTCGCCATGACACGGCGAAGGTGGCCCGGTGGTCGGCGTGGCGTAGGGTGGCCTGGGCGTGCATGCCTAGGTCACCCTGTGGCTGTGCAGGTGGGTGTGTTCGAGGGGTGTGTTGGGAGCGTGTAGCAGTGAATGGAGAGGGGGGAAATGATCAGTGGACGGTGGCGGAGCATCTGAGGGGTTTGGGAGGTGGATGGAGGCGTGGAGCGGCAGGCACACCTCGGTGGTGATTTGGTCGGAGGTGGGAACGATGGTGGTGGTAGTGGCAGTTGAGGGGTCGAAAATAGAAATTGATAAGGGGGAAATGAAGAGGGGAGAAAGAGGACTTAACTGAGGGACTTGGGGAGAAGGGGGGAGGCAGAGGGTGAGCGGTGGGTGTCTGCCGTCGCCGGAGACGGAGGCCCTGAGGTGAAGAAGCGGCGATGAGGAAGAGGGTCGGAAGGGCGCGTGCTAGTATGGCGCGACATGGAGGAGCACAGCGGAGAGAGTTCTACCACTGGTACGGTGGCAGAGTGATGAGAAGAGGGAGGGAGAGTTGTCAGAGCCTGCGGGCAATTGGCCGGAGGAGGAGACAAATGTGGGGGGAATTCTTCAGCCAAAACAGGCTTGAAATAAGCGGAGGGATCTGGGCTTCCTTAAATAGGCACAGGCAGAAGGAAGAGTCGCATGGAAGCGACGGGAACACCACGTCGGAGGTATGGCCGGAGTGAGATCCATATCTCTCTAGTGTTCACACGAGAGGTATGGGCGATTCAGGGTATGGGGAGTTGCTCATGCGGTAGGGGGTTTCGTAGAGAGCTCCCCTTTCAAATCTGGGAGCAGCTCCCAATGAAATCGAGGAAACCTCCACGCAAAGTCGCCAATGGTATGAGTCCCTGCTGTGATGGCAGAGGGATCAAAATGAAGAAAGTGACGAAGAAGTTGAGGGGGGATTTGCAAGGGTTTCCAAAAGTTAAGGGTCTGAATGTAATTTGGTGGACCCATTTGCAAAGTAGGTCAAGATGACCTTCCCTTAGGTCCAAATTTTGGTATATACCTAATTTGGACCTAAGGAATCCAATGGTGAAGTTTGATTTTAGGTTTGACCCCATTTGACTGGACATTTTGCATAAAAACCTAAATTAGGTTAAATATTGGGCATGGACCCCAATCTAGGTCAAAATAGGTTCCAAAGGCCAAATTGAAGGTTCTAAACCCTAGGAGATATTTTTTCATGAATTTTATAGGATTTAGTTGATTTTTATCCTACCTGAAACCTTATGAATTAAAGTAGGTTTGTTTTAGGGTTACAGAATGTCATTTAATTATTAAATTTCATAATAACCCTTATCTAACTGAACCATCCCACTTTTTCTCTTATTAAGTTCAATTGACCTATGTCTAGACCCTTAGAAATCCCGTTGATGCACTGCAATGGTAAAATTACAGTTTTACCCCTTATTTTATGTTCTCTTCCTAGGTTGGTGATCCCTTGAATTAAGCCTTTCTCTTGGTTTTGTAGGAACTCTTGTTCACTTTATTAGGTCAAAATATGCTAGTTAGGGCTCATGATGAGGTTCTCATCACAGTACCGATATTGATGTCTAGTACTGATACTGGTTGGAACTTGTGAATTTGGTACTAGAGTTGCCTAGTACCAGTACTAAGCTTAGTACTGGTACTGGTTGGCCAAGTTGAGTTTGAGGATAGAATGTGCAAATACTTGTGATTGTATGCAGTTATAAACTGAATTTAGGTTGTAAATAATAATTCTTCGAGTGAAGGTTATTGTACGTGGCTTTTGGATGTTTGGAACTCATCCTGAACTCAGATGCGATTCTGAGTAGGTTACCCGACATCTGATGATCCTTTAAGCATCTGATACCTTTGATCCTAATGTCTGATCCCTTAGTTAGATGTCTCTGCAATTGGATTGCCATTCCAGGGACTATGTCCTAGCGATTGGACTCCTGATATTACATCAAGCGCCCAATATGTTTGATTTGGGTGTCTAGACAAGGAATAGGTCGGTCATTGGTAGCTGTCGGAAGTGGGATGTTATTCTCGGACGTATGACGCATGATTCTGGATGTCCAATTTGAGGCTTGTGGTTCCGTTTCGCATGGGATTTTCCCACGGGAATCAGGAGTTTAATCTAATTAGTTAAACCATAGCCTAGTAACAATGAATGTAAGTTAAGAATCCTGGTTAGCATTTAATGTCAGGAAACTCGGATTTTGGGCTTGATTAGGACGTGGGGTGGTTGGTCCTAAATGGAAGTAAAACACACCCTCTAGTGGTACAAATCCTAATCTGGAAAAAATAAAGAGAAGATTCTAAAGTGAATGCATGAGGCCATGTCGCCAGAATACCTGCGAGGCCAAAGTGCGTGGTATAAACTAAACCTAGTGGGTCTTGGTGAAGGTATAGAAATCCTAATGGGCTAGATAAGTGCAATCCTGTAATGGTGGAAGGGAAGTTCCATTGGGAACTTTTGTAATAATAAAGATTTAGGGTCCAACCGTATGTCGCAGGAGGTACTCCTGTACCTAGTGTAGGTCCTGGGTGAGGAGAGGATCGACTCTAGCAATGACCTGCTAATATGGGTTTCATATGGATCTTTGCCCCTACACGGGGATAGCCATCTTAAGAGGTTGCAGGACTTACCCACCCCTCTGTTAATTGTATAATTTGGGTAATCAAATAGAGGGTTTAAGCTGGGGTTTGGGAGCAGCAAATGACCGGTACCAGTAGCGATCATAGTTATCGATACTTGTTGAATCGAAATAAGTTAAAAAGGGACTTAAATCTAGCACTGAAGGCACCTTGTATCGATATTGGTGGCCCATACCAATATCGTGTGAGCTCAGCAGCCATGGCAGCGATGGTGCCCAACACCGGTACCTAAGACTAGAACCGATACTGGTGTGCTTGTTCTAAATCGTTGAATTTTGTGAAGAGATTAATTGAATAGATCGGATTAAGGGTGAAACCATAATATTGAGATTAAGGATCTCTTGGGTTCAGGGTACAAACATGTGGGTGTATTGGTGGTCCGGTTTACAGAGGGTCTTGGGGGTGCAAAACCCGGGTTTCAGGCGTGAAAGGTGGGTTTTGCAATCCTAGTTTGGACAAGCAACTTGACCTAGCAATAGGTCAATATTACTTGCTAACAGATGTATGATGTTTGAGTGTACTAATGATAGGGAATGTGTCCCTGATGTTTGATAGTTTTTAAATGTAATGATTGTATTGAACTGTGTGATTCTGATAATTAAAAATCCTGTGAAATGTTAGAACTTAATTGGGAGTCTAGCAGATACCCCAATGGATAAGGATGAATGGGAAAATGCAATTAGACCCTAGAGGGGTGAGGCACATTTATGGGTGTGTGTGTGTACACCTATAATTTGAGCATGAAGCTCTCTAAACACATTAAAAGCAATCTGAATTTACTAAGTAATGACTTGAATCTCACAAGATGACACCTATGATTCGATCCGAGTCTAATAAGAGAAAATGCTTGGATCCTAAGGTCTTGAGTAAGACCCCAGGAGATCCACGAGGTCCTTAGGACTGCGTTCTGAGCACGGAACCCAAATGAAATCAATGAGATGGTAAGTCAACTAGGTGAGCTCGTAAGGCTACCCCTTAGACTCGATGAACCACGGGTTCACTGCTCAGGTAGAAAACTTGAGCTGTTGCAGTAGCAAGAGGCTACCAAGGAGATTTACCTCGGAACAAGTAGGTTCCTAGGTTCGGTGATAAGCCTTGGGCTTGTCACTGGTGTTTGGTACATGACTGTACCCGAATTCGACTCGATGTGAAGGTACTCGAGCAAGAGGCTCACTAGGAGCCCGCATATGCGGAGATGGCCAAGCTACTGAGATGGATTGATTGAGATCTCGTCCGACAGCGGATTGAAAGGGCACACCTGAGGATTGCGCTCCTACAGGGAGCTGCTCCTAGTGGGAGCATTGGTGTGGCTCGGCAATTCTGGCCAATCCTGCGATAATGATCTAGTTGTTCTGTGACTAGTTCTTGTTGGACACCGTTTGGGCTCGTGTTTCGTGATCACAAGCCATAGGCCTACGTAGCTCCCAAGAGGGCCTACGTGACTGAAGTTAGCAACGTTCTCGATACATTGCAAACAAGCACGCCTTTCTAGAGGATTAACAGACTACTAATCTCTCCCTTGGCCAGGGCGAGACTATCAGGTTGGGATTCAAAGGAAAGGATGCGTCTCAATTTCCTCTAGTAGAGAGGGATGAATTTCCAGAATCTGATCATTAAGGCGAGTGAGGGAATAAATTATTACACAAAATTGAGGAAGGAACTTGGGTAACTTGTTAATGGGATACTGGACCAAGGTGATTAGTTGTACCAGGTAGGGTTCGAGGAACTAGAACCTAGAGTGTGGATTTGGGCTAGGAACTAGCTAGTAAATGAAACTGTACACTATCCTGTTTGGTTGAGATACAGTAGATGATTGTTCCCTGCTGAGCCGATTGGCTCATCCTTGCTTTGTGACTTACTTTCAGGTCATCGTCGTGGGTCGTAGACGTACAGAATTTGTCGCTGGGCAAGTTTGTGCGTGCTCTGTTGACAGGTACATTTTATGCTTTGGTTTACAACAAGTTTATGTTTTGTTACTGTCTTCCTGTATCAATTATGTATCATTCCTTTCTGATTTTCTTCCATTTTATGTTGTAAAGGGAACTCTTTTTAGCTCTACTTAGTTAGGTACAACCCAAATTAAATAAACCATCACCTCTTTCCTTTCCGTCCCTCTGGACTCCGACCCTCATTTTAGGGTTTGAGTTTTGGGGCGTGACACAGCTAATGGCTACCAGTGATCAACCTAGGAGCAAGGAAGGTTCCCGGTTGCGGAGACAAGCCATGGGCTATCATTAAGGTAAGGCACTTGCAGGTACCTGATGTAAACACATTTACACTACTTAAAATGTCTATTTATGCATGTTCTTAAGCATAGGATTGCATTTCATGATATAAATATTGCATAACATGCAACATCTTGCATTTAGACTAGTTTGAATAAAATGGAGGTTAATTGTCTCCTTTTATGTGCTTGGACAGGGCAAACATTTTGTCGGGGCCTCGGATCAAAGATCCAACCGTATGGATGTGATCAGGGCGACGATTGGAGTTCAATGACTCCAAGATCGCCCTAATCAGACATCCGTAGCATCAGATAGTGATCGGGGAACCCTAGAAGATCAAGGACCAGGATGGTGAAAATCCGCACTTCAGATGACAAATCCAAACCGCACGGATGAATTCGGATCGACGATCGAGCCCAACAACGCAAAAATCGAGTTAATCCGACATCCGTGGCACTATCTACAACTTCCAGAAGATGGACGGCCAAGATGGCGCCACGTGGCGCCATCTCGGCCGCCCAAACGGCCGCAGGCAATCTCGGCAGTCTCCGCATCCGCCTTTCCCCGCCGTTGGATCAAGATCCAACGGCTGCGACGCGCTCGCACTGAAGTCAGGCGCTCGACATAAACGCGACCCCAGCGCGTTGGTCGAGCGCTCTAACACGAAGCGGGGATGCGCGTTTGAGCCTCGCCACGCTGAAATTGGAGCGGTGGGGCGCCTCCGATCGACCGCACGATCGCGATCCAACGGCTGCGCGCGCTCAATCAGGATGACGCGCTCATGCACGCCCACGCGTAACGTGCGATCGCACGTGGGCGGGCGCGCAATGCAGCGAGTGAAGGTGCGACTTAAGCCATCCGATCTCGCGATCGGACGGCTGAGGATGGTTCAACGTGCGAAGCCGTTGCGCGCGCGGGCAGCTGAGCGGGCGCACGTGGGCGCGGAAGCTACGCCCACGTTGGGGGCTTTAGCAACGGTTTTATCTATCACTAAAGACCCTCATTTATTGTTTTGAAGTTGTAATGTCCATTTTGCCCCCTCTCCTTGCAACTATAAAAGGAGACCCCCTCCATATGAAATTCTCATCCCTTCCTTCTCCTCTCTACCCCTCCAAAGCTCGAGAGAAGCTTGTCCCACACCCGGGATGCTTCTCGCGAGATAAAGTCCAATTTTTCGTTCCCCTTCGGAAGTGGATCCCGCGACGATGACGGCGGGCTGCTCCGTTCCCATTCTTCTGCTTCGTCCTCCTTCGTCCAGGCGTCGTCCCGTCCGACTCGTCCTCCGAGCAATCGTCGAGGAGGATAACTTCTCTCTCCCATTCTTATTTACAACTTTCTAGTGTAGAATTTTCCTACTTTATAGTGTATTGATTTCCCACTTTCTAGTGTAACTTTTATTTAGTTTGATTGTATAAACAGTTGAAACATTGAATGCATGTTCTCTTTCTCTCTCTCTTTCTCTCTCTCTCTCTGTTTTAGTCTGATAGCTCCATTGTAATTATATCGCCTTGCTTATCAAAAATCCTAAAAAAATATAATTGCGAATATAGATCAACGTAACTTCCCTGTGTTCGACCCGGAATTCTTTTCGGTATAAATTTTTTTTGTTGAACACGAATTCTTCGCTTTCAAACTACAGCGACAGGTTTTCCAAAACCAAACACGTTAGCGTAGCGATTCGTATACATTCAACATTGTGGCGCCGTTGCCGGGGAGGCGACGCTCTTTGATTTCTCTTCGCGTTTTGTAACTTACAAATCATTTACTTCACTTTTCTCTTTTCTTATTGTAATTATAGGTACTCTTTTGAGACGAGCAAAAGCGGTAGATTGGAGTAAAGTGCTGTGGAAGGTTTGTAAGTTATCCCCCATTCTTTCCCCCTCCATAGATTTCATTCGCCACATTGAATCCAAATTCCAATTAACTTAGGTGTTTGCATAAATCCTAGGAATAGTTTGGTTGTTTGGATTCTTACTCACATTCATTCCACCTTCATATATATAAAAAAAAGAAGATAATTTTGTGGGGCAATTTTCAACTAACACACAATGTACACCCACATCCAAAGGCACTTAACCAAATTGATTTGTTTCTACTCAACCGAGTTCTGATCTGTGGGACTGGTACACACAAAGCAACACATAAAAGAGTAGAAATCGTTCTAGGTTAACCATATTTGTGTGCCTAATTAAGTGGTGCATCAGGCCAATTGTTTGAGTTGTTTGGGCTGCACCACTTCAAATAAAATAAACTCTTCAAGTAGCTGCCACTTAGGTTCAACTCTTAGGGATTTACCAGGCACTCCACATTCTTTTTAATCTTTAAAGGAAAACATCATCACCTGTGCTTGCAAAACTTGATGTGCCAACGAAACCTGTTTGAAAACACCTAAAGTTGAATCCTAAAAGCTACTAAGCAAGATTTGAACCTTAAAATTCACCACATCAAAAATAATCTTGCTTGAAAACCACTGGTTGTGCACGCACACACAAATCAATCAATCATTAAGGGCACAACCCATTTAAAGGGCCCATCACATTCCAAAGTACATTCAAACCTAGCCCTAAATAAAACAGAGTAGACGTTGGCCTTAAGGATTGGACTCGCTCTATAGAACCCAAAACGAGATTATTTTCGATTAGTCTGTTTCTACTGTTCAATCTGATGTCTAGCTAGAGGAGCAGAGTTAAACGATCGCAGCTGGGGGGTACACTAGGAACCGGAGGCGCAAGCCGAAGGAAGAACCTTCTCCCCAGTCCCTCCTTCTAACTGGTTGGATTGAACAAACAAAAGTAGATCAAATCGTTCCTTTATCTCAAGACAAGTTTTGGGAGTCTGTAGGTCTGTAGGCTAACCCATTTAAGGACAGGTTTGATTGTTTGTATTGCAGGGCACCTTTCTTCCTCCCGTGTCTCATGAATCCTTCCGCATATTTCACACATTCCCGCTCTTTCCCTCCTGTTGTGAATTATCCTCAACATGACGATTATCCCAACTCGTACTATAATCGACCATCAGTTAGTTGGGATAATTCGGATTGGGGATACAATTCTGGACCTTCATGTTTAGGGTTTAACCCTGAACACTTTGATTCTAATTTCTATCCTTCTTAGAGCTACATCGATTATAGATCGTCTTCCTTTCATGAACAGCCTAATACAATCTACAATCAAGAAGGATACACCGATCCTTACCCATCCTCTGATTTCACTGCCTTTAGGTCATCACCATCTTTTCAACAATCTGAAATGACCTATTATCAGGAAGGGTATAACGAATCTCAATTCGTTAATTCCCCTGCATTGAGCCCAAACCCACCCAACCCTGAACCAACTCATTTGGTTCAGGTTAACCAGGTTCAAGATAAAGTTCTGGCTAACTTGAGGAATATCATTCAATCTTTAGAAGTTCAGCTAATACCTTGCATTGAGAGATTGGAGCCCCTGATTGAAATGATTGATGATTTAAACAAGTCTTTGTTGGATTGGCTCCAGGATGTTAAGGATAAGAACCCGGGTGAGTTTCTACTTGGGAAGTTAGCGAAATTGAGGATGAGATTCGTGGTTGCTTTGATTCAATCTTGGAATAATTCCCAGGATGAACCCTCTTCAGGAAAGCAAATGACAGAACCCGCTCAGGCACCTGTTGGGGGGGACACATGTTACGAGGCTGACCAGATTGAATTAAAGCAATCAATTAAGGATGATCTGATTTCTTCACCTGAGATCCCTGAGCCGGGCTACGAGGAAACGTATGTCTCCTTAGAACAGAAAGTGACAAATGATTTTGGGACATTCATTGATACGGATCCTGATGGTGAAGATTCAAGTTGTAAAGTCTCACACGAGATTTCTGAACAATATTTCTGTGAGACGATTGGGCCTGAGGAATCTGATAGATCATTTGATAGCTCAATAACTGAGGAAACTGATCTTATTAGGGCACACATTACGGATCCAGAATCGCATTTTCTGGAGGAATCAATTCAATGCCCTAATTATCAGTTACACCCTGTTGAGCTTATTGATGATTCTAATTCTGAGATAATTAGACCCAAGTCAATTTTAATTCTGCCACATCATTTAGACTTGGAGATTTCAGACGGGGTGATAAATATACAAGAGGTCCTGGAATTTGATATGCTGAATGAGGAGGATAGGAGCTGGGAAGCTTTGATTTGGAAAATTAATTTTGGAGGAAATGGAAGATTGAGTCGAAGGGTTCCTTTTAAGCTGAAACCATCAAATCAGAATCCTTACGACATTTGTTTCGAGGATGTTCAACTCAAGCACACATTCAACGATTATCCTTTTGAGCTTCAATTCTCTGTAACCTGACTTTTTGGTCTTGGGTTGCATCCTCATAAATCGTAGGCCCGACCCCGCTTGCAATCTGATTTCAGGTTTTGGGTAATTTTTATCTAGAACCTAAGACATTCTCGATTATGGGGTGTGGGTTTGCACCACAATCTGGTCCACATCTGTGGACCTCTTTTGATAGGTCAGAGGATTCTTTTGTTTATTCTAATTCTGACTTGCACTTGTGAATTCTTCATTTTTTTTCCTTGTATAGTGTGCTTAGCTGAAGGCACTAAACTCAGCACATATGCAGTTTTTCTTAGTTTTCATCTCGGAGCGGACCTGACATTCACGCAATTCAGGTGCTTTCTACGCTTTTCCACTCTATTTTATGTCTTTTTAATACAATGAGGATATTGCATTAGATAGGCATAGGGGGGTGGATATTCATCCCTGAATTCATTCGTTAGCTCCGTAGATTTATTTTATTTTCTTTTATAAAAAAAATATATATATATTTCGGAATTAGGAAAGAGAATTTGGGTTTAAGAAAATTTTCAATCTTAGGAAATACTACATTATGATTTGAACACAAAGACCCTTCAGGTCTTTGGACTTAATCAGCCTGTGTATCCACTAAAATGTGGATTTGTCTTTCGAGTTCTCGCCATCTTAATTCTTTCGTAATTAGAGTAAATAAGTTTGGGTGATAAGTACACGACTTATCAACCCGCCCTCTAATTTGAGGGAATTTTGAGTCTTAAGCATCTACGTACTTTCTTTGCACTGACTTGTTGTTCGGCGATTTTAACGGAAATTGGGTAGCTAATGAACCTTCTAGGGTGATATGGCTGGCAAGTTATCGTGGGTAACAGCCCATAGGTAGGTTGTCCAGAGCCCAGTCACTGGACCTTTCTCTTTTTCCTACCCTTAGGTAAATCTTAGACCAGGGAAGCCACCTACTTTAAAAAAAAAAAATAGAGAAAAGAACAAAAAGAAATAAGCCACACTTCACCGCACGAGTATGGCTGGTAAGTTGTCGATGGTAACAGCTCATCGATCGGTTGTCCAGAATCCAGCTCAGAAAATGCACTAAGAATTCCCAAAACACTTAAGAAGAAGCGGAGAAGTAGAATAAACTGGGGAGATATACACTGGATTCACCCTTGTGTTGACCCCATAAAAAATAAAAGTAGGGAGAAAGCTACCAGTTGTAAAGATACACCTTTAGGCAGAAGTCTTTTTGAGGTCACCTAGAGGCATAGAAATCTGAAGTTCGTTTTAATTACCGGTCAATGAGTCTATCACAATCACAATAAGATGCTTAAAGCTTAGGGTTCTCATCAAATTTTGGGTGAGTTGAATGGCCGTAGAAAGTCACTCTTAAACCCGAAAATTTGAAAATCTAAAAAATTAGAAAAGAGAAAAAGAGAAAAAGAAATTTTTCTTTTAATAAGGCGAGGGCTTGAGGCGGTCTGCATTTTGGCTAATACCCGGGCATTGTTGTGTCTTTGAAAGTTCAGTTCCTAAGTAGACAATTACTTAATGATTGAAAATAACTCAAGTCCAAATAATCCAACCTAATTCTTTTATAAATAGCATATAGTTTTTGCTAGGGACTAGCAAAAGATAGGCATGGGGGTATGATGTAAACACATTTACACTACTTAAAATGTCTATTTATGCATGTTCTTAAGCATAGGATTGCATTTCATGATATAAATATTGCATAACATGCATCATCTTGCATTTAGAGTATTTAGAATAAAATGGAGGTTAATTGTCTCCTTTTATGTGCTTGGATAGGGCAAACATTTTGTCAGGGCCTCGGATCAAAGATCCAACCGTATGGATGTGATCAGGGCGACGATTGGAGTTCAACAACTCCAAGATCGCCCTAATCAGACATCCGTAACATCAGATAGTGACTGAGGAACCCTAGAAGATCAAGGGCCAGGATGGTGAAAATCCGCACTTCAGATGACAAATCCAACCGCACGGATGAATTCGGATCGACGATCGAGCCCAACAACGCAAAAATCGAGTCAATCCAACATCTGTGGCACCATCTACAACTTCCAGAAGATGGACGGCCAAGATGGCGCCACGTGGCGCCATCTCGGCCGCCCAAACGGCCGCACGCAATCTCGGCAGTCTCTGCATCCGCCTTTCCCCGCCGTTGGATCAAGATCCAACAGTTGCGACGCGCCCGCGCTGAAGTCAGGCGCTTGACATAAACGCGACCCTAGCGCGTTGGTCGAGCGCTCTAACGCGAAGCGGGGACGCACGTTTGAGCCTCACCACGCTGAAATTGGATCGGTGGCGTGCCTCCAATCGATCGCACGATCACGATCCAACGGCCGCGCCCGCTCAATCAGGATGACGTGCTCACGTTGGGGGCTTTAGCGATGGTTTTATCCGTCACTAAAGACCCCTCATTTATTATTTTGAAGTTGTAATGTCCATTTTGCCCCCACTCCTTGCAACTATAAAAGGAGACCCCCTCCATACGAAATTCTCGTCCCTTCCTTCTCCTCTCTACCCTTCCAAAGCTCAAGAGAAGCTTGCCCCACACCCGGGATGCTTCTCGCGAGATAAAGTCCAATTTTTCGTTCCCCTTCGGAAGTGGATCCCACGACGACGACGGCGTGCTACTCCATTCCCGTTCTTTTGCTTCGTCCTCCTTCGTCTTGCTTCATTCTCCTTCGTCCAAGCGTCGTCCCGTCCGGCTCGTCCTCCGAGCAATCGTCGAGGAGGATAACTTCTCTCTCCCATTCTTATTTACAGCTTTTCTAGTGTAGAATTTTCCTGCTTTATAGTGTAATTGATTTCCCACTTTCTACTGTAACTTTTATTTAGTTTGATTGTATAAACAGTTGAAACATTGAATGCATGTTCTTTCTCTCTCTCTCTCTCAGTCTGATAGCTCCATTGTAATTATATCGCCTTGCTTATCAAAAATCCTAAAAAAATATAATTGCGAATATAGATCAACGTAGCCTCCCTATGTTCGACCCAGAATTCTTTTCGGTATAAATTTTATTTTTTGAACACAAATTCTTCGCTTTCAAACTACAGCGACAGGTTTTCGAAAACCAAACACGTTAGCATAGCGATTCGTTACCGTTCAACAGTACCCAATTCTGACTCGATGTGATGATGCATGTGTGTAGGATTTTGGTCATGGTTTCAAACCTAAAGGCAGGCTGAGAGGACACACCTAGAGTGTATGTTCCAACAGGAGCATGAGTGTGTGGCCTATACACATCTAGCCAACCTCATTAAAAAGGGTATAAGTCATGGCCTCAAGCTCCAAGGTAGGCTGATAGGACACACCTGGACCATATGTTCTAGCGAGAGTGTTAATGTGGTCCGTAAACATCTGCCTAGCCCTACTATTGATGATTTGAATGATCTATGACCAGACCATAATGAAATTGAATTATGTTTTCTCTTCATGCTAAAATGACCCATTTTGTACCTCCAATCTGACTCTTGGGGGTCATTGGGCAATTTTCGGAATCCTGGGGTGGTTTTCGTAAGTTCTATGCATTTAAATCTACGCATTAAAAAGTGCACATAGAAGTCATGATGTAATTTTCCAGACCCCAAGGGGGATTTTTGTAAATTTTGCATGCCCATTAGTGTATCTTGGGGTCTTGGGGAATTCTCTTAAACCTTAGGGGGCTTCCCATAATTTCTGCAAATTAAATAACACACTCTAAGGCCTTAGGCTAAGTTTCAAAACTTTCAAGGGGGTTTCTGCAATTTCGCACATAGAGAGTGCAACCAAGGACCCATGTGTTGTTTCTCCTTTCATTGAGGGGTTAAATGCATTTTTCGCACCTTCAAGTTTTGGTATTGGGGACCCCATACAAAGAACCTAGTCTATCAGGTTACAAATTATAAAATTTCCCTACCCCACCACTAAACCCTAAACCTAACTCTATAGGAACCCCTCCCCATCTTGATTTCCGCACCCTCCTCATTTTCCTCCCATTACCTCGGGCGACGCACTCGTCCCTTCAACCAAGAGAGAGAGAGAGAGAGAGGGTGAGGAAGAGAGAGAGGCGGTAGGAGCGAGAGAGAGAAAGAACTGATGCCTCACACTCTCTCTCCTTTCTCTCATGCGCATGGTCAAGGAAAGAAGGCAGGAAGTGAAACTACAAGCGTGCACTTACTCATGAGGGGGTAAGGTGGGTGCACGATCAGACGGCACAAGAGCACCGTGCATAATTAAGCACCGGTGATGTGCTCATTGCACGTAATCTGCTCCGCCACACGTGTGTGAATCCACGTACGCCACGTGGGACGGCATGCGAATGATTGGTTCGCATTAACTAGCTAGGCCAAACCGGTCCAGAGATGGTTCACACGACCTAGAGATGGTTTTTGGGCTACTTCAGGGCCCAAACGAACTCTAAATCACGCACGAAAGGTATCGTTGGAAAGCTCTTTCAATTTCCCACATTTGGAACCTTGTGCGCCACATTTTGAACATGTTTGAGTTCCTAAAAAATTAGTTAAATCCCTAATGTTGTTTTTGACCCATTCGATGCCCTAGGTATGCACCCAAGGGTAGTGTGACTCACAAGGGAGGCCATGCAGCACCTGTGGGCGGTGGGGATAGACTTATTGCACCACCAAACGTTCCGGTGGGCCGAGATAGAGTGGTCCCATCCCCTACTCCCTTACATGCTAATTGATTACCATTGAACACAAATAAACATTTTACACTGTAAATGTCCGTGTCGTCTGATTTTGTCTTGCCAAGTACATGCCCTACCCTCGTTGTGATGTTATATAAATGGCCTCGTTTCATTCCTAAGATGGGTTGGTGGTGGTTGATTTATGATAAGAACATGCCCTTCAATTAGGTTCGCCATTATAAATTATTAATGACTAGAATGAGACAAGATAACGGCTAAGCAAATGAATGACACTTGATTCACAAATGTTCAAATTACTGATGAATGAGCATGTTAGCAACAAAATTGGGGACATACTTGAATCCTAAGGGAAAACTAGACGACAAGTCTTAAGTACACTAAAACCTAGATGAGAATAATAATGATAAGGAAGAAACAAGACTTGGGAATTTCAGGGGAAAAGAATCTAACATGTGAAGTAAAAACTAGGAATGATGTGGGACTTAAATGATTAGGTGGTGAGGATGATCAGCCCGTGTTGGGGTTTTGCATGTGGGGATGAATTGGCTCTTGAATACACAAGTATCGAGGAGAGCTAACTACCCCGTAACACAAAGAGAGAGCTAACCTCCCTGGATTGGGACTTGGGGGAGAACTGGTCTTTCTGCGTAGGTGAGGGGTACACATTGCTAAGGAGGTGGTGTGGTTCCCACTACTATTCTTGTGTGTACCTATTAGTGGAAATGACTGACCACGTGTCAGCACGCAGTAGCTTCTCGTGTGTTTTTCGCACATCCTGTAGTCACCATTACCCTAGTGGCCAAGAGAGCATCCTATGGTCGCCCTGCGACCTAAGGACTACATTACAATGAGATCGTCTCGATAAGAGATGTCCTAGTTAGAAAGGGTTTGACCATACTTAGCAGGAGACGGGGAAAATAGAAAGGGGTGAATAAGTAAATATGTGATAAATGCCAGCTTATCATCATTCTTATGCTTTAAAACTAACCTAGCTCTTAGAATTTTAACTCCGTAAACTGGTTTTCGGGCTGCATTTAAGCATTCGGTTAGGATAAGCATGCATTGCATTTTGTTATGTTTTTGATGTGTTTATTTGAGTGTCAGGGATAGGCAGAAAGTTAAAGCCCACAAACCTTGACATTCAGGAAGACAAAAGATGGAGAAGCTCATATTAGTTGGATCTCACCTGGATCCAGCTCATCCTAGCTGGATCCCAACTCCTTCTAGCTGGATCAACTCATTCTTAGCTCCATTCAGCTCATCTCAGCTAAATGGTAGCTCAAACTAGTTCACCTCAGCTCCATTCAGCTCACCTCAGCTGGATGGTGAATGAGAGATTTCGCTTTGCAGAATAATGTATCAGAAAAATAACGGCGGATTAGGTCATATCTACAAGGAGGAACAAACGTAATAAATTCACGAAAATCTTGCAGTAACAATCGCAAATTTCTAAATGCATTCCATCTTTAATGCGAGAGAGAGTAAAAATCAATCACACTAAGCATGAGAATAGAGAGAATTGTGAGGGGTTCATAGCAAATGCCCACGTAATATATTAGAATATTCAAATTATATCAAATAAGTGGGTAAAGTCACATAAATGTAATAAGTAATAGGTTGGTTATTGTAGCAAAACAGGGGAGCTCCTTCGAGAAGCTCCCACGCACGGAAGGAGGGAAGGCTACCGGCGAGGCCCTCACTAGAGATCGGTAGGACGGGACCGCACCCAGCGGTGGTCGTGACGAGGATCGAGATGGTCGAAGCTCGTTGGAAGGCAAGGAGGCAACCAGTGGGTGGTTGCTACTATGAAGCAGCCCCACGCATGGCAGAGGCACGCGAGGGGCGGCTGTGGTTGCGCTCAGTGGTTGCGCACGAGGGCACGCGCTGGAGCTGGTGGAGTGGAAGAGAGCGCAGCGGAGGTGGTGCGCGCAGGCAGTGGTGCGTGCAATCGGTTGGGTTGTCGTGGTCTTAATAGAGGTTAAAGATGAACAGTGTGTGGGCGCGTGTGGCCACGGATGGCTGCCGAGGGCTTGGGTGCACACGAGGTTGCTATGCGTGAGGGCATGGGCGGTGGTCAGCGTCGGGGTGGCTTCTGCTACAGAGAGAGGTCAGCGAGTGTGGAGTTCTATTGGAAGGATAAATAGAGAAGGAAGAGAAAGGGCGGTTGATGAAGAAGAGGCCGTGCGTTGGGGAGTTTCCTTCTTGGACAGCTGGAAGTCTTCCCAGATAGCTTAAGTCCTCGCCCTCGATCCTGTACATGTCCAAGCTGAGGGAGAGAGAGCAAGTCGGTGGTGACGGCACGGTCGTGGGAGTTGTCGCAGTAGCAACGAGATGCGGTGGTGAGTCGAAGAAGATAGCAGAGAGCGTTTATGAACTTGAGGTGAGGAAAGCGAAGTCGCAGTAAGGAGGTGGAGTGTGGTGATGGTGCACTGTCACTGCTAACCACGGTGGTGGTTCACAGTGATGTAGTCAGGGGCACGCGGTGGCGGGAGGTCATGATCGCGATCGTGAATGGCTTGCAGTGGTGGACGATGGCGTGATGATGTACTTTGTCGCAGGACGAAGCATACTTGAGGGCGAGTCACTGTAATGGACTAGTGAGGAGAGCATGTGGAGAGGGGGGCTCTCCTCATGAGGAGGGAGAAGATGCTCCTTGTCCCTACCATCTTGCTGTTATATAAAGCATGGGAGAGAGAATTAGAGAGAATATCGGGGGGAGAGAGAGAATCAGAGATTAATGTAATTTCATGTCACCAAAAAAAAAGGGCAAGAGAGAGGTTTTAAGGGAAAATAAAGGAACGACATTGATTAATTGAGAGCTATATAGGGATACACTAAAAATGATTCCCTTTCTTTTTTTTGCTAGAACAAAATCACAATATTACTATGGTATCTCAAATTGAGATTGATGCAATGCCTTTGCCTCTAAAATGAATACTTAATCCCTCCATATAAAAACTAATGCAATGAATGCATGAAATAATAAATCTAGAGCTCACATAATTTTGTCAATATCATGTATGCTTCAAATTAATCTCTTGTTCCAATAACCATATTCTTATTATCTAATTTAGTCCATTAAAGTGGACCTATCAGATGGCAGCTCAAACTAGCTCAAGACAGTTTATCATAACTCCATTCTAACTCCTCCAGCTCAAAACAGTTCATTGGAAGCATTACCCGACTAGGACTAGCTACTGCCATCAACTAACTAGGCCTAGTCAGGTGAAGAAGTCCTCAACCAACTCAGGCTAGCTCAAGTTCAGCTCCTAGAGACTCAACTCAGCTCAACGTAGTCTCTAGGTAGCTAGGTATTCTCTGGGAAGACCAAACCCAGCTCACCTCAGCTCACATTAGCAGAAGCCAGCTCATCTTAGCTTGGCTTAGTAGCTAGCAAAGAACTAGCTACCTAAGGAGCTCACATGCAACTCTCTTCAACAGCCATCAGCTTCAATGTAGCTCAGATGCAACTCCTCCTTAGCTCCTCCTCTCAAACTCTAGCTCTACCTCCTCTCTCCACTACTCATCTACTAGCTAAGCTAGCTTAGCTTAACTTGTCTACCTCCTTGGCCACCAAAATCTAACCCTAAACTCCACCTAACTAGCTCCACCAAATAAGCCTACCTATAGTCCACCTAAGCTCCCCTAGTCCTACTCCCTTTTGGCACCAACACTTCACCACCTTTCACACCACCACCATCACCAAGAGACACCTCATTCTTGGTGCCAAAATACCCTTAAGCACCTCTCCTCTTTTGTTGCCAAGATGATGCCACATCACCACCCTACACATCACCACACAACCGATCTCAACCCTCCAACTAACCACCTTCTAGAAGCCATCAAGGTTGGCGCCACCTTTAGGTGTCCCTTAACCACTCATAACCACCCCCATAGCCACCCTTAGGTTGGCGCCAATTAGTCTTAACCCTAGGATCACCTAACCACCCATGAAAACCCATTCTAGCCCTACACATAATCCCCATGCCAACCAACCATCTCCTTTCCTATATATATCCCATCTAACTACCACATTAAAATTATCTTCTCCCTTAGTTAATTCCTCCATTAACCACCTATAACCTACCACCAAGGAGAATAAGAAGAGAAGAAGATCAAGGGGACAACCTACTTGTGCCCTTGGTTCCTTCTTCCTCTATCTTCCTCTCCCTTGTGCCATGCTAAAGAGGAGATCTTCTTCACAAAGGGGAGACAGCCAAGCGTTGAGGAAGAGCAAGGTGGTTGACGCCCACCTTGGAGGAGAAAGCTTGGAGGACTACTTGAAGAAGAAGCTAATGAGAAACCTTTTTAAGTGCAGGAGCAACCGCACTTGGAGCAAGGCCATCCAAAGCTCTACTAGAGGATCCCCTCTCTTTCCTTTATCTTTACCTTATCTTTTGTATTAGCTAGTGGATTACTATTTTTTTAAGAAGCATTCCTCTACATGTACTCCATTTGCTAGTAATACAAAGCACTTCTATTGCCTTCCAATTTATTTCTTTCTAGTTGGTGTGCTATCTTGTTATCTTTGTAGTGCACAACACTTCTATCCTCTAATTACCCTAGGCACACTTACCTAAGGTGAAATTTGATGTGTACACATCTAATTGACCTAAAATATCTATTTATGCATGTTCCTAGTGTCATAAAAGCACCATACATTATAAATATTGCATAATGTGCATCACCATGCATTTAGATTAATTTGTATAAATTATATAGTAATTCACCTCTTATTGTGGCCAGGGGACAAGACGAAAATATTTTGGGGTCATGGATTCAAGATCCAACTGTACGGATTTAATGAGGGCAATAATCGGAGTCCAACGCCTTCGAGATCGCCCTGATCGGACCTTCGTAGCATCAGACACAACTTGAGGAAGATCGGAGATCAAAGGGAAATGTGGTGAAAATTTGAACTTTAGATGAAGAATCCAACTGCACGGATGAGTTCTGATTGACGATCGCAACCCAATGGCGTGAAAGTCGACTCAATCAGACATCCGTTGCACCACCTACAAGCAAGAGAAGATGGACGGCTCAGGTGGTGCCATGTGGCACCATCTTAACCACCCAAATTGCCCCAGCAATTGCCACAATCTTCTTCCTTCGATCAAGCAACCTCAACCGTTGGATCTTCATCCACTGGCTAAGGCATCTCCTCACCAGCACTTTAGAAGATCAAAGGGGTGCGCCATATTTCATCTTGACTGTTGGATTGAGATCCAATGGATCTGATCACCTCTCATCCAACAGCTAAAATCGCATCCCACTAATTCCAATCCGCAACCATCCACGTTGATGGCATAATGGGTTCACACGTCACTTGTAAGGCGGAGGTGCATGATCGAGACCCTACGAGCGACTTCAATTCGCTGGGAAAGGCGAGGCTAAAATTCAGCCGTTGATGCACGATCGAATGGCAATAGGAGTGGAGACATGGCGGCACGAATGGAGCATGCGCTAGACGCACACAATGACGCGCAATCAAACGCCGGTGCTCGCACTTTGAAGATGAACGCGCGAGCGATTTGGGCCGTCAATCATCCATCGAACAGCTGGTGTAATGTGTGCGCCCTCGAAACGCATGGGAGTTGAAGAGTCGAGTAAGCGCGTGTCGAGACCATACGATGAAGATTAAATGGCCCTCCACTCTTCGCACACTGACAGTTATAACCACCTACACTAACGAACTTATGTGTCACCAAAGGCCTTGATATTAATTTTATGGCCTTAAAATGACCTTTTTTCCCATAAACTTCATCTTGATAACGGCACCTACACCCCCCTTCGTAAATCATCCCTTCTCTTCTCACCTCTCCTAAGAGCTAAGAACAAAGTTCTAAAGCTCACTCTAGTGCTCCCAAGCTAAGGGAAGTTTCGCTAAAGTTAGAAAACAAAATTTTCCACTTCTCGCCCCCTTCGTAGAGCTCTCGCCAACCATTCTCTCGCCCCCATTTCGAAAGTATATCTTGCGATGTCAACATCCTGCCTCATCCCCAGTTCTTCCAGATTCATCCTCCTGCCTCCGTCTTCGCTCTCGTTCCTTCAGGTGTCGTCTATCCAACTCGTAAGCATTCGTTAAAAAGGATAATTTTTCATCCTTTATCTTTTTACCGCTTTCTAGTATATATTTTCAGCATTATAGTTGTAGCAACTAGTTATAATTGACATTATCCTAATTATAAAAGTTTCTTTCTCTCTCTATCTTTCTCTCTGTTATTTATATTACAAGTCGATTAACATTGTGAATGATTTCTTTATAAAAAAAATTACAAAAACAAAACTGTTGATTTAGAATCAACATAGGTTCCCCTTGTTCGATCCAGGACTTACTAGAGTTTCGGTAAAAGTTATCTGATAGCGAATTTTTTTTATGCACTACAACGATGGGTTTTTAACTCAAACTTCTTGTGTACAAAATCTCACTCATCAAGCTTAGAGGTGTAGATTAGTCCTTGTCACTTTAGGAGTAGTGTTAGTGTAGTTCTACTCGCTTTTCAAGTGCCAAATCATTTTGAAAACCATAAAAACAATAAAATCAAAAATACAAAGTGTAGGTTTGCGAGGCAAGAGAGAGAACTAACTTTTGTGACTAACAAATTGGTCTCCTTGGACGACTCTAGATACTACACTATCCAGGTTTACAAATTTAAGAGTTAATTGCATATTTACACGTATAACGACACTATTTTGCATCATTAACAAAATGCGTACTCCGTGCATCAATATGGAAGTGGCATAATCTTCCAAAATGATTAAGACTAGAAGACATCACCACTCCTTTAGTTTCTATTGTTTTACCACTTCACCACTCTCTTTACTTTCCACACGCATTTTCTTTTTTAGTCACTCTACTCATCTGTGTTGACGTTTACCTTGGTTTGTGTACTCAGATCAAGTGAGAGAGCAACCAGTTCCAATGGCTATTGAGGATGATTGTGTAGGGCCTATCCACGCACCGCAATAGTGGTAGTTCCTACTAGTAGCGATAAATTAGTTTGCTTTCCTACTGTAGTCTACCTTATGTTAAAAAACTTAATTGTTTTCCTTTCCTTTCTGCACTATGGATTATTATTGTGATGACTATGGTGTGAATTGCATTTTCTTTTTTATTGGAAAACCATTATCCTACTTTCAATTATGTACTTTATTACGATTGCATATGTGGAATGCTCATGTGTTTTACGTTTAATGCTTATCAGATGACTAGATCTTGGGTAGTGAGACGCAGTCTGGCTTAGTTTCCGTCCAGGTTCGGGTTGGGTCATAACACACGCCCTCAAGGTATTGGCCCAGTTAGCTTGTGATGACTCGAGTCCCACCAAGCGACGAAGCCCGGGTCACCATGTGCTAACAACCAGCATAACATGCCTACAAGATCGTAATCACCCAACACATAATCATAAAATATAAACATAGCCAACAAACAATTCATATTACATAAATTAAACGAACGTAAAATGGGTACTAACTAGAGGATTTATCGCAGAACACAAGTATATAAGTCCAAGGAAATGCACAACCTAAATCACCTTACGAACTGCCATGTATACCTGAGTACGTAACCCAAAAATACGTCAGTAAAAACTGCGTAAAGTAGAAACAACAACAACAGAGTGTAACAGTAACCGAACACAAGAGAAATGGGTACTATAACTTTGATTAATTCATTTATTAGACATCTAGTTATCCGGTTCTGTTTTGTTTATTGGAAGCCCAATTTATTGTAGCCCAAAATTTAACAATCGACGTCTCAGGCACGAGACGATATCATGTAACTTCCTGCAGCGCAAGACCGGTATAAGCCACTGATGAGAGCCTCATCATGAACCTTAACTAGCACATTTTGACCTAAATAAGTATACAAAAGCTCCTACAAAACCTAATGGAAAGCCTAAATAAAAGAACTATAAATCTGAGTACAAAGCAACTCATAAGGGGTAAAACTGTAATTTTACCAATGCAGTACACAAATGGGATGTCTAAGGGTCTAAACACAGGTCAAATGGGCTTAACAAGAGAGAAAGTGCGATGATTTGATCTGAAATGGGTTATAGCAATTTCTAGGAATTAAATGACATTCTGTAACCCTAAAACAAATCCGCTTTAATTCACGAAGTTTTAAGCAAGATTAAAATCAATTAAACCCTCTAAAATTCATGAAAAAATATCCCCTAGGGTTAGAACCTTCAATTTGGCCATTGGAACCTGTCTTGACCTAGATTTAGAACCATACCCAATTTTTTACCTAATTTTAGTTTTTGTGCAAATTGACCGATCAAACGTGATCAAATTTAAAATCAAACTTCACCATTAGATTCCTTAGGCCTAAATTAGGTTCGTACCAAAATTTGGACCTAAGGGAAGGCCATTTTGACTTACTTTACAAATTGGTCCTCATGAATTACTTTTTGACCCTTAACTTTTTGAACCCTTGCACTTTGCCCCCTAGCTTTCCCTTCGTTCTTTGCAAAATGGTCCCTTTGCCACCTCGCGCAGCTGCCCATACCTCCGGCAACCTTGCGCAGAAGATGGCGTCGCATAAGGTATGGGGAGCGATCCCAGAAACGAGAGGGGGGTCCCCTGCGTTGTCATCTTCCGCATGGACCCCCTCCCATGCCCTACCAATGCCCATGCCTCTCATGCGAACACGCGAGAGGAATGGGTCTCTTCTACGGCCATCCTCCAGCAAGCTGCCGACGCTTCCTCCTCGAGATCTTCTCCTCGCCAACACTTACTTAAGAAGCGGTTGGGGCTGCTGGTTTCGACAAGCCTGTTTTGGCCGAAGAAAACCCCCAAACTTCGTCTCCTCCTCCTCCGATCATTTGCCTGCAGGCTCCGGTGACCCTTCTCCTCCTCTCTCGTCGCCCTGCCACCATACCAGTGGCAGGGATAGCTCCGTCGTCGTTCGTCATGCCTTGCCATACCAGCAGGCACCCTCCAGTCTCTCTTCCTCGTCGTCGTCATCTTCCCTACAGGGCGTCGTCTCCGGCGACGGCAGAATTGAGCCGTCCGCCTCCTACCCCCCTTCGTCCTCTTAGCTAGGTAAAAGCTCTTCTGCTTTCTCCCCTCTTTATTTCCCTCTTATCAATTTTTAGTTTCGATCCCTCGACTGCCACTACCACCACCATCAGTTCCACCTCCGGCGAGGCCGCTCCACCTCCACAGGCCATCCCACTCCTCGTTGACAAGTCCATAAGCATCCCCTCACTCCACTCAACATTTTCCCTCATTCACACCACCACTCCACTCACCCAAACACACCCCCGAACACACCCACCTGCACCTCTACAGTGTGCCCTAGGCGCACGGCCACAAACGTTCCCACGCCTCGCCAACCACCTCTGCACATTCGCCACATCTTGGCGAAGCCCCCCAAGGCATCTGACAAGGCTGCGAGGCTGCGCTCGTGTTTTCAGGTGTAGGGCATCTTCCGCCATTAGCGCATGAGCAGAAGCTTGCTTGAAGCAAGCGTGCTGAAGCTCCAAGTCCGCCTAGTCCAGGTATAGCAGCCTTAGGTGTGCGGAACACTCTCACGCACACACTCAGGCCTTCAATTGGAGTCGAAGGCCTCAGCTGCTGCCCCAATTGCTCGCGCCTTCCACCTGCAGGCGCACGAAGAAGCAGGTGGGACTTTAGTCCCACCTCGGATGTGGAGGCGCGCCCGTGATGGTCGTAAATGTTTGTTGGTAATAATTGTTGATCATGTCGTTGTAGTATAGGGTGTATAATATAACATTAAGGATGTCGTATAGTGGTGAGTATGGGTGAGTACCAGTCATTACAACCATTATTATCATTTACTTATTTATCTAATTTTTAAGATGTCGTATAGTGTTGACTTCTTATTGTGCCACAAGTCAATAGTTTATCCATTCTTTTTTTAAAAAAAAGTATCTATTCAATTAAATAAATATAACTTATTTCACATTCAGCAGTTGTTATCTCTTTTTTTTTAATTCCTTGATTTTCCATGGTCCTCTCTTTCTCTTCTCTCACCTCATATCCATGCACCATCTTACCCGATGGCTCAGACAGATATATGGACATCACTCATTCATCTAGAGGGGCTCAGGCAGAGGGACCCACTCCCCATAGCCAACTTGGCAAGGTGACTATTAGAGGGGCTCGATTCCCCTTCCATCTCATCTTTGTCGATGTGCCTGTTACCGCCAAGGCCAATCAATTGAATGCCACATGCATTGCAGATTGGCTTAAAGCGTTCTCTGTCATTGCTAGATTAAAACTTGATGCAGGGGCCTTTACATCACCCTCTCTGCCCATGAAAGATGGGGCATCTATCTACTTATGGCTTGGCATTCTAGAGAGGAAGCTTACTTGAAATTATCTTGGAATCCCCTTGGTGGTACGTTTGAATGGTCACGTAAGGCCCCTCGATAGAATCTCAAATCACTTAAATGGTTGGAGCACAAAGCTCTTTCCAAGGGTCAAAAAAGTGCAGCTCGTAGGGACCATTATCGGTGAACTCCTCAACTATTGATCTGCACCACTTTGGGTAAGGGATATGTCAACCATACCTGATCACTTTCATGTCATTTCATTTGTTGAGGTAAACCTCCCTTAATTTCTTGGACAGCCACGTGCAAACCATTAGAGAAGGGCATCCTTGCATTGAGGGACCAAAGAAAACTCCTAGTTTCTAGTGATTAGAAGAGGATATTTGGATTCCTCAAATCACATGACTCCCAACTGGACTAAATGGGTGAGTAGATATTGTGATGCAGGGACCTTTGCTTCAATGGAAAAAGCATGGGGACTCACGTATTTGAAGGAATATGGTCAGGATGTGAGATCATCTACTTCTTGAATGCCCGCTCATTGACGAGGATGGTTCCATTGAGTATGAACAGCTGATAAAGCAGGGTAGGCTCTTCTCCACTGATTCATGGGAGTAAGTTGGGGAGAGATTGCCAATTATAAGCGACACATCCCCAAGTGAGCTCTTTGGACTCATCACTTTCAATCGTATTGAAGCTTGGGGCATCCCAGTCGAAAAGATATGTATCTTATGCCATATGGAGAATGAATCTAGATCCCATTGGTTCTTTTTTTTTTTTATTGGAGAAGGTGAATATGGTGGCTGTGAGGTTGGATCCCATGACCCCTTAGATGCCTATGGGGGGGCTCTACCACCAGGCCAACCCTTGGTGGTGATCCCATAGTCTTTGAATGTGCCTTCTCCAAGGAGATCCTATGGCATCTACATTACATGACATCATATCCTTCTCTCGGTGTATGACTGAGCACCTGATACATGATGACTATAACCAAAAAAAAAAAAAAAAATGTCCTTGTGAAGAAGGTTAGTGGAACGAGAGAACGCAAGCTTAGGAAACATTTTGAAGAACCAACACCAAGTCGTACTTTGGCAGATACAATCATGTACTTTGTGCAGGTATTAGCTTTACACACCCAATTGTGTTACACACGCCCTCGTAGTTCGATCATGTCAATTTGGGAGAGTAAGCACATTGCCATCAACTAGAAAGCACTCAGCTTCTCCTAAAAACTCATTATCAAGTGTAACCCAACCCATGACTAATTGATCCGAGTTGCATCATTTGGGGATTTTAGTTTTAAGGACCCCAAATGTTGTGTTGTCCCCACTCTCTTGATCCAGTCTTACCGGCTAGGGGAGTAAATCCATGCCATTAACTATCTAGGTGCACTTGTCTTGGAGCTCTTTGTTCAGGTGTATGCTAACCCATATGTGCTATTAGTGGCATCTTTTGTGGATTTTAATTTAGGAGCTTAATAATAAGCCATCCAAAAACACTCCGTTCTAAATATCCGCAAATAAAAAAACCTATCATTAGAAGTTATCTTTTTTGGTTATCAACAAATTTGTTAGGATTCAATTTTCGCATTTTTCTTTTTTTTTGGGTGTTCACCTATTTTTTAGGAATCACTTTAAGTCGATGGAGGCTTAACCATGTATGAGGGTAATTTATAACCTTGCAAATTTGCAATAGTTGTTTTATTTCCATCCTTTAAATTCCAATCCAATTTCCATAGAAGCTTCGTTCGTATAGGTTATATGAGCCTTAGGCATCTTGGTTGGTAGACACACAGTATATGTGTGCACAATACATATATAGCCCAAATTTTTTTCCACACTTTCCATATGGGGATTATGGACTTTGGAAGTTACTAATTAGTTTAGTTATATGCAACTCGATTTGTGGAACAGATCATTACAGATAACTTGAAGGTAGATCACCCTTTCATTCAATGGCAAAGCTCATTATGTAAACGTTGCAAAGTTGTATAAAGGTCATATCCCTCGCAAACCTAAACTAGTCGAGCCACCATCGTAAACAAATTGGGCTAAAACTTTAGTAGCCTCAATGCAATGTTCCAAATATCCATGACATGTCAACGAAATGGCCTTTTTTCTAATGTAGGACCATACACATGTAATGTCAAAATGTAAGAGTATGAGTAATATTTGCCAAATATTAATAATATGCTGAAAATTGCAGCATGGAAGGTATTAGATACAATTCTTAGATTGTTGCCACTTCTTTTTCTAACGGGAACTATTGCCATATTTGATGTCAACAAAGGCGGCTCACTAGTCCATTTCTACCTGTTGTTGTTGTCACAAACTTATCAAAGTGATAAGAGTTATTCTCTTCCTATTCTAAAAGTTAAATAGCACTTATTTCCATCTTCTCCAAGCTAGATTTAAAGTACAATCCTTAGATCTATCAATCCTATTATGGGTTATAACGATCACATTTGTAAGACCATGAACTTCCGATATGTTAACTAGTTCTATAATTGTTTGATCTATATGTTTTATATAATTCAACACTTGAATATCTTTTCGATGGAATTAATGTTTAAATGTCTATCAAATTTTTCCGATATAATTTTATGAGATAGAATTCCAAGATTTTCTTCACACGCCTCCAACGTGCTTCCAAAATGCCTATGTTGAGGGTGTTGAAGTCGTTGAAATTCAACATTGAAATTTTAGCATTTCCTCAGCACACCTCCAAAATGGATATTTCCAAAATCATCAAAATGACGTCATAATTGGCATTTGATACATTGCATCGATATAAAAGTCAAAAGTTTTTTGCATTAATCTCGCAATTCACAAGAACACAAGAAAACACATATAAGAAGGCTTCAAATTATGAGAGAAGCACAAAATTGCACTCTATGGCTCCATCAAAACTTCAAGGAGCAAAGATATAAATTAGAATTTTAAAACATCATCATTTGTTCGACTACTCTGGCAACATAACTTCTTTTTTTCTTAAGAAGAAATGGCAAGTAAGGCCAAACACTAACAACCAACATTGATCACTCAAGATACCAAGCAAAACAAGTTTGAGGCATTCAAGCCTTCCAAAGCAATCTAATAAGATCACCAGACACGCATGTTTAACACAAAAGGGCAAATGAGTGATAAGAAAGGTCATTCACTTTTATTTAGGCAAGTATGGGTAAGGAATCAAGCTACGCAAAGTATGTGTAGCTTATTCATCATCTGAGTATATGTGATGTCTGCGGTAGCAATGCTTCTCCTAATCAGATTCGGAGTGAGACTCCTGCCAATGTTAAATGTAGAGTTCAATCATTATGCATGGATCCTATACGACTACTAGTGGCAAAAAAAAAGCATTGAATCAAGAGGTAATAGGCTCATGTACATCAAACATGGGAAATTAAGATTTTGCTAGAAAAAAACTAGAAAGGATTTTACTTACTCTCAAAAATCCTTTGTTTTATGTAGTGCTATTCTATTAAGGCAATCGCCCTAGAAGACTAAGCAAGGCAAGAATGCCAGACATCACCTTAGAGCCATTCCAAGCGAGGGCTTCATCCAAGTGACTGCTTGGTTGTCTTCTTCGTCACTTGGGTCACCTCATGCCTTGTCACCTTACACCCAATTCACTTTAGTTAAAAAAACCATGACTCTTCTTTAGTCTTAAGTTATATATATATATATGTGTTATTGTTATATATACTGTGTACACAGAAAATGACCTTGTAATAGGCAATTATGGTGAAAGGATAGTGATAGACTAGTGCGCAAGATGTTCTTGGCAATCTCACCTCCTCTTACCATAATTGCCTCTCACAGTGTGTGTGTGTTTGTAGAGAGAGAGAGAGAGGGAGGGAGGGAGGGTAGCAGGGGTGTTATTATGAGAAAAAAGTTCGTGAGAAATCATGAGAAACTTCTAATTCCAATGCTTTAAAAAAACATCATTTAGGTAAGGTACCTCAAAAAATCATAATGGATATATCAAATATTTCCAAGGATTTTCTTTCCCAATCCATTAATACTTATTATTAAATTACCTAAAAGATCATGTTATACATCTCGAATTTACATGAGTGTCTGCAAGCTCCCTACCTAAATATTATTCTTTCAATCCACATTGTTGGATTTCATAAAGACAACTTGTACAAGAACTTCTCACAATTTCTCATGAAATCTTTTTCTCATAATAGCATTTGTGTGTGTGTGGTTTTTGAAAAGGTATATACATACATGTTACTATTAGCTTTGATACATATTATAGGGGGTTCTTACATAGATGTCTGGGAGAGGCACCAGACGTCTGGGAAGGCGCGGGACACGCCCTCCTATGCGATTCAGACATCTGGGAGAGGCACGAGACGGCAGAGAGCGTCTCCAGACGTCCGGAGTGATAGTCGGACGTCTGGAACTAGGTCTAGACTGTTTAGCAGGACCCCTGGACTTCTAAGGAGTAGCGCAAAGTGAGGTATTACCTGGACCCCTTTTTAAGACGTCTGATTTGAGTCAGGGTTGTCGTTTTTGACATGTTTAGGGTCCGTTCAAGGTTCGATTTCCTCGTTTAAGATTCCGTTCTTCTTAGAATTAGTTCCTCTACTTGTTTGAAATACTTGTATCTTGTTCTGACTGGTTCCTTATGATTGATCCTTGTGTTAGGACATCGTTCTGTTGCGGCTTTGGGGGTTGCGGAGGCACGTGGACCTGTCGATCACGCCCCCATTACTCCCGATTTTGCGGGTAGAGTGGCTTCCCTTAGTTAATTACAAACATTAATGCATATCTGAAATAAATGATAGATCCTAGGGTATGGCATGAATCCTAGGACTTGAAAACTAGATTGAATGATAGATCCTAGGGTATGACATGAATCCTAGGACCTGAAAACTAGATTGAATGATAGATCCTAGGGTATGGCATGAATCCTATGACCTGAAAATTAGATTGAATGATAGATCCTAGGGTGTGGCATGAATCCTAGGAACAAAAACACTGAAACGAAAGTCTTGAATGCCTGAATTGCAGTCTTGGATAAGTAGATAGAATCATGATAATTGCCTGTAATTGGATAATAGCTGCCTGTGAAATGTAGAGTACTGTTGCTAGTAACTGTTACATGAAATTTCTGTTGGTTGAAATTAAATACAAGCTGCCTGTATATAAATGGGAAAGGAAAAAAAGTATGAATGTTGGAAACACGTACTATATGCAAATAAACCTGAAATGATGAAACCTAGTATGGCTTGGCCTGAGAAACATGAGCATGAACCCTACGGGGAATTAGGAGTAGAATTCCTGGAAATAAATGGAATGGAACTGGAAAAGTGAATGGGAAAGTGTGTTTTCTCTTGGGTACGTAGTACCAAGGGAAGCACAGGTTACCTCTTAGTGCAGAGCGGAGCCTGCCGCCCTAGGGACCCGGGGTTAGGTCTGGCCACTTTATACTAACTTTTGGCCCTCACATACACCGTACCAGGGAGAGCTACTAGTGTAGTGAGAGAGCTAGCCACCCCCGGGGCCCGGGGTTCAGCTAGTCATCCTACACCAACTTGTTAGGCCCACTGGGCAAACCAAGGTAGTCAGGCGAGGGTGCGCGGATTGTGGAGGGATGAGTCCCTTGTTTGGTTACTATGGAGGGGCTAGACCCCTGTTATTGAGAGGGCTCTGCCCTATACTAGTTCCGTGCTGTGCTTTGGGCGCACCTGTTAACGGAAACGACTGATCGCGTGGCAGTGCAGAGTAGCTATCAATGCATTTATCATGTGTGCTGTAGTCACCGTTACGTCTGTCAGCGACCTTGGGGTGGTTGACTGAGGGTAGGACCACCACGGGGGACTCTCCCGGCCAGGAGAGCACCACGTGCTACTTCTACTTTTCGGAAAAGACTGCAATCAAGATCGTTCCCAGGAGGAACATTCGAGATCAAGAGAAAAACCTGAGAAATAAACCAAGAAAGAGTAATTAGATAAATAAAGGAAGAAATTAAAAACAAAAGCTACTTGTCCACCTTTATTATTTTTCTTAGCTGGCTGGTTGCCACTCTACTCAGCGTTTTGCTGACGAGTTATAATTGTCACCTTTTTCAGGACCAGGTGTTGAGCAGCCAGAGCCTACAGCTGCAGAGGGTGCTGGGCCTAGTAGAGCCCAGTAGTTGTACTTTTGTTGTACCCATTTTCTGTAGTAGTGAGTATTTCTGTTACACCTTTGTACTGGTTTATTGTAAACTTCATATTTCTGTACCTTTTTTAATTCTCTACTGTTGTGGTGGTATGTACTGTAGTAGTTCTTTTCTTTACTGCTGTACTTTTGTTATTGTTAGTTACTTGCATGGTGAATGCGTTTTATTTTACAGCTTTTTGGTTACTTTCTCGTTGGACGACTGGGTCTTGGGATCAGTCGAGTCGGTCCGATTCTTGTGTCCTGTAGGGATTCGGGAATCGGGTCATAACACCATCGTTGCCCTTGGCTCGACAACCTTCAAGTGGTTCCCTGAAATAGCAGCTGAAATGGTTCTTGTAAAAATTGTTATTTTGTGTGCATTTGCTTCCCTTTTGTTGAGTTCCGAAATCCAGAAAAATTACAGTGAATGATTATTTCTATTTCGGTACTAATCTTTATACATATAATGGATCGTGGTCCCTGTAATTCCCTACGGGAGGGAGTGAGATATGTGTGACGTATAAAATGCGAAATAAAAAGATAACAATCTCACAAAATAAGCAATCACACAATTTACACAAGTATTTTTAGGTAGAAACCAAAACTGGGTGAAAACCACCACCTAACCCTCTCGAGTTAAGATTCTTGATCAACAAAGTCGATTAAATCCACTAAACGAACTACTTAAAACGAGGGTAGTTCAGCTTCAGTACAACCACGTTACGAGTACGAGGGTAGCGTTCCTCAACCCCTCCTTTACAAAAGGAGGATTTTGTCTCACGAAGGATACAGAAATTTGCAATGTGAATACCCAACATAATTACAAAGATAAATTATACACAACCTATAGAGCCACAAATTGAATGATTAAATCTAGCTACTATAGGTAAGGGAACTTCCCTTTGGTGGGAGTGCGTCGACGTAACGACGCGGGTGCGTGAACCACGCGGGGGCACCTCGTCGCTCTCGCCATCACAGAGGGAGAGCAGGTGCACAACTGGATTCAAGTTCTCTAGATGTGGAACAAAAGCTTGAAGAGCTAGAGCTTCTTCTAGGTGATCTTCTACTTCTTTTTGACACAAGAGATGTGGAAATGGTATTCAAGGTGTGTCTTGGTGTATATTTGCAAGGAAAGGGTCCTCCTCTATTTATAGAGGCCTTAGGAAGGCTTTGGAAGACCTTAGAAGGCTTCCATAGCCGTTGGGGTTGAACCCAAGGCAAAATAAGCCATAATCAGAATCAATTATGATTCTGACAGGGTCATCAAACATCTGGTCTAGGTATCAGACATCTAGAAAACTTGTTTAAGGAGTCTGGGAACTAAGTCAAACGTCTGATTCTAGGCGGGTTTCCTTCCTGACTTGGTTAAAATCTAAAAAGGGTTCTAGTGTAAGGCCATCAGACGACGTACAGGATGTCTGGCATTAGGTCTGGACGTCTGGAAACCTATTGTACTACGGGAATGGATTCCCAAGATATGTTAACGACTAGGAAATCTGACAAAGGTGATTTTGGGTCAATCAAGGCTCAATGGTCACATATCAGACCTTTGGGGTCCTCTACGGACGTCTGATATAAGCCTAACGGTCATATTCCTCAACATTTACTTGGTAGTTAACGTTCCACTAATTGGACGTCTGATACAAACATCTGACGTCTTCTAAGACGTCTGGACTAAGGTCTAGACGTTTGATATCATCAGACAGAACCTACAAAGTCCATCCTAAGTTGTTGGACGTTTAGTCAGTCCAGCCTAAAAAGTCACCATCAAACATTTGATTTTTAGATTAGTCGCCTGATTAGGCTATCAGAATCTTATTTTGGTTTTCTAAGCTCTTTACAGAAAAGCTAAGTATCCTAAGGTGGTGCAGGTGTTCCTAGGACTACTTTAAGGGTTCTTTGAAACTTTTTAGCAAAAGATCTAGGCACAAAGAATAAAGAGCAAAAGAATTACAAAAGAATACATGAAAAGAGAATCTATCTTATTCTTCTCTTCATGCTTTCGCTCCCCGCGAAGCTCCTTCTCCATCAAGCTCCTCCAATTCGCCATGGATGCGAGCTCGAACTCTGTCTAAACACGTTTTCATTTGCAATTTGACATGAAAACTAAGACTCAAGTAAATATTAAAAGACACGTGTTTTGTTATCATCAAAATAAATAATCGTGGTGCACTAGCACCAATAGTCTCGTTACTGTTTCAATTACTTTATACACTGTTTGATTTTTTTTTCATTTGCTACAGTTCCTCTTTGTTTGCTCTCGCACTCTCTCTCAATATCTTTCTCTGTCGCTCTTTCTCTCTCTTATCTCTTTTTTTTTTCCCTCTTATTTTATTTTTCTTCCACATTGTTTAGTATATATATCCATTTCAAATTTCATTTTTCCCTCTTATTTCGACCTCCTTGACTTGTGCTTTTCCATTATAGGCCAATATTGAGTGTGTTTCTATGAGAGTATGAAATAATACATGTACAAAAAGAGGTAATGTAAACATAATCTAAGACACCGATTGAAAATCAAAATAAACTAAATAATGCATTTTATAGTGAGCAATGTGTTTTGATTTCTAATCAGTGTTTTTTGTTTTTCATTGATCAAAAATCAAGATTCACTAGGCAATGTATTTTATTACAGTATACTTCCCAATTGATATTATTATGAATTTTATACTTTCACAGCAAGGTGCATGGCATTAATGCATATTTTGTTACAGTGTATTTCGCAATTAATATTATTTTGACTTTTATACTTCCGCACCAAGGTGTGGCCTCAAAATTAGTAATATTTAAAAATTAATGCTTATTCATGAGATTATTTAACTTGCAAAATTTATTGATATATTAATTAAATGATAATTTTATACTTGTCTTGTTCTAAAATTGGCACGCTCTTATGATAAGTGACTCTTGAATGAAATGATATGACAAACTCTTAATATTGTGTTAAATAATTATTTTAATAGAATTTGAGGAATAATTAATAAGCCAAATCTGATTGATTAAAGCAATGATATACCAAACTCTTAATATTGTGTTAAATGGCTATTTGTGGATGACTTATATATAAAAAAATTAAATGATTAGTTATCCAACGATGATAAATAAATAAACTTGTTGTGATGAAATGTGAAAATGAATATGGATAGTTGGATGGTCTTGATGAGTTGATCTGATTGAGCTTGGTTGGTAGATAAGGGAGTTGGCTATCCTTTCCTGTAAATTTATGATAGGCCAATTGGTAGGGGTACATCGGTGGATATATACGTTAATATGGTTGACATACGTGCCCAAGTCGTGGAAAGGGCTATCTATAAGCTAACACAGGTCGTGTTTGCACATATATCTCATAATTTGTAGTTGTCACATATTACGACCCGATTCCTGAATCCCTATAGGGCACGAGAATTGGACCGACTCGACTGATCCTAAGACCCAGTCGTCCAACGAGAAAGTAACTAAAAGAATAGTAAAATAAACCACATTCATCATGTATGTAACTAACAGTAACAAAAGTACAGCAGTAAAGAAAAAAACTACTACAGTACATACCACCACAACAGTAAAGAGTTAAAAACAGGTACAGAAATACGATATTTACAATAAAGAGTACAAGGTGGAACAGAAATACTCACTACTACAAAAATACGGTACAACAAAAATACAACTACTGGGCTCTACTAGGCCCAGCATCCTCTGCAGCCGCAGGCTCTGGCTACTCAACACCTGGTCCTGAAAAGGTGACAAAAGTGATACGTCAGCGAAATGCTGAGTAGAGTGGCAACCAGCTAACTAAGAAACAGTAAAGGAGGACGAGTAGCTGTTATCTTTAATTTCTTTCTTTATTTCTCTATTTACTCTTTCTTGAATTATTTCTCAGATCTTTCTCTTGATTTCGAATGTTCCTCATGGGAATGATCATGATTGCAGTTTTTTCCGAAAAGTAGAAGTAGCACGTGTTGCTCTCCTGGCCGGGAGAGTCCCCCATGGTGGTCCTACCCTCAGTCAACCACCCCAAGGTCACTGACAAATGTAATGGTGACTACGGCACGCACGATAAACGCACGGTAGTTACCCCACACTGGCATGCGGTCAGTCGTTTCCGTTAACGGATGCGTCCCAAAGAACAACACAGAACCAATATATGGCAGAGCCCTCTCAGCAACAGGGGTCCAGTCCCTCCACAGTAACCAAACAGGGGTCTTACCCCTCCACAGTCCGCGCACCCTCGCCTTGCTACCTTGGTTTTCCCAGTGGGCCTAACAAGCCGGTGTAGGACGGCTAGTTGAACCCCAAGGCCCGTGGGGTGGCTAGCTCTCTCCCTACACTAGTAGCTCTTCCCGATACTATGTACGCGAGGGCCAAAAGTCGGTACAAAGTGGCCAGACCTAACCCCGGGTCCCTGGGGCGGCTAGCTCCACTCTGCACTAAACATGGGGAACAGTCGCTCTCCTTGGTACTCCATACTCAAAGGCCAGCTCACTTCCCCAATTCCATTCTATTTATCTTTCAGGAGCTCTACTCCTAATTCCCCGTAGGGTTCATGCTCATATTTCTCTGGCCAAGCCATTTTAGGTTTCATCATTTCAGTTTTATTCTCATATAGCCCGTGTTTCCAACATTTAATATCAATTTATATACAAGCAGCTCAAATTTAGTTTTCAACAACAGGAATCACATGTAGCACTTACTAGCAATAGTACTGTATATTTCACAGGCAGCTGTTATCCAATTACAGGCAATTATTATTCTATCTACTTTTCCAAGACTGCAATTCATGTATTCACGGCATTCATTTCAGTGTTTCTGTTCCTAGGATTCATGCCACACCCTAGGATCTATCATTCAATCTAGTTTTCAAGTTCTAGGATTCATACAATACCCTAAGATCTATCATTCAATCTAATTTTCAGATCTTAGGATTCATGCCATACCCTAAAATCTACTATTTATCTCAAGGATGCATTAATGTTGGTAAATAACTAAGGGGAGCCACTTTACCCACAAAATTGGGAGTAATGGGGGCGTGATCGGCAGGTCCGTGTGCCTCCGCAACCCTCAGAACCGCAACGGGACGAGATCCTAACACAAGGATCAATCACAAGGAACCACTTAGAACAGGATAAAAATATTCTAAATAAGTAGAGGAACAAATTCTGAGAAGAATGGAATCTCAAACGCAGAAATCAAACTTTGAACGGACCCTAAACGGGTCAAAAATAACAACTCTGCCTCAAATCAGACGTCTGGAACACCCTCCAGACATCTTAAAAGGTGGTCCAGGTCATACCTCACTCTGAGCTATTCTTCAGACGTCTAGGATCCCGCTGAACCGTCTAGACCTAGTTCCAAACGTCCGACTATCACTCCGGACGTCTGGAGCCTCCCTCTGTCGTCTAGTGTTGTGCCCAGACGTCTGATTTGTGTGGGGGAGCGTGTCCTTGCACCTTCCCGAAACGAACCTGCACGCGTACGCAAACACTCTCAACATAACACGTCTCAAAGCTTTCGGTAGAACGGCCTACATGGCCGTATCCGCAAAAAGGAGGAAGATGAGAAATATCGTACCTTTCAGACGTCTGGATCTCTATCCAGACATTGCCCGCGTCGTCTGAACGTAGGTCCAAACATCTAATTCTGGGAAGGTTTCCCAGAATCAGGACCTCCTCGCCCTCTGCTTGTTGCGCACGGCCGCGCTGCGCCGCGCTCTATCGCCTACTGCCTAAGCTGCGACAGCACCAGGGTAACCTCCCTAGCACCACACTCTCGCCGTGCGCCCATCGGCCAACCCAGGGCTGCTCCGGCGAGCTCACTCTCCCTTCCTCATGTGCTCTGCCTTTTCTCCCTCTCGCTGCACCTCCTCCCCGCACGCACCCGGCAGCAGCTGCTGCCCTCACTCTCTCACTCTCACGCTAACGCTGGATGAAGAAGGAGGAGATGGTAGAGTGGTGGGTGAGGGAGAGGGGTATTTGAAGGCGTCGGGGGAGAGAGAGAAAAGAAAATGCCTGCAGGTCGGCGAGCTCAGTCTACGCATGCATGCGCATAGACTCGCCATTGTACGCCGCAAAAATTTATTTCCAGACGTCTAGGAAGGCATCCAGAAGTCTGGACCGACTCCCAGACGTCTTAAAAAGCATTTGATGTCTTGGGTCTTAACAATATAACATACTCAAAGGAAGTTTCGTCCCTGAAACTTGCACTAACTAGGGTGTAGAGAAAGAACAATATACGCATAGAAAACTCAAAGAGAGTCGAAGCTGATCTGAAAAGACGTACCTTCAAAGAGTTTCGAGTACCGCTCTCGTATCGCCGCCTCAGGCTCCCAGGTAGCCTCCTCGTACCGCTGGCTCCTCCACAAATCCTTCACTAGGGGTACCTGCTTTCTTCTTAGACTCTGGACGGCTCTATCAAGAATCTGCACTGGCCGCTCGGGGTAGGTCAGGTCGTCACCCACCTCGACACTCTCGTGGCTCAAGATGTGACTGGGATTGGCAACGTACTTCCTGAGGTTGGAGACATGGAACACGTTGTGCACACCAGAAAGCTGGGGAGGAAGGGCAAGACTGTAAGCAACGGGTCCAACCCGCTCCAGGACCTCAAAGGGTCCCACGAACCTCAGCGCGAGCTTCCCTCTCACCCCAAACTGCTGCAGGCCCTTCATGGGCGAAACATGAAGGAAGACGTGGTCCCCAACCTCAAACTGTACCTCTCTGCGTTTCCGATCTCCATAGCATTTCTATCTGTTCCGAACAGTACGGAGTCGCCTGTGAATTTGCTCGATCACCTGATGACTCTGCTGGGTCAGCCTGGGGCCAACTTTCCACTTGGTCCCCACCTCAACCCAACTCAAGGGTGCCGTACACCTCCATCCGTACAGAGCCTTGTAGGGTGCCATGCCGATGAACGATTGATAACTGTTATTATATGCAAACTCCGCCAGGGGCAAGTGCTCCTCCCAAGAGCCCCTCCAGTCCAGTACAAAAGTGCGCAAAAGGTCCTCAAGTGTCTGTATCGTGCGCTCAGACAGTCCGTCCGTCTGAGGGTGGTAAGCTGTACTAAACCTCAACCGCGTCCCTAAGGCCTGCTGAAACTCAACCCAAAACTAGGACGTAAAATGGGTATCTCAGTCGGATACGATTTCCCGCGGAACTCCGTGTAGACGTACCACGTCGCGGATATACCTCTCTGCCAACTGCGTTGGTCCCAAGGTGACTCGAATCGGCAAGAAACGTGCCATCTTCGTCAATCTATCAACGATTACCCAGACTGCGTCGTGTCCTCTCTGGGTAACGGGCAAGCCCACCACCAAGTCCATGGTGGTGCTCTCCCACTTCCACTCTGGCACTGGAACTGGCTGTAACGGCCCTGCAGGCCTCTGATGCTCGGCCTTCACCTGCTGGCACACTAAACACTATTGTACGAATTCACCCACATCCCGCTTCATCCCCCTCCACCAAAAGTCGCGTCTCAAATCATGGTACATCTTTGTGTTTCCGGGATGTATGGTGAACCTGGAACCGTGTGCCTCATTTAGGAGCTCTCTCAATAGCTCCTCGTCCCTGGGAACGCACAAACGTCCCCTCATGCGCAGTACCTGGTATGTAAAAGAGAAGTCTCCAGGGTCTCCTGACAGCACCCTGTCACGCAATGACTGTAAGTACGGGTCGGCCATCTGCCCTGTGATGATGCGATCTATCAGCTCTGGCCTCTTCTGTCGTGTCATAGTCATTTCCCACAGTGCCCCAGTAACTCTAGGGGCCGCCAACTGCCCATCTCCTCCATGAGGCTCCAGCTCTGCGCTTGTAAACTGGCCAAGTGGGCGGGCGCCTTCTGGCTCAAGGCGTCAGCCACCACGTTGGCCTTTCTCAGGTGGTAGGAAATGCTGCAGTCATAGTAACCAACGTCTCTGTCTCATGTTAAGCTCCTTCTGATCAAACAAGTATCTGAGGCTCTTATGATCTGTGAAAATCTCAAAAGTCTCACCATACAAGTAGTGCCTCCAAGTCTTCAACGCGAAGACGACAGCTGCCAGCTCTAGGTCGTGGGTAGGGTAGCTATGCTCATGGGGCTTCAGTTGCCGCAAAGCGTAAGCGACAACGTGGCCCCTCTACATGAGCACACCCCCTAATCCGTGCAAAGAGGCATTCGTGTACACAACGAACCCGCCACTACTGTCTGGGATGGTGAGCACGGGGGACGAAGTCAGCCTCTCCTTCAGGTCCTGAAAACACGCCTCACAGGCATCTGTCCAAGTAAAGGGCACGTCCTTCCGGGTCAGCTGTGTCATAGGATGTGCAATCTGCGAGAAGCCCCTGATAAACTGCCTGTAGTAGCCTGCCAGTCCCAGGAAATTGCGGTTCTCAATAACTGTACGCGGTCTATCCCACCTGAGCACTACCTCAACCTTAGCTGGGTCCACAGCCAAGCCATCCCCAGAGATCACATGACCCAAGAAGGTCACCTCCCTCAACCAGAACTCGCACTTGCTGTATTTGGCATACAACCTACGTCGTTTCAGTGTGTCCAGAACCATCCGCAAGTGCTGTCCATGCTGCGTCTGATCTCGAGAATAGATGAGCACATCATCAATGAATACCACCACGAACTGGTCCAAGTACGGTCTAAACACCCGGTTCATCAAATCCATGAATGTAGCGGGGGCACTGGTGAGCCCAAACAGCATGACCAAAAACTCGTAGTGTCTGTACCGGGTGCGGAAAGCTGTCTTGGAGACGTCTGCCTCCTTGATCCTCAACTAGTGGTACCCAGACCTCAAGTCGATCTTGGAGAATACCGTGGCACCTCACCGCTAGTCAAACAAGTCATCAATCCTCGGCAGCGGATACCTGTTCTTGATGTTAACCCTATTCAGCTATTTGTAGTCCACACAAAGGCGTAGGATACCATCTTTCTTCTTTACGAACAAAATCGGGGCTCCCCATGGAGATACACTGGGCCTCACAAAGCCTTTCTCCAGAAGATCATGAACTGAGACTTGAGCTCTTACAGCTCAAGTGGTGCCATCCTGTATGGTGCTGTGGAGATGGGGCTGGTCCCCGGTACCAGTGAGATCTCAAACTCGATCTCACGCTCGGGCGGTAGTCCTGGAAACTCATCTAGGAACACTTCGGGGTACTCTCTGACCATCGGGATACTCTGGAAGTCTGCCACAGGGCTGGGCTCTGCCACCACACAAGCTAGGAAGCCCTCACACCCCTGGCTCAAAAGTCTCGCCGCCCGAAGTGTAGAAATGCACCTGAAACCTCCATCCACTGGCTACTCGTGGAACTCGAAAGAAGGCAACTCCGGTATGGAGAAGACGATCTTCCTCTCAAAGCAGTCCACCAAGGCGTGGTAAGCGGACAGCCAGTCCATCCCCAGAATTATGCCAAAGTCCTCCATCTGTATCATAATCAGGTCAGTGAGAAGGCTGTGTCCCCCCAACACTGACCTCACAACCCGTACACCTCCTCAGCTACAAACAGCTGACCACTCGGACCTCTAATCACGAACGGATCCTCTAACAACATACAATCCTGCCCCAAGCTAACCGCAAAACTGGCAGCGACAAACGAGTGCGTAGCGCTGGAATCGAAAAGCATGTAAACAAGTCTGCCGGAAACTGAAACCATACTTGCCACCACTAATCCCGAAGCTCTGGCATCCCTGTGTGTCAGGGCGTTGATACACCCCTCAGCCCTAGGTGCGGACGAAGCAGCCACACTCTGAGTCGGACGGGTAGCAGCTGGTCGGTACCCTCCCCATGACTGCTGTCCTCCTCCTCGCGCCTAGAAACCGCAGCCTCCTGCTCGCTCTCCAGTGCTCGGCGCGGGAAGCATCTGCTAACCTCCTGTCCTAGACGAGCAATCCCTCCTAATGTGGCTCGGCTGGCCACACTGGTAGCAAAGGGGGACTCAACTCCCACCCTCAGTGGGTCCCTACTGACGGTTGGGCGGGGGTCCAGTGCTAGCAGCTGACCCCTGTCGGGGGCCCCCAAAGGCCATTGATGGCGCCGCAAAACGTGACGGCTCTCCTGCGGGCGCCATGTGTTTTTCCTCTCTCTTCGGCCCTGTGAAAAGTCTGGCTGGTAAGGCAGCTTCCGCCCGCTGTCAGTGTCACGTGCGGACGGGTTGGTCTCTTCGTACGTTATAGCTGCCTCCACCACCCTCGATAACATAGGCAGCTTCAGGGGTTTGACATACCCCCGAATCGCAGGCCGGAGCCCCTCAGTGAACCTCCAAAGCTGCTCCTCCTCAGTAACCACAGCTGTCGCTGCGAAGCAAGACAGCTCCAGGAAACGCGTACAGTACGCACTCACGGTCTTCGTCCCCTAGTGGAGAGTGTGGAACTCCCTCCTCCTCTAGTCCTGCCACGTCTGGGGAAAGTACTGCTTGCAGAAGAGGGTGACGAACTGGTCCCAAGTCGGCTCATCCCTCTCCTGACCCCTAACCGCCCTCCACCACCTGTGTGCCGTGATCTCCAGCTGGTACGTGGCAAAGGCCATGCGGCACTCCAGAGGGGGGCGAAGGGTGTCAAAAACCTTCTCGATCTGTTCAAGCCAGTCCTTTGCCGCGGTCGGGTCCTCATCCCCCTTGAAGGAGAGGGGCTTCAGCTTCCGGAACTGTCCGAAAAGCTCAAAGTGGCGCTGAAGTGGAGATGTCGGTGCACCTCCAGGTAAAGAAGCCTCGTGCTCGGAAGTGCCGGAGGAAGGTGGGGATGGTGGAGGCCCACCCTCTCCCCCGCGTCTAATGCCTTGTCCGTCGCGTGGTCCCACAGAGGACTCCCCCTCCGCAGCCCCAGGGAGCGGCGCTCGTGGTGGCGGGTGGAGCTCCTCTCGCACGATGTCCCATATCAACTGGGCGAGGTCCTGGGCCTAAATGCCCGGGAGCAGTGGCTGGTCCACTGACGCGTCGGCCTCAACGGGCCTGCCCCTCCGACCTCGTCCTCGGCCGCGTCCACTGCCGACCTCGCTACCTCCTCGTCGAGGCATCTCCTGCAAGGAGTCGCGAACACGGAACAGAAAAGACGTCAAAACTAATCGATATTCAACGAAGTAACCTTAAAACAGATGTCAAAAGGTACGTTGTGGTGGCTACTCTAGTTACAGGCACGTGAATTGGCTATTTTCCAGCCAGTTGGTTCACTTCTTGGGACAACCTTGCTCTGATACCATCTTGTTACGACCCAGTTCCCGAATCCCTACAGGACACGAGAATCGGACCGACTCGACTGATCCCAAGACCCAGTCGTCCAACGAGAAAATAACCAAAAGAACAGTAAAATAAACCACATTCATCATGCATGTAACTAACAGTAACAAAAGTACAACAGTAAAGAAAAGAACTACTACAGTATATACCACCACAACAATAAAGAGTTAAAAATAGGTACAGAAATACGATGTTTACAATAAAGAGTATAAGGTGGAATAGAAATACTCACTACTACAGAAATACGGTACAACAAAAGTACAACAACTGGGCTCTACTAGGCCCAGCACCCTCCGCAGACGCAGGCTCTGGCTGCTCAACACCTGATCCTGAAAAGGTAACAAAAGTGACATGTCAGCGAAACACTAAGTAGAATGGCAACCAGCTAGCTAAGAAATAGTAAAGGTGGACGAGTAGCTGTTATTTTTAATTTCTTTATTTATTTCTCTATCTACTCTTTCATCAATTATTTCTCAGATCTTTCTCTTGATCTCGAATGTTCCTCATGAGAACGATCTTGATTGCAGTCTTTTTCGAAAAGTAGAAGTAGCACGTGGTGCTCTCCTGGTCGGGAGAGTCCCTCGTGGTGGTCCTACCCTCAGTCAACCACCCCAAGGTCACTGACAGACGTAACGGTGACTACGGCACGCGCGATAAATGCACAGGTAGCTACCCCGCATTGACACGCGGTCAGTCATTTCCGTTAACGGGTGCATCCCAAGGCATAGCATGGAACCAGTATAGGGCAGAGCCCTCTCAGCAATAGGGGTCTAGCCCCTCCACAGTAACCAAACAGGGGTCTTACCCCTCCACAGTCTGCGCACCCTCGCCTGACTACCCTGGTTTGCCTAGTGGGCCTAACAAGTCGGTGTAGGACGGCTAGCTGAACCCCGGGGCCCGTGGGGTGGCTAGCTCTCTCCCTACACTAGTAGCTCTCCCCGGTATTGTGTACGTAAGGGCCAAAAGTCAGTACAAAGTAGCCAGACCTAACCCTGGGTCCCTGGAGCGGCTAGTTTCGCTCTGCACTAAACAGGGGGGACAATCACTCTCCTTGGTACTCCGTACTCAAGGGCCAACTCACTTCCCCAATTCCATTCTATTTATCTTTCAGGATCTCTACTCCTAATTCCCCGTAGGGTTCATGCTCATATTTCTCTAGCCAAGCCATTTTAGGTTTCATCAATTCAGTTTTATTCTCAAATAGCCTGTGTTTCCAACATTTAATATCAATTTATATACAAGCAGCTCAACTACTTTTATATTTCACAGGCAGCTTGATGTAAACACATTTACACTACTTAAAATGTCTATTTATGCATGTTCTTAAGCATAGGATTGCATTTCATGATATAAATATTGCATAACATGCATCATCTTACATTTAGAGTAGTTTGAATAAAATGGAGGTTAATTGTCTCCTTTTATGTGCTTGGACAGGGCAAACATTTTATCGGGGCCTTGGATCAAAGATCCAACCGTATGGATGATCAGGGCGACGATTGGAGTTCAACAACTCCAAGATCGCCCTAATCAGACATCCGTAGCATCAGATAGTGACCGGGGAACCCTAAAAGATCAAGAGCCAGGATGGTGAAACTCTGCACTTCAGATGACAAATCCGACTACATGGATGAATTCGGATGGACGATCGCAGCCCAACGATGCAAAAATCAAGTCAATCCGACATCCGTGGCACCATCTACAACTTCCAGAAGATGGACGGCCAAGATAGCACCACGTGGCGCCATCTCGACCACCCAAACGGCCGCACGCATTCCACAAAGGCCCCGCACCCGCTCCCTCTCCGCCGTTGGATCATGATCCAATGGCTATGGTCGGCCGCTCTTAAAAGCGTCTGCTCGACCATCCGCGCCCCGTAGTGCAGCGGTCGAGAATGCTTACGCGATCAGCGGGCGCAGGTTCGAGCCGCAGCAGAGGGCTGGAGGCACGGGCGATTGGGCGCGGGTGGAGCGTCAAATGGAGATCGGACGGCCGCGTGCCCTCGATAGCGTCCACGCGCAATTGAACGCGCGGCACGGACGCGCCATCACACGCGGGCGGGCGCGCAACGCAGCGGGCGGAGACGCATCTTAAGCCGTCCGATCTTGAGATCGGACAGCTGAGAATCGACGAACGTGCGCAAGCGTTGCACGCGCGGGCAGCTGAGCGGGCGTGCGTGGGCGCGGAAGCTACGCCCACGTTGGGGGCTTTAGCGACGGTTTTATCCGTCACTAAAGATCCCTCATTTATTGTTTTGAAGTTGTAATGTCCATTTTGCCCCCACTCTTTGCAACTATAAAAGGAGACCCCCTCCATACGAAATTTTCATCCCTTCCTTCTCCTCTCTACCCCTCCAAAGCTCAAGAGAAGCTTGTCCCACACCCGGGATGCTTCTCGCGAGATAAAGTCCAATTTTCGTTCCCCTTCGGAAGTGGATCCTGCGACGACGACGGCGTGCTGCTTCGTTCCCGTTCTTCTGCTTCGTCCTCCTTCATCCTGCTCCATTCTCTTTCGTCCAGGCGTCGTCTCGTCCGGCTCGTCCTCCAAGCAACCGTCGAGGAGGATAACTTCTCTCTCCCATTCTTATTTGCAGCTTTTCTAGTGTAGAATTTTCATGTTTTATAGTGTAATTGATTTCCCGCTTTCTAGTGTA
The DNA here is from genome assembly GCA_037157565.1 of Thalassia testudinum. Classification (NCBI taxonomy): domain Eukaryota; kingdom Viridiplantae; phylum Streptophyta; class Magnoliopsida; order Alismatales; family Hydrocharitaceae; genus Thalassia; species Thalassia testudinum. Next base: position 110,281,217 of record JAZHRO010000022.1, on the reverse strand, counting down.
ACTTTTATTTAGTTTAATTGTATAAACAGTTGAAACATTGAATGCATGTTCTTTCTCTCTCTCTCTCTCTTTCTTTTAGTCTGATAGATCCATTGTAATTATATCGTCTTGCTTATTAAAAATCCTAAAAAATATAATTGCGAATATAGATCAACGTAGCCTCCCTGTGTTCGACCCGAAATTCTTTTCGGTATAAATTTTATTTGTTGAACACGAATTCTTCGCTTTTAAGCTACAACGACAGGTTTTCTAAAATCAAACACGTTAGCGTAGCGATTAGCAATACATTCAACATTTTGGCGCCGTTGCCGGGGAGGCAACGATTTTCGATCTTTTCTTCGCATTTCTTGCACTTTATTTTTTTCTAACTAGCTTTCTCTTGTGTCTATTGTTTTGCAGGGACCTCCATCAAGGAATCAACAAGCGGTAGACTAGAGTAAAGTGCAGTTGAAGACAACTGTAAGTGTTTCCCCTATTCTTTCCCCCTCCATAGATTTCATTCGTCACATTAAATCCAAATCCCAATTAACCTAGGTGTTTGCATAAATCCTAGGAATAGTTTGGTTGTTTGGATTTCTACTCACATTCATTCCACCCTCATTCAAAAAATAAAAAAAAATAAAAAGATAATCTTGTGGGGTAATTTCCAACAAACACACAACAAACACCCACATTCAAAGCACTTGATCAACTCGATTTGTTTTCTACTCAATCGGGTTCTGATCTGTGGAACCGATACACACAAAGCAACACATAACAGAGTAGAAATTATTCTAGGTTAACCATTTTTTTTGAGTGCCTAACTTAGTGGTGCATTTGTGGCCAATTGTTTGAGTTGTTTGGGCCACACCACTTTATTTAAAACCAACTCATCAAGTAGCTCCTCCTTAGGATTTTCAATCTAGGTATATTCCAGGCACTCCACTTTCTTTCTGATCTTAAAGGAAAATAATCTTCACCGGTGTTTTACAACTTGGTTTTCCTAGAAACTTGATTGCAATTCACCTAATTTGAAACTCTAAAAGCTACTTAAGCAAGATTTGAACATTAAAATTCACACATTATAAATAATCTTGCTTGAAAACCTTGGTTGTGCACACACTTGCACAAATTTCAATCAATCATTAAGGGCACAACCCATTGTAAGGGCCCATCACATTCCATAAGCACCACAATCCCAGGCCTTAATAAAATTGAGTAGACGTTGGCCTTAAGGTTTGATTTGCTCTTCAGGGCCTAGTCTGAGATTATTTTTGATTAACCTACTTGTACTGGTTAATCTAATGTCTAGCTAGGGGAGTAGCGTTAAACGACCGCGGTTGGGGGGTACACTAGGAACCGGAGGCGAAAGCCAAAGGAAGAACCTTCTCCCCAGTCCTTCCTTCTAACTGGTTGGATTAAATAGACGCAAGTAGAGTAAATCACTTACAGTCTTAAGGCTGGTTTTGGGAGTCAGTAGATCCTTAGGCTACCCCACTTAAGGGCAGCCTTGTTTTGTTGTGCTGCAGGGTCCCTATCCCCAGTTCTTCCGACCTTCTCCTAGTTTATGCTGGGAAGACGGCCATTGAATCCTCGATTGGAAGGACCGTTAGAACATTCTAGGAGGCGCAAGTTAGATTTTGGTCAATTTGATCCCATGGCCGAACAACAGCCTCCTCTGCTTGAAAATCCACAGGAAGAATTTCGAAGGCAGTTGGAACAAATGCAGAGAATGGTTCCAGAGAATGCAGGGCGCTCAGCCCTTGAAGGATTTTTATGTTCCTTCAAATTACGGGGAACGTCCCGGCGTCCAGATTCCAGCCAGTGACGTAGAAATCAAGCCCCAGGTGTTAAGCCTGATTAAACATTATCATGGGCTTGGCTCCGAAGATCCGTTTCAGCACTTGGAAGATTTGACCACTTTGGTCCAGACCACCAAGGCTCGAAACGTTAACGAGGAGCAAATGATCATGAGGCTCTTCCCCCACTCTCTTAGGGATAAAGCCACGCATTGGTATAGGACAATAGGAAGACCAATTACAACTTGGAATGAGTTGAAATTGGCCTTTCTGAAGAAATTCTTCCCAGTCGGTCGTACCAATGCTTTGAGACGGGCAATCACTACCTTTACCCAGTGGCCGGGGGAGCAGTTTCATGTGGCCTGGGAGAGATTCCAGGACTTATTGCGGAGGTATCCATACCACGAGGTGCCGAAATGGCAACTCGTGCAGATCTTCTATCATGGGTTGAATGAGTAACTCAGAAACCATGTGGATGCTTCTTGCGGAGGCAATTTTTTCAATAAAGATGCAGATAGTGCACATGATTTATTTGAGGAAATAAGTGAGAATTCAATTAATCATGCCTCCATGGATACTTTTAACCGATCCCAGCAACCCAGATCAAATGTCAATGAAGTCCATGACTCTCATTCATTTGATATGGAATTGATTTGTAATAAACTTGATAAGGTAGACTTGGTTGCTAAAAGAATGGAAGAGTGGATGGCTGGCAATTCTATGAACAACTCTCAATCCACTCAATCCCAAAATTTGGGATTCCATTCCTCACGAGCTCCTTCTGGACGGGAGTTCGTGAATCAACTCGATGCAACTCAACCTATGAGTCAGCATTTTTCGGAATCCCATGGGTTCCCAACTGGGGCCTTTGATTCCTGTTTTTCTGATCCTTCCCTTTCTTTCTCTCCATCCTCACCCTATGAGGATGCCTGTGCTATACAAGAGAATGTTAGATCCAACCCCTACTCGAATGCCTATAATCCAGGTTGGAGAAACCACCCTAACTTTTCTTGGAAAAATCCGGGGCAACAGACCCAATTCCGACCCGGCAACTATGCTCCGCAACGACCAATGGGTTAGGGTCAAGTATATACTCAGTTGCCTTCGAATCAGGTCAATCAGCCAGCTTGGAATGCCCGTCAACCCACAGGGCAGGCTGATTTGAACCGTCAAATGGTAGAGATGCAAGGATCTATGCTCCAGCTCATGCAGCAAATGAAAAACTCGTTGGACAACTTGCAATCCGGGCTCATTGCTAACTCTCGTCAACCCAGATCTCTACCATCCCAACCCGTACCCAACCTGCGAAACATTATAAATTCGGGCAATCAAGCCCAAGGTACGGAAATCAGAGGGACTCGCACGCACATGCTCAGGTGGTTGAGCAGAGTTCCTCGTCTTCTTCTGCAAATCAACAATTCATGGTCAATCAAGCCCCTCCAATCTTTCCTAACCCTCCCCAAGACCCAAATTCTTACGCTTCTGCAAATTCTGTCACTTTGAGGAGTGGTAAGAAGACTCAGGATCCGTAACCACACTTCTAATCTTTTGAATCCTGAAGAACCTGAGGAGAGAGAGGAGAATTCTAGAGGAGAAATCAAGGCTCAGGAACCAGATTCCAAAGATCTGATTCATGTTCCTTTTCCTGAAGCCTTAACCAGAGCAAAGAAGAAGAGGTCTGTTGATAGCAATGAGGAGCTTCTGAATTTATTTAAGAATGTTGAGATCAATATCCCGCTCCTTGATGCTATCAAGCACATACCGGCTTACGCAAGATTTTTAAAGGAATTATGTACACAAAAGCGTAAGTCGAGAGAATCTGTTCCGAGAAAGGTGGTACTCTCCGAGCAGGCTAGTTCTGTTATCCTACACTACCTCCCTCAGAAAAAGAGAGATCCTAGGGCTCCTTTGATTTCTTGCGTTATCGGGGATTACACATTTGATAGAGCACTTTTGGATCTCGATGCATCCATCAACCTAATTCCGACTTCTCTCTACGAGAAGTTTGGGTTAGGTGAACTTCGCCAACTTCAGTAACGCTACAGTTAGCGGACCGTTCGGTCACAAAACCGCGAGGCGTTATTGAAGATGTTATAGTTAAGGTTAAGGATTTCTATTTTCCTGTAGATTTCCTTGTCCTTGATATGGATGTACCAGATAATCTAAGGAACTCGCCCATCATTCTGGGGCGTCCGTTCCTGGCTACCGCAAAGGCCAACATTAATTGTGAAAGCGGTAGCATGGAAATCGCCTTTGGGGACCAACGAATGAAATTGGATATTTTTAAGGCGATCAACAAATTTGAGGATTGTGGATTTATTGAGGAACTTGATGAGGATAATGTTAATATTGAAACTTGTTTGACAGTTTCTTCAATTGAAAGTTCCTCTTTGGTTGATGAATTTGACCCGCAACCCTCTGACCTGACATCTTCGGAAGAGGTTACTGATTTTGTTCACTCAAAACATCTTCCTCTTGTTGAATCTTCAGCATCTACCCTACCATCAATCATCACCCCACCCCAGCTTGATTTGAAACCATTGCCTGGGAATTTAAAATATCAATTTTTAGGACCTCAGAATACGCTCCCTGTGATTATTAGTGTTAAATTGCCAAAGGAGTGAGAAATTAAATTAATTAAGGTCCTAAAGGAATATAAGGAGGAAATTGGTTGGATCATTCATGACCTCAGGGGGATCGAGCCATCTTACTGTAATCATAGAATATTTTTGGAAGATGGATCCCACCCTTCTCGCCAGATGCAGAGGAGATTGAATCCAAATATGCGAGAAGTGGTCAAAAAGGAAATCATCAAGTGGCTCGATGCAGGAATTATTTATCCAATCTCTGACAGTCCCTGGGTAAGTCCCGTTCAGATTGTTCCAAAGAAAGGCTGATTACTGTTGTGACTAATGAGAGGGGTGAATCTGTCACAACTCGTTCAGCTTCCTCTTGGAGAGTTTGTATTGATTACAGGAAGCTAAACACAACCACTAAAAAGGATCATTTTCCCCTGCCCTTCATTGATCAAATCTTGGAAAAATTAGCCGGGTAGAAGTACTTCTGTTTTCTTGATGGTTACTCGGGATACAACCAAGTTCCTATCCATCCCGAGGATCTGGAAAAAACTACTTTCACCTGTCCCTACGGAACCTTTGCTTTTCGTAGGATGCCTTTCGGGTTATGCAATGCACCTGCGACTTTTCAAAGGTGTATGCTAGCTATATTCTCCGACATGGTGGGAGAGTTTATGGAAGTCTTCATGGATGATTTCTCTATTTTCGGAGAATCATTTGACTCTCGTTTGGCTAATTTAGAAATGATTCTTAAGCGATGTATCAAGACACGACTGGTCCTTAGCTGGGAAAAGAGTCATTTCATGACCCAAGAGGGCATCGTTTTGGGTCATGTAATCTCTGAACGGAGAATTGAAGTGGACAAAGCTAAGGTTGATGCTATCGCTAAACTTCCTCCTCCCACATCTGTTAAACAAATCAAATCATTTCTTGGCCATGTGGGATTTTATCGAAGATTCATCAAGGATTTCTCGAAGGTTGCTCGTCCTTTGAGCAATCTTCTTGCCAAAGAAACGCCGTTTGTTTTTGACGAATCATGCCGAAAGGCATTTGATTTTCTGAAAACGACAGTCACCTGTGCTCCAATTTTGCAACCACCAATTTGGACAGCTCCTTTTGAGATCATGACCGACGCTTCTGATTACGCGGTCGGGGCTGTCCTGGGTCAAAAAATTGATCGAAAGCCCTCTGTCATTTACTACGCTAGTAAAACTCTGGATGAAGCCCAGAGGAATTACACTGTTACTGAGAAGGAATTACTAGCTATAGTATTTACTTTGGAAAAATTCAGGGCTTATCTCTTAGGGTCTCATGTTATCGTTTATACCGACCACTCAGCCTTGAGACATCTCTTGGCTAAAAAGGATGCTAAACCCCGGCTTATTCGTTGGATTCTTCTTCTTCAAGAATTTGATCTTGAAATTAAGGATAAAACTGGGGTACAAAATGTGGTGGCAGATCATTTGTCGAGACTCCTAGGTGATTCTTCTTATCCGAACATTCCAATTGTTGATACTTTTCCGGACGAAACCATTCTTACAGTTTTAGGTGTCCACACTCCATGGTTTGCTGACATTGTTAATTATTTGGCCGTTGGTCAAATCCCCCAGGATTGGACCAAGCAACAACGGGATAGACTCAAATCTGAGGCCAAATACTACTTTTGGGAGGACCCTGAATTGTATCGCATCGGCTCTGATCAGATTATTCGCCGATGCATACCGGAGAATGAATTCAACAATATACTCGAGTTCTGCCATGCATCTGGGTGTGGTGGACATTTCTCCGAGAGAAAGACGGCTGCAAAAATCTTGCAATCTGGCTTCTATTGGCCGTCTTTATTCAAGGATGCCCAGGATTTCTCAAGGTCATGTTCTCGATGCCAGGCACTTGGGAGCATAACTAAGAGAGACATGATGCCCCTAAACCCTATTCTTCCTGTCGAAATTTTCGATGTTTGGGGCATCGATTTCATGGGACCCTTTATCCCTTCATTTGGACATCAGTACATTCTTGTTGCTGTTGATTATGTGTCCAAATGGATTGAGGCAATTCCCACCCGAACCAATGACCACAAGGTGGTCATCAATTTTGTCAAGAAAAATATCTTCAGTAGGTTCGGGATTTCGAGGGCTATCATCAGTGATGGTGGCACTCATTTTACTAATGCCCAATTCCGGAATTTATTGGCCAAATACGGGGTTAATCATCGAATTTCCATACCTTACCATCCCCAAACGAATGGACAAGTCGAGATCTCCAATCGAGAGATCAAGAACATTCTGCAAAAAATGGTTAGGCCTGATCACAAGGATTGGACTCAAAAGCTTGAGGATGCTCTTTGGGCCTACCGTACGGCGTATAAAACGCCCATCGGCATGTCTCCATTCCGTTTGGCGTATGGAAAGGCGTGCCATCTACCCATAGAGATTGAACACAGGGCATTCTAGGCAATCAAACAATGCAATTTAGATTTGAATCTAGCTGGAAAGACCAGGAAACTCCAACTATCTGAGTTGGAGGAGCTTAGAAATGATGCTTATGAGAATGCCAAGATCTACAAGGCTCGGACCAAAGCTCTACATGATCAATTGATTTTCCGCAAGAGCTTTGAGCCAAACCAGAAGGTCTGGTTATTTGATTCTAAACTTAAGCTCTTTCCTGGTAAACTTAGATCTAAATGGAATGGCCCATTCATAATTGATCAGATTTTTCCTAATGGTGCCATTCAGATTTCTGACCCAAAGACGGGTAACAACTTTAAAGTCAACGGTCAACGTCTGAAGCCTGTTGTTGACCGTAATCTCCCAGAACCCGTCTCAGACTCTGTTGCTCTAGCCATTCTGTGACTTCTTTGGCTGAACTTCGCCTAGCTGACGGCATTAAACTCAGCAGTTGTACATATGACACAAGGCTGATACGAGCTTCATATCCAGGTGACATCTTTCATATTCTACCCTTTCTTTCATGTCTCTTTTTCAATGAGGACATTGCATCAGCTAGGCATGGGGGGGTGGATTCATTCTTAAATTATTTGGTCAGCTTTGTGAAATCCCTATAAATTGTCTCTCTTCTTATTAAAAAAAAAAATTTAGGAAGGATTAGTTGGACATTAGGACTTTTCAATCCTAAGAAATTTTACATTAAGATCTGAACATAAAGACCCCTCAGGTCTTTGGACTTAATTAACCTGTGTATCCACTAAAATGTGGATTTGTCTTTGAGTCCTCGCCATCTTAATTCTATTATAATTGGAATAAATAAGTTTGGGTGATAAGTACACGACTTATCAACCCGCCCTCTGATTTGATGGAATTTTGAGTTTCAAGCATCTATACACTTTCTTTGCACTGACTCGCTGTTCGGCGATTCTAACGGAAATTGGGTAGCTAATGAACCTTCTAGGGTGATATGGCTGGCAAGTTATCGTGGGTAACAGCCCATAGGTAGGTTGTCCAGAGCCCAGTCACTGGACCTTTCTTTTTTTTTTTGCTGCCTATAGGTAAATCTTAGACCAGGGAAGCCACCTACTTAAAAAAAAAAATCAAAAAGAAAAGGAGAAAGAACAAAAAGAAATAAGCCACACTTCACCACACGAGTATGGCTGGCAAGTTGTCGGTGGTAACAGCTCATCGACCGGTTGTCCAGAACCCAGCTCAGAAAATGCACTAAAAATTCCCAAAACACTTAGGAAGAAGTGGAGAAGTAGAATAAACCGGGGAGATATACACTGGATTCACCCTTGTGTTGACCCCATAAAAAAATAAAAGTAGGGGGAAAGCTACCGGTTGTAAAGATACACCTTTAGGTAGAATTCTTGTTAGGTCACCTAGAGGCGTAGAAATCCGAAGTCCGTTTTAATTACCGGTCAACGAGTCTATCACAATCACAATAAGATGCTTAAAACTTAGTGTTCTCATCAAATCTTGGGTGAGTTAAATGACCGTAGAAAGCCACTCTTAAACCCTAAAATTTGAAAATCCAAAAAAATTTGAAAAGAGTAAAAAGAGAAAAAGAAATTTTTCTTTGAATAAGGCGAGGGCTTGAGGCGGTCTGCATTTTGGCTGATACCCGGGCACTGTTGTGTCTTTGAAAGTTCAGTTCCTAAGTAGACAATTTCTTAATGACTGAAAATAACTTAGGTCCAAATAATCCAACCTAATTCTTTTATAAATAGCATATAGTTTTTGCTAGGGACTAGCAAAAGATAGGCATGGGGGTATGATGTAAACACATTTACACTACTTAAAATGTCTATTTATACATGTTCTTAAGCATAGGATTGCATTTCATGATATAAATATTGCATAACATGCATCATCTTGCATTTAGAGTAGTTTGAATAAAATGGAGGTTAATTGTCTCTTTTTATGTGCTTGGACAGGGCAAACATTTTATCGGGGCCTCGGATCAAAGATCCAACCGTATGGATGTGATCAGGGAGACGATTGGAGTTCAACAACTCCAATATCGCCCTAATCTGACATCCGTAGCATCAGATAGTGATCGGGGAACCCTGGAAGATCAAGGGCCAGGATGGTGAAAATTTGCACTTCAGATGACAAATTCGACTGCACGGATGAATTCGGATCGACGATCGCAGCCCAACGACGCAAAAATCAAGTCAATCCGACATCCGTGGCACCATCTACAACTTCCAGAAGATGGACGGTCAAGATGGCTCCACGTGGCGCCATCTCGACCTCCCAAACGGCCGCACGCATTCCACAAAGACCCTGCACCCGCTCGCTCTCCGCCGTTGGATCTTGATCCAACGGCTGTGGTCGGCTTCGCTTAAAAGCGTTCGCTCGACCATCCGCGCCCCGTAGCGCAGCGGTCGAGCGCGCTTACGCGACCAGCGGGCGCGGGTTCGAGCCGCAGCAGAGGGCTGGAGGCGCGAGCGATTGGGTGTGGGTGGAGCATCAGATGGAGATCGGACGGCCGCGCGCGCCCGCTAGCGTCCACGCGCAATTGAACGCGCGGCGCGGACGCGCGATCGCACGCGGGCGGGCGCGCAACGTAGCGGGCAGAGACGCATCTTAAGCCGTCTGATCTCGCGATCGGACGGCTGAGAATCGACGAACGTGCGCAAGCGTTTCGCACGCGGGCAGCTGAGTGGGCGCACGTGGGCGCGGAAGCTACGCTCACGTTGGGGGATTTAGCGACGGTTTTATAAGTCACTAAGGACCCCTCATTTATTGTTTTGAAGTTGTAATTTCCATTTTGCCCCCACTCCTTGCAACTATAAAAGGAGACCCCCTCCATACGAAATTTTCATCCCTTCCTTCTCCTCTCTACCCCTCCAAAGCTCAAGAGAAGCTTGTCCCACACCCGGGATGCTTCTTGCGAGATAAAGTCAAATTTTCGTTCCCCTTCGGAAGTGGATCCCGCAACGACGACAATGTGCTGCTTCGTTCCCGTTCTTCTGCTTCGTCCTCCTTCGTCCTGCTTCGTTCTCCTTCCTCCAGGCGTCGTCCCGTCCGGCTCGTCCTCCAAGCAACCGTCGAGGAGGATAACTTCTCTCTCCCATTCTTATTTACAGCTTTTCTAGTGTAGAATTTTCATGCTTTATAGTGTAATTGATTTCCTACTTTCTAGTGTAACTTTTATTTAGTTTGATTGTATAAACAGTTGAAACATTGAATGCATGTTCTCTCTCTCTCTCTTTCTTTTAGTCTGATAGCTCAATTGTAATTATATCGCCTTGCTTATTAAAAATCCTAAAAAATATAATTGCGAATATAGATTAACGTAGCCTCCCTGTGTTCGACCCGGAATTCTTGTCGGTATAAATTTTATTTGTTGAACACGAATTCTTCGCTTTCAAGCTATAACGACAGGTTTTCTAAAACCAAACACGTTAGCGTAGCGATTCGCAATACGTTCAACACAGCTGTTATCCAATTACAGGCAATTATCATTATTCTATCTACTTTTCCAAGACTACAATTCATGTATTCACGACATTCGTTTCAGTGTTTCTGTTCCTAGGATTCATACCATACCCTGGGATCTATCATTCAATATAGTTTTCAAGTCCCAGGATTCATACCATACCCTAAGATCTATCATTCAATCTAGTTTTCAGATCCTAGGATTCATGCCATACCCTAGAATCTACTATTTATCTCAAGGATGCATTAATGTTGGTTAATAACTAAGGGGAGCCACTCTACCCGTAAAATCGGGAGTAATGGGGGCGTGATCGGCAGGTCCGCGTGCCTCCGCAACCCCCAGAGCCGCAACGGGACGAGGTCCTAACACAAGGATCAATCACAAGGAACCACTCAGAATAGGATAAAAATATTTTAAACAAGTAGAGGAACAAATTTTGAGAAGAACAGAATCTCAAACGCGGAAATCGGACTTTGAACAGACCCTAAACGGGCCAAAAACAACAACTTTGCCTCAAATCAGACATCTGGAACATCCTCCAGACGTCTTAAAAGGTGGTCCAGGTCATACCTCACTCTGAGCTGTTCTTCAGACTTCCAGGATCCCGCTGAACCGTCTGGACCTAGTTCCAGACGTATGACTATCACTCCAGACGTCTAGAGACTCCCTCTGCCGTCTGGTGCTGTGCCAAAACATCTGATCTGTGTGGGGGAGCGTGTCCTTGTGCCTTCCCGAAACGAACCCTACACGCGTACACAAACACTCTCAACACGACACGTCTCAGAGCTTTCGGCGGAACGGCCTACATGGCCGTATCCGCAAAAAGGAGGAAGATGAGAAATATCTCACCTTTCAGACGTCTGGGTCTCTCTCTAGACGTCACCCGCGTCGTCTAGACGTTGGTCCAGACATCTGATTCTGGGAAAGTTTCCCAGAATCAAGACCTCCTCACCCTCTGCATGCTTCGCATGGCTGCGCCGCGCTTGCCCGCCTACTACCTGAGTTGCGGCAGCACCAGGGTAACCTCCCCAGCACCACGCTCCCGCCGCGCGCCCGTCGGCTGGCCTAGGGCTTCTCCGGCGAGCTCTCTCTCTCTTCCTCACACGCTCTGCCTTTTCTCACTCTCGCTGCACCTCCTCCTCCTCACACGCACCCGGCAGCAGTTGCTGCCCTCGCTCTCTCACTCTCATGCTAATGCTGGAAGAAGAAGGAGGAGACAGTGGAGTGGTGGGTGAGGGAGAGGGAAGGGGGGAGAGGGGTATTTGAAGGCGTCGGGGAGAGAGAGAAAAGAAAACACCTGCAGGTTGGCGGGCTCAGTCTGCGTGCGCACAAGCGCAGACTTGCCATCGTACGCCGCAAAAATTTATTTCCAGACGTCTGACCAGACGTCTAGACCTACTCCTAGACGTCTTAAAAAGCGTTTGATGTCTTGGATCTTAATATCACACTACCTATATTAGGACCCCGAGTGATGAAACGGGACGTATGGCAAATGTGTGGTTTCCTCCTAGCCAACATGGTGTTACGTAATTATCATATTTCTTGAGACATCACAATGAGATCTTTCCGTGCCTTCTGAGTAACTGATATGTGATAATATAACTGTTGAATGAGACAATGTCATCGAAATAAATTGAAATTGACTGATTAATGCTTCAATAAAGAATGATTATAAGGATAAGTTAGTACTCTCTTGTGTTCTGAGCTCCTTTCCTTGTGTTCTACTTGTACTACTCTACTCAACATTTGTTGATAAATTCTTCGGACTCCATATTCAAGGACAACTAAGTAGTTGAGAGTAGCTGCGCATGAAGTAACTAGTGCGGGACCTAGCGATTGGTACCAGCAGACAATTCATGACCTCGAGAGTCTTCTATTCTAGTTGTTTAGCTTTCCTTTTCTATTTTCTAGCAGTTGTATTCAACTATTAGATAGTCTATCTTTCCCTTGGCATGTGACTGTAAGCTTGATTTTTCTTTTGTTAGCATTTACCTACTTTATTTCTTTAATGTTTATGAATGGTTTGGTTACATTTATGTTTTATGATTAGGTGCTACATAATTTCAATCATGCTTGGGTTTACTTATCACACTTGATAGCTTGAATTCCACTGGGTTAGTCTAGATGGTGGGGTTCAGGTAGTCCCAGGTTGGATGTCGATAAGTGGATGTTGATTCGAATGTTAGATGGGTAGAAGGCATTAGATTGATGTACTAGAGAGCACCATTGATAAGAATGGAAGAGGGGAGATATTGTTGATGGTGCGGAGAGGCAAGGAAGAATTAAGGTCCAAGGGTGATTACCTCAAGCAAGATAGAGGGTTCTCGATGTATTCTTTGATTTTTATGCATAGAGATAGGAGTGGAGCCAAAAATTATAATTAGAAGGAAGCAAGGCTAAAAAAAGATCACGATCATCAATGTAAGCCTAACAGTTGAGATTGAAATACAAAACAAAAGTTAACACATACTAAAAATAAAAGGTTACGATGTATAGTTTTTGAAAAAAATAAAACATCAAAAGACAACCATCTACACTTGTCTCATCCTCCATACATAAATGACCCATTGGAGCAATTTCAAAGGGTAGAGTATTTAAAGTTTGTTGGAGGTTAAAAATATTTTTAACGTTTTGCTAAGCATTCATTACGTGCCTTTAAAATAGCTTTCTTCACACCCAACATACCTTGTGGTTAGAGGATGTCTGATTATGGTCAATATGAATATGGTACTTAGAGATGTTATGAAAAGACTGAGATGAGAATGTCAAAAGCTTAATAATTTGATTGTTTAAGTCCAATAATTTTTTCTTTTTTAGCTTGCCAAGTGGTAATTTTTAAGTTATTTAGTAGGATAAAAAATATTATTTTTATATTATATTTCTAATATATATATATTAATTATATCCTTGATTAAATCTTGTAATGCTTACTATCACCAACAAAGAAATCTTTAGTAAGTGTCTGTACATATTTTATATAAAAATAACTAGGAGCATATACAACAGATTTATTAAAATTTTAACTAATTTATTAAAATTATCTGCAACAACAGATTAGCCCTCGAAAAGGACTTTATTGATTTTTAGTGCCATTTAGGTCCAGATCTTTCAACCCAACCCATCAACGGCAAAAGTTCTGTTGTTTGAAAATTCCAACCTTATTTTTTTGTAATCTCTGATTATCGTCCCTGATTCATATAGAATCGAACTTTTGATTGATTCGGGCACTTGGGTTCGCATCACGTCGATGAAAATATAATCCCCGCGTAGACCCTATTGAATTTGACGTGCCTGGCACTATTGGTAAGAAAGTGGATGCGACCCATCGTGCAACGTTGTAGATTGGGATGGTGGAAGGCCTATGGAGAAGGATCTTCTGTGCAAATTACTCTTCTTCAACCCTTGTTCGTAGGAAATATCAAAAAGAAAAAACCCTATTTATAGTATCTTTTTGCCAATTCGAAAGTTACGTGAAATGTTTATGCAGGAGAACTGAACTCCTTATGCTAAACTAATTTTGGGATCCGCCGGAACATATTTCAAAAGTTTTATTCTTTCCATCGCCGATCTCGACGGTTGCTTGCATTTTAAGTCAATCAATTCTAAGGGTAGGGGTGTATATGAGTTTCGTTGGGTGGGATTGGGATCAAATTTAAATTTAATTCAGAATTTATGAGTTAAGATTTTTTTTAATTTAACTCAATTCATTATTACCCTATAAAATATAGATTGTTGAATAGTCATGTTTATCTTATACATTATTTCTATATCTTTTATATTTAATATGTAAAATTTTAAATTTATAAATAACTTATGTCTCATAAAAAAATAAATAAAAAATATAAAAATCACAAAAAATTAACAAAAATTATACATATAATAAGATATATTTAATAATAAAAATTAAAAAAATTAAATAATCTATAAGTGCATTTGCTCATCGCCATCTAATAATATAAAAAGTACAAATACAAATACTTTAAAAAAAAGGAGAAAGGTAATAAATAAAGATGATTTAATCAAAGAAAATGAACATGCAATAATAAAAAATCTTGTCCAGCAATCAATCAAACAAAACATTAACTAGTTAATAAAGATCCATCAACAAATGCATGCCTAGCAACAAAATAATTGATATAAAAGAAAAAAAAACCACCGGCCACAAAGCTTGATAGTTTTAACCTTCAACGCAAAGGAAAAAATAATAATAAACTACAATCACGACAGGGAACGGACAAAATCATTAAAAAAGGAAAGGATAATGATAGAAAGGGACCGGCTAATCTATCTAATAAATCAATGAAAGGTGTTGGGCACCTCCTTCTATTAACCCCATCCATTTGGAAGTTCTATAAACTTGGCAGCTTTACATGTATCAAGTTTTATATTTTTGAACGTAAGTTTTGAAATTATATACTTCTGAGATGTAAATTTTTATTAGATAAGAACATGTGGGTCGAATTTTTCCTTGATTCAAAAGAAAATAATGATGTTTGGAGATTGAAGTTCATTCTTAAATATAACTGAAAAATAAAATCCAGATCTCTATAATAATATATTTAAATTATACATCAAATATAAAGTATTTAAATACTTAACAATACTTATCAGTTACAAGTCTTCTATGTATTAACATCTATTCCATTAAAATGTTATTTTTTATTTTATAAAATCAAAATGAATTTGGTTAATTTACTTTTTACGTAGATATTTATCTCTAAATAATATGATATTGAGTAAAGTGATTTTAAATTAAATTTTTGAACGGAAAACATCTTATTGAAGTAATTTTTTTAGATATTTAATAAAATTATATATTATAATTAGATATTTAAAAATTTCATGAACGTTTCCAACCAAGTGTAAATGTTGTCACTAGTTTCAATTAAAAAAAGGAGGACACGCATCCAACTAAACAAAAGGGGAATGAATATACGAAATAACTTGGTGGGTCCACAAAGGAAGAAAATAATAAAGTAATGTTATTTTATGTGTAAGAATTTAAATTTTTTATGACTATTTTATACCTAACCAACCCTTATTAAGATTAATAATTGGTATCTTGGGTGTTTGAAATCTAATCTCTCCATTTGGCTTAAAAAGGGGTTAGATTTTGTTTCATTTCCCTTAACGAAAGGTTGTAAGGGGCTAATTGAACAAATTTCATGTTGCAGGACCCTTTTATAAAGGGAGTTTTGAATGGAGGGGTCTTAGCATAAATTTTTCACTATAGCTTATGCGGCAAATGATTTCTCATATATGGCTACATCAGTTACTCTCTCTCATCTTTCTTTTCCACAATGAGTAGTACCTCCACCACTCTCTTCTCCCTTACCTTCACTCCTCTTTCACTGCTGGTCCACTTATTTCTCCTTTACTTCTAAAGATCTGAGTTGAAAAAGGGAGATTTAAGGAAGAGGAAGGAAGGAGCTCAACTTTGAAAGTTACAGGGGGTTTGATCTGAGTAAAGGTAGAGAATCTTGATCTCTAACTCAAATAGGGACTTCTAAACCTCCCTTGGGATGTTTCTCTTAATGCCTATGAAAGGATCAGTAAAAAGGGGATTGGTCTCTACTTTATACATGTATTGATGCTTCTACATGTTTAAAATGACTTGCATGTTAAGATCTCTGATGGTTAGTGCCTTGATTATCATGTTAGATGTGACATCAATGGATCTTGTTACTCAATCTATTAGTTATGCTCTCTGTGGGAATTTGACATTTTTATTGCATTCCCTGTAATGGTAGGAATTAATAGAAGTTATGTATAAATGTGTGGAATTGGATGTTCAAAATTTAGAAGCCAAAAATCCTTAACTGCAAGTTCAACCTTAGTTCTGGAACATCTAACGGACGCTTGAACACAAGGTCAAATGAACTATTCCAGGGCTGTCTGACCCAAGAATCAGCCATCCATTGAAGCAGTTAGGACTTAAAATCAAGTTGATGACTCACCTAGCCAACATGTCACATATTGAAAATATGTGTCATTTGATAGTTAGTCTAGATGTCCAATGGTGTTATTAGATGTTCAATTATTTGGATAAAATTTGAACCACCCAACACCTTTCAAGGTGATGTATGACTAAAAAGTCAGATGACTTACTTGACATTATCAAACATCTAATGGCCTGGCTAGATGCCTGACAATGCTTATATGGTCATGTTGAATTAGAAGCTCTCTAAGAGGACTAAAATGAGACTCAAACTGGTTAATCCATGACATAACCTTGAAACAATAATGTAACGACTCTGCCAAGAGTTTAAGATTAGAATTAGTTGGATCTTAGGGTTTCACATGAATCCACAAATGATCCAGTAGGTCCATAGGGTTAAGAAACCGTAGAATTGGACAAGAAATGGAATGAAATGGTGATTAGGTCATAATGGGTGGATTTGTAAGGTTGGACACCTTAACCTCATGAGCTGAGGGTTCATTGTTTTAGGTTTGGAAACTTAAGAATTTGAGGTAGCTTGTAATGCCTCAAATTTGTAATAGTATTAATAGGCTAATTAAACACTTTAATTGGTTACATAATGTGAGATTAAGGGCTTCGGGAATCTTAATTTAGTGATTATTAGCCTTGGAATTAAACAAATCCCCTAAGTCATTAACAAAATGTTAATAAAAGAAAAGTTGAGAGGCCCTTTGTGAGGCAAACAGGTTTGAAGGCCTTTCTTAAGGCTCAAGAAAGAAGTTGAAGGGCTTAGATGCAAATTTCACAACCCTTATATAAGAGAGAGAGATTTAAAAATTTAAAATAAAAATCACATTTTTCTTCTCCCCCTCAGCCGATGCCCCTTCCTCCCTGCCAGCTGCTGTTGCTGTTGGCGTTGCTGTTGTTGCTGTTGCTGCTACGAGAAGGGAAGGAAAAGGAGAGCTGCTACTGTAGCTGTTGTTGATGCTGCTGCTGTTGCTGATGTGGTTGGTGCTGTTGCTACGAGGAGAAAGATGAGAAGGGAAGGAAGAGGAGAGCTGCTGCGGCAGCTGTTGTTGAAGCTGTTGCTGTTGCTGATGTGGTTGTTGCTGCTGCTATGAGGAGAAGAGAAAGGAGACTCCAATTGAGGTAGGGTTTCTCTCTTTGAATCCTTCTTTTGTTCCTATGCCTAAGGATATTAGAAGAAGTGGTTTGTATATAAAAAGATACCATGTTGCATGTGAAATGAGAGAGAGTTTTTCCCTTTTTGGTTTCCATATTTATGGGTGATAAAGGGGAGGCTTTTAATCTGAATAGCTAGGTAGGCTTATAGATAAAATGATGGGTGTTTGGCACTGTGAACTGGGTGTTGAGAGCACCTAGTTTCGATACTGGTGACCAGCATCGGTACTAGTTGACCTAGCACTACTATGTAATGCACTGAAAAGGGGACTGAGAGCACCCAGTACTGGTACTGGTGATTAGTACCGATACTGGATGATTCCAATCGGTGAACTAGGGTTGCCCGGTATCGGTACTGGCTGGGTTTTTGGTATAAGGCTAATGGTTCCCAGTACCGATACTGGCGGGGTTATGTTGATACAAAACTGATGGCACACAGTATAATTGGTCTGCTACGATGAGATCGTGTTTTTAAAAGAATATTCGTTGCAGTATATTTGAAAACGTCGTATAAATAATTATCAAATTTTATTACTCGAAATTCAAAAAAATTCCGAAGTCGAACTCAGGGAGCAAATTGATATGTTAGAAGCCAAAAATCATAATTCTCAAAATGTGATATTTAACAAGGATATAAGTGAAAGTTTATGTATAAGAAAACTAAAAAGAAAATAGCAATGGAAGAGGAAATATTTTCTTGGTGGCTTCTCCCTTCTTCTCTTTCTTGCTTTTCTCTTCTCTTCTTGGTCGCACCCTTTTCTTTCTTTCTTTCTCTGTCTTTCCTTTCTCAGACGTCTGATTCTTTGAATTAGACGCCTTAACTGATGGTGTAGGATGGTTTGAGCACCAGTTTGATTTCATTTTATTACTCAAAATTTAAAATATTCCGAGATCGAACTCAGGGAGCAATCTTAATTTTAGAAGTATAAAAATCACAATTCACAACAATGTACTCTTTTACAAAAAAAACTAGAGAGAGGAAATAAAATGTTTCTTTTCTTTTTCTTCTTTTCTCTCCTCTTTGCTCTCTCTCTCTTTTCTTTCTTTGTCTTCAAACATCTGATTCTAGGAATCAGATGCCTTAACTGGCGTTGCTACAGTACACGCCTTCTTCTTCTTCCTTTGGCTGCTGCTACTCTGCTTCTTCTTCTCCTTGGCTTTTTCTTCTTCTCTTCTTTTCTTTTCTTCTTAGTCTTCCTCTTTGTGGCAGCTCCCTCCTTTTCTTTTCTTCTTTTCTCTTTGGCTTTGCCTCTGCTTCTTCTTTTGCCTTCTTCTTCTTCAATTGGCTTCTCCTCTTCCTCTTCTTCTGCTTCAGCTCCTGCTCCTTGGTGCGGCTAAGTCTTTAGCCGCTTCCTCTTCTCTTCTTTTGCTTCCTCTTCCTCCTTCTTCTTCTTTAGCTTCCCTGCACAGGCATGATTAGGCAAAAAACCTACCCCTACCCTCCCCGCGTCTCTCTCTCTCTATTTCTCTCTTCGGTACGCTCTCCCAGAGCTGGGTAATCGGGTCGGGTGAGCGCCCGGGTCCAGGCGCACCGGTGTGGGTGTGATGCGCGAGGAGTGCTAGGTCTAGGTAATTGGGTCGGGTGCCAGGTCCGCGTAGCATGGGCATGGACGAGGTGTGAGTGGGCGAGGGAACCTCACCCCGTGTGACTGAGGCGATAAGCCTCTGTCACTTTTACAATTTATGTCGCCCACAGCGCTCCTGCGTTTACGAGGTGGGACTAAATGTCCCACCCGCTTCTATTGGCGCTCGCAGGAGGAGAACTCCACCCAATTGGAGCAGCTGTCAGCCGTACAAAGCCTGCTCTCAGGTTGGATTCACTCGCACACTCAACACTCGTCGCCTGGACTCCTGAAGCCTGGAGCGCGCGGCCTAGAGATCGGAAGCAAGCAAGCTTGCTTGTGCGTTAATGGCGGATGGCAACTTGAATCTACATAACACAAGAACGACCTTGCGGCCCTATCAAACAACAGGAAAACCTTCACCGTATCACAGCGAAGGTGAAGCGAGGGTCGGAGTGGCTCAGGATGGCCTAGGTGTGCGTGCCTAGGTCAGATTGAGACCGTGTGTATGGGTTTGTTTGGGGGCAGTGTGTGGTGCGTGTGGTGGGCGATGAAGAGGTGAAGGATGATCTGTGGAAGGTGGCGATGCTTCTTTGGTAGTTGGCGAGGCGTGTGAGAATGATGGATGCGCCTTCGCCGGTGGTCGGCCGAAGGTGGAAAAGATGGTAGTGGTTAGTGGTGTTGAGGGGTTGAAATAACAAATTGACAGAGGGGAAATAAAGAGGAGAGTAAGGGCAACTTAATTGGCAGGTCAGGAGTGAACGGGGGAGGCGGCGATGGCGAGCGGCTGGTACTGCCGTCGCCGGAGACGAAGGTGCCCAGGGGGAAGAGACGACGATGAGGAAGAGGGGTTGGAGGGTGCCTGCTATTACGGTGTGACGCGGCGGAAGATAGAGGAGGTAGCTCTGCCATTGGTACTGTGACAGAGCGAGGAGAGAGGAGGGGGAGAGTCGCTGGAAGCTCTGGGCGAATGGCCGGAGCTGGGAGGAGATGAATTGGAGGGGTAGCTCAGGCCAAATGGAGTTTGAAGGATGCGGTAGAGTGTGCTGCTCCTTAAATAGGTGAAGGCCGGTTGGGAGGCGCGCGATAGCAACGGGAAAATTCTCGCCAGAGTTATGGCAGACGGAGACCCATACCTCTTGCGCGTTCGCACAAGAGGTATGGCGGTCTTCAGGGCATGGGGGGCGGCTCATGCGGTAGGGGGCTTCGTAGGGAGCTTCCCTTTCAAATCTGGGGCCGGCTCCCCATGCATGCATGGCGCCATCCTTCGCGCAAAGTTACTGGAGGTATGGCCTGCTACTGCGGGTGGCAGAAGGACCTAAGTGAAGAAAATGACGAGGAAGACGAGGGGTAAACGTAAAGATTTCAAAAGGTTAAGGGTCAGAAAGTACTTTTGAAGACCAAATTGCAAAGTGGGTCAAAACCTCCTTCTCTTAGGTCCAAATTTTGGTATAAACCTAATTTGGACCTAAGGAATCCAATGGTGAAGTTATATTTTAGGTTTGACCAAGTTTGACTGGATATTTTGCATAAAAACCCAAATTAGGTCAAAAATTGGGTATGGACCTCAATCTAGGTCAAAATAGGTTCCAAAGGCCAAATTGAAGGTTCTAAACCCTAGGGGATATTTTTTCATTAATTTTAGAGGGTTTAGTTGATTTTTATCTTGCCTGAAACTTTGTGAATTAAAGTGGGTTTGTTTTAGGGTTGCAGAATGTCATTTAATTCCTAGATGTCGCCATAACCCTTTTCAGACCAAATCATCCTACTTTTTCTATTATTAGGTTCACTTGACCTATGTCTAGACCCTTAGAAATCCCGTTGATTCACTATAATGGTAAAATTACAGTTTTACCCCTTGTGTCATGTTTTATTCTCAAATTAACAATTTCTTAAATTAGGCCTTCCCTTAGGTTATGTAAGAGCTTTTGTTTACTTTATTAGGTTAAAATGTGCCAGTAAGGATTCATGATAAGGTTCTCATCAACTGGCAACTGCTACAGTGCCGAGCCTTCTTCTTCTTTCTCCTTGGCTTCTGCCTCTCTATCTTTGGCCTTCTTCTCTCCTTCTGCTTTCTTCTCGCTTTTCTTCTTTGCTGTAGCTCGTTCTTTGGCGTCTACAGTTCTCTTCTTCTTCTTCGACTCCTTCCTCTGCCTTCTTCTTCTACTTTCTGCGACTAAGTCCTTCCTTCTCCTTCTTCTTGTTTGCCGCTCCTGACTTCAACTCCTCTTCAGCACCACCTTCTTCTTCCTTCAACTGCTCCTCTTCTTCTTCTTCACTTCACTTCCTCTTCTCCTGCAATTACTTCCCCCTCCTCCTTCTTCCCTACATAGCACAGAGAAGCAAAACCTACCCCCTACCCTCCCCACGTCTCTGTCTTTCTCTATTTCGCTCTCAGGACAACTCTCCCAGAGCCTTCTCGGGTTATCGGGTCGGGTATGCGTGCCCGAGACCAGGCCCACCGACGTGCGGTGGTGGGCGAGGAGTGCACGGGTAGTCGGATCAGGCCAGGTCCGCGGGGTGTGATCACGGACGAGAGTGGGTTGGGTGAGTGGGACCTCACCTCGTGGATCTGAAGCGACAAGGCTACTGCACTTTTTCAATTTATGTTGCGCCTCCCGCTCGTCAGCTTCCAAGGTGGGACTAAATGTCTCATCTTCTTCTCGCGCGCGCTCGCAGCAGGTGACGCGCTCGATTGCAGCAGATGTAAGGGCTTGTGGTTGCAATTGGTGGTCTAGAGACGTGCGCGAAGATGTTCCTCACGACCTGGGCTAGCAACCTGAGGCTGGTGAAGTTTGGAGCAGCTTGCAAGCTTGCTCCAAGCTTTGCTCCAATGGCAGAGGGGGGTCGATACCTGTCCACAAGAAAATGGCCTCATGGCCTCGTCAAATCACACAGAAAGCTTCGCCATGACACGGCGAAGGTGGCCTGGTGGTCGACGTGGCGCAGGGTGGCCTGGGCGTGCATGACTAGGTCACCCTGTGGCTGTGCAGGTGGGTATGTTCGAGGGGCGTGTTGGGAGCGTGTGGCGGTGAATGGAGAGGGGGGAAATGATCAGTGGACGGTGGCGGAGGTTCTGAGGGGTTTGGCGAGGTGGATGGAGGCGTGGAGCGGTGGGCACATCTCGCCGGTGATTTGGTCGGAGGTGGGAACGATGGTGGTGGTAATGGCAGTCGAGGGGTCGAAAATAAAAATTGATAAGGGGGAAATGAAGAGGGGAGAGAAAGGACTTAACTGAGGGACTTGGACCGAAGGGGGGAGGCGGAGGGCGAGCGGCGGGTGTCTGCCGTCGCTGGAGACGAAGACCTTGAGGTGAAGAAGCGACGACGAGGAAGAGGGTCGGAAGGGCGCGTGCTAGTACGGCGCGACGCGGAGGAGCGTGGCGGAGAGAGTTCTGCCACTAGTACGGTGACAGAGCGACGAGAAGAGGGAGGGAGAGTCGCCGGAGCCTGTAGACAGTTGGTCGGAGGAGGAGGAGACGAATTTGGGGGGAATTCTTCAGCCAAAACAGGCTTGAAGGAAGCGGAGGGATCTGGGCTTCCTTAAATGGGCATGGGTAGAGGGAAGAGTCGAACAGAAGCGACGGGAACACCACGTTAGAGGTATGGCCGGAGTGAGACCCATACCTCTCTAGCATTCGCATGAGAGGTATGGGGCGATTCAAGGTATGGGGAGCTGCTCATGCGATAGGGGGTTTCGCAGAGAGATCCCCTTTCAAATCTAGGAGCAGCTCCCCATGAAATCGAGGAAAAAACCTCCGCGCAAAGTCGCCAGTGGTATGGGTCCCTACCGAGGGACAAAAATGAAGAAAGTGACAAAGAAGTTGAGGGGGGATTTGCAAGGGTTTCCAAAAGTTAAGGGTCTGAATGTAATTTGGTGGACCCATTTGCAAAGTAGGTCAAGATGACCTTCCCTTAGGTCCAAATTTTGATATACACCTAATTTGGACCTAAGGAATCTAATGATGAATTTTTATTTTAGGTTTGACCATTTTTTACTGGACATTTTGCACAAAAACCCAAATTAGGTCAAATATTGGGCATGGACCCCAATCTAGGTCAAAATAGGTTCCAAAGGCCAAAGTGAAGGTTCTAAATCCTAGGAGACATTTTTCCGTGAATTTTAGAGGGTTTAGTTGATTTTTATCCTACCTGAAACCTTGTGAATTAAAGTAAGCTTGTTTTAGGGTTACAGAATGTCATTTAATTCTTAAATTTCACAATAACCCTTATCTGACTAAACCATCCCACTTTTTCTCTTATTAAGTTCAATTGACCAATGTCTAGACCCTTAGAAATCCCGTTGATGCACTGCAATGGTAAAATTACAGTTTTACCCCTTATTTTATGTTCTCTTCCCAGATTAGTGATCCCTTGAATTAAGCCTTTCTCTTGGTTATATAGGAGCTCTTGTTCACTTTATTAGGTCAAAATATGCTAGTTAGGGCTCATGATGAGGTTCTCATCACAGTACCGATATTGATGTCCAGTACTGGTACTGGTTGGGACTTGTGAATTTGGTACTAGAGTTGCCTAGTACCAGTACTAAGCTTAGTACTGGTATTGGTTGGCCAAGTTGAGTTTGAGGATAGAATGTGCAAATACTTGTGATTGTATGCGGTTATAAACTGAATTTAGGTTGTAAACAATAATTCTTCAGGTGAAGGTTATTGTACGTGGCTTTTGGATGTTAGGAACTCATCCTGAACTCAGATGCGATTTTGAGTAGGTTACCCGACATCTAATGATCCTTTAGGCATCTGATACCTTTGATCATAATGTCGGATCCCTTAGTTAGACGTCTCTGCAACTGGATTGCCATTCCAGGGACTAAGTCCTAGCGATTGGACTCCTGATATTACATCAAGCGCCCAATATGTTTGACTTGGGTGTCTAGACAAGGAATAGGTCGGTCACTGGTAGCTGCCGGAAGTGGGATGTTATTCTCTGACTCTGACACATGATTCTGGACGTCCAATTTGAGGCTTGTGGTTCCGTTTTGCATGGAATTTTCCCATGGGAATCAGGAGTTTAATCTAATTAGTTAAACCATAGCCTAGTAACCATGAATGTAAGTTAAGAATCCTGGTTAGCATTTAATGGCAGGAAACTCGAATTTTGGGCTTGATTAGGATGTGGGGTGGTTGGTCCTAAATGGAAGTAAAACACACCCTCTAGTGGTACAAATCCTAATCTGGAAACAATAAAGAGAAGATTCTAAAGTGAATGCATGAGGCCATGTCACCAGAATACCTGCGAGGCCAAAGTGAGTGGTATAAACTAAACCTAGTGGGTCTTGGTAAAGGTATAGAAATCCTAATGGGCTAGATAAGTGCAATCCTGTAATGGTGGAAGGGAAGTTCCATTGGGAACTTTTGTAACAATAAAGATTTAGGGTCCAACCGTATGTCGCAGGACGTACTCCTGTACCTAGTGTAGGTCTTGGGTGAGGAGAGGATCGACTCTAGCAATGAGCTGCTAATATGGGTTTCATATGGATCTTTGCCCCTACACGGGGATAGCCATCTTAAGAGGTTGCAGGACTTACCCACCCCTCTATTAATTGTATAATTTGGGTAATCAAATAGAGGGTTTGAGCTGGGGTTTGGGAGCGGCAAACGGCCGGTACTAGTAGCGATCACAGTTATCGATACTTGTTGAATCGAAATAAGTTAAAAAGGGACTTAAGTCTAGCACTGAAGGCACCTTGTATCGATACCGGTGGCCCATACCGATACCGTGTGAGCTTAGTAGCCATGGCAGCGAGGGTGCCCAACACCGATACCTAAGACTAGAACCGATACTGGTGTGCTTGTTATAAATCGTTGAATTTTGTGAAGAGATTAATTGAATAGATCGGGTTAAGGGTGAAACCATAATATTGAGATTAAGGATCTCTTGGGTTCAGGGTACAAACGTGTGCGTGTATTGGTGGTCCGATTTACAGAGGGTCTTGGGGGTGCAAAACCCGAGTTTCAGGCATGAAAGGCGGGTTTTGCAATCCTTGTTTGGACAAGCAACTTGACCTAGCAATAGGTCAATATTACTTGATAACAGATGTATGATGTTTAAGTGTACTAATGATAGGGAATGGGTCCCTGATGTTTGATAGTTTTTAAATGTAATAATTGTATTGAACTGTGTGATTCTGATAATTAAAAATCCTATGAAATGTTAGAACTTAATTGGGAGTCTAGCAGGTACCCCAATGGATAAGGATGAATGGGAAAATGCAATTAGACCCTAGAGGGGTGAAGCACATTTATGGGTGTGTGTGTGTACACCTATAATTTGAGCATGAAGCTCTCTAAACACATTAAAAGCAATCTGAATTTACTAAGTAATGACTTGACTCGCACAAGATGACACCTATGATTCGATCCGAGTCTAATAAGAGAAAATGCTTGGATCCTAAGGTCTTGAGTAAGACCCCAGGAGATCCACGAGGTCCTTAGGACTGCATTCTGAGCATGGAACCCAAATGAAATCAATGAGATGGTAAGTCAACCAGGTAAGCTAGTAAGGCTACCCCTTAGACTCGGTGAACCACGGGTTCACTGCTCAGGTAGAAAACCTGAGCTGTTGCAATAGCAAGAGGCTACCAAGGAGATTTGCCTCGGAACAAGTAGGTTCCGGTGACAAGCCTTGGGACTGTCACTGGTGTTTGGTACATGAATGTACCCGAATCCGACTGGATGTGAAGGTACTCGATCAAGAGGCTCACTAGGAGCCCGCATATGCGGAGATGGCCAGGCTACTGAGATGGATTGGTTGAGATCTCGTTCGACAGCGGATTGAAAGGGCACATCCGAGGATTGTGCTCCTACAGGGAGCTACTCCTAGTGGGAGCATTGGTGTGGCTCGGCAATTCTGGCCAATCTTGCGATAATGAACTAGTTGTTCTGTGACTAGTCCTTGTTGGACACCGTTTGGGCTCGTGTTTCGTGATCACAAGCCATAGGCCTAGGTAGCTCCCAAGAGGCTCGACTCTTCTGACTGAAGTTAGCAACGTTCTCGATACATTGCGAACAGGTATGCCTTTCTAGAGGATTAACAGACTGCTAATCTCGTCCTTGGCCAAGGCGAGACTATCAGGCTGGGATTCAAAGGAAAGGATGTGTCTCAATCTCCTCTAGTAGAGTGGGATAAATTTCCAGAATCTGATCATTGAGGCGAGTGAGGGAATAAATTATTACACCAAATTGAGGAAGGAACTTGGGTAACTTGTTAATGGGTTACTGGACCAAGGTGATTAGTTGTACCAGGTAGGGTTCGAGGAACTAGAACCTAGAGTGTGTATTTAGGCTAGGAACTAGCTAGTAAATGAAACTGTACACTATCCTGTTTGGTTGAGATACAGTAGATGATTGTTCCCTGTTGAGCCGATTGGTTCATCCTTGCTTTGTGACCTACTTTCAGGTCGTCGTCGCGGGTCGTAGATGTACAGAATTTGTCGCTGGGCAAGTTTGTGCGTGCTCTATTGACAGGTACATTTTATGCTTTGATTTACAACAAGTTTATGTTTTGTTACTGTCTTCCTGTATCAATTATGTATCATTCCTTTAGGATTTTCTTCCATTTTATGTTGTAAAGGGAACTCTTTTTAGCTTGACTTAGTTAGGTACAACCCAAATTAAATAAACTAGCACATCTTTCCTTTCCATCCCTCGGGACTCCGACCCTCATTTTAGGGTTTGAGTTTTGGGGCGTGACATAACTAATGGCTACCAGTGATCAACCTAGGAGCAAGGAAGGTTCCCGGTTGCGGAGACAAGCCATGGGCTATCATTAAGGTAAGGTACTTGCAGGTACCCAAATCTGACTCGATGTGATGATGCATGAGTGTGTAGGATTTTGGTCATGGTTTCAAACCTAAAGATAGGCTGAGAGGACACACCTAGAGTGCATGTTCCAACAGGAGCATGAGTGTGTGGCCTATACACATCTAGCCAACCTCATTAAAAAGGGTATAAGTCATGGCCTCAGGCTCGAAGGTAGGCTGATAGGACACACTTGGACCACATGTTCTAGCGGGAGTGTTAATGTGGTCCGTAAACATCTGCCTAGCCCTACTATTGATGATTTGAATGATTCGATGACCAGACCTCAATGAAATCGAATTAAGTTTTCTCTTCATGCTAAAATGACCCATTTTGTACCTCCAATCTGACTCTTGGGGGTCATTGGGCAATTTTCGGAATCCTGGGGTGGTTTCCTTAATCTACGCATTAAAAAGTGCACATAGAAGTCATGATGTAATTTTCCAGACCCCAAGGGGGATTTTTGTAAATTTTGCATGCCCATTAGTGTATCTTGGGGTCTTGGGGAATTCTCTTAAACCTTAGGGGGCTTCCCATAATTTCTGCAAATTAAGTAACACACTCTAAGGCCTTAGGCTAAGTTTCAAAACTTTCAAGGGGGTTTCTGCAATTTCTCACATAGAGAGTGCAACCAAGGACCCATGTGTTGTTTCTCCTTTCGTTGAGGGGTTAAATGCTTTTTTCGCACCTTCAAGTTTTGGTATTGGGGACCCCATACAAAGAACCTAGTCTATGGGGTTACAAATTATAAAATTTCCCTACCCCACCACTAAACCCTAAACCTAACTCTACAGGAACCCCTCCCCATCTTGATTTCCGCACCCTCCTCATTTTCCTCCCATTACCTCGGGCGACGCACTCGTCCCTTCAACCAAGAGAGAGAGAGAGAGGTGGTAGGAGTGAGAGAGAGAAAGAGTTGATGCCTCGCACTCTCTCTCCTTTCTCTCATGCGCATGGTCAGGGAAAGAAGGCAGGAAGTGAAACTACAAGCGTGCACTTACTCATGAGGGGGGAAGGTGGGTGCACGATTAGACGACACACAAGCACCGTGCATAATTCAGCACCGGTGATGTGCTCGCTGCACGTAATCTGCTCCGCCACACGTGTGTGAATCCGTGTACGCCACGTGGGACAGCATGCGAATGATTGGTTCGCATGAACTAGCTAGGCCAGACCGATCCAGAGATGGTTCACGCGACCTAGAGATGGTTTTTGGGCCAGTTCAGGGCCCAAACGAACTCTAAATCAAGCACGAATGGTACCGTTGGAAAGCTCTTTCAATTTCCTACATTTTGAACCTTGTGCACCACATTTTGAACACGTTTGAGTTCCTAAAAAATTAGTTAAATCCCTAATGCTATTTTTGACCCATTCGATACCCTAGGTATGGCACCCAAGGGTAGTGTGACTCACACGGGAGGCCATGCAGCACCTGTGGGCGGTGGGGATAGACTTATTGCACCACCAAACGTTTCTGTGGGTCGAGATAGAGTGGTCCCATCCCCTACTCCCTTACATGCTAATTGATTACCATTGAACACAAATAAACATTTTACACTGTAAATGTCCGTGTTGTTTGATTTTGTCTTGCCAAGTACATGCCCTACCCTCGTTGTGATGTTATATAAATGGCCTTGTTTCATTCCTAAGATAGGTTGGTGGTGGTTGATTTATGATAAGAACATGCCCTTCAATTAGGTTCGCTATTATAAATTATTAATGACTAGAATGAGACAAGATAACGGCTAAGCAAATGAATGACACTTGATTCACAAATGTTCAAATTACTGATGAATGAGCATGTTAGCAACAAAATTAGGGATATACTTGAATCCTAAGGGAAAACTAGATGACAAGTCTTAAGTACACTAAAACCTAGATGAGAATAATAATGATAAGGAAGAAACAAGACTTGGGAATTTCAGGGGAAAAGAATCTAACATGTGAAGTAAAAACTAGGAATGATGTGGGACTTAAATGATTAGGTGGTGAGGATGATCAGCCCGTGTTGGGGTTTTGCATGTGGGGATGAGCTGGCTCTCGAATACACAAGTATCGAGGAGAGCTAACTACCCCGTAACACAAAGAGAGAGCTAACCTACCTGGATTGGGACTTGGGGGAGAACTGGTCTTTCTGCGTAGGTGAGGGGTACACATTGCTAAGGAGGTGGTGCGGTTCCCGCTACTATTCTTGTGTGTACCCATTAGTGGAAATGACTAACCACGTGTCAGCACGGGGTAGCTTCTCGTGTGTTTTTCGCACATCCTGTAGTCACCATTACACTGGTGGCCAAGAGAGCATCCTATGGTCACCCTGCGACCTGAGGACTACATTACAACGAGATCGTCTCGATAAGAGACGTCTGAGTTAGAAAGGGTTTGACCATACTTAGCAAGATACGGGGAAAATAGAAAGGGGTAAATAAGTAAATATGTGATAAACACCAGCTTATCATCATTCTTATGCC
This sequence comes from Thalassia testudinum, assembly GCA_037157565.1. Lineage (NCBI taxonomy): Eukaryota > Viridiplantae > Streptophyta > Magnoliopsida > Alismatales > Hydrocharitaceae > Thalassia > Thalassia testudinum. Next base: position 110,252,017 of record JAZHRO010000022.1, on the reverse strand, counting down.
TTAAAACTAACCTAGCTCTTAGAATTTTAACTCCGTAAATGGGTTTTCGGGCTGCATTTAAGCATTCAGTTAGGATAGGCATGCATTGCATTTTGTTATGTTTTTGATGTGTTTATTTGAGTGTCAGGGATAGGCAGAAAGTTAAAGCCCACAAACCTTGACATTCAAGAAGGCAAAAGATGAAGGAGAAGCTCACATCAGTTGGATCTCACCTGGATCCAGCTCATCCTAGCTGGATCCCAACTCCTTCTAGCTGGATTAACTCATTCTTAGCTCCATTCAGCTCATCTCAGCTAAATGGTAGCTCAAACTAGTTCACCTCAGCTCCATTCAGCTCACCTCAGCTGGATGGTGAATGAGAGATTTCGCTTTGTAGAATAATGTATCAGAAAAATAACGGCGAATTAGATCGTATCTACAGGGAGGAACAAATGCAATAAATTCACGAAAATCTTACAGTAACAATCGCAAATTTCTAAATGCATTCCATCTTTAATGCGAGTGAGAGTAAAAATCAATCACACTAAGCATGAGAATAGAGAGAATCGTGAGGGATTCATAGCAAATGCCCACGTAATATATTAGAATATTCAAATTATATCAAATAAGTGGGTAATGTCACATAAATGTAATAAGTAATAGGTTGGGTACTGTAACGAAACAGGGGAGCTTCAAGCTCCTTCGAGAAGCTCCCACGCACGGAAGGAGGGAAGGCTGCCGGCGAGGCCCTCACCGGAGATTGGCAGGACGGGACTGCACCCAGCGGTGATCGTGACGAGGATCGAGATGGTCGAAGCTCGTTGGACGGCAAGCAGGCAACCGGTGGATGGTTGCTACTATGAAGCAGCCCCACGAATGGCAGAGGCACGCGAGGGGCGGTTGCGGTTGCGCTCAGTGGTTGCGCACGAGGGCGCCCACTGGAGCTGGTGGCGTGGAAGAGAGCGCGGTGGAGGTGGTGCGCGCAGGCAGTGGTGCGTGCAATCGGTTGGGTTGCTGTGGCCTTGACAGAGGTTAAAGATGAACAGTGTGTGGGCGCGTGTGGCCACGCGTGGCTGCCGAGGGCTTGGGTGCACACGAGGTTGTTATGCGCGAGGGCGTGGGCGGTGGTCAACGTCGGGGTGGCTTCTGCTGCAGAGAGAGGTCAGCGAGTGTGGAGTTCTATTGGAAGGATAAATAGAGAAGGAAGAGAAAGGGCGGTTGATGAAGAAGAGGCCGTGTGTTGGGGAGTTTCCTTCTTGGACAACTGGAAGTCTTCTCGGACAGCTTAAGTCCTCGCCCTCAGTCCTGTGTATGTCCAAGCTGAGGGAGAGAGAGCAAGTCAGTGGTGACGGCGCGGTCGTGGGAGTTGTCACAGTAGCAACGAGATGCGGTGCTGAGTCGAAGAAGACAGCGGAGAGCGTTGATGAACTTGCGGTGAGGAAAGCGAAGTCGCAGTAAGGAGGTGGAGTGTGGTGATGGTGCACTGTCACTGCTGACTACGGTGGTGGTTCACAGTGATGTAGTCAAGGGCACGTGGTGGAAGGAGGTCATGATCGCGATCGTGAATGGCTTGCAGTGGTGGACGATGGCGTGATGATGTACTTTGTCGCAGGACGAAGCATGGTTGAGGGAGAGTCACTGTAATGGACTAGTGAGGAGAGCATGTAGAGAGGGGGGCTCTCCTCATGAGGAGGAAGAAGATGCTCCTTGTCCCTACCGTCTTGCTGTTATATAAAGCATAAGGGAGAGAATTAGAGAGAATATCGGGGGGAGAGAAAGAATCAGAGATTAATGTGATTTCATGTCACCAAAAAAAAGGGCAAGAGAGAGGTTTTAAGGGAAAATAAGGGAACGACATTGATTAATTGAGAGCTATATAGGGATACACTAAAAATGATTCCCTTTCTTTTTTTTGCTAGAACAAAATCACAATATTACTATGGTATCTCAAATTGAGATTGATGCAATGCCTTTGCCTCTAAAATGAATACTTAGTCCCTCAATATAAAAATTAATGCAATTAATGCATGAAATAATAAATCTAGAGCTCACATAATTTTGTCAATATCATGTATGCTTCAAATTAATCTCTTGTTCCAATAACCATATTCTTATTCTCTAATTTAGTCCATTAAAGTGGACCTATCAGATAGCAGCTCAAACTAGCTCAAGATAGTTTATCATAACTCCATTCTAACTCCTCCAGCTCAAAATAGTTCATTGGAAGCTTTACCTGACTAGGACTAGCTACTGCCATCAATTAACTAGGCCTAGTCAGGTGAAGAAGTCTTCAACCAGCTTAGGCTAGCTCAAGTTCAGCTCCTAGAGACTCAACTCAGCTCAACGTAGTTGAGCTAAGCAACCTAACCTAAGCTAGCTACTCTAGGTAGCTAGGTATTCTCTGGGAAGACCAAACCCAACTCACCTCAGCTCACATTAGCAGAAGCTAGCTCATCTTAGCTTGGCTTAGTAGCTAGCAAAGAACTAGCTACCTAAGGAGCTCACATGCAACACTCTTCAACAGCCATCAGCTTCAATGTAGCTCAGATGCAACTCCTCCTCAGCTCCTCCTCTCAAACTCTAGCTCTACCTCCTCTCTCCACTACTCATCTACTAGCTAAGCTAGCTTAGCTTAACTTGTCTACCTCCTTGGCCACCAAAATCTAACCCTAAACTCCACCTAACTAGCTCCACCAAATAAGCCTACCTATAGTCCACCTAAGCTCCCCTAGTCCTACTCCCTTTTGGTGCCAACACTTCACCACCTTTCACACCACCACCATCACCAAGAGACACCTCATTCTTGGTGCCAAAATACCCACAAGCACCTCTCCTCTTTTGGCACCAAGATGATGCCACATCACCACCCTACACATCACCACACAACCAATCTCAACCCTCCACCTAACCACCTTCTAGAAGCCATCAAGGTTGGCGCCACCTTTAGGTGTCCCTTAACCACTCATAACCACCCCCATAGCCACCCTTAGGTTGGAGCCAATTAGTCTTAACCCTAGGATCACCTAACCACCCATGAAAACCCATTCTAGCCCTACACATAATCCCCACGCCAACCAACCATCTCCTTTCCTATATATATCCCATCTAAATACCACATTAAAATTATCTTCTCCCTTAGTTAATTCCTCCATTAACCACCTATAACCTACCACCAAGGAGGAGAAGAAGAGAAGAAGATCAAGGGGACAACCTACCCGTACCCTTGGTTCCTTCTTCCTCTATCTTCCTCTCCCTTGTGCCATTCTAAGGAGGAGATCTACTTCACAAAGGGGAGACAACCAAGCATTGAGGAGGAGCAAGGTGGTTGACACCCACCTTGGAGGAGAAAGCTTGGAGGACTACTTGAAGAAGAAGCTAAGGAGAAACCTTTTTAAGTGCGGGAGCAACCGCACTTAGAGCAAGGCCATCCAAATCTCTACTAGAGGATCCCCTCTCTTTCCTTTATCTTTTCCTTATCTTTTGTATTATCTAGTGGATTACTATTTTTTTAAGGAGCATCCCTCTACATGTACTCCATTTGCTAGTAATACAAAGCACTTCTATTGCCTTCCAATTTATTTCTTTCTAGTTGGTGTGCTATCTTGTTATCTTTGTAGTGCACAACACTTCTATCCTCTAATTACCCTAGGCACACTTGCCTAAGGTGAAATTTGATGTGTACACATCTAATTGGCCTAAAATATCTATTTATGCATGTTCCTAGTGTCATAAAAGCATCATGCATTATAAATATTGCATAACATGCATCATCATGCATTTAGATTAATTTGTATAAATTATATAGTAATTCACCTCTTATTGTGGCAAGGGGACAAGAGGAAAATATTTTGGGGTCACGGATTGAAGATCCAATTATACGGATTTAATGAGGGCAACGATCGGAGTCCAACGCCTTCGAGATCACCCTAATCGGACTTTCATAGCATCAAATGCAGCTTGAGGAAGATCGGAGGTCAAAGGGAAATGTGGTGAAAATTTGAACTTCAGATGAAGAATCCAACCGCACGGATGAGTTTTGATTGACGATCGCAACCCAATGGCGTGAAAGTCGATTCAATCAGACATCCGTGGCACCATGTACAAGCAAGAGAAGACGGACAGCTCAGGTGGTGCCACGTGGCACCATCTTAACCGCCCAAATTGCCCCAGCAACTGCCCCAATCTTCTTCCTTTGATCAAGCAACCTCAACCGTTTGATCTTCATCTAATGGCTGAGGCAACTCCTCACCAGCACTTTAGAAGATCAAAGGGGTGCGCCATATTTCACCTTGACCGTCGGATTGAGATCCAATGGATCTGATGACCTCTCATCCAACAGCTAAAATCGGATCCCACTAATTCCAATCCACGACCATCCACGTTGATGGCATAATGGGTTCACACGTCACTCGTAAGGCGGAGGTGCATGATCGAGACCCTGCGAGCGACTTCAATTTGCTGTGGAAAGGCAAGGCTGAAATTCAGCCGTTGATGCACGATCGAATGGCAATAGGAGTGGAGACATGGCGGCATGGATGGAGCATGCGCTAGATGCACACAATGACGCGCAATCAAACGCCAGTGCTCGCACTGTGAAGATGAACATGTGAGCGATTTGGGTCATCAATCACCCATCCAACAGCTGGTGTAATGTGTGCGCGCTCGAAACGCATGGGAGTTGAAGAGTCGAGTAAGCGTGTGTCGAGACCGTACGATGTAGGTTAAATGGCCCTCCACTCTTCGCACACTGACAGTTATAACCACCTACACTAACGAACTTATGTGTCACCAAAGGCCTTGATATTAATTTTAAGGCCTTAAAATGACCTTTTTTCCCTAAAACTTCATCTTGATAACGGCACCTACACCCCCCTTCGTAAATCATCCCTTCTCTTCTCACCTCTCCTAAGAGCTAAGAACAAAGTTCTAAAGCTCACTCTAGTGCTCCCAAGCTAAGGGAAGTTCCGCTAAAGTTAGAAAACAAAATTTTCCACTTCTCACCCCCTTCGCAGAGCTCTCGCCAACCATTCTCTCGCCCCCGTTTTGGAAGTGGATCTTGTGATGTCAACATCCTGCCTCATCCCCGATTCTTCTAGATTCATCCTCCTGCCTCCATCTTCGCTCTCGTTCCTTTAGGTGTCGTCTGTCCAACTCGTCCTCCAAGCATTCGTCAAGAAGGATAATTTTTCATCCTTTATCTTTTTACCGCTTTCTAGTGTATATTTTCAACTTTATAGTTGTAGCAACTAGTTATAATTGACATTATCCTAATTATAAATGTTTCTCTCTCTATCTTTCTCTCCGTTATTTATATTACAAGGAGATTAGCATTGTGAATGATTTCTTTATAAAAAAAATTACAAGAAAAAAAATTGTCGATTTAGAATCGACATAGGTTCCCCTTGTTCGATCCGGGACTTACTAGAGTTTCGGTAAAAGTTATCTGATAGCGGATTTTTTTTACGCACTACAACGATGGGTTTTTAACTCAAACTTTTTGTGTACAAAATCTCGCTCATCAAGCTTAGAGGTGTAGATTAGTCCTTGTCACTTTAGGAGTAGTGTTAGTGTAGTTCTACTCGCTTTTCAAGTGCCCAATCATTTTGAAAACCATAAAAATAATAAAATCAAAAATACAAAGTGTAGGTTTGCGAGGCGAGAGAGAGAACCAACTTTTGTGACTAACAAATTGGCCTCCTTGGACGACTCTAGATACTGCACTATCCAGGTTTACAAATTTAAGAGTTAGTTGCATATTTACACGTATAACAGACACTATTTTGCATCATTAACAAAATGCGTACTTCGTGCATCAATATGGAAGTGGCAAAATCTTCCAAAATGATTAAGACTAGAAGACATCACCACTCCTTTAGTTTCTATTGTTTTACCACTTCACCACTCTCTTTACTTTCCACACACATTTTCTTTTTTTGTCACTCAACTCATTTGTGTTGACGTTTACCTTGGTTTGTGTACTCAGGTCAAGTGAGAGAGCAACCAGTTCCAATGGCTATTGAGGGTGACTGTGTAGGGCCTATCCACGCACCGCAATAGTGGTAGTTCCTACTAGTAGCGATAAATTAGTTTGCTTTCCTACTGTAGTCTGCCTTATGTTAAAAAACTTAATTGTTTTCCTTTCCTTTCTGCACTATGGATTATTATTGTGATGATTATGGTGTGAATTGCATTTTCTTTTCTATTGGCAAACCATTATCCTACTTTCAATTATGTACTTTATTACGATTGCATATGTGGAATGCTCATGTGTTTTACGTTTGCTGCTTATTGACGGTGGCCTTTCGCGGTGTTTTAAAGATATCTTCGTTGCAGTATTACCATGAAAAGCGATTATCAGTTTATTTTAATTTATTACTCGAAATTTAGAATATCCGGAGGTCTAACTCAGGAGCTAACTTTGATTCTAGAAGCATATAAATTCACAAGTAACTATATACTATTTTACAAAAATTAAAGAGAGAGAGTGAACAAAAAAATCCTTCTTTTTTTGCTTTCTTTCTTCTCTTCTTCTCTCTTCCTTTTCTTTCTCTGCCTTTCCTCTTTGAATCAGACGCCTTATCAACCCCTTTGCTACAGTGTCTCGCAAGTTCTTCTCCACTTGGCTTCTTTTTCTTCTCTTCTCTATTCGGCTTCCTTCTTCTTCTTCCTCTTGCACTGTGCCTTCTCCTTCTTCAGTTGGCTTCTCTGCCTTCCTGTCTTCTTCCTCTTTCTTCTTTCTTCTTCTGTTGCAGCTCTTGGCTGCTTCTTCTCTTTCTTTTCTTTGTAGCTTCCTCCTTCCTGTCTTCTTCTTTCTTCAGCTACTCCTCTGCCTTGAGTTCTTCCTTCCTCTTTCTTCCGCAGCTGCCCTGTGCGGCTAAGTCTTCAGCTGTTCCTCGTCCTTTCTCCTTCTCCTGCTTCCCTGCACGTTACACAGTTAGGCAAAACCTAACTCCTACCCGCCCCACGTCTCTCTCTCTCTATTTCTCTCTCAAAGGTTCGCTCCCAGAGAATTCGCGGGTATACGGGTCAGGTAACACGCCCGAGACCAGGCCCACCGACGTGCAGTGGTGGGCGAGGAGTGCTTGGTCGGGTAGTCGGGTTCGGCCCAGACCCGCGGGGCGTGAGCGCGGGCGAGGGCGGGTGCGAGCGCGTGGCACACTGTGTGCGTAGGCGAGGGACCTGACCCCTGTGTATCGAAGGCGATAAGCCCAATACACCTTTTCAATTTATGTGAAGCGCTACGCCTAGCCGTTTACGAGGTGGGACTAATGTCCCGCCCGCTGTTGCTCGCACGCTTGCAGGAGATCTTCCTTCCAATTGCAGCAGCTGCAGGCCTTGCAGCGCCAATTGCTGGGACAACTGACTGCGCGAGGCTTCCCCGTACCTGCTGGACCTAGGACCTTGAAGCGTTTCAGCCTGGAGCAACCTTCGACCTCCTCGAGCTGTCGCTAATGGCGGATGGTGCTCAGATTCTACACGACACAAAAGGGAGCTTGCAGCTCTATCAAACCACAGGAGGACCTTCGCCGTGTCACGGCGAAGGTGAGGCGATCGGTGGTAGGCCACGGGGCGGCCTAGGCGTGCTTGCCTAGGTCGCTCTGTGGCCGAAGTTATGGGTTAGGTCGAGGGAAGCGTGGAGTGCGTGTGGCGTTCTGTGGATGGGTGGAAGGTGTTCAGTGGAGTGTGGTGGAGGTTGTGAGGTGGGTGGCGAGACGTGTGGGGGTGCGAAGTGACGGAGGCGTCTCGCCGGAGGGTGGCCGGAGATGGGGAAGATGCGGGCGGACAGTGGCGGTCGAGGGGTGCTATGTGAAATAGAATGAGGAAAATGAAAGAGTGGAAGACGGGGAGCTTATCTGGATTATTTGGAGTGAAGGGGGGCAGCAGAGACGGACGGCTCGTTTGTGCCGTCGTCGGAGAAGACGGCCCTGAGGGAGATAACGGCGACGAGGAGGACAGGAAGGCGTGCGCTGGTGCGGTGCGACGTGGGAGGACGAGGCGGAGTGAACCCTGCTGCAGATATGGCAGCAGAGTGAAGTCTGGGGAATTCTGCGGCCAAAACAAGTTTAACCCAAACGGCAGCCCCTGCCACTCCTTAAATAGGTGTTGGCGAGGAGGGAAACTCGAGGAAGAAGCATGGGCAGGCCATCGTAGAATGGCCGGAAAAGAGACCCATGCCTCTCGCGCATTCGCACGAGAGGTATGGCTGTCAGCAGAGCATGGGAGGGGGTCCATGCGGAAGAAGACAACGTAGGGGACCCCCCTCTTGTTTCTGGGGCCGGTCCCCATACCCTACGCGGCGTCATCCTCAGCGCAAAGTCGCCAAAGGCATGGGCAGCTGCTGCGGGTGGTAGAGGGACTGGCTTGCAAAGAACGAAGGGAAAGTTGAGGGGCTAAGTGCAAGGGTTCAAAAAATTAAGGGTCAAAAAGTAATTCTTGAGGACCAATTTATAAAGTAGGTCAAGGCAAACTTTTCCTAGGTCCAAATTTTGATATAACCCTAATTTGAACCTAAGGAATCCAATGGTGAAGTTAGATTTTAGGTTTGACTACGTTTGACCTATCAATTTGCATAAAAACCCAAATTAGGTCAAAAATTGGGTATGGTTCTCAATCTAGGTCAAGATAGGTTCTAATGGCCAAATTGAAGGTTCTAAACCCTAGGGGATATTTTTCCATAAATTTTAGAGGGTTTAATTGATTTTATCTTTCCTGAAATTTCGTGAATTAGAGCAGGTTTGTTTTAGGGTTACAGAATGTCATTTAATTTCTAAAAGCTGCTATAACCCTTTTCAGATCAAATCATCCCACTTTCTCTCTTATTAAGCCCATTTGACCTGTGTTCAGACCCTTAGAAATCCCGTTTCTGTACTGCATTGGTAAAATGACAGTTTTACCCCTTGTGAGTTGCTTTATACTCAAATTTATAGTTCTTTGATTTAGGCTTTCCCTTAGGTTTTGTAGGAGCTTTTGTATACTTATTTAGCTCAAAATGTGCTAGTTAGGATTCATGATGTGGTTCTCATCACTTATCAGATGACTAGATCTTGGGTAGTGAGACGCAGTCTGGCTTAGTTTCCATCCAGGTTCGTGTTGGGTCATAAAACACGCCCTCAATGTATTGGCCCAGTCAGCTTGTGACGACTCGAGTCCCACCAAGTGACGAAGCCCAGGTCGCCATGTTCTAACAACCAGCACAACATGCCTACAAGATCGTAATCACCCAACACATAATCATAAAATATAAACATAGCCAACAAACAATTCACATTACATAAATTAAACGAACGTAAAATGGGTACTAACTAGAGGATTTATCGCAGAACACAAGTATATAAGTCCAAAGAAATTCACAACCTAAATCACCTTACGAACTGCCATGTATACCTGAGTACGGAACTCAAAAATTCGTCAGTAAAAACTACATAAAGTAGAAACAACAACAATAGAGTGTAACAGAAATCGAACATAAGAGAAATGGGTACTATAACTTTGATTAATTCATTTATTAGGCATCTAGTTATCCAATTCTGTTTCATATATTGGAAGCCCAATTTATTGTAGTCCAAAATTTAACAATCGACGTCTTAGTCATGAGACGATATCGTGTAACTTCCTGCAGCGCAAGGTCGGTATAAGCCACCCTTCTAGCCAGGAAGACCGCTTATAGCCACCAAGTCGCTACTCTCTGTTACGCTGAGGTCATTGTGAAAGGGGCTGGCGACTACGTCGTGTAGCGTGAACACATACGCACGTTATGTACGCTGAACCACAGATAGCTGATGAGGTGTGGCTTATCATGGTTAAGATGGCCAAGTTAAGCTTGAAACCAAGCTAAATACTGTATAATTAACACAAGAAAATGATTACGTGTGAGAATTAGCAAAAATGACCTAAAATAGAAAATTAATGTTAAAAACACAAAATTAGGTCACAAATTGAAATATTTCATTCAAAGTGTAATATGATGATCCAAATTATAAATTAAACACACATTTAGATTTAAAAGTTTAAACCAAAGGTGAAATTAACTTCCTAAATGTTCAATTAAGTTCCAATAAAAACTTGGTTGCATTTTGATATCACTAGGACCTTGCATTTAGAGTTTTACATATAGGTTCTTAGTACATAACATTGTGTTCACGATTAAAACCCTCAGGGAACCAATTGAAAATCGAAGGGGCTTCTTTGTAAGACCGTAGGGACCACGCTACATTTATTTTCACCACTAATGGGTCTCCTCGCTATTCTTGCACCATTTCACCTTAAGGACATCTTCACAATTTCTCCAACACAACTGCAGCTGGCATCCACTGTAGCAGCACAAGAACTCCAGCAATCGCTGCCATCCATTCCATGTACTCTTGATCCTAGGGCTGATCCGAATCCAAACTTCACACGCATTTTCACGTGGCATCACCATCCTCCTGAGATCCAATCCAACAGCCATGATTTGAGTTGAACCCTTCGTGTGCCCTCTCAGCTCGCTTCCACCGCCCATGCCCTAATCGCCTAAATCCACCATGGCGGTGATTTGATTCAATCATTTGGCTACTTAAGCTACTCCTTGGGGTCGTGCACACACAATTGCTCCCTCCCCTCTGAGTGATTCCTTTCGGTATACTCCCTCAGCCTTCCACCCCCTTTCATCGCCCACGGTGACAGTGTGGGTTTTTCTCCCTCCATTGATCGTCTCTAGCCGTCGACTGTTGGCTCTTAGACACCTCCCTCGTCAGCTGAAGGGTCCCCTCTCCTTTCTTCATCATCGACCACCGGCTGGTGACATTGGACATCACCTTCTTCCCTTAGATTAGTTTTAAGGCTTTCTAGAATAATTTAGAGTAGTAATTAGAGTACTATAGAATAATTAGATGTAGTGTGGATGATGAATTGAACGAATGTGTAGTTTAGAGTAGATTAGAGTGACCATGCCCTCTCTGATCAGTCTAGATTAGAGAAGTGATTTCATCTTGTCCATTTGATCACACACCTCCCCCATCATTGCATATCACAATCGCTTTCTACCCTCGACGATTTTCATCTTGTTTCATCCCCCTCATGAGAGTTGGATTCAGATCTGGAAACTCTCTAGTTTTCAAATCTAGATCCACACTCAAAAGTATTCAAGGGTTATTCCACTCATTCCATTTGGTCACAAATAACCCTTTCACAATTTCAAATCAATGTTTATCGAAGGTCTCATCTAATTTTGATTTCAATGAAGTGTATCGATTGGATTTGAGAGATGTCCATCTTAAGGGATGAGCTTTTGGTTTTTAATTGAGATGTTAAAGCCAAGGAGAATCATCACAATGGTTTGAAGCTTTAGCACTATTTTAAATCTAATTCTATTGATTGAATTGGCTTATGGATGACTTTTCATGGTAGATCAGAGTATGAGGATTTCTCTACATTAAGTTGGAATGAATGATCTGATTCTACAAAGTTTCATCTTCATCTTGAGATTCCTAAGAGTCTAATTTTCAGATTTTCGAAGTGTAACGGCGTTTATGATTTCAATGCATGAATTTGAGCTAGATATGAATTTTAAGATGGATAAATTAAAAGGACTAATCTAAATGTGACAGTCCAACATTGAGTTGAATTGGAGCATTAATTTAGTCTGATCATGTTGAGACAGTAACTTAATAGCAACTTCCAGCTACTTGGTTTCAGCTGAGATTGCAACAATAGCTGCATTTGGTTTTAAGACGTCTAACCAACGATTTCATCATCTAATTTTAATTGAAAATATCAGCTACAGTTCAGCTGCTAATCTATTATTGTAGCAGTCCTGATTTGAGCAGCAATTAGCTGCTGGAATGGAGTAGCTAGCATCAACCACTGATTTGGCTGGTTTGAGGATAACCTAAGCTAGTTAAATTTCATTTAAATTACGTGTAAATCTGGTTTTAAATCTCGTCATTTCTTATGAAATGAATTAACTGTCTGAATGTGATATTGATTAAGAATTGAATTGAAGATCAAGTTTAAGTGATTGAACATCTCTTATGGGAAGTATTGAACATTTCTGAGTGGTTTGACATTAGTTTCTAGGCTTTAGAACCCCTCCTTAGGCCTTAGGTCTCTTTTCTAAACACTCATCAAGGACTAAATGGGGTTAACTTGTAATAAATAAAAATCATAAAAAAATAAAATAAATCTGTCTTGAGTAAGATAAGATATTTCCTTAGATATATGACAAGCTTCAAGGTAATCTAAACCCCCGACTTGGTAGAACATACCAGCTGATTGAAAAGACGATTTTCACTTTCGTTGTCATTTCACACATAATGCGTTGAAGTAGTATCAAAATGGTGGAAAACTGCTAAACAAAATATTTAAAATTAACCATTAAAAAGAGCGAGCCGTGTCTACAAGGGAAAATGTGTCTGTTAAAATCGCAAAAATTGAGAAACCAATGTTCACAAGTGAAATCGCGGAAAGTCAATGCCAAAACCCCTCTTAAATGAGGCACATAGAGCTTGCATATGCTGATAATGCAATTAACGAAAGGAGGGAGGTTATCTTCACAAAATAGACAACATTATAATATTCAATAAATGAGAAAAATAAGTTTGTCAATGGCACGGAATGGTAAATTTTAATTGCTAAGGAAACAGGGGATTTTCTTCCCCGTGACCGTGCGCATGGAAGAGGGAGAGTCAGGCCGTGAGGAGCTCACCGATGGTGGGCTACTTTGAGCCGCATCCGGCGGTGGTGGCGTCAAGTCGCGACATGGCCGAAGGTGGGCGACCGACAGTTTGGATGGCCGGCGATGAAGCTCTCCCTGCTACTGCTGTTGGAGATGAGGGAGCGCAGGAGTGGCTCGCGCGTTGGCAGCACGTGGGAGGTGCGCTGGTGCTGGGCGGTGATGCACGGGAGACAGAGAGGCAGTCGGTGTGATTGGCGACCTTGCTTGGCGTGAGCAAGAACGACGATGGGCACCCGCACATGAGGAGAAGGTGGTGTGCGAGGAGGTGAAGCGGCGCAGGCTGCGCATGGTGCGCTACTACATGCAGAGGCGCACTGCTGGCCGCGCATGGAAGGGGAGACGTGGGCGTGCGCAGTGGCTTGGTGGAAGGGCACTAGTCGTGCGCAGGATTAGGGTGCAGCAAGGAGCTGGTGGCACGTAGTGGTCATAGAGATGGTGGTGAGCAGGCACGTTGGTCTGCTGCTGGCCGTGCACAGGAGGTGCACGCGCATAGGAAGGATGGCAGTGGACTGCGGCGTACGTGTGAAGAAGGTAGCGACTGGTGGTGATGGGTTCTTTTTGGTGGAGGGGAAACAGAGGAAGAAAAAGATGAAGATGAAGAGGAAGATGATGTGGCGTGGTGATGAGGAAGGGGCTTCAAACATCGGGGAAACTTCTCGGACGACTTAACCGGGCGTGGATGGTTGCTGGTGGTGGTTACGCTGTTGGTGATAGTGGTGGTTACGCTGTTGGTGATGGTGGTGGTGGTGGTGTAGACGCACAGTGGTGCAAGCAAGCTCCAGGTGGCAGTGTGGCCTATCACACCACACGCCCACAATGGTGGAGACTTGTTGCCGCAGTAGAGGAGCGATTGCTGCTGCACGAAGATGTAATACGAAATTAAATGAGGGTCATTTATTCATAAGCCCTTAAAAGAAATGTGAAATAAAATAATGCATGTAATGCAACCTAAAAGATTAACTATTCTAATGCATGCTATTATAAATGTTCTAAGATATGAATGCAATGAATGAAATATGCAAATAAGTGAATAATTAGATTAATCTATTTACATCTTATTGTATGCTATTTATATGTCAATATTAATATAATTTCTAAGCATTAAAATAACTAATTAGCCTACAAGTATGGGTTCATCACCGACGGTTTAGTATACCTTAGAATTTAATAAAAGAACTTAAGATGAACAACACCAAAAAAACACTTTTTCTCTCTCTTCCCACTCTTTTTCATTCATCCTCCACCTCTATTATATAAGTAAAAAAACTATAAAAATCAGAAAAACCCTAAAATTACCTAAAATACACTGTATACTATATATATACTTGTATATATACCGAAACTTCTTTTTAAAGAAAATATATAACTTAAACTTAAGCTATATGTATATAATGTATAATATATATATAATATCTATAATTAACTTATATATGTATTCTGTATATTAAATTAAATATTTAGGATGATTTAATGTATATATAACTTTATTGTATAATTATTCATTAATTTATAGTAACTGAATGTATAATATTTAATACATTATATTATACACATATACATTATACAAACCTATCTAAATGTACATAGCTGTATTATACATTAAATTATTCATTAATTTATATTAATTTATGTACTTTAATGTATAATTATATAAATCTATCTAAATGTACATAACTGTACCTAATACTGTACACATATATTTAACTACATATTATATACTGTATAATACCTATAATTTATTTTAATTATATATTTACAGTAAAAAATTAAGTTATTAAGTTAACTAAGTAATTTATTAACTTAAAATAAAATAAATTAGTAATTTAAGTTAATGCTAAAGTAAATTATAATGTATACTTGTATAATATTATATTAAGTATTTTCAACCTATTTATATTGTATTTATACTGTATTATGGTATTTATAAATTATTTATGTGTAAAACTAACTTAAACTAATATTTAAATGTATATAAATTAAAATAAAGTTTCTAAAATATATAAAAATGTACAATAAATAGTTTATTTTGTACATTAACACTGTATAAGGTCATTTGTACAATTAATTAACCCATTTGTACTTTAATTAACAGATTAACCCTTAATTTAATATGTATAAATCACTAACTTTAACTAATTTTAAAATATAACTAATTAAGTTATTTTACTAAATAAATTACATAATTATGTAGCCCTGTATAAGTGCTTTCTAATGATATATTTTAATTTAAAATGAAAACTAATTATGACCCTCAAATCGAGGGCCAAAATCCATGAGCAGCGCACAATTACCTACAGTGGCTTAGTGCCACATCATGCAGCGAAGACTGCTCAATGCGATATAAGTTGAATTCGTCTAGTAGGCAACGCAGTTGACATGCACCGGGCGCACGTCTCATACATACCATACCCATTAGCATGTACGAGTCTATGATGATTGTAAAGTGGTGGGTCGGAGGCCACGTACTGTAACTAGGCTTATATGGGCCTAAAATTGGGTCGAAAATTGGATAAAAATGCACCTAATCTAAATGAAAGCTAGCTGCTAGTAAAGGTCCGATCCCACCCTAATGCGATGCTATGTATCCCTCGAAAGTAGCTGGCCTGTCCACTAAAAACCTAATTTTTGGCCAGACGTCTGTGAGAGAAAGGGGATGACCTAAAATCGGCTAAGTGTGAGACTAAGTGAGAGAGAGATTTGAAAAATTAGGCTAAGTGTTAAGTCTTGTGATGCCTTAGTGTTGCTTGTGTGTGTGTGTAGAGTATATGTATGTAAATAGTATAAGTATATAATATATATGTATATGTATAATAAATTAAATATGTATATATAATATGTACGTATACATTGGTAATATATATATATATATAATTAGAATAATAGAGTATTATTTGGGCCTTATGTTGTATATATAGTTTTGTTATTCAAGGTTTTAGTGATAGATAAATCCGTCACTGTATATAGCTATATACGTTAGTAAAAGTAGTTCTATTTGCCATATGTAATGTAAATATTTTACTAAGGCTACAGCGACGCATGTATATGTTACTGTATATGTAATATATGTTACTATAGATATTAGTATGTTAATATAATTTAGTATATTAGATATTAATAACTACTTTTGTATCTACACTTAGGTATTGCTTGTATTAATTGTATATAATTAACATAGGGTAGTACTTAGTATTTTACGCATGTTTATTTGTACATTGGTTTCAAGCATTGTAATGCATAATAGTTGATTCTTTTGTAAATAATTAGCCAATTCTTTCATTATTTGATTCATTGATACGTTTTGTAAATAAAATCAGTATTTTTTGGAATAAAAGAACATTTTTGCACTTAGAAAGTGATGTATATCAAGAACCGCCTCTCAGTAAACTACCTGAAAATAAAGCAGTAAAAATTGTAATTAAATAAAAAATGACACGACATGGGTTTACATTTGTGACACCTATATTACTATAACAACATATAAAACACCGTTTTTAGTGCAACCCGTCGTCGACGATTAATAGTCAATGACCCACCCACCGATCAAAAAAGAATCTACTTTAACCTTCGAGTCCTGCAATCCTCTATCCCAATTGGTCGTTAAGCCTAACCAAAGAGTCGTACGAAGGCCAACAACTCCCTAAACCAGCCCCTGGAATTGGCCTGAAAAGACCAAAGCTACAACCAAAATACGACGAGTAATGGGGCTAAAAATTGATTATCTAATTTCTTTAGTTCTTGACAATTCCGTCGTCCTGATTATTTAATCCATTTTAGATAACTATATCTTTTATTTTTATCCATCCAAACCATCTTTAGTAATTTTACATTATCAATTTCAGAATTAACCAATATTCACATTATCCTCCAACTTATCCGTTTCTAGGAAATTTCCCATTTCTGATCGTGGTTTCCAATCAAATTGTTATTTAACCATCCTGATGATGTCAATTTTACCAAAAATATAATTCCTTCTGTGCATACGATAATAAAGTCATATCCAATAAGCTTAAATGCTTTAGAATTCATTTACTTTATAAAAATTATCAAATAAATTATCGCTAACTCCTTTTAATTCAGCAGCTAACTATATCAATTTGATTATTTACATTCCAAGTCAACAACTTAATTTTCTTCATCAATATTTAATATTCAAGTACTCATGATGGTAAGAAATACGCAAACGGGTTCAATCCCAACAAGAGGCAAGAACACATGCTAAACAGTGCAATACATGGAGATAATCACTATGTAGACAACTGTACGGAAAAAGAGAGAGATTACTCTACCTAATGTCATTGAGGGGTTACGATGACTCTACAAAAACAGGTCAAAGAATCCTAACACCTCACATGTCTTCCAATTCTGCGCCTTATAAATCGAAGTGAAAAATGCTTAATCCAACCGTATGGATGTGTCCGGCACACTTGAGAATCTCGTGATCGACTCCTAGAATGCCTAATTTCATTCTCATAAACCCTCGATCTAAGTAAAACAAATCTGATCGTCAGATGTTAAGTAACATAAAATCCATTTACGAGGACCAAGATGAAATATTAGAAAGTTATTACTTTAAAAATGCAATTTTCCTACCCCTCAACTATTCCCTCTTCTTCTTCCCCCCACGCCTTCGTTTTTTCACGCATGGCACTGTTCACGATCTTGAACCCCTACGCAGCCACCTCCTCAGCCACTGCTTCTCCTACTCCCACCGACCACCTCCAAATCTGTCGCCCCCTCGCCGGCCTCCGGCGACGACCGGCGCTCCTCTTCTCCGACTTCTCCTTCTCCTTCCTCTCTCTCTCTAACGAGGATGGGTGCGAGTGATTGCACCCACTGCGAACCGCCACCTCTACAACCACATCGACGTTAGGCGGCCGTCCTTCACGCTGCTGTCACCGTTGCTCCTTCCTCCCTCTCTCTCCCGACCCTCTCTTCTCCTTCAACTCTTTCTACCAAGCGTGCACCTATGGTTGCAGGTGCACCCGCGGCCATGGTGTAGCCGCTTCCTTGGCCGACCGGTGTCTCCTGACCCCGGCCATTCCAGCTGGGGTCCTCCCCGTCCTCTTGACGAGAGTCCACCACGTTTTTCCCTTGCCCTTCCTCGCCAGCGACCCTGCCGACCGCCACGCCCTCCGGCCGTTTCGTCGGCGAACCTCCGGCCTCCTCCTCTTGGGTTTCTTTCTCTCTTTCTCTCTTTCTCAACCTCTTTCTTTCCCTGCGTCTCCCTCTCCCTTTCTCTTTATCTCTCTGTCTCTCGTTATTCCTATCTCTCTCCCTCTCTCTTTTTATACCCAAACGATGACACAACAAACAAACAAAAAAGATCCTCTCGCAAAAAGAACAAGATTGAGAAACAAACGTCCGTCCCGTATTTATATCTCTTTCACGCGATTGAGTTTAGGATTTGACGGGAGGATGATAATATCCCCATTATCCTTTCTTTCTTTTTTTTTTGAAAAAAAACACCTTACGTAGATCGAAATTTAAGTACGATTTTCGATTTAGGAAAATAAAATAATAATAAATGATTAGAAAGGATTAGATTAGGAAGAGTATTTTATTTATGTTTATAACTATGTGTACTTTTGTAATACGATCAAATGGATTTCGATTCTCATGGAACATATACTATCAAAATCGTTACGAGATAAAGAGTCCAACACAATTTGTAGATTTTCAAATGGAAGTCATTTGTACAATGTGATTTTTACAGTGGGTTGCATGTGGGTTTGCTCATAGTCTATACATGTTTCTCACATCTGAAGTCCGATCGTTATATAGAACGTACTGTAGAAATTCTCGCGACACCAGAAAGTTAACAGTGCCTTTGGATCATCGATTCGAGATCCAGATTGCAAAAATGAAAAACACACGGGTTTTCAATCTAATTACGCATTTGTAATTTATGCAAACTCTGATTTGTATACGAAAAGTGTCGACGGGTTTGTCTTGGCATGCAAGAGACGCTTATTCTGAAATGATTCGGAAATCTGGGCTCAAGACTTTACAAACACCCTTTATACAGTGCTTGCCATCCTCTATACTAATCATCACCCATGTTCTAAATAATTGTTGTACTTGAGCCTTTACTAAATATCAAAAACTTCACTAACATAGAATATTGCGGTTGCCATTTTTTTTTCTGTTTCAATTCTTTTTATTTTTTATCATTTTTTGAATATATATTTTTTGTGAGAACCTTTCAGAGAATTGAATTTTCATATATTTGCACTTTAACGCCCCTCCATACCTAAGTTTTGCAATGTCCTTATTGTAAACCAGGAGGGTATAAATTCAGTTTGGTTCAAGGATTAAAATAGGATTAAAGGGTGGGCGAACGGGTCGGGATAATTGTTACAAACGATTTCAAGATTTGATACAAGTACCAAAGGTAGAGTCGGCCATTCTAAAATTAAACTTAGGAGTGTAGCTCAAAAGGGCAATCAGAAGAGTCTCGGATTTTTAGAATGATGGGTTGCCTCTCTTTAAGTGCTAAATTCAATGCCTTCAACCGAGCAAAAGGTGGTCAAGGAGAAGGGGTGGTCAAATCAGAAAAGTTTTGTAGAACAAACACATTGATCAATAGCCTGGTTGGTCCAACCAGGTGCTTGTTCAGATTAACAGGCTGATGATACAGGCTCAACCCAATCAGTCTAGTGGTTTGATGGATATGAATCAGTAGATGTGGAGCCCACCAGTTTCTTTGCGGCTCAAACAGTTATGGAAATGAGAATAAGAAGTTTAGCTAAATTGATTCAGCCTGGTCAGAGTAGGGATCCTCAAAAGAAAATGGAGCTGTATAGGATGTAGGAACCAGTTATAACCCTGGCATCAAACGTCATTTAAGACGTTTGGGAATTGGTCCAGACGTCTGGTCAGACGTCTAGAAGCCTTCCCAGACATTTGGAATTAAATTTTTTCGACGTACGGGTTCGCGTCTGCGCGCATGCGCGCGCAAACTGAACCGCCGCCCTCCTTCTTCTCTTTCCTTCCTCCCTGCAGGCGCAGACAACTTTTTCTCTCTCTCTCCCCTCGGCAGCCTTCAAATGCCCCCTCTCCTCTCCCTCACCTTCACTCCACCGCCTTCTTCTTCTTCCTGTCAGCGAGAGAGTGAGCAGGTGAGGGTAGCCGCAGCGGCCGCTGTGAGTGCATGGGGAGGAGGGGCTGCTGCGAGAGGGAGAGAGACAGCTCGATCGCAAGGTTGCAAGCTCGCCGGAGCAGCCAGGGCCGACCGGCGGGTGCGCAGCAAGCGCGTGGTGCTGGGGAGGAGCTGCTACAGCTCAGGCAGCAGGCGAGCGCGGCGTGGCACAGCCGTGCGCTGCGAGTGGAGGGCGAGGAGGTCCTGATTTTGGGAAAATTTCCCAGAATCAGACGTCTGGACATACGTCCAAATGACGCAGGAGACGTCTGGAGGGAGGTCCAGACGTTTGAAAGATACGATATTTTTACCTTCTTCTTTCTCGTGTACGGCAATGCAGCCGTTCCGCCAAAGGTTTCTGCATCGTTTCGTGTTGAGGATGGTCATGTATGTGTGCAGGACTTGTTCGGGAAGGCGCAAGGGCATGCCCTCCCACACATATCGGATGTCTAGACACAACACCAGACGATGAAGAGGGTCTCCAGACGTCCGGAGTGACAGTTGGACGTCTGGAAACTAAGTCCAGACGGTTCAGCGGGCTTCTGGACGTCTGAAGGACCGAGCAGGATCAAGGTATGACCAGAGCCACCGTTTAAGACATCTGGAAGATGTTCCAGACATCTAATTTTGGGCAAACTTGTCATTTTTGACCTGTTTAGGGTCCGTTTGGAGTCTGTTTTCCGCATTTCAAGTTTCGTTCTTCTCAGATTTAGTTCCTCTACCTGTTTACAGTAATTGTATATTGTTCTGAGTAGCTCCTTGTAATTGATCCTTGTGTTAGGATCCCGTTCCGTTGCGGCTCTAGGGGTTGCGAAGGCGCATGGGCTTGCCGATCATGCCCCCAGTACTCCCGATTTTGCGGGATCAATTATCCCAGTAATTGATCCTTTTATTAGGCGCCCCATTCTTTTCTTTATTGCTGTATTTTGTTACTGCTAGTTATATACATGGTAAATGTGGTTTATTTTACTGCTCTTTTGCTTGCTTTCTTGTTGGACGACTGGGTCTTGGGATCAGTCGAGTCGGTCTGATTCTCGTGTCTCGTAGGGATTCGAGAATCGGGTCGTAACAGAACCCTACAGGTAAAATCAGAAAAGGATAGGAAGTGGTTAACAATCTGATCAATGTCTTAAACTCGATCAAAGGATAGGGGAGAATCATATGCAACCGGATCAGAGAGAGGTAAATCAGAGTAGAAGTTAGTTCTAGTGGTGGGTCGTGGTTGGGAACGAGTTTTGGAAGGCTCTGTATGTGGATCCGAAGGTGTGGCTTCTCTGAGGTCCAAATCATTGGCCTCAGCATCAGAATTAAAGAACGGATCATGGATGCTAAGGTTGTAGATTAGTTCATAATCATCAGGAAACAATGGATATCCGAAATCATAGTAAGATTCAAAGTCGTCGGAGAATTTGTGAAGATCAGTTTCTGAAATTGATTCCAAATCAAGATTTCCACCATAGAATGAATCATATTGGGTAGAATCATCAACCTGACTTGGATCTAACCTAATTTCATATTCTAAGCTTAAAAAGGTGTCCTTATTAGGCATCGTCTCAGGTTCTTGGCTCCTAGGATAGATCCAATTGAATCTCAGCTCTTCCAACTCCCCGATCTCTGTATCATAGATCAATTTGACTTCTAAAAAATCAATTCTCATTTCCGAGGAGGTTGGAGAGGTGTAATCATTAAACATAAGCCCATAATTAGAGTCTAGAACCAAAATTTGATTCTCTTCATATTGAGTCTCATGATCATCCCAAATATGCTCAAATCTAGATTTTAGGTCCACGGTAGGAATTAGGTCACTAGAATCTGGATTATGTTATATTGGGATGTCAGAATCACTTTAGAGGAGTATCTTAATAGGATAAGGTTCAAGAATTATATCTTCGAGAAGTTCTGCTCAAGCTTACCATCACAGGTGTCTGGGGAATCTAAGCTTGATGGACCAGCTTCAAGGCTTCCTAAGGCTAGTTCAGAATCGGAAACACTTGCAATTGGATTCTCCCAACCTTTATCAAGATCAGGCATGTCAATCATTATGAAGTTTAAATCTAATTCCATTAGGGTAGGGGGTCCACAACAACCTTTATTCTCAAACCCGGGTTCTAGGAGATCATTCTAATTTTTAATGTTGTTCTAAGGTGTCTCAACAATCTTTGAATGGTGATATGGGTAATTTTGAGCAATGGCTTGGTGTAACGTTTTTAGCATACACTCACGTTTCTCCATGAGACCCTGGTGTATTCCCAAAGTTGTAGATTTGACAAATGATGAGAGCCTCATCATGAACCCTAACTAGCACATTTTGATCTAAATAAGTGTACAAAAGCTCCTACAAAACCTAAGGGAAAGCCTAAATTAGAGAATTTTAAATTTAAGAATAAATAATTCATAAGGGGTAAAACTGTAATTTTACCAATGCAGTACACAAACGGGATGTCTAAGGGTCTAAACACAGGTCAAATGGGCTTAATAAGAAAGAAAGTGGGATGACCTGATCCGAAAAGGGTTATAGCAACTTTTATGAATTAAATGACATTCTGTAACCCTGAAACAAACCCGCTTTAATTCACGAGGTTCGCCCTCCCGTGCTCGACGCAGGAAGCATCTGCTGACCTCTTGCCCTAGACGGGCAGTCCCTCCTGATGTGGCCCGGCTGGCCACACTAGTAGCAGAGGGGAACCCAACTCCCACCCTCAGTGGGTCCCTGTTGTCGGCTGGGTGGGGGTCCGGTGCTAGCAGCTTGTCCCTGTCGAGGGCCCCCAAAGGCCACTGAAGGCCCTGCAAAACATGACGACTCTCCTTTGGGCACCACGTGTCTCCTCTCTCGTCGACCTTGTGAAAAGTCTGGCTGATAGGGCCTCTTCCGCCCGCTGTCAGTATCTCGCGCGGACGGGTTGGTCTCTTCGTATGTCATAGCTGCCTCCACCACCCTCAAGAACGTAGGTAGCTTCAGGGGTTTGACATACCCCCGAATTGTAGGCCAGAGCCCCTCGGTGAACCTCCAAAGGCGCTCCTCCTCAATGGCCACTACTGTCACTGCGAAGCGAGACAGCTCCAGAAAACGCACGTGGTACGCTCTCACGGTCATCATCCCCTGGCGGAGAGTGTGGAACTCCTGCCTCCTCTGGTCCTGCCACATCTAGGGAAAGTACTGCTCGCAGAAGAAGGTGACGAACCGGTCCCAGGTCGGCTCGTCCCTCTCTTGTCCCCTGACCGCCCTCTACCACCTGTGTGCCGCGCTGCCCAGGTGGTACGTGGCAAAGGCCACGCGGCACTCCACCGGGGGGTGAAGCGTGTCAAAAAGCTTCTTGATCTGCTCGAGCCAATCCTCTGCCTCGGTCGGGTCCTCATCCCCCTTGAAGGAGGGGGGCTTCAACTTCCGGAACTGTCCGAAAAGCTCGAAGTGGCGCAGCAGTAGAGATGCCAGTGCACCTCTAGGTAAAGAAGCCTCGTGCGTAGAAGTGTCGGAGGAAGGTGGGGGCGGTGGCGGCCCACCCCCTCCCCCACGTCCAGCGCCATGTCCGTCGCGTGGTCCCACAGAGGACTCCCCCTCCGTAGCCCCAGGGAGAGGCGCTCGTGGCAGCGGGTGGAGCTCCTCTCGCACGATGTCCCGTATCAGCTGGGCGAGGTCCTGAGCCTTAATGCCCAGGAGAAGTGGCTGGTCCACTAAAACGTCGACCTCAACGCGCCCACCCCTCCGACCTCGTCCCCGGCCACTCTGGCGGCCCGCCTCGCTAGTCCAGCGTCGAGGCATCTCCTGCAAGGAGACGCGAATACAGAACGGAAAGACGTCAATACGAAACGATATCTAACGGAGAAGTCTAAGAACATATGTCAAAAGAAACGTTGTGGTGGCTACTCTAGTTACAGACACGTGAATTGGTTATTTTCCAGTCAGTTGGTTCACTTCTCTGGATAACCTTGCTCTGATACCATCTTGTTACGACCCGATTCCCGAATCCCTACGAGACACGAGAATCGGACTGACTCGACTGATCCCAAGACTCAGTCGTCCAACGAAAAGTAACCAAAAGAGCAGTAAAATAAACCACATTCACCATGTATATAACTAGCATTAACAAAATACAGCAGTAAAGAAAAGAACTACTACAGTATACACCACCACAATAGTAAAGAAATAAACAGGTACATAAACATGATGCTTATAATAAAAGAGTACAGTGGTAACAGAAACTACTCACTGCAACAAGAGGAAAGGTACAGTGGGTACTACACAAGTAAAAACTACTGGGCTCTACTAGGCCCAGCACCCTCTGCAGCCGCCGGCTCTGGCTGCTCAACACCTGGTCCTGAAAAGGTGACAAAGGTGACACGTCAGTGAAACGCTGAGTAGAATGGCAATCAAAAGCTAAGAAAACAGTAAGGTGGACAGTAGTTGTTATATTTTTAATCTCTTTCTTTATTTTCCATTTACTCGTTATTGAGTTATTCCTCAGATCTTTCTCTTGATCTCAAATGTTCCTCGTGGGAATGATCTTGATTGTAGTCTTTTCCGAAAAGTGGAAGTAACACGTGGTGCTCTCCTGGTCGGGAGAGTCCCCTGTGGTGGTCCTACCCTCAGTCAACCACCCCAAGGTCACTGAGAGACGTAACGGTGACTATGGCACGTGCGATAAACGCACAGGTAACTATCCCGCACTGGCACGCGGTCAGTCGTTTCCGTTAACGGGTGCGCCCCAAAGCACAGCACATAACTAGTATAGGGCAGAGCCCTCTCAGTAACAGGGGTCCAGCCCCTCCACAGTAACCAAACAGGGGTCTTGCCCCTTCACAGTTCGCGCACCCTCGCCTGACTACCCCGGTTTGCCCAGTGGGCCTAACAAGTCGATGTAGGAGGGCTAGCAGAACCCCGGGCCCGTGGGGTGGCTAGTGCTCTCCCTACACTAGTAGCTCTCCTCGGTACTGTGTACACGAGGGCCAAAAGTCGGTACAAAGGGGCCAGACCTAACCCCGGGTCCCTGGGGCGGTTAGCTCCGCTCTGCACTAAACTGGGGGACAGTCGCTCTCCTTGGTACTCTATACTTAAGGGCCAACTCACTTCCCCAATTTTATTCCATTCACTTCGCAGGAGCTCTACTCCTAATTCCCTGTAGGGTTCATGCTCATTTTTTCTTTAACTTTGCCAATTTAGGTTTCATCATCTCAGCTTTAATTTTCATATAGCCCATGTTCTCAACGGTAATTATCCATTCATAAACAGGCAACTGTTAACCAATTACAGGCAGTTATCATTTTCCCTTCTACTTTTTCAAGACTGCAATACATATATTCAATCTAGTTTTCCAGTCCTAGGATTCATGTCATATCCTACGATCTATCATTCAATCTAGTTTTTCAGTCCTAGGATTCATGCAATACCCTAGGATCTATCATTCAATTTAGTTTTTCCAGTCCTAGGATTCATGCAATACCCTAGGATCTATCATTCAATCTAGTTTTTCAGTCCTATGATTCATGCAATACCCTAGATTCTATTAATTATTTCACAAGTACATAATTTTTGATAAATAAGTAAGGGGCCACTCTACCCGCAAAATCGGGAGTACTAGGGGCGTAATCGGCAAGCCTGCGCACCTCCGCAACCCCCAGGCCGCAACGTAATGGGGTCCTAACAAAAGGATCAATTACAAGGAGCTACTTAGAATAGGATACAAATACTGTAAACAGGTAGAGGAACTAAATCTGAGAAGAATGAAACTTGAAACGCGGAAAACGGACTTCGAACGGACCCTAAACAGGTCAAAAACGACAAGTCTACCCAAAATCAGACGTCTGGAAAATCTTCTAGAGGTCTTAAACGATGGCTCAGGTCATACCTTGATCCTGCGCGGTCCTTCAGACGTCCAGAATCCCGCTGAACCGTCTGGACTTAGTTTCCAGACGTCCAACTATCACTCCGGACGTCTGGAGACCCTCTCCATCGTCTGGTGCTGTGCCCAGACGTCCGATCTATGTGGCAGGGTGTGCCCTTACGCCTTCTCGAACGAGACCTGCATGCACACGCGATCGTCCTCAACACGAAATGAGGTAGAACTCCTTGGCGGGACAACTGCATGGCCGTACACGCGAAAATGGAAAGATGGAAAAAATATCGTACCTTTCAGACGTCTGGACCTTCCTCCAGACGTCTCCTGCGTCGTCTGGACGTTTGTCCAGACGTCTGATTCAGGGAAATTTTCCCAGAATCAGGACCTCCTCGCCCTCCGCCTGCAGCGCACGGCCGTGCCGCGCTTGCTTGCTGCCTGACCTGCAGCAGCTCCTTCCCAACACCATGCTTCCACTGCGCACTCGCCAGCCGGCCCTGGCTGCTCCGACGAGCTCGCACCCTCGCAATCTAGCTCTCTCCCTCTCGTAGCAGCCCATCCTCCCCATGCACTCACAGCAGCAGCTGCTGCTACCCTCGCCTGCTCACTCTCTCGCTGACAGGAAGAAGAAGAAGAAGAGGGCGGTGGAGTGAGGGTGAGGGAGAGGGGGTATTTAAAGGCTGCCGTGGGGAGAGAGAGAGAAAAAAAGGTGGCTGCGCCTGCAGGGAGGAAGGAAAGAGAAGGAGGGAAGTGGTTCAGTCTGCGCGCGCGCACGCGCAGACGCAAACCCGTACGCCGAAAAAATTAAATTCCAGACGTCTGGACCAACTCCCAGACATCTTAAACGACGTCTGATGCCAGGGTTATAACAAATTGGGGTCGTAAGCCTCGGTTGCTACCCCAAATCGCTCGAGCCTCCTGCCTGCAGACGCACGAAGCAGCAGGTGGGACTTTGGTCCTACCTCGGAAGTGTGTGGGCGTGAGCCCACACATAAATTGAAAAAGTGTTCCTGGCTTATCACCTCGAAACACTGGGGTGAGGTCCCTCGCCCTCACTCATCGGGTCTCGTCCGCGGCACTGCCCACACGGACCTGACCCACGACCCGATTACCCTAATCTGTGCACTCCTCGCGCACCACACCCACACCGGTGCTCCTGGACTCGGGCGCGTGACCGACCTGATAACTCGGGAGCGTACCGAAGAGAGATTCAGAGAGAGAGTGACGCGCGGGGAGGGTAGGGGTAGGTTTTGCGCTCGTGTGTGCAGGGAACAAGTGAGGAAGAAGAAGAAGAGCGGGCGGCGAGGACTTAGTCGCAAAGCTCCCGCAGCAGAGAAAAAGGAGAAGAAAGGAGGAGGAGCGAAAAGGAAGACGAAGAAGGAAGGAGCTGCTGAAGAAAGAAGGAGAAGAAGACGCAGAAGAAAGAAGAAAGAAGAAGAAGCAGCAGTAGAGCAAAGGAAGAGAAAAAGAAGAACCGCAGCATAGGAGAAGAAGAAAGAAGAAGGCAGAGAAGCTGACTGAAGAAGAGAAGGCACAGTAAGAGAAGGGAGAAGAAGAAGAAGCTAAGAGAAAGAAGAGAAGGAAAAGAGAAAGAAAAGAACCGCAGCTGCTGAAAGAAAAGAAGCACAGTGCGAGAAGAGAGAAGAAGAAGCTAAGAGAAAGGAGAGAAGAAGAAAAAGAGAAATTTTTGCTCACTCTCTCGCTCTTAAATTTTGGTAACAGTATTGTAAACTTATATGTTTCTAGAATGACGTGTGCTCCCTGAGTTCGACCTCGGGATAATCTAAATCTCGAGTAATAAATAAATTACACTAGTGTTCGTTTTTTGCAATATGCTGCAATGAATATATCATAAAATATCGCGAACGATGAACCGACCAGTTTTTGGCGCCATTGCCACTGTGGGCGCACTGCACACTTTGGGCCGTTGGATCTTCATCCAACAGCCATGAGCACGCCACGTCGTCCGCCCAGATTGGATAAGCATAAATACAAATAAACAAACATATATAACAAAAGATTTGTGTAGTGCATTGGCTTGCATGTGCGCATGCATGCACGGGGTGCGGGTTCAAGCACTACGCTACGCGAAATTGAAGCGAGCGCGTGCGGGCGCAAATGCGCGTGATTGTAACCCGTAGGCGTGACGACGTGGCGTGATCAGAGTGCGTAGTGGGTACGCGTGATCTCACGCAGTTGCTTAGACGCTAAGGCAGCGTCACTTGTTACGATCAGACGGCTGACGTTAAGGTGGGATTAAGGCTTGAGTGGTGAGAAGGAAAATACGAAGGCGCAGGCGAGGAGGATCCAGAGACATGCGATGGAGGATTGACGATGCACGGCATGCCATGTGTCGCCACCAAAGCAAGTCCAAGTGTAGAAGGCTTTTTGAAGGCTATTGTGAGACCAAATCAGAGCCGTGGATCTCCCGATCGACAGATCTGATTAGCCAAAGGGTTGTTGCATGAGATTAAGAGTTAAAATACCCTTTTTACCCTCCATCAAAAATATAAAAGAAGGCCTAGGGCCCCCCAGTTGAAGGCATCAACTTAGAATCTCTCTCTCCCATCAACACCCGATCTCTTCTACCGTCTTTTCTGCAATTCTTCATCCCGACACTTTGGATCTGAGGTGCTACCGCATCTCACACAAGCATCCCACAAGTGGCGTCGTTTCTCTACCACTTTCTTCTCTCTCTCTTTCTCTCTCTCTATCTATATGTCTCTATTAGCATTTTCTACTGTGAAAAACTTTATCTAATTGCAATAAAATTCTGATTCTCTGAATATCTGCTTTATACATATATACATACAAACATATATATATATATATATATATATATATATATATGTATGTATGTATGTATATTTAGTTAAAGTTAGTTTTATTGAAACGCTTCTGTAAAAATCAATATTGCCTCCCTACGAACGACCCGGTACTCACCGGAGTTTTATAAATTTATTTGCCGACGTGTTTTTGTGCTATGCCACAACTAAACAACTTTTAAAATGAGAAATACACACCCAACAAGTTGGCGTCGTTGCCGAGGAGGCAACAAAAATTTTTGAAGCTTTTCAGTGCATATTTGAGATTTCTAACTCGCTACATTTTGCGTTGATTTCGTGTGTGTAGAAAACGAAGAAATCTGAACCAAACACAACAACGGAGAAAGCGCGGATTCGAACCTCAGGAAAGTACCCCTAGTTTAGATCAGTTAGATTTAGGATTTTCTTCAACCGTAGGATTAGTTAGAATTTGTTTGCTTATTAAAAATAAAGAAAAAAGAAAAAAATTATCACTTGATTTCAAGCCGAAATAAATCCAATTCCTAAAGATTCGCACGACTAAAAATTCTAAAATTTTTACCAGACGTAGATTTCAAAGTCAGGAATAACATATCCAAATTTTCCAACAATCAGAGTTACAAAAAAATTTTAAAAATTTTCACACTGATCTATTATCAATATGGGTTTTGTTCCACATTTTTTAGAGTACAAAATATCGTAGGAATTTTTATATAATCCGATTGAAGTGAAATTTGCGGCACTGAATTTCTGAGAAAGTCAAGAATTATCGAAAAATCTGAGAAAAATATATTTTGCTTGTTTGATTGCATGAATTATCTAATCACAAACTGGGGGTCAAAACAGACTACAAAACCTCAGTACAATTTAAATTTGAAAAAAATAGAAAACGTACATTAAAATTATTCAAAAAATATTTTATGAGTTCCAAGTTAGTGGTGCAATATGTGCCAATTGATTTTATTGCTTGGGTCGCACCACTCATCATTTTGGACCTAAAAGAATCATTTAAAACAATCTGTGCTTAGGGTCTCAGGCTAAGGATAGAGTACACTTGCATTTCCATACTTAAAGGAAATCTATCAAACAAGTTGGGATTTGCAAAACATTTGTGTGCCTCATCAGAACCTTTGTTGAAAATATTTAATCAAGTGAACCCTAAAACACGCTAACACAAGCATTTGAATCTTAAAAGATACTTCATCATAAAAATTTGCCTGTGAACCCTTTGCCTGCTCACTTCACATCTCTAAAATCAGTTTTAAGGGCAAACACCCCCCTAACGCCCATCATATTCCAAAAGCATATCAAACCCAAGCCTAAAATTGAGTAGATGTGCCCTAGGCAGGACTAATAGACTTGGAGACCGAAAACTAGATTGGGCTAAAGTCAAGGCCTTGTCTACTTGGACCCACCAGTGACAAGAAAAGTCAGTGCAGTAACCGCGTTAAGCTTTAGTGGTATCCCGCCGTGCGGGGTGTCGTAAGGGGTCCCACCCTTCTGGCCAGCCAAGTAATTCAAGGGTTAATCTAACCTAGTCATGTTTTTGGGAGCCAGGATTAGGTCTAATTAGGGTTGACACTCTAAGGACCAGTTTGATTGCTTGCATTAAGCGGGCTGGGTTTCTCTCATCTGTCTTTGCTCTCATCTACAGACATTCTTCTAGTGCATGTAAGGTAGAAGATCTCAAAATCCTGATTTGCTACCACCATTAGAAAGAAATCCTAGGAGAAGACATATTTATCCAAGATTTGAATCTAAACCCTCTACAATGGCTAGTCATCATGAGGAAGAAGAGATCGATGAACAAAATATGGATCTTATGACTCTCTTACAAAGGCAGATCACTAAGCAGGGCCAGCATCATAATCGACAGATGGAAGTCATAGTACAGGCCATCACTCAACTCCAAAACGGAAGGGCAGACCAGCCCCTCCGTGACTTTTATAGCCCTCCTAATGCCCAACTTGAACCCTTTGTTAGGGTACCTCAGGATGGGGAAGATTTTGAACTCAAACCTCAGATCATTAACTTGATTCCCCACTTCCATGGCCGTGAATCAGATGACTCCTTCCACCACCTTGAAGAGCTCCTACACATAGGAAGAACTTTTGGCCCTAGGAACATGAATGAAGGCACCCTAATGATGGAAATGTTCCCATTCTCCTTGAAAGATAGAGCTGCACATTGGTTGAGGACAATTGGTAGACCAATCCTAACTTGGGAAGACTTGAGAAGCACATTCCTAAAGAAATTCTTCCCAGTAGGAAAAACTAATGCCCTTAGATGTGCCATAACAACCTTTAAGCAGAATCTTGGGGAACAACTACATGAGGCTTGAGAGAGGTTCAATGATTTAGTTAGGAAATGCCCTCATCATGGGATTCCGAAGTGGCACTTGGCCCATATTTTCTATTATGGGTTGAGTGATAATCTAAGGAATTTTGTTGATGTGGCATGTGGGGGCAATTACCTGAGTCGAGATGCTGAGGGAGCCTTTCAATTGTTTGAGAATATGAGTGAAAATTCGCTCAACAATGCTGTGGGAGATTTCTAGAGCTCCAACCGAGCTCTAGATCAGGAAACAAGCCCACAATGGCTTGTTTTGAAGCACAAGAAACCCATGAATCTTGTGGGTTCACTAGGGCAAACAGGCGTGATTTGGGATCCAAAATTGGTCCCAACCAATTCTCCATGGTGTGAACATCAATCCCACCAAATTTGGTGGGATTTGATGAAGATTCGAGTAGGAATTGGCATGGTCAAAGCCAACCTGGAGGTCAGTTGACCTCCAATGGCAGCAGGGACCGATCTGCAAAGAAGATGAAGAACCTAGAGGGCAATTTGCAAGGATCTCGAAAGCTGAGGGGCTAATTGAGAGAGACAGAGACTGATTGGACAAAAATGGAAAGTAGGTCAAGATGAACTCTGATTGGGTCCAAATTTTGCTAAAAACCTAATTTTGACCCAAGGAATCTAGTGGTGAAGTTGGATTTCAATTTTGACCAAGTTTGACCAAGTAATTTGCACAGAAATTCAATTTAGGGCAAAATTGTGTCTGTAACTCTGTTTAAGGTCAAAATGGGTTTTAAAGGTCAAATCAAGGATACCAAACCTCATGGAATATTTTTCTATGAATTTTAGAAGATTTAGATAAATTTTATCCTGACCATAACCTCAGTAATTTAAGCAGGTCTGAAATTAAGGTCTTGGGAGCTATGTCAGTTCTCGAAATACGCGAAATCCTATTTCTGTCTGTATAGTTCCTCTTATTACACTTTAATGCTTATTAGATCTTAGATTAACCTCTGGGAAAACTCGTGATTATTCTGCTTTCATAATGTACTGTTAAAACTACAGAATTAATCCTGATTTAATGTATTCCTCTCAGAATGACTATGTAAGGAATTATGACTCTCAGACGACAATGTAGGAGAATTTGTCACTTGATTCTGATTAATTAATGCTATTTATGGCTCATGACGATGTTATCATCAAGTTCTTCAACGCAACAACAAAAGAATGAAGTAATAACATGCATAGTAGGCATATATTAAGAAAAGCCACACGAATCAATCGACGATTCGGACGAAGATCGAATCAGGGACCAACCACTGGCATTAATGTCCATTGCATGATCTGATGATAGCTGCAACAAGATTCACCGATAAAGAACGCGACGACAACCATCAATGACGTGACAGTAGCCAAAAAATCATAAAAATAAGAGAACATTTTGAAGGTGGTCGCAGTGAATGAATGCTCGGTCACAAGACAAGGATATTAACTCCAAAAACCCCTTTGGCCAAAATTGAAGATATTACAAGTTGAGGAGACTATGTATTAGGAAACCTAACTAGAAAAACATAGAATAAAACTCAAATCGACAGAAAAAACACAATTAGTACTCCATTGATGCTCCACCAACAACATCTCCTCTAGATCGCGCCGACCGCACGCCATTGAAGGATGCCTAGAAGAGCACAATGAAGAGGGCAGCAACCATCGACAACCCGATGCAAAATAGGGAAGCCGCAGGGGGTACTAGATGAGAACCGACGGCATTAGGGGTGGCGGAATTAAAACTCAGAATTAACCAAATTCCACCTCAAGTGTGTAATACGAAAGAGATGTTATTTTAACCCTTCCACTGCCTTAAGTTTAGAGCAGGTTTCATGGGCTCAAACATGGCATAGTGGGCCTCATTCCGTTAATCAAACAGGCCCTAAGGTGATGTTTGGTACACGGAAGAGGCCACTTTATCCTGTGTTTGGGCTCTTGGATGCCGGCACCACGTAAGCCCAGAATTGGGGTATTAAAGTCAGGATTTGGGAATTCCACCTCTGACATGGAATTGTTTAAAGCTGTGGTTTTATTCCTCTACCGAGGCTTTTGTTCCGCTGCCCCTTTGACATAAACCCCTCCCCTTCCCCCTTGCGCCCCCCCATCCCCACTCGACCCCTGCGGGAACCCAATTATCGGAGCGACGCGATGCGTAGGGAAAGGTGGAATGGGAGCATCTGACTGCCATTGGCGGAGCTTCTCATTCGTCAATCGTCACAAATGATAAGTGATGGTTTTTCCTCTTTTTGGTTGTTAAGGTTAATGACATTAGCTATTAGGGTTTGGGTATTTTTCTTGACCAGAGGATTTTGTATGGATTAAAGGCTTCTGTGTAGTGTGTCCAAGCTTTTCTTTACACGTGTGTCATCGGCATGTACGTCCTACACTATTCATAGCGTGGGAAGCTTTGGCTTTGTCTTCATTCATAGATGGTGATGCTCTGTTGCCATGGCTGGTCACTTTGATATACTTTAATGCGGTTGTTATTTCATCTACTCTTATCAACTGCATTTTCTTTATCTCTTCTCGCCGCTGTTGTTGCCTTTTACCCTATTCGTGGAGTCATGTTTTCTACCCTATTTGTGTTCTTTGGCTTGTTGATAAAAGGGGCTTTTGGTGTTGTTTCCCATCACATGGTCTGTGTTAATAGTTAGCAATGAGGCCTCCTAGCCAAGCTTTTTCATCCTGTGGCTGCATCAGTGGTCAGTCATGGAGACTGATAAGGAGGAGGGTTAGGGGTGCATGCCACTATAAGTACCTCCCATGGCTCATGGATGTTGTGTTCTGGGTTGTGCTACTTGTGGTGATTGAGGAGGAGGAGGCCTTTGAGAAGAAGTTGGGCTTCTAGTGGTGTTCCAAAGAGTTTAGTTATTATTGTTATCCCGATTTGTTTGTTGATCAGTGTTTTTGTTAACTTGATTTCGAAGGTCGGAGAAGGCGACGGAAACCTGACGTGGGCCTCCTTCTTCAGCATGGAAGGGAGTATCTACAGGAGGTTGGAAAACATTTACTTGACAGGTATTTTGTTTATTGAGAAATGGTCATGTTAAGTTGTATTTATTCATGTATGTGTTGTGATTCATGTTGTTATTATGATCAGTGTTTGATTGGTCTATGACAAGGTTGTCAAGGAATAATAAAAATTAACTGTACCAATAAATGATGTTTGTGACAAGGTTGCAATTTCGAAATAATCAAGTAGTTTCTTTTCTGAGATAATATGTGATGTTGCCATGAACTTGGAGCCAAAGATATAATCACAATACTCTTTCCAAAGATGCTGATAGCTAGTTGCTATAAAGGGAAGTATCCAATTAAGTTTCTTGGCAAGACGCTTTGAAGAATCCAAATTTCAGTAGGAATATTAGATCAATTCTCATAAAAAATATTAGGTGAAAGGAGTGTAGCTAATTGAGGGCAAAGTTTGAGTGAGAAGTTTGGTAAAAGTACAGTCCCAAAGCAGGTAAGCTAAGCTTTCAGCCTCAATTTCACAGAGACAACTTCTATTAGCAAGGTATTAGGTAGCTCTTTTTTTTTTTTCTTTTCTTGCAGATTGTCTAGCGTGAGGATTTTATCATGCAGAAGCAACAAAAAGGCACCCTTGGATGGGTGTGTTTTCCCTAAGGTGAGAATGGCATAAGCCAATTACATGAAGCAACTGGCTCTAGTTTGGTGAAAGGAGAGGGAATCCAAGGAGAAAGAAAGATTCATCTCATTCATGAACTTGTCCAAGTCAATAATCTCAAATAAGTAGTTGACACCTATTGGTAATTTGTTTTCGGGATTTTGCCTTTGATCTTTTAATCTTTCCCCTTTCAAAAAAAAAAAATTGTCCCTGGTTAAGAAGAAGTGGGGAGCAAAGTGAAAGTCCTTTATTCCCAAGATTACTCAAGAAAAAGGAGAGCAAGTAGGTTTTTCTTTGAAGGGGATAGGAGCTACCCTTTGTTTGTAATTGTAGTTAATGTTGATTAATCTACACCAAATTATTTTATTGTTATAAATTTCTTTGAAAGTAAGGCAATGTTGATAGTTCTAGGTCAATGATTTCCTACTCGTCGTTGCTTTTGATCGGCAAGTAGATGCCCATTTAGTAGGTGATATCTTAACTTTTTTATTTCTGTCTAAAGGAAAATTTTTTGGATTCTATCAACTTTATTTTGGATGGGACTAGGTAGTTTAAGAATATCTAGATAACAGGTAGGTAGGGAAGTATCTGAATGCTTTGTGGTAAAGAAAGATCCTGAGATTTCATTCCCTTTACTAAGCTTGTCCAAGATAGGGTTCCAAGTAGTGGCCACAAAATAATGTAGAGAAAGGTAAAAACCCAAGTAATATTTTGCTAAGACATAGATCTTGCATTCCAAAAATATTAGCAAAATCCATTATGGTGTCCTCATCCATCTTGATTAATAGGTGATAGTGGATATGCCAAGGTCGATGTGCAATCCTGAAAGTTCTAGAAAGATAGTCATTATATTTTTAGGAGTGGAGACATTATCTTTAATAGCTTCTAAATAGCTGCAAATTGTAAGTTCAAATGTGCAGCAGCCTTGTCATTTTTATACCTAGAAACTAAGGTATTGTCATTTTAAGCATAGCATCTAGAGTGGACATAGCTGCATTAAAAAGTTGAGGAGATAGAGGGTCTCTTTGTCTTACCTACCAGGGTAAAGGAAACCATACAGTTGACCATTAACATCAATAGATATGGTTGCACTAGGTAGAATAACCTCAATCCATTTATGAAATATTAAGGTGGACCATCCATCATGTTGTTATTTATTCATGTTGTTTTGGTCCATTCATGAAATATTTGACTGATAGTTTATATTAAAAAGGCAATGAAGTGAAATATATTGATGAAAGTTACTTATAAATAGAGTTGTTTGCATATCTATGCGTGCAGTATGTGTATCTCTGTTCTTGAAGAAGTAAATTGATGATTTCAATGGTTAGAATGGTTGAAATGATTGGAAACCTCTTTTTTTCTAAAACAATAGAACTTCGTAGGATCTTTCATTTGTAATGGGATATTCCGAACATCTTCCATGTTATAATGACTCGGTTGGGTCATGTTTTGCTGTTTGTAATTTTTCATTCTTGCCATTTCTTATTGATTCAGCTCAACTAAGTACATGCAATACACATTTTCAAGTTAACCCAAGGTCATTATTGCAGGTTACAATGACCTTTTCAAGTTAACCCATATAGGCGATGATAAAAGCTAACATAAGTTGCATTTCCACAATTGAGGGTGAGGCTATTATACATCTAGATGATGCTATTTTAGTTGGCTGTGGAAACGGGCATAGGTTCTGAACTGAAGTTTTTACATGGTTTGGATGGCTACTGTAAAGCAACCCCATGCAACTAAAAGTTGAGGTAACATACCTTCTTATGTCTTTGCATGGTAGGTATGGTTGCAATGCAGCAACCTCGTGCAAGACAAATTTCAAAGATGGTTGATTTTGCCATATAAGTATAATGGTTTGCACTTAATGATAAGTGGTAATTTCCATTTGTAGCTTAGTGAGCCTACTAAACTTATATAACAAACATTAAACCACTCAATAACTAATGTATAACTCAACACACCTACACAGGTATTACTTCTGACACCTTACTACTTATACTTTCTATATATATTTTCACTTACCTCGAATCTAACATAAAATTTTCTCTTACATGCAGTTTGAAAGCGCCTGTGAAATAACTGATACAAATTGTAAGTATCATTACATGAATTACCCTACTTTGCATATAGTTTTTTCTGAATGCAGGATGGCTTTGACTTGTGGATTTTCATTACAATTTATGTTTTTATGCTAACTTGTTATATCCTTTTTTAAATGACAAGTTACTCTCTCCCAAATTAAATAAAATTATTCTTCGGTAATGTTAGTCTCTTACTTTCTTTACATTACCTTGTCAGAAAAGTACATTCTAACTATTTTTTTAGGAACTTTTGCAATGATGATAGCTCTACTTAGTACAACTATTGTATTAACGAGTAATTCTGAGCAATTTCTTCTAATTATCCTTTTTCCTTTAACCTACTTTTTCCAGCATATGTCAAAAAAATTACTCCATGATCTAACGTTCAAAGATAAATTCTCTATTTACTTTCTACTACCATCTACATATCATCATGTCCAATTCTCATGTTCCCTTACATGTTCTGTTAGCTTCATTTTCCAAGTACTAACTTGAAGTTCAGATGGATTGTCAATTATCTTGATGTTTAGTTGTTGTAACGACCCAATTCTCGAATCCCTACGAGATACGAGAATCGGACCGACTCGACTAATCTCAAGACCTAGTCGTCCAACGAGAAAGTAACTAAAAGAGCAGTAAAATAAACCACATTCACCAAGAATATAACTAACAGTAACAAAATACAGCAATAAGAAAAGGAAATACTACAGTATACACCACCACAACAGAAGGGAAATAAACATGTACATTACATAAAGTTTTCGATAAAGAAAGTATAGAGAGTAACAAAGAAAACTACTCACTACAGTGGAAGAAAAGTACAGAAAGAACTACAGGTAACCCTACTGGACCCTACTAGGCCCAGCGTCCTCTACAGCCGCTGACCCTTGTTGCTCAACACCTGGTCCTGAAAAGTAACGAGGGTAACACATCAGCGAAACGCTGAGTAGAGTGGCAACTAAAAGCTAAAAAAGCAGTAGAGTGTACAGTAGCTGTTATATTTTTACTTTCTTTATTTATGTCTTTCTATTATTTCACTATTGATTTATTTCTCATATCCTTCTCTTGATCTCGAATGTTCCTCGTGGGAACGATCTTGATTGCAGTCTTTTCCGAAAAGTAGAAGTGACACGTGGTGCTCTCCTGGCCGGGAGAGTCCCCCGTGGTAGTCCTACCCTCAATCAACCACCCCAAGGTTGCTAACAGACGTAACGGTGACTACGGCACGCGCGATAAGCGCACGAGTAGCTACCCCGCACTGGCACGCGGTCAGTCATTTCCCTTAACGGGTGCGCCTAAAGCACAGCATGGAACCAATATCGGGCAGAGCCCTCTCAGTAACAGGGATCCAACCCCTCCACAGTCCGCGCACCCTCGCCTGACTACCCTGGTTTGCCCAGTGGGCCTAACAAGTTAGTGTAGGAGGGCTAGCAGAACCCCGGGCCCCATGGGGTAGCTAATGCTCTCCCTACACTAGTAGCTCTCCTCGGTACTACGTATGCGAGGGCCAACAAATCGGTGTACAGTGGCCAAACCCACCCCGATCTCAACCCGAGGGCGGCAAGCTCCCCTCTACACTAAGAGGTAAGGTGTGCTCTCTTTGGTACCACGTACCCAAGAGACAACACACTTCCATGTTTCACTTTCTCAGTTCCATTCTATTTTCTTTCCAGGAGTTCTACTCTTAATTCCCCGTAGGGTTCATGTTCTTTTCGTTTGGCCATTTTAGGTTTCACCGTTCCAGTTTTACGTTCATACAACCCATATTCTCAATCATATTTATTCATTCATAACAGGCAGCTGTTAATCAATTTACATGCAGCTATTATTTCCTTTCTACTTTCCAAGACTGCAATGTCTGTATATTCAACTAGTTTTCCAATCCTAGGATTCATGCCGTATCCTAGGATCTATCATTCAATCTAGTTTTCCAATCTTAGGATTCATGCAATACCCTAGGATCTATCATTCAATCTAATTTCTCAGTCTTAGGGTTCATACAATGCCCTAGACTCTATTAATTGTTTTAGAATTGTAACAAATTTTTGTTAAATAAATTAAAAAGCCACTCTACCAGCGAAATCGGGAGTACTGGGGGCGTGGTCAACAATCCCGCACGCCTCCGCAACCCCCAAGACTGCAACGGAACGGGGTCCTAACATAAGGATAAATCACAAGGAGTTTCTCAAAACAGTACACAATTACCGTAAACGGATAGGGGAATTAATTCTGGAAAGAACGCAACTCGAAATGCGGAAAACGGACTCCGAACGGGCCCTAAACGGGTCAAAAACGACGAATCTATCCAAAATCAGATGTCTAAAACTTCTTCCAGACGTCTTAAAAGGTGGATCAGGTCGTATCTCAGTCTGTGCAGTCCTTCAGACGTCCAGAAGCCCGCTGGAACCTCTGGCCTTGGTTTCCAGACGTCCGATTGTCACCCCGTACGTCTGGAGATTCTCTCCGTCGTCTGGCACTGTAGCCAGACGTCTAGTTCACGTGGGATGGCGAGCCCTTGCGCCCTCCCGAGTAGAACCTGCGCACACACACACGCCTGCTCTCAGCATGACGAAACGCAGAAGAACGCGGCGGACGGCTGCATGGCCGTACATGCATAAAAAGGAGAAGGTAAATAAATCGTACCTGTCAGACGTCTGGACCGTCCTCCAGACATCTTAGGCGTCATCTAGACGCAAGTCCAGACGTCTGATTCTGGGAAATTTTCCCAGAATCAGGACCCGGTTCGCTCTCCGCCCGCGACGCACGGCCGCGCCGCCCCTCATCCGCCTGCTGCCCGAGCTGCAGCAGCTCCTCCGCGCTACCCCACGCTCGCCGTCCTCCCGCCGGCCAGCTCTAGCAGCCCCGGCAAGCTCACACCTTCACGGTCGAGCTTCTACTTCCTCTCGCAGCAGCTTCTCTCCCCACAAGCTCGCAGCAGCCGCTCTGCCGCTCTCTCTCGCTCGCGCTCTCACTAGCAGGGAGAAGGAGAAGATGGGTGGAAGGGAGTGGGGTGGTGTGAGGGAGAGGAGGGGTATATGTAGGCACGAGGGGGGCTCTGCAAGTCGGCGAGGGAAGAAAGAAAGAGAAGAGGGCGGCTGGGAAGTCAGTCTGCGTGCGTCTGCACGCAGATTCGCTCCTGTACGCACGCAAAATTAATTTCAAGACGTCTGGGAAGGCGTCCAGACATCTGATCAGACATCTGGGCCAACTCCCAGACGTCTTAAAGCGGTCTTGGTGCCTCGGGTCTTAACAATTGTGTACCATTGTATTTATATATAACATAAATAGCTATGTTATATATACGTTCATGTATATAAGTTTGCTCCGATTGTATTTTCATGTAACATTACTATATATTTAAGTGAGCAATCACTTCTCCGTGTATTGCATTCCTTCTACTAAGGTTTGTACTCATATACAGATAAATTTCTTCAATGGCAACCCTTTTGATCAATGCATTTTTCACTTATTTATTAATACTGCCTTGTAAGCTTCATAGTATGTGTTCCATGTATGATTTCAAATTCCATTCCATTCATTCCACATAACGTCCTTCCCAACATCAACTTTACAAATTGTACGATAACCATTAATTATCACATTCAATATCAATGTAAATTAAATCAACGACTTCATAAACAATAATTGTAAATTTTATCGTTTATAAATTTGATTCATTTGCCATGCAAACCATTTTATATTAATTGGTCTGGAATTAAATTGATTCATTGTACCATTACAACCTTCATAAATTGATTGTATAATTTATTTCAAACCATTTTTCAAACTAAATAACTTATTACATATCTACCTATACAACAATAAAAAAAACACCAAATAAAATAAGCATTTTCACACGGGCAAGATCATCCATTTCTACCTTTTCCAACTAACTTTCTCTACCAATTCCACCTTCTAATTCCTCCTACCAAACACCTTATCCGGAGTTAACATCCATAATTCCTTAATTTGACAACTAACACAATCAAACACCTAAGCAGAATAAAATCCCTTAATTTCTCCATTCCTCCCAACACCTAACTTTTATTCCTTCTACTAATTCCTCCTACCAAACAACACCTAAGGCTTTATTTGGTTGGCCACTTCACCCGCCTCCTATTTATTTTATCATCTCTGTGAAATAACTTTAACTTGCCAAAATATCTAAATGAGTTAACTTACTTATTCCATCATTTATTCTACTCATTCAACTTATTACGCAAACTTATTTCCCTTATCAAATGAAGTCTTAAGTGTCTTTAGTGGAAACAAGAAGTCCCCACGAGAGGGAACACCGGTGGCTTGGTAGGTTGAGGGCTATCGGAGGTACGGAGGTCGTTGGATGATGCGTTGGAGGGGAGGAGATGAGACGTATGTTGGGATTTGGGGCTTCCGTAAGGTCGATCGTTTCTGTTTTGTCGGGCGACACTGGAACCTATTCACCCCAATCTGCAACCGTCCCATCTTAGGACCACTCTCGATCACTCTATCCCGGCAACTAACACTTTCCACTTTCCTTCGTATTAAGATCACAATAAATTCACGAATAAACCCATCCCTACTCATTACGGAATGTTTGGAAGTTCCATTAGAAAACAACATCCAGCGAAGGCCAAAGGATATCAGCAGCGTAAACGACGAAGAGCAACCGACTAGTACAGGATCTTATTATTGAAGGCGGCCACGACTCATTGCCCATCTACTCATCACTCCCCTCCAATGTCAAACGCCAACAACCCCCAACTCATTGATCACGATATGGTCCTCGAAATTTACCCCTCTATGTTCGAGAACAGGGCCTGCATAAATAAAGGGTAAAAGCACCATTTAGACGTGCATGCTATTCTTTTTTTTTTTTTATCTTTTTGAAGCAAGTCAAAAGAAGCTATATTCATTCATCCAGCAAAAAAAAAAGAGTTTAACAACGAGAGGTGAAGTAGAACCTCTCACCAAACAAGACAAGATGTAATCCACGACCAAAGCTAAACCAACCAGAGATCAACAGAACAACAACCACCAATTAAAAAGAAAAGCTAAGAGACAGAGCCCAGTCCACAGCAAAATTCTGCCCAGCTGGAAATAGAAACAGTGACAACCCAAAGCAACCAGCAACTAGCGAAACCAAGAGAGGAGAAGTCCAAAGCCAACCAATTAGCCAACACCACCAACCAAAGCCAACAAGCAGTTCACTTATTAGCGACTTGCAAGGTGCAGACTTGCAACTCCATTAGGAAGACCTGCAAGAAAAAGTAGACTAGAACCTTTAGGAAGGAGACCATTAGAGTTAGAAAAAAGCACTAGAAAATTTTAATATTTATGACCAGTTTCCTATATTCCTGAAGGGGGCTTTTCATCTCTCTCTCCATATCAACCACAAGGCTGTGGCCAAGGTAAATTTAAGAAGGAAAGAGTTTAGCCTTTTTTTTTTTTTTGTTGGAGTGACAGTTTACCAACAAAAATTCATCCAATAAAGGTTTTTGCAACTGAGTGGTCTGTTGGGTAAAAGAGCATTCAGCAGTTAGATGGAATGCACTCTCATCATTGGCCTTGCACATGTTACAGCGATGCCGGCTCATCTTTTAGGGCATGTTTGGTTTGTGGAATAAGATTTAGTGGAACTCCACAAGGAATTAGTATTATGTGGAATAAGTAGAGAAATAAGACCCTTTTGTTGTTTGGGTCCAACTTTGACCTTGAAAAGGAATAAAGGGTAGGTGCTCCGCATTTGAAGGAAATGGGAAGCAGAATACACTTATCTCTGGAGCCCTTTAGAATAACTTTATATCGGTATAAGTGAGCCAAATCCGGTGTAATTTTCTTCCAAGTTTTCTCAACCCAAACATGGAAGGCCCTACTTTATTCTCCTAAACAAACAGACCCTTAAAGTCTTGATCCAATTGTTTTTCGTATTCAATGTCTGGAGGGCCTTATCAAGAGCGCACATTTTTTTCTAAGCCAAAATAGGGAGGGTTCCCTAAGGGCTTGTTTACTTGGAGGGTTAGGAAAGTGATGTTAAGAAATGTGAAATTAGTTTTAACCCACAATTACATTTACTTACAAAGTGGTGTTAACAGTAGTTTGTGTTTACTTGAATTGGTGTTAAATTGTGGTGTTAACCGTTGTGGCATTTACTTGATAGTGGTGTTAAGTATATAAAATATGAAGGATGTCAGAGATATGAGTGGTGTATAATTTGAACACGGATTTGACTAACACTAATTGAAACTGGTGTTAGACAAACCCGTGTTAAAACTTGTAAACCCAAGTTAGCAAATTGAGGGTTAAGTGGTCAAGTAAACGGAGGTTAACCCCCCTTTTGAGGGGTTAACCTCCCAAGTAAACTAAGCCAAATGACTTTCATGTTGAAGGAACACACTAGAACCATACCCTATTGAGGTTTTTCTTACCTGAACTAAAAAATGGGAATTTTTTGTTATTACTACCGAAGAGGGTGAGACATTACTAGTACAATTTTTAGGTCAACAGGGATTTCAAGTCCTTTGTAGTATCTCCCTGGTGATACTGGATAGCAAATCCGCGCTGTTGCTCAGAAACCTAAGAAGTGTTTTGGTTAAAAGGACTTTGCTGAAATTAGTAAGATTTAAGACACCCAAAACCATCATTTCTTTTAGGGCAATAGATCATCTCCCCAGTAACTCAAAGGAATTTTTCTTTTTGATCAGTTTCCTCCTACAAGAAGCCTCTTCTTATTTTCTCCATGGCTTTGATAATTTTTTTGGGAAGTTGACAACAAGATAAGGCATAAGTAGTTACCCTTGGGGACGGAGACAGTTGATTGGCTTTCCAAACCTTGCAAGTTTGCAACCATTTGTAGAATTGTTCAAGCAAGAAGGACCAATCATTCGCTGGTACAAGATTAGGAGCAGGGGGAAAATAAGACAGTAGATTGGAGAATTCCCCACGTTCCAATTCAGGATCCCTTTGGATTTCATCAATTTCATGATTTTCTAGATTTCTTAACTCTCAGACCAAACAGGGCACTAAAAATGTTGAGATTGAATAGCATGCCATTCAATTTGTTTGGTCTCCCCAGAGCCTCATGATATCTTTATTTAGGATTCTCCAACTTATTGGCCACTCAAAAGAAAACATCAAAGAATCACCAACAACTCCATTCGCATGCAAAATATCCTATGACACTCATATCATTTGCATGCAAGATTATTGTAACATTAAAAATAATATCCCACCGCAGACTCAGGAACTAAGTGGTTGTTTGGCAACACAGACAAACTACGTGTGGGCATCTTGTTATTCATGAAATGCAACATTTGATGTGCTGAGGATTAGCAACCTTTGGGTTCAATTGCTGGAAAATGTAGCACTTCCAATTTTATTGGGCAAAATTGGCTTTCTCCAAAAGTGGCACAAGGCAACTTTTCTCAAACACTCTTCCAACGCCATGTTTTGGTCACCATCCAAAAGTCATGCCAAAAGCTACTGTTTCACTGCAACCCAATCTACTAGAGGTCAACCCAAACAACCCCTTTATGGTAAGTCATAAGTGCTGAAGAATACTGATTGATAATTTGAGCTTCAAAACTGTAGATGGCTACTTTGAGTTCATTGAACCCACTTCCAAGAAATTGTTAAAGCAAGTCTTTCTCAACTCAATTAAGGTCTAAGCTAGGATAATTGGAATGATTTTCGGGGCTGAACTACCTCTGATAGGTGGAAAGGGTTATCAAAGTGAAGTTGCCATTAGAAAAAGAAGATTAATAGAAAAAATTACATGAGAAATGGAG
This sequence comes from Thalassia testudinum, assembly GCA_037157565.1. Taxonomy (NCBI): domain Eukaryota; kingdom Viridiplantae; phylum Streptophyta; class Magnoliopsida; order Alismatales; family Hydrocharitaceae; genus Thalassia; species Thalassia testudinum. The sequence goes on along the minus strand of JAZHRO010000022.1, from coordinate 110,207,729 downwards.
TTGGTATTGTTACTGCAAGTTTCATTGTATTTCCACCCCAAGTAGAAGGTGATCACACAATACATTATCAATTTTACTACTTGAAATTGATCCTCATGCGCATGTAGAATGCAGTGTGGCATATATTTGATTATAGTGGTAATCAATTTTCTCAACTTGTCATTGCATCCTTTAATCATGGACTTTTCAACATTAATCCTGTTAGAAATGTTGTAGACAAGGTGTTGGTTTATTTGGTGAGAAGTGATATCATATAGTTCTTGGAGTCTAAATTCCAACATCCGCATGGCATATTGTGAGCATTCTATTCATCAATTTCACATAAATTTAGATTTCACTGGGTAAGATGTATTGATGCATAGATATAAACATCGGTTATAAAATAGGTTAGAGACCACTTATGTGAGTTTCACCCTTAACTATACATACAATTTCTATATTTTGTCATCATTAAGCATTGCCCTTTTTATGTAATTATCGATGAAAAATAAAAAAATGATATTAAATTACTAATTACCGATGGTAATGAAATTACCTTTGCACAAAAAGAGAGTTCATTTTCCAATCTTACAGTCCTTAATCTTTCAACATCAAATTATAGTATATACCAATTATATAATTAATAACATTATGCTTATAATGTATTTTTCACAACTTGAACGTCACCTCCAACGGGAGGAAAGCGTCATCAAAAAAGTGGAGCTACCATTACCAAAAGATTGATAAAAAAAATTGTTGATTTTAAGAGTTTAATTACATTAATTTGGAATGTAATTAGTATATAATGATGTAAGAAATTTATGTTAAAATTAATAAGATTTGATAAATATTTTTAGTGTCACACTAAAAGTTGACATACTTCTTAGTAGGTATAGTTTATGTAGTAAAGAGCAAGAGGTAAGGTTGGGGACCGTGCACATGCACATGCAAACCCCAACTCGACTTTGCTCGGGCTGGGCTACGAGCTCGAGTAAGAATCAATATGAAACTTGAAATTTAGACTTTTTTGCTACAAATTTTTAATCTCAGTAATTTGTTATTGATTGATCAATCAAAAGGTTAAATTAATTGATCAATTATTTTGATCGACTAATGAGTTAATTCGGTCAATCAATTATTTGATCGACCAATAAGTTAGTTTGATTGATCAATTGACAAATTTTCGTAAACATCAGGTCATGGGTTTTATATAAAGGCCATAGAGGACCTCTCATTTAATGCACAATAAGAGCAAAGAAACTCTCCACTCCTCCCTCTCTTTCGTTCTTATCTCTCTTTCTTTAGGTGCGTTCAATCAACATAAGATTGGTAGATCAATATCCAATTAAATTTGTCGATCATCTCGCGCAAGGAGCTTGAGAGTGATCTTTTGAGAGTTGATTCATTAACCAATCAAATTAGTTGATCAATCTAGAATTTGGTCGATCAATTCCTGATCGATCAAATTGCCTTAGTTTTATTTTCCTAAGATGATTTTTGAGGATGTCCAAGTTCGAAGTGTACCAAATCTTAGAGGTGGATCACAATTGTCACGACCGAACCCAGATCCCTATAGGACTCGAGACCAGCTCGCCTTGACTAATCCCAAGACCCAGTCGTCCAATGAGAAATAACCAAATAACATGCATCAATCCACAACCACACAAGTACAGTAGCTAAGCAGAAAGAAATTGGCAACAAAAGAAGAGATAGAACAGTAATACTAGAATATTACATGCCTTCAAGAATAGGAATACTGTCATCACAACAAAACTAGTACAGATAGAGAACATAATGGAAAATACTGAAAATATAACTACAGGAAATCACTACAACTAGCAATAGAAACTACAGCTAGGCTCAACTAAGCCCAGCGTCATCAGCAGCTGGTAGCTTGGGCTGCTCAAATTCCTAACCTATACACAGTTATATAACTAGAGTCAGCCAATGCTGAATAAAGTGGTGGCTAAACATCAAATGCATTTAACAGGTAGTTTAACATATTACTTTTCGATCCAAATTATCTTATAACGGTTTTTTTGTGTAGAGATCTCTAATCGGGGTCCATCTCATTACTTAATCTTCTTGTTCCCTAAAGGAATGATTTTGCTTGCAGTTTTCCCGTGATGTAGGATGCACACGTGGCACTCTCCTGGTCGGGAGAGTCCCTCCGTGATAGTCCTACACTCGGTCTACCACCCCAAGGTCACGATCGTAACGTAGTGGTGACTACGGCACATGTGATAAGCGCGCGAGTAGGTACCCCGCACTAGCACGCGATCAGTCGTTTCCGCTAACAGGTACTGATGGGAACACCATCATGAGCCCTAACTAGCTCATTTTGACCCATAAAAGAGAATAAAAGCTCCTACATGACCAACTGAGGTCCTAATTCCATGAATAACCATTCTGAGATAAAAGCAAGAAACAAAGGGTAAAACTGTAATTTTACCATTGCAGAACAACGGGTTTTCTCAAGGGCTAAACACAGGTTAAATGGTCTTAACAAGATAAAAAATAAGTTGGTTCAAACAGAAAAGGGTTCGTGTGAATTCTGGGAATTAAATGACTTCTTGTAATCCTAAAACAGGCCCACTTGATTTAACAAGGTTCTGGTCAGGATAAAATTCACCTAAACCCTCTAAAAATCATATAAAAATATTCTCTAGGGTTTAGAACCTTTAATCTAAGGTTTAGAACCTTCAATTTGGTCATTGGAACCTATTTTAACCTAAAATGAGGTCCCAGACAAATATTTACCCTAAATTGAATTTTTACGTAAATTACCCAGTCAAACGTGGTCAAACCCAAAATCCAACCTCACCATTGGATTCCTTAGGTCAAAATTTGTACTTAAGAAAAATTCATCTAGACCCACTTTGCAAATAGGTCCAGCCCAACTACATTTCTACCCTAGATTTCAAAAATCCTTACAATTGACCCCCTATCTTCTTCTTTGTTCTTTGCAATTAGGTCAATCCGCCATTATAGTAGAGGAAATCCTACTCCAACGAGATTGCAAGGGCGATTTATCCTTGATCTCTCAGAGAATCTCCTTCAAAATTGAAAGGGAGATTCTCTGAGAAATCTTCTCCAATGTGAACCTAATTTGAGGCCCTACTTGGTACCCAATCTTTCATGCGAACGCATGAGAGATTCAGGTCTCTTTCTAGCTACCATGCCGGCGAACATACCTTGCTTGGAAGCTTGGCTTCCAAGCACAAACCCATTCTCAGAAGCCTATTTAAGAGACCCCAAATCACCTCGCATCTCCTAAGCTTGAAATTGACTCGGAAAAACCCTCAAATTCGTCTCTCCTCCTCCGGCCAGTTCGCTCATCAAGCTCTGGTGACCTTCCTTGATTTCCCTCGTCGCCTAGCCACAATACCGGTGGCAGGTTCCTCTCCCTCACGTTCGTCCGCGTCACACAGTACCCATCGACGCCTCTGCATCCCCTTCGTCCTCGCTAACCTCCCCCACTGAGCACCTTCGTCTCCGGCATCGACGATACGCACAGATGCCATCCCTACCTCCCACTTCATCCCTTCACGCCCAGATAAGTTCCCTCTCCCTTCTTTTCTTTTTTCCCTCTCTTCATTTCTCAAAAACACCCCTCGACGCCACCGATCACCATCACCTTCTCCACCTCTGGCCAAACCTCCAGTAAGGCATCCCCGTCGCTCCACACCTCCACCCGCCTTGCCAACCACCCTACGACCTCCGCAACACCCCACTGATCATCTCCCACTACTCCAATCATTCCGCCACTCACCCAAAAGTGCTCCCAAACACACCCACATACACGGCCACAGGGTGCCCTAGGCACGCTCACTCAGACAGTCTCGCGCCACGCCGACCACCGCAGCACTCGCCGTGCCTCGGTGAAGCCTCCTGAACATTCTGACGTGGCCGCGAGGCCGTTTGCGTGATTTCAGGTACAGGGGCTCACTGCCATTGAAGCGAAGCTCGAAGCAAGCTTGCAGCTGCTCCAGGCTCTCCTACTCCAAGCTCATAGTCCCAAGTTGCGCGGGACACTCCCGCGCACAACTCTAGGCATCTAATTGGTGTCGAAGGCTGAAGTTGCAGCTGCAATCGAACGAAGTTTCCCTGCCACAGGCGTGCGTGAGGAGGGTGGGAAGATAGTCCCACCTCGGAACTGGACGAAGCGCCACGGCCGCATAAATTAATTTTCTGCCAATGGCTTATCACCTCCTACTCATGGGTGAGGTCCCCTCTATCCCGACCCGACGCCTCGTCCGCAACCACCCCCCACGGACCTGATGATCTGACCCGACCCAGCACACCTCGCTCACCACCGCACGCCGGTGGGCCTGGTCCCGGGCACATACTTGACCCGATTACCCAAGAAAGTGGCTCTGGGAGAGCGAACCTAAGAGAGAAAGAAGAGAAGAGAGCTCGTGCGGGTAGGGCTAGGTTTTGCTCTGCAGGGGAAGGAGAAGACAAGGCCGAAGAGGAAGCTAAAGGCTGAAGCCAAGGAAGAAGAAGGAGGAAGCCGAAGTTAGAAGCTAAGGAAAGAGAAGAGCTGCAGTAGAGAGAGGAAGGAAAAGGCTGAAGCCAAGGAAGAAGGAGCTAAAGAGAAGGCAGAAAAAGAAAGAGGTAGAAAGAAAAGGAAGGAACTGAAGCAAGCCGAGATAGAGAAGAAGGCAAAGGAAGAGAAAGGCTAAGGCAAGGAATCAGAAGAAGAGGAAGAAAGGAGATGATTGAAAGCTGCCGGAGATAGAGAAAAGAAGAAGGAGAAGAAGAACTGTAGCACCAATATTTAAGGCGTCTGATTCACAAATCAGACGTCCAATTTTGTGCTTATTCACATACATTGATTTCTTTAATATTCTGTGCTTACATTTATCTTTTTGCACTATAACTTTGATTTTTGTTGCATATTATATTCAAATTCTCAAGTTGTGATCTTGATTTCTAAACCCTAATTTTCTCCATGTGTTCGACCTCGGACTTTAAAATTCAAGTAATAAATTATATCTGTTTTGAACGCTTTTTCGACTGTACTACAACGCAACTTTTTTGGTATGCCTCAACGTATAGCGTGGAACAGTATAGGGCGTTGCCCTCTCAGAACAGAACAAGGGTCTCGCCCCTCCTCAGTCTGCGTACCCTCGTCCGACTATCCTGGTTTGCCCAACGATCTAACAAGAGTCAGTGTAGGGTGGCTATGCCTAACCCCAGGCCCCCTGGGGCGGCTAGCACCCCTCTACACTAAGTAGCTCACCTCGGTACCACGTACACGAGGGCCAACAAGAGTTGACGTAGATGGCCGTCGTAGGGTGAGACATGAGGCATGGGCAAGGGAGTGGCGTGCGCATGGTACGCGTTGAAAAGAAAAAGCATTTTCAGGTGTCTGGCTTTCTCTTCAGATGTGTGGACAGATGTCCGGGAAACTGTTACGAACGTGGCCTTAAGACGGGTTTTTAAGACGTCTGGGAAGTGGCCTAGACGTCTGACCAGACGTCTGGAACCCTTTCCAGACGTCTGGTATTAAATTTTTGCAGCATACGGGGTTGCGTCTGCGCGCATGCGCGCGCAGACTGCACCCGCCGCTCTCTTCTCTCTTTTTCCCTCTCTCCTCCTCCAGGGCACAGCTCCTTTCTCTCTCTCTCCCTGCGTGGCCTTATAAGGCCCCTCACCCGCTCCCTCACCCTCATCTCCTCAGCTTTCCTCTTCTCCTTCTCCCTGCCGGTGCGAGAGCGCGAGCGAGCAAGTGAGCGGCGGCAGCAGCGACCGCGGCGAGTGTGCGGGAGGGGGTGTTGCGAGAAGAAGAAGATGCTCGACCGTGAGGGCTCGAGCTTGCCGGGGCAACTAGAGCCGGTCGGCGGGGGAGCAGCGGGCGTGGAGTGTCGCAGAGGGGCTGCTGCAGCTCAGGCAGCAGGCGGACGGGGCGCGGCACGGCCGTACGTCGCGGGCAGAGAGCGAGTCAGGCTCTGATTCTGGAAAATTTTCCAGAATCAGACATCTGGACTTACGACCAGACGACGGTGAAGACGTCTTGAGGATTGTCCAGACGTTTGGCCGGTAAGATATTTCTATCTTCTTCCTTTTTCGCGTGTACGGCCATGCTGCCGTGCTCCACACCTGTCTGCGAACCGTCGTGCTGAGAGCAGGGTGGGTGCGTGCAGGTTCTGCTCGGGAAGGCGCGAGGACTCGCCATCCCACGTGAATCGGACGTGTGACCGCAGTGCCAGACAACGGGAAGGACTTCTAGACGTCCGGGGTGACCATCGGACGTTTGGGAACTAAGCCAGACACCCCCGCAGGCTTCTGGATGTCTGAAGGACTACACAGAGCGAAGGTACACTCTGACCTACATTTTAAGACATCTGGAAGAGGTTCCAGACGTCTTATTTTGGACAGTTTCGTCGTTTTCGACCCGTTTAGGGCCCGTTCGAAGTCCGTTTTTCGCGTTTCGAGTTGTGTTCTTTCCAGAATAAAATCCTCTACCCGTTTACAGTAATTATATGCCATTCTGAGAAACTTCTTGTGTTTGATCCCTGTGTTAGGACCCCGTTCCGTTGCAGTCTCGGGAGTTGCAGAGGCGTGCGGGATTGCCGACCACGCCCCCAGTACTCCCGGTTTCACTGGTAGAGTGGCTTTTAATTTAATTAGCATAATTTGTTACAATTGTAGAATAATTAATAGATTCTAGGGTATTGCATGAACCCTACGACTGAGAAACTAGATTGAATGAATAGATCATAGGGTATTGCATGAATCCTAGGACTGGAAAACTAGATTGAATGATAGATCCTAGGGTACGGCATGAATCCTAGGACTGGAAAACTAGTGGAATATATATATTGCAGTCTTGGAAAAGTGGAAAGGAAATAATAGCTGCCTGTAAATTAATAGCTGCCTGTTATGAATAAATAAATATGATTAAGAATATGGGTTGTATGAACGTAAGACTGGAACAGTGAAACCTACAATGGCCAAACAAAAAGAATATGAACCATACGGGGAATTAGGAGTAGAACTCCTGGAAAGAGAATAGAATGGAACTGAGAAAGTGAAACGTGGAAGTGTGTTGTCTCTTGGGTACATGGTACCAAAGAGAGCACACATTACCTCTTAGTGCAGAGCGGAGCAAGCCGCCCCAGGGACCCAGGGTTAGGTCTGGCCACTTTGTACCGACTTTTGGCCCTCGTGTACACAGTACCGAGGAGAGCTACTAGTGTAGGGAGAGTACTAGCTACCCCACGGGCCCCGGGGTTCTGTTGGCCCTCCTACACCGACTTGTTAGTCCCACTGGGCAAACCAAGGTAATCAGGCGAGGGTGCGCGGACTGTGGAGGGGCAAGGCCCCTGTTTGGTTACTGTGGAGGGGTTGGACCCCTGTTACTGAGAGGGCCCTGCCCTATACTGGTTCCGTGCTGTGCTTTGGGCGCACCCGTTAACGGAAACGACTGACCGCGTGCCAGTGCGGGATAGCTACCCGTGCGTTTATCGCGCGTGCCGTTGTCACCGTTACGTCTGTCAGCGACCTTAAGGTGGTTGACTGAGGGTAGGACCACCACGGGGGACTCTCCCGACCAGGAGAGCACCACGTGTTACTTTTACTTTTCGGAAAAGACTGCAATCAAGATCGTTCCCACGAGGAACATTCAAGATCAAGAGATGGATCTGAGAAATAAATCAATAGTGAAACAATAGAAAGACGTAAATAAAGAAAGTAAAAATATAACAGCTACTGTACACTCTACTGCTTCTTTAGCTTTTAGTTGCGACTCTACTCAGCGTTTCGCTGACGTGTCACCCTTGTTACCTTTTCAGGACCAGGTGTTGAGCAGCCAGAGTCAGCGGCTGAAGAGGACGCTGGGCCCAGTAGGGTTACCTGTAGTACCTTCTGTACTTTTCTTCCACTGTAGTGAGTAGTTTTCTTTGTTACTCCATGTACTTTCTTTACCGAAAACTTTATGTTATGTACATGTTTTTCTTTCTCTGCTGTTGTGGTGGTATATACTGTAGTATTTCTTTCCTTTACTGCTGTATTTTGTTACTGCTAGTTATATACATAGTGAATGTGGTTTATTTTACTGCTCTTTTGGTTACTTTCTCGTTGGACGACTGGGTCTTGGGATTAGTCGAGTCGGTCAGGTTCTCGTGTCTCGTAGGGATTCGGGAATCGGGTCGTTACAGAAACATTCCAGACGTCTTAAGGGATTAAAAGGTGACGAGTCGTTTCAATATAACAAACTTAAAGGAAGTTTCATCCCCGAAACTTGAACTAACTAGGGTGCGAAAAATAACGTAGCAGCGTATAACAAACTTAAAGAGGACCAAAGTAGGTTCAAAGAGACATACCCTCGAAAAGCTCCGGATACTGTTCTTGCATTGCCGCCTCAGGCTCCCAAGTTGCCCCCTCGTACCGTTGGCTTCTCCACAGGACTTTCACCAGGGGTACCTCCTTCCGTCTCAGACTCTAGACGGCTCCGTGTAGTATCTATACCGGCTTCTCAAGATAGGTCAGGTCATCTCCTACCTCGATGCTCTTGTGGCTAAGGACATGGCTGGGATCGACGATATATCTCCTGAGGTTGGAAACATGAAATACACCGTGCACTCTAGAGAGCTAGGGTGGAAGGGTAAGCCGGTAAGCAACGGGACCTACCCATTCTAAGACCTCAAAAGGCCCTACAAATCTCGATGCAAGCTTCCCTCTCACCCCAAACCACTACAAGCCCTTCATACGGAGGAAAACGTGATCCCCAACCTCAAATTGTACCTCCATACGCTTCAAATCAGCATAGCTCTTCTGCCTGCTCCGGATTGTGCACAGTTGTCGATGGATCTACTCGATCACCTCTTGGCTCTGGAGTATTAACTGGGGACCAAACTCCCACTTGGTCCCCACCTTACCCAACTCAAGGGGGCCGTACACTTCCTTCCGTACAGAGCCTCATACGGTGCCATGCCGATGCTCGAGTGATAACTGTTGTTGTATGCGAACTCTGCCAGGGGCAAATGCTCCTCCCAGGAGCCTCTCCAGTCTAGTACGCAAGTGTGTAGAAGGTCTTCAAGTGTCTGAATGGTGCGTTCCGACTGTCCGTCAGTCTGAGGGTGATAAGCTGTACTGAATTTCAGATGAGTCCCCAAGGCCCTCCGAAATTTCACCCAGAACTGGGAAATGAAACGAGTATCTATGTCTGAAATAATCTCGAGGGGGACCCTGTGAAGGTGCACTACATCTCTGATGTATCGTTCCTCCAACTGTGTGGGCCCGAAAATGACTCGGATCGGCAGAAACCGTGCCGTCTTTGTCAATCTATTTACAATCACCCAGACTGCATCGTGTCCTCGCCATGTCACAGGTAATCCCACTACTAAGTCCGTAGTGATACTCTCCCACTTCCACTCTGGCACGAAAAGTGTCTGATATGCCAGCAAACCAAAAGAGCCTCCGATATCTATTTATTGAAACGACCCATCACCTTTTAATCCCTTAAGACGTCTGGAATGTTTCCCAGGCGTCTGAAGAGAAGGCTAGACGTCTCAAAATGCTTTTTCTTTTCGATGCATACCGTGCGCACACCACTCCCTCGCCCATGCCTCACACCTCACCCTACGACGGCCATCCCCGCACCCCACACCACTCCCTGCAACGCCACACCCTTCCCCTCACCTCCTCTCCCTTTATAAACCCCGTCCTCCCCCTCATCTCACACCATTACAGCCAAGTAAGAGAGAGAGTAGAGAGACGGAGATAGAGCAAGCAGAGAGCGGAGAGCTGATCGCGAGTTTGTGCGTGAGAGCGGAGGACGCTGTGCTACTCTACTACAATGTCTATAGCGAGGAAAGCCAGAGCAGTTTCGTGGAAGTCATTTTTTCTCAAAATCAGATGTCCGGAGTGACATCCAAACGTCTTACTGGACACCCGAAGGTAGAAGGAGACGTTTTGTAGAGATCTATTTTCCGTATTTTCTTCTCTACCAAAGTCCTGACAATGCACGTACATGTGTCAGAAGTTGGAAGGCGGACCGAGGCCGTTTCAGACGTCCAGGAGCATCTCCAAACACCTGGCGGAACCCTTGGACGTCGGCACTACGTTCTAGACGTCCGATAGAAACGCCCCAGGAGAGGTATGCCTGCGAGTCATTTAAGACGTCTGGCCCCCTTTTCCAGACGTCTGATTTCTGTCAGAACTCGTGTTTTAGGCCCGTTCAAGGCCCAAACAATGTCGATTTTCGGTAAACGAAACATCATTGTTTTTTGTACGAATTTCTTCATGTAAAGGTATCTTGTCTGTATCTTTTGGAATCCTTTTGACCTGTCCATACACGTCTTAGGTCTCCAGTTCGTCAAGTGTACGGAACCTACGAAGACGTCGGAAGCTATTGTACGAGTCCCCATTCCACCTGATTATCCCGGTAGAGTGGTTCTAACTAATTCTCTAAGTTAAATAAAATGCATGCAATTAGTTAAAACCTAAGATGTGAGATGAATCCTAGGAAGAAATAAACGTATGCTCTAGAATATAGCTATTCAATTGAACCCTAGATTGTGATATAAACGCTAGGACTAGAGAAACGTGCATGTGAATAATTGAGTAAATCATGAGCTGTCTGTACTATCTGCAATGAATCACATTACGAACAAACCTGTACTATAATTGAGCTGCCTATTCTGTATATATCAAACTGGAAAAAGGGAAAGTCATGTACGAACCCTACGGGAAATGTAGAACGAGATAAAAACACTGCAATACAGAGAATCAGATGGTTCTAGAATTTGCTGCCCACAGGCGACCATTAAGGGAAGTGAGTTGACCTTCGTGTACATGGCATCGAAGAGAGCAACTATCCTTTGTAGTGTAGAGGGGAGCTTGCCGCCCTTGGGTTGAAACCCGAGGTGGGTTTGGCCACTCTACGTCGACTCTTGTTAACTCTCATGTACGTGGTACCGAAGTGAGCTACTTAATATAAGGGGGAGCTAGCCGCCCCATGGGACCCGGGGTTAGGCATGGCCACCCTACACCGACTCTTGTTTTCCCATTGAGCAAACCGAAATAGTCGGACAACGGTACGCGAACTGAGGAGGGGTGAGATCCCTATTTTGTTCTGAGAGGGCAAGGCCCTATATTGTTTCGCGTTGTATGTTGAGGCGTACCCGTTTGCGGAAACAACTAACCGCGTACCAGTGCGGGGTAGCTACCTGCATGCTTATCACGTGTGCTATAGTCACTGCTACATCACTACCGTGACCTCAGGGTGGTAGACCGGGTGTAGGACTACCACGGAGGGACTCTCCTGGCTAGGAGAGTGCCACGTGTGTATCCTACATCATGGGAAAACTGCAAGCAAAATTATTCCTTTAGGGAACAAGAAGATTAAGTAATGAGATGGACCCTGATTAGAGATCCCTACACAAAAAAACCGTTATAAGATAATTTGGATCGGAAAGTAATATGCTAAACTACCTGTTAAATGCATTTTATGTTTAGCCACCACTCTATTCAGCATTAGTTGATTCTAGTTATATAACTTTGTACAGGTCAGGAAATTGAGCAGCCCCAGCTACCGGCTGCTGACGACGTTGGGCCTAGTCGAGCCCAGCTATAGTTTCTACTACTAGTTGTAGTGAGTTCCTGTAGTTATATTTTCAGTATTTTCCGTTATGTTCTCTATCTGTACTAGTTTTGTTGTGATGGCAGCATTCCTGTTCTTGAAAGCATATAATATTTTAGTATTATTGTTCTATTTCTTCTTTTGTTGCCAATTTCTTTCTGCTTAGCTACTGTACTTGTGTGGTTGTGGATTGATGCATGTTATTTGGTTATTTCTCGTTGGATGACTGGATCTTGGGATTAGTCGAGACGAATCGATCTCGGATCCTGTAGTGATCTGAGTTTAGGTCATGACAACAGTATCCTAAGATAAATTCGTCAAATCCTAATACACTAATATTGTGAAAAGCGATACATTTTTTAAAAAAAAATCTTTTATAAGAACTTGGATCATAGTAACTTTTAATTTATTTTCATTTTATTTATTTATGTCATTACATATTATTTATTTAACTTGATTTAATATTTTTTATTTATATAAAATCATTAAAAATACATATATATTTTTTATTTTGTATATGTTGATTTCAACAAAAAAAAATTATTTGAGAAGTGTAATTGGTGTTGACATCGAGAGTAAATAGCAAGCATGCAATAAGTTTCGTTGCATCTCAACCACAAGTGGTAGTTTGATTACCATCCATTATCAATTCTATTATTCGAAAGTGACCCTTATTCGCACATAAAATGTAGCGTGGCATATATTTGATTACAGTGGGAATCAAATCTCCCAACACGAGCATGCTTCCTTTAGTCATGGATATTTTAACATTATAAATCTTGGGCTAAAAATGTTGTAGACAAGATATTGGTTTATTTGGTGAGAAGTGATATCATATGGAGTTCTTGGAGACTAAAATTCCAACGTTCACAAGGCATATTGTGAGCATTCTACTTCCCAATTTCACATAAATTTAGATTTCGCTGGGGAAGATGAATTAACGCATAGATATAAAGATCTGTCACAACGTAGGTTAGAGACTTGTATGAGTTTCACCGTCAAACTTTACATGGAACTTTTACATTCCGTCATTATTGGGCATTGCCATGAAAAATTTTTTAAAAAAATTGATGTCAAGATAATAATGACATATTGCAAATGATTATCAAATCATTTTTGCACGAAAGAGAGTATATTTTCCAATTTTATCGTCCTTGATCATGCAACATCAAATTATAAATATACCAATTATAAAGTCAACAACATTAATTATGCTCAATGCGCATGCTTTACTACTTTAACATTAACGTTCAATTACCAGCTTGGTTTCTTCTTGTTTTTTTTTTTTTTGAAGGATACTAGCTCAATATTTAACATCGGCATACACGTATACTAGGACATCCTTTTGCTAAGAAGGAACTACTATAATAAGGGTTAGAATTAAAAAAATTATCAAAGGTGAACCAATGGTATAATATCTTTTCAAACAAATAAATTAGATATAAAATAAATATATTTTTTAAAAAAATTAAATGCTTAACCTTTATTTAAATAAAAAATCACAATTCAAACTATTTACTAAAAATATATCCTGAAAGCTAATTAACAAAATTAAGTAAATATACACTTGTTACCTATATAAAATAATTAAAATGAGTAAAAAAATTATTTTGTTAAAGAGGAGCGATCAAATCATTGTTTAGATTTTTTTATATATCATTTTTTAAAAAAGATATTATTTTATGACTATATAAATGAATTTTTGAAATTTATGAAAATTTTTGAATTTACTTAAAAGATAACATTCATAAAGATAATTTAATAATAAAAAAAATATTACACGAGAAGCTAGAAGGATGATGTTAAAGATCTAATTAATTTATTATCACGCTAAAAGGAAAATACATGTTAACCATATTTTATGTATATGTATTAATTGATTAAAAAATATTAAAGAAGGTTGAATGTCACATGTATTTATTATAAAAAAAAATATTAAGGATGTTTATCTCTCCCATATTTCTCTTATGGTATGATTCACGATCCAATTGGGTATATTTTTCTTAATTAAACTAAACATTTCTAATCTTTTTTAAGATGTAGACAAATATGCAAAGAAGGGGAGCTAACATGTAAAATAGTCAATACATTAAGAAAATCATACAAAAATTAGGAAGAGGTTATGGCGCCCCCACCCCCCCCCCCACAACAATGCCTAGGTTCATCATTGGCTACAACTTTGCTAATTAGAACAAAAACACATACAAGATTTCATTTAAAAGAAGAAGGTCCACTTACAAACACGAATCAGAAATGTCAAATATTGTTCGCAGCTTCATCGACGGTCTTGCCTGCAACTTTCATAGCCTTCTTAGAAATCTCTCGAACCCATTCATGCTCGTACCCTTCCAGCTCATGTCTTGGCTGCTCCACCTCGATTTGTTGCCCAAGCGACGACTCGCATTGCAAAGGCTTTGAGCTCCCATAAAGAACACTGTATGCATTGGATCCATAGGGGGATGCAGGAGGTCTAAAGCCTTCATATGGTAGCTCCCTCGTGGAGAAGGTGGACATCGGGTAGCACGTTTCTATGGAGGGAGGAATCGGAAGGCCATACTCTCTTTCAATCTTGTAGCCACCTTCATAAGGAGTTGGGTCATAGTCCTTGAATATTTCCATCTCATCAATTTGGGTCTGCTTCCCATTGAATACTTTGATCTCATCTACTTGGGTTTGCTTCCCACCCCATCCCCAGCGATTCCAGAACCACATCTTGAGCACACAAGCTACAAGGCTTATAAGTTTGGTAGCTAGGATAGTTAGATGGAGGGCTACGATGAAAGATTTATATATTGAACGATGATAAATGTATATCGATTCATACATCGATTTGTATATCACTCACAGATTACATGACACTATCTGGACACATATGACATAAATTGAGTACATAACCTCTCTTTTTAATAAAGGAAGAGTCATGTGTATATACTTCTATATACACTTCGGTGTATACAAATTATTTTATATATTGTGGGAGTTGTGAGAAAATTGCATAGGGATCCTTGTAGATGTTAGAGAGTTCAAGTCTACTCCTTGCATTTATTGCAAGAAAGTCCATGACGTAAGAGAGGGGAGACGTAAATGGAAGTCGTGGTAGGGATGTACATGGAGATATTTTGTGAATATTTTGGGATTATCATGTACCGGTATATATATCTAGAAGACTACGACAAATTATGGACTAATTTTAGAGGTATACATATTAACTAAAGCAAAACTATGGATTACAACCATGAATGTTCTGCTCAAGCATCTCTCACCATCATGGTGCAAGGAATAGAAATGATGCTTGTTTACTGTGCCAACTATTTTTTTCTTCGCCAGAAAGGTAAACATATTATCCTACCAATTCTTTGATAGCTACCGCATCAAAAATTTCAATCATGAAATAATTTGATGGTTAGTTAAAGGTCAAGCACCACCTTGGGCTAGACAACTTTAGTTGGGGATTAGTGATGTACAACCCACGCTCTGCTGTGGGAGAAAAAAATTAACTTGACTCAAACACATTTATTTCATACATTGAAACATCCTAAGTAGTAAAATGTGACATCTTGAAGTAAATAAACTATTGATATGACCAATTGATAAATTAATATTAAGTGAAATAGTTAACAATATTGATTTGAACTCAATCCATTCACCAACAACTTTAAGCTAAACTTTCATCAATTAATTTTGATACTTTCATAGCATAATTGCAAGCATAGAATGTCCATCATCACCGGTTCAATTTCACTTCAAATAGCTTGTCTCAAAGGACCTCTCAAAAACTTGTTATTTAGACCACCAACAATCAAGTTATGACCCCTTATAAAATTGAAAATAATCTTCTTCCACTACTTTTCTATTTGTTATGCCTTCTCCAAGCCAAATTTGATTTTCATATATTCCAACTTTATCAATTGTGATAAATATTCTTGTAGCAACGATGAGTTTTTATTATTTTATAATTTATATTTAAATTTGTTAGCCAAAATATAAAGAAATGTAGAATCTAATTTGTTTTGTAATGTGTGCATGTAGCACTAGGAAACCCTAAGCCTCACCCTCACTTTCAAGAGCTACCACTTTGTAAGTAGTGATCAAAATGTTGTTATGAAGGTTTTGGAAGGGCATCATATTGACACGACATAATTATTGAAACTCAAGGATTTCAGTGGTATACCGATGATATGTCAAGCTGCATGTAGTGCTCTACACGTGCCACTATTGTTGTTGCAACGTAGGTTATGTATCGGCATATCGCGTATCACATATCACTAAAATGGAAAATATTGATATGGGTTATGTATCATTTTCCTCATATATTGGTGATCCATTGAAAATTAGAATTTTTTTTTTTTTACATCTCAGATTATGATTTTTATCTTTTAAGGTCTATTCATTTCTTCATGTTATGACATTTTAAGTGAATTTGGCAAAATTCCACCAATATCAATGATATATCACCAATATATCCATTTTTTTACTTATCAATGCAATATCGATATTGATATTTAAAACCTATACAGCTCTTCTAACTTCTCCCCTTCCTCTCCACTACTTATATTGCTCTTCTGCTGTTCTTCTCCTTCACCGCTACCACTACTCTCATTCTTTTCCATCACTGTTATTGCTACTCTTGTTCATCTCTTGAGATTTGGTCAGCTTTGGCGAAATGCACTTAGCATTTCTATAGTTGTTACTATTATTGCTCCCATTCCTCGTTATTGTTGTTGCTCCTATGTTTTAAACCCTTTATTGTTGTACCTACCTCAAGAGAGATTCTGCTAAAGTTTCAACTCATACTTAATTGATACCAACAACTCTAATGACTGGTAAAGAAACTAAGTGTCATGCTTTTCCCCCTATCTTCTACCTATCTGAGTGTCCTATATTAATTTTATGTTCTCCTTAAGAGAAGGACTTTTCGCACACAAAGATGTTTTTTGCTATTAAACTAAAGTACAGCAGTACAAAATGATTTTGCATCGATACAAAATGATTCCTAAGGAGATTTTGGTGGTTTTGCACCAATGCAAATGGTTTTAAAGGTGATTTTTGTGGTTTTGCTCTTATGCAAAATTATTTTAAAGGTGATTTTGGTGGTTTCCATCGGTGCATTTTGATTTTGCACTGTTGTGCTTTTCATTTTGCACTGGTGTGTTCTTTGTTTTCTTCACAAATTGGTCCCTCCGCCATTATCAAGGAAGAACTACTCCGACGACCTTCAATTAAAGATTTCTCTTTGGTTCCTTAGCAAATCTCTCCCAAAAATGGAAGGACTCCTGACGAGATCCTCTTCCATTTGAGCTCTTTCATGGCCCTCTAAATCAAGCCAAAAACTCATGTGAACCCTTGAAAAATCCTAAAGCTAACCCGAAGATTTCGAGCTCTTCAAGCTTGTTTCCAAGTTTGAAGGCTCACCTGATGGCCTATAAAGGACCTCCCTCACCTGCCTTACCTCCTTAGCAAGTTTTGGCCTTAGAAAAGTCCTCTTCCTCCTTCTCCGGCCACCTTCGCACCTTGCTTTGGTGACCCTGTCCGCTCTCCTCGTCCGACCGTCCAATAGTCAAATTGGACGGCCCATTGCCTTCCTCTCCTTGTCGCACGCCTCTTCGACCAAATAGAGGGTGTCACTCTACCTCTTTCCTCGTTGCCATCTTGCCGCCCTCTTCACCTTCTTCGACTCCGATCGACCAACACCGGAGCTCTCCGATCTCCTTCCTCTCCTCCAAGGCCCTTTATCTTCTCCTCTACTCCCCTATATCACTTCCCCCTCACCTGCACTTCAAATCAACCACGCTACCACCCGCTACACCATCGTCTTCCTCTGCTCCGGCAATGCTCCGGCGAAGCCTTTCCACTGCTCCACCTCACGAAACTCATCGCCGCCACCTCCATTAGCTCCGCCTCGACTCGCTTTACAAAAGCCCTCAACAAATTCCTCTTCACGACCACTCAAGCACCCTACCGAACACCACCACCATCACACTCACAGTATGCCTATGCCAGACCTCTCCGACCCCTCTCACAGCTCGCCACTGCCACCATCTCTCTCACCATGCCACAGCGAAGCTCCTGAGCATCTCTGACGTGGCCGTCGAGCCATTTTTCTCCTTGCAAGTGTTCGCGGTTCACGCCATTAACGAAGCTTCTTCGAGCAACCTTTGGAGCCTAGTTTGTATCGTGCTCTCCCTCAATTCCATGCCCAAGCTACGCGAACGACTCCCAAGTGCCTTCCCAGGCACCTAATTGCAGCTACCGGTGTCTCGAGCATTACCAATCAGAAGCCCCCTCTGCTACTGCTTCACACAAGGAGGAGCTCAGTAGGATAGTCCCACATCGTAGATCGAAGACACAACCGCAGCAAATAAAGAGATTTTGTGCTTTAGGCTCTCTGCCCAACAAATGGGGGTCGAGTCCCCGCTTACGCGCCTCCTCACGGTTACTCCTCACCCGCTACACCACATAGGCAGGTCTGGACCTCTAATCGTATGCTTGAATATCCAGCTAACCCCGGGTCTTTGAGAGAAAGAAGAGGAGAGAAAGGGGGGGTTGCCCTCAGCTGTGCCCTCTCTACACTTAGTCGCTGGGGGGCCCTTCGTGTCTCGGTGATGTGCCTCTCCTTGAGGCTTGAAGAGAAGGAAAGAGACCTTATCCTCTGTGCGTGACTTGAGAAGAAGAAAGAAGAGAAGAGGCCCTTGAGTTTCTTCAGGGCACTGTAACTGAGTGCTGGTTAAGGTGTCTGACCGCCTATTCTGTCGTCTGATACATTGGTTCTGTGGTTAACTTGAGATATACTTGGTTTATATGATTCTGATATTTGAGTAACTTGTGAGCTTAACATTGTAGGGTAATTTGGTGATTTAAATCACCATTTTACCCTTTTCTTTTTGCATATTGTTACTTGATTCTATTGATATATCATTCTTACATGAAATTCTCATTATAAATTGCTTATATTTGTGATTCTATTGTGATCTTTGAGATTAATTGCAACACTTATTCCCTATGTTCGACTTCAGACTTTCTTGACGATCTTTCGAGTTATAAATATTATTTATTTTCGTTCTATTACAGCTATAGTACAACGTATTTTTTATAAAACTATGTTTTAGCCCATCAACAAATGGTGGATCTCACCACATATCAATATTTGCATTATTTTTTACGTAAAAGGAAGACTTATAGCATGATTCTCACTTTTAAATTTACTTTGTTGCCCCTCGATGCTTACGTGGCAAGATAAATCACAATGTATAATTTTTTACCCACACTTAATTTGTTAATGGATCATCATTATTTATGTGCTTAAAATAAGTCTATAATCATTAATTTACATTGCTTAAATATTTGTGCATTCATATAATATTTTATGAGTTAACGTGAATATAGTCAATATTAATTTTAAATAAAAAAGGATAAGACGAGAAGGTCCATCGTGAAAGTGGAAATAGGAAAAAAGTGTGTAAAATGATGCAAAGTGAGAAAAAAAAAATTAAGGAGGGATGAAGAGAGAGAAATAAAATAAAATATATAAATAATAAATGTCAAATTGGCACCCATTAGGTCATATGCCATAATGAGGGAGGTAAGTTTTGGTAAATTTAACTTAATCTTGGCTCAATCCAATTAAAAAAAAATAGGTAAAATTTGACACCGATATGATAGGATTTAGGCATGTGTTTTATCCAAAAAATTTGACTTGGTACGGGTATAAGTCAATACTCAATTATTCGACCTAAGTACCTTAATAAAATCTCCATTTACCTAAGATATATAACTCCCATCTTAAGTCCCTCATTCCTCTAACTTTAATTTCTTATGATTTTCTCCATGATTTTGAAGGTTGAGAGTGTTTTTGAAATTTTTATTGAATATTTATTTTTGAGATGGGATCTTTTATTTGAAATATACTTGTATGTTATCTTTCTTTGTAATTATTACTTTTGATATATTTTCCTTAAGATTTTTTTAATAATTTCAATAAAGATCACTCAAATTAGAGTAGCCTTAGGTTTATTAAAAAAAAAATTGATGAATTATTTTATAGATTTTTTTTCTTCTTTAACTTTAATCTAGACACGATTTGATTATAAGATCAATTTATAAATAAGTATCCAATAAGTAGATAAGTATGTGTATATATTTAAATTTTAATATTCGATAAATAAATGGATATGATATGAGTATAAATTTAACTAAATCTAACCTATTTACATCCCTAGTTGGAACAAGGCGTGCACCCGTGTGCATAGAAAAGAAAATGATAATAATAAACAAAAACAAGTGGTATGCTGGTGGGCCTCATGTGCTGAAGCTGGCGCAAGCCCGCCCATTTAGGCGACCTTTCATGGGCCTATTAGTAGTAGATGCAGGGAAAATCAATTTCGTGAGTCCTGTAGGCTAAGTGCCAAAATATTAGCGGAAAATGTCAAATTTAATTAGATTTTGAAGAGTTTCAAGCACAATGAGATTTCTAATTTATTGGTGATGAAAATCCTTTTATACTCAACAAATTTTGATCTCTCAAAGCCTATAAATAAGCCTCAAGAGCAAGAGTTAGAGGATCATTATTCATTCCTCATCCCTCCTCTCATTCCTCTCTCCCACATTTTTTATTACCATCCAGTTCCATGATCCTCCTTTAATTCTTCACTTCAGTCCTCCATCCGTCTCCACTGCCATGACACCATTCTGCCACTTTATTGACCACCTCCTCTCTTTCTCTTTTGTATTTTATTTCTAGTTATACTTGTGACTTTTGATTAGTTTTCCGATAAAAAAATTCAATCACTTAGTTGCTTGCATCTTTGGCTTAAGTATTTACGTATTATTTTGTTGGTTTATGTGCTTGTAGCCATATTCTTTTTTTTTTGGCAAGGTTAAACATTCATTGATGGGAACTAAGTAGATTATATCATAACATTATACCCTCAAAGTAGCACAACAAGTAGCAAGTAACAAGCAATGCTTGTTGCCAAATTCATGTTTTGTTTAGATAGCTGCATTTACTTCATATTTATTTTATTAATTTTTGTAAGGGAAAAATTCTAAAAAATTATTACAATTTATCAAGAAAAAATTCTTGCATCTTTGGCTTAAGTATTTACGTATTATTTCGTTGGTTTATGTGCTTGTAGCCATATTCTTTTTTTTTGGCAAGGTTAAACATTCATTGATGGGAACTAAGTAGATTATATCATAACATTATACCCTCAAAGTAGCGCAACAAGTAGCAAGTAACAAGCAATGCTTGTTGCCAAATTCATGTTTTGTTTAGATAGCTGCATTTACTTCATATTTATTTTATTAATTTTTGTAAGGGAAAAATTCTAAAAAATTATTACAATTTATCAAGAAAAAATTCTTGCATCTTTGGCTTAAGTATTTACGTATTATTTCGTTGGTTTATGTGCTTGTAGCCATATTCTTTTTTTTTGGCAAGGTTAAACATTCATTGATGGGAACTAAGTAGATTATATCATAACATTATACCCTCAAAGTAGCGCAACAAGTAGCAAGTAACAAGCAATGCTTGTTGCCAAATTCATGTTTTGTTTAGATAGCTGCATTTGCTTCATATTTATTTTATTAATTTTTGTAAGGGAAAAATTCTAAAAAATTATTACAATTTATCAAGAAAAAATTCTTGCATCTTTGGCTTAAGTATTTACGTATTATTTCGTTGGTTTATGTGCTTGTAGCCATATTCTTTTTTTTTTGGCAAGGTTAAACATTCATTGATGGGAACTAAGTAGATTATATCATAACATTATACCCTCAAAGTAGCGCAACAAGTAGCAAGTAACAAGCAATGCTTGTTGCCAAATTCATGTTTTGTTTAGATAGCTGCATTTACTTCATATTTATTTTATTAATTTTTGTAAGGGAAAAATTCTAAAAAATTATTACAATTTATCAAGAAAAAATTCTTGCATCTTTGGCTTAAGTATTTACGTATTATTTCGTTGGTTTATGTGCTTGTAGCCATATTCTTTTTTTTTTGGCAAGGTTAAACATTCATTGATGGGAACTAAGTAGATTATATCATAACATTATACCCTCAAAGTAGCGCAACAAGTAGCAAGTAACAAGCAATGCTTGTTGCCAAATTCATGTTTTGTTTAGATAGCTGCATTTACTTCATATTTATTTTATTAATTTTTGTAAGGGAAAAATTCTAAAAAATTATTACAATTTATCAAGAAAAAATTCTTTTTAATTTTCCACCGAAATTCTATTAGTGTGAAATTTGATAGGATTCTAAATAAGAACCTATCAAATTCCACACTGAAAGAACTTCTAGAATAAGGTTCTTATTTAGATAGTGATAACTACCCAAGTAAGAAGCTTATCAAATTTCACACTATCAAAATTTCTAGAACTCATGGTGAAAATTTAGAAAGAACTTTTTAATTTCTACTTCGTTTATTTTCCTTACGTTTAGTTTTGATTATATTTACTTACATTATTGCATTTAATTTACATTTTAAAATAATGACTTGCTTACATTTATTTGTTCATGCATTTTGCAAGAGAAGATCTTAGTCCAATCTAGATTGATCCAATAGATAAGTTGCTCCGCTCATCTATAAATTAGAATAAGATAGTTATTTTTTAAAAAATAAGAAATAAAAATTAAAAGAATCAAAATTGCCTAGCTAGTTCATAATTTTATTCATTATAATCTCTTATCTCTTAAAAAATAAATAAATAAAAATTCATAATTTGTTTCATCAGGATTTATTTTATCTCATTAGGATTTATTTTGTAAATATTTGCATCATTATCTTTTCAAGAAAATTATTTAGTTAGTTAATTAGTTTACATTCCATGGTCTCCTAAAAAAAATCTTATTTTATATTTCTCTCGTGACCCTAAGCTTTTATTAAAGGAAAAGAATTTTACAACCAACGATCATGATTTAAAGGCTGATGTAGAAAATGAAAGGATCATTTTGAGCTTTGTTGAAAATTATTTTGAAAACTCCCATTAGATGGAACTTGAACTTGAAAATTTCCATAGTAATTTAAATGATATGGAAGGTAAGCCAAATCAAAATTGCGAAGTGGAAAATTAAGAAGAGAAGATCCTATCACTTAAGGAGTTTGACCTTGCTAAAGGTAACCAGAGTGAAGATGTCTCATTAAAAAGTTTAGATTCCAGGGACAATGGATTGAAAAGGAACTTGAATATGAGATATTTCACTTTGAGATCCAATCATATAATGAAATTTTATTTTTGAAATGAATGAAAGTCCCTTCCTTGATTTAGGTGATACTAAAACAAAAGAATTGAACATTAAACTTGGTGACTCTTTGATGGTTAGCTTCACCTTTAGATCAACTTTGGAAGACCCAAGAGTTGAATCATTTATTCATAAAGCTGACTTTGAATTTGATGTACTCAAGTTAAAATTAATTTTTCATGACTCAAACGACTTGGATTTCGTGGAAAGGACTAAGGATATCATAGCCATCCCATGCAAAACATTGAATCATATGGAGGATATTAATAAGGAAATGATCACTTTTGAAGAGAACTTGAAGAGAGATAAATTGTTGGATACAAGGGCTCTTATATATTTCAAACAACAAATATTTTATAAGGACCCTTTATAGTCCTTTTGAATTGTGCTGTCAAAGGTTTATGTAACCCGAGTGTGTTCAACCATGAGATTATCTTTTCAAGCTCCAATGGCTATGGGCACATGTGTTTTACAATATGTATCTATCTAGTGTTGTACATGTTAAACTTATATTATTGGAAATTAGTTCCCATATACACAAACTTAAAGGTTGATGGATACATTTATTTCACATTCTTTATTTAATAAGTATGTGATTGAAATGACCTTTTCCAAGGGTCGTATGAGGTTTTTCGGGAAAAAATAGGGTTTTGAATGCGATTTTTTTTTTTAAACCCCTAGGTTTCGTTGTGGGCCTTGTGAGGAGGAGGAGGGTTTAAGGGGAAAATTCCGTAATTTTTGCTCTCTCTCTCTCCTCCCACACCACACACACACCTCTCCCTCCAAACCCTAACCCTAACCCACCCTACAAAAACCCCATGCCACCCTCTCCATCATCACCACCACCACCACCTCCATCTTTTCCACTACTACCGGCGACCACTCTTTCCCTGCCCCTCTGCAGCCACACAGAGGAGAGCTTAAGGCAAAGATTGGAGGAGGGAGGGGGAGTGTGGACGAGGGAGAGAGGACCGTGGTCTGAGGGGAGCTCGAGGGAGCTTGTACATGAGACAGCTCGCTCACTCGAGGGAGCTCGGAGGGGTTGCACGGAACAGGGGAGCTGCGGTCGGGACGCGAGCTTGGAGGAGCTCAAGAGTGAGGGCGTGAGAGAGGAGAGATCTCGCTCGCTCGAGGGAGCTCGTGCGAGAGGGAGGAGCCGCGGCCAGAGTGTAGTCGTGGGAACTCAAGAAGGAGCTCGGAGGAGCTCGGGAGAGGAGGTGTAACCTCCTGCAGCTGCAGGAGGTGTTGCTGTAGCATCTACAGGCGAAGACCCGCGAGGAGCAAGACCGCGCGAGGAGGTTCTGGGTACTAGATTTTTCTAGTATCAGATGTCTGACGCATCTGCTAAACATCTGGAGTAGTAGCAGACGTCCAGAGCCGAAGCCGGATGTCTGAAAACTCGTGGAGTGCCGAGGTAAGCATCCTGAACGTTCATGCATGCGTGTACGATACGTACGTAACATTGCGCTGTCATGGTTTTTTTAAACCTGCAAAGTATGCATAGGTACAGGTCTTGGAAAGGCATGTGGCACACCCTTCGATGTACTTTAGGACGTTTGGAGACAGTACCAGATGTCTGACTGTACTCCCAAAGGATCGGAGGGAGCGTTAGACATCTGGGATCACCCTCAGACAGTTGCAGAGGGGTTTGGACGTCCGAGGAAGCCGCAAGGAAGTAAGGTGAGGTTCTAAGATTGTTTAAGATGTTTGGGTCTAGGCCAGACGTTTGATTTTAGTTAGTATGCATATTTTTGGCCCATTTAGGACCCAAACGGAATCGGATTTCCGCAAATGAAGTACCTTTGTGTTCCGCTCGAGTTTCTCTATGTGTCAGTGTCAATTCTATACTATTTTGAACTTATTTGATGTGACTTGGTCACTGGTATAGGTTTCCAACTTGTAGCGTGTTCGGGGCTTGCAAAGACGATAGGACCTACGGTTCTAGCCTCCAATCCTCCCGTGTTTCCTGGTAGAGTGGTTTACTTTAACATTAAGATTTAAATAAATAAAGTGCATGTTTAGAATAACTTGATTGAACCTTAGGATGTGAAATGAACCCTAGGGCAGAAGCAAATAAACGTTGTTTGAGCTATACTGTTTACTTTGAGATGCATGTTAAACCCTAATTGCTAGCAAGTGTTAAATACTTGATGTGATGCTTTCTCAGTTATGAAAACACGAGCTGCCTGTTACATGAATGAGAATCGAGATGTGAACAATGAGATCTGAATATTGAGAAATGAAATGAATTACAATGCACGAACCCTACGGGGAACAAGGAGGAGAACTCTTGTATACGGAAAGAATCTCGTATGCAGACGAGAAGTGAGCTAGTCCTTGTGTACACAATACCAAGGAAAGCTATTGCCCTTTTAGTGTAGATGAGAGCTAGCCGCCCCTTAGTTTGAGACCCGAGGTTAAGACCAGTCACTCTACACCGACTCCTGTTCGACCCTCGCGTACATGGTACTGGGGTGTACTACTTAGTGTA
The DNA here is from genome assembly GCA_037157565.1 of Thalassia testudinum. Taxonomy (NCBI): domain Eukaryota; kingdom Viridiplantae; phylum Streptophyta; class Magnoliopsida; order Alismatales; family Hydrocharitaceae; genus Thalassia; species Thalassia testudinum. The sequence continues at coordinate 110,182,430 of JAZHRO010000022.1, read as the reverse complement.
GGGCGGGAGCCAGTCGCCCCATGGGACCTGGGGTTAGGATTAGCCACCCTACACCAACTCTTGTTAGGCCCACTGGGTAAACCAGGATAGTTGGACGAGGGTACGCAAACTATGGAGGGGCGAGACCCCTGTTCTGAGAGGGCAAGGCCCTGTGTTGTTCCGTGCTGTACTTTGGGCGTACCTGTTAGCGAAAACAACTAACCACGTGCTAGTGCGGGGTAGCTACCCGTGCGCTTATCGCACATGCCGTAGTCACCGCTACGTCGCGACTATGACCTCAGGGTGGTTGACTGGGTGTAGGACTACCACGGGGGACTCTCGGCCAGGAGAGCACAACGTGCACAGCCTACATCACGGGAAAGACTGCAATCAAGATCGTCCTCTTAAGGGACAGGCAAGATCAAGAAATGACCGATTTCTTAAAAGAATGAACAAATCAGAACCACTTGATTGAGTTCAATGGAAATGAATAATAAATTAATTGCTTGTCTTTTGTTAATTGCATGTAAATGGCTTAACTACCACTCTACTCAGTGTTAGCTGACCACGGATGTTATAACCTTGTTCAGGTCAGGGAGTTGAGCAGCCAGCACCACCCGCTGCAGAGGGAGCTGGGCCCAACCAAGCCCAGCCTTAGCTGTGTTTCCTTTCTGTTTACGAGCTTCTGTTAGTGTGGTGAGTATGTGATATCTGTATGACTATTTCAGTTACTTTTCCGTTTTACTTTCCGCTGTTGTAGTTGTGATGGCATGTAATAATGTGAGATGTTTTGTCTGTTTCTTTTACTCTCTACTTATTTATTTTCTGCCTAGTTACATTGTGTTACGACCCGGATTTCGAATCCCTACAGGACCCAAGACTGACTCGACTCGACTAATTCCAAGTCCTAGTCGTCTAACAAGAAATAACCGAAAAGCAAGAAAATAAACCACATTCACTACGCAAGGTAACTAACAGTAAAAGCGTACAAGCAGTAGAGGAAGTAAAAACTACTAAACAGTACATACCACCACAACAACAGGAAAGTAGAACAAAAGTACAGTAACAGGAATAGTAAACAAAGTCTGAAACTCACTAACAGAAAGGAAGTATAACAATAGTAAGAAACTACTACTAGGCTCGACTGGACCCAACACCCTCTACGGCCGGTAACTCGGGCTGCTCAACTCCTGGACTAGTAAAGGGTTATGAGAAAGCGGAGTCAGCGAATGCTACGTAGAATGGTAACCAAACTATCCAAAGCAGTAAAAGCTAACAGATAAATTTATCTTTTCCATTTATTTTTTTTTACAAGTAATTCCTTTTTACTTTCAGGTTTCTTTCTTGATCTTGCATGTTCCTCGTGGCAACGATCTTGATTGCAGTCTTTTCCAAAGAGTAGAAGGCACACGTGGTGCTCTCTTAGCCGGGAGAGTCCCTCGTGATAATCCTACACCCAGTCAACCACCCTGAGGTCACAGACAGATGTAGCGGTGACTACAGCACGCGCGATAAGCGCACAGGTAGCTACCCCGCATTAGCACGCGGTCAGTCGTTTCCACTAGCTAGTACACCCAAAGTACAGCATGAAACAGAATAGAGCCTAGCCCTCTCAGAAATAGGGGTCTCGCCCCTCAGAACCAAATAGGGGTCTCGCCTCTCCACAGTCCACGCACCCTCGTCTGACTACCCTGGTTTGCCCAATGGGCCTAACAAGTCGGTATAGGGTGGCTAGCTGAACCCCAGGCCCCGTGGGATAGCTAGCTCCCTCCCTACACTAGTAGCTCTCCCCGGTACTGTGTACACGAGGGCCAACAGAAGTCGGTGGTTCGTCTCTAGGGTTTCGTGTTTATTTTAAAGTTCTAGGCATTGTAGTATATCATGAAAAGCTATCACCAATTTACAATTTATTACTCGGAATTAAAAGCTTCCTGAGGTCGAACTTAGGAAGCAAACTATAATTCCAGAAGCATATGAATTCACATTATATATTATTTTACAAAAATTAAGACAAAGGAGAGAGAGAGAGCAAAAATTCTCTTTTTTGGCTTTTTCTTCTCTCTTCTTCTTTTCTTTCAGCCGGTTCTCTTCTTCAGTCTGCCTTCTTCTTTATTCTTCTTTTTCTTTGCTATAGCTGCCTCCTCTTTCTTTCTCTCTTCAACTGCTCTGTCCTTCTTCTTCCTCCTCCTTCTTCTCTTCTTTGATTTTCTTCTTTCTCTTTTCTTCCTTGTTTCGAACATCTGATTCTTAGCGTCAGATGCTTTAACGGCGCGGTTGCTATAGTGCCCCTGCTGTCTTCTTTTCTTTTGCAGCTTCTTCCTTCTCTTTTCCTTTCTTTTTCTCTAGCCCCTTCCTTTTCCTCATCTCCTTCTTCTTCTTCCCTGTGGCTGCTTCTTTGCGGCTAAGTCCTTGCCGCTGCTCTTCTTCTTCTTTCTTTCTTCCTTCCTTCTTCTCTTCAGCAACTCCTTGCTTCTTCCTCCCTCACCTGTTCCCTGCACACACACACAAGCTCAGCGCAAAACCTACCCTACCCTCTCCCCGCATCTCTCTCTCTCTAAATCTCTCTTTGGTACGCTCTCCCAGAGCCAGGTAATCGGGTTGGGTTGCGTGCCCGGGTCTAGGCGCATCGGCGTGGGTGGTGTGCGAGGAGTGCATAGGAGTAGGGATAGTCGGGTTGGGTCAGGTCCACGTGGGAAGAGCCGCGGACGAGACCCGGGTGATAGGTGAGGAGGGACCTCACCCCAGTGATTCGAGGTGAACAACCTATAGCACTTTTACAATTTATGTGTGGGCGTGTGGCCACACACTTCCGAGGTGGGACTAAAGTCCCACCTCTGCTCTGCGCGCCTACAGGCAAGAAGCCGCGAGCAATTGGGGAAGCAGAGAAGGCGTGCGGCCCCAATTGAGAACCTGGGCACACATGCGGAAGTGTTCCGCGTTGCCTGGGACCTGCGCCTGGTGCTAAAGGGGCCTGGAGCTGCTCGCTAAGTAGTTCCTGCTGTCCGTCAGTGGCGGCGAGGGGGCCGAGACCTGAAAACACGAAAACGGCCTCACGACCATGTCAGACAGCTCCGGAAGCTTCGCCAGAGTACGGCGAAGGCGATGCAGGGGTCGGTGTGGCGGGAAAGTGCCTGTGGCCGTGTGCCTAGGGCACACTGCAGAGGTGCAGGTGGGTGTGTTTGAGGGTGGTTTGGAGGTGCGAGGTGGTGAATGGAGTGGGGGAAATGCTTGAGTGGAGTGAGGTGAAGCTTATGGGCTTGTCAGCAAGGGGTGGGATGGCCTGTGGAGGTGGAGCGACCTCGTCGGAGTTGGTGGCCAGAGGTGGTAGTGGTAGTCGAGGGGTTAAAAGTGCCAATTTAAGAGGGGAAAATAATATAGAGAGAAAGGGGAAGGTTTTTACCTACTTAATTGACAAAGAGGGAAAGAGGAGGCGCCCGACGCATGTCTGCTGGTGCTAGGGATGAAGGTGCCCAGAAGGGAGGTAACGGCAACGAGGAGGGGATTTGGAGGCGCCAGCTGGTGCGGCCTGGCGTGGGAAGACGAGGGCGAGTAGACTCTGCTGCGGGTGTGGCAGCAGAGCGACGAAGAGGAGGAAGAAAGATCGCCGGAAGCTTGGGCAGTCTGACCGGAGTGAGAGGAGACGAAGTATGGAGGTGTTCTTCGGCCAAAGCGAGCTTACCAGAAACGGCTGCCACTGCTGCTTCTTATAGAGGTGCTGGCGAAGAGAGGATCTCGAGGGGGCGATGTGGGGAGCTCGCCGGAGAATGGTCGAAGATGGAGACCCATGCCTTTCGTGCGTTCGCACGAGAGGCATGGGCAGCCGCAGGTCAAAGGGGAGGGTCCCTGCGAAAGGACGATGCAAGGAACCCCTCTTTCGTTCCTGAGAGCGGCCCTCATACCCTGCGCGGCGCCATCCTCCGCGCAAGGTCGCCGGAGGTATGGCACCTGCGTGGGGTGGTAGGAGGGGCCGTTCTGCAAAGAACGAAAGAGAAGATAGGGGGCTAAATGCAAGGGTTTAAAAAGAGAAGGGTCAAAAAGTAATTCAAGAGGACCAATTTGTAAAGTCGGTCAAAATGATCTTCTCTTAGGCCCAAATTTTTGTACCAGCCTAATTTGGTCATAAGGAATTCAATGGTATAATTTGATTTTAGGTTTGACCACGTTTGACCGATCAATTTGTGTAAAAACTCAAATTAGGTCAAAATTTGGACATGGTTCTCAATTTAGGTCAAGATAGGTTGCAAAGGCCAAATTAAAGGTTCTAAATCCTAGGGAATACTTTTCCATGAATTTTAGAGGGTTTAGTTGATTTTTATCCTACCTAGAACCTCGTGAATTAAAGCAGGTTTGTTTTTAAGGTTTCAGAATATCATTTAATTCTTATGAGTTGCTATAACCTTTTTCAGCTTAGGCTATCCTACGTTCTTTCTTATTAAGCACATTTAACCTGTATTTAGACCCTTAGACACCCTGATTGTGCACTGTATTGGTAAAATTACAGTTTTACCCCTTATGACTTGTTTTATTCTTAATTTAGAATTCTCTGAGTTAAGTTTTTCTTTAGGTTTTGTAGGAGCTTTTTCACACTTATTTAGGTCAAATTGTGCTAGTTAGGGTTCATGATGAGGTTCTCATCAGTCGGTGTAGAGTGACCAATCCTAATCCCAGGTCCCAACCCAAGGGCGGCTAGCTCCGCTCTACACTAAAAAGTGGACAGTCGCTTTCCTTGATACCACGTACTCAAGGGCCAGCACACTTCCCACTCACATTTCCATACCTTTTCACTCATTCACAGGAGCTCTACTCTTAACTCCCCATAGGGTTCATGCTCACATTCATCATATTATTCCATACCAAGTTTCATCATTCACAATTCCATTCTCGTATTATACACATGCGGCTCGCAGTTTCACAATTTAACATATGCAACAAGTGATATCACAGGCAGTTGTTTAATTATCTCAGGCATTTCATATTCTAACAGGTAGCTCGTATTTATTAACAGGCAATTGTTTATATTTCAGCTCATTCATTTATGACTGCAGTCTCAATCACGCATACAAACAGTGCAACTATTTCTCGTCCTAGAATTCATGTCACATCCTAGGTTTCTATTTATCTAATTATCATGATTGCAATCATGTTTTATAAATAAAACAGGGGGAAACCACTCTACCAAACAATCCGGGAGTACTAGGGGCTCGAACTGCAGACTCTCGTGCCTTTGCAAGTCCTAGACACGCGACAGGTCGAAGTCCTATACCAAGGAACATATCATAATGGAACGTTCAAAATAGTATATAAGGATTTCTAACATGTAGAGGAACTTACAAGGAAACCACAGATATCTCGTTTGCGTAAAACGGACCCAGATCGAATCCTAAAACGGGTCAAAAACAAGTCTGTAGACTCAAATCAGACATCTGGAACCAAGTCCAGATGTTTTAAAAGTCACCAGAGTCTCACCTCACGTCCCTGCGTTGACCTCAGACGTCCAGGACTCCTGCTTGACTGTCTGGACTCAGCTCTAGACGTTCGACCTATCCTCCAGTCGTCTGGGAAAGCCTCCGGTCGTCTGGTAAGCTGTTCAGATGTCCGAAAAGCATGGGAGGGCATGCCGCGCGCCTTCCCAAAGATGCTCCTGCGTACGACAGAGCAGCAAAACCCTTTTTAGAGAGACAAATCACCTCTGCAGTGCAGCCTGTATGGCCGTAACCGCGAGGAAGTCGTACCTGCACAAAAACCCGCTTTCAGACGTCTGGTGTCGTCACCAGATGTCCAGCTCTTCATCTGGAAGGCACTCCGAACATCTTATACTAGAAAAACTCCAGTATCAGAACGAGCTCCCACTCCTCTCACCGCCCTCCACTGCGACTCCTCCCGCTTGGTTGTAGCTCCGGCCGCTGCAGGAAGTTGGGATGACGCCCCGACGCTCTCCTCCTCCTGCACGCGCCGCGGTGGCCGTGCAACGCTCCGACGAGCTCGCGACCTTGACCTCCTCCTCCTTCTCACGCCGCTCCTCCTCCTCGCTCTTGCTCCCTCTCTCTCGCGTGCCTCCTCACGGCAGTGGAGTGGGGTGTAAGGTGGTGGTGATGGAGTGGTGAGGAGAGGAAGGGGGGCACTTATATAGGCAGTGGGTTAGGGTTCGGCGAAGGGGAGAAAACAAGGAGAGAGAGAGAGAGAGAGAGAGGAAAAGGGAGTATGCGTGCTGGCTGCACGCAGAACCAACTTCGCGTATAGATTTTTCAATTTCCAAACGTCTAGGAAGGGGTCCAGACGTCTGACTGAAAGTCCAGACGTCTGACTGAAAGTCCAGACGTCTTAAAAGGCTCAAAACAGAACGGGTCTTTACACATTGCATATGTGGTTGTGGAATATTTTTTACTTTTGGTTATTTCTTGTTGGACGACTGGATCTTTGGATTAGTCGAGGCGAGCCAGTCTCGAGTCCTGTAAGGATCTGGGATCGGGTCGTAACAGTAACTTTTTGGAATGGGATTACAACATCAACTTGTCCACATTTGTGGACATTTTATCTCTGAGCTTCACAATCAAATCCCAATCTTGATATTGACCCTCTTGGTGGAATTGATTGATACATAGTACTTGCTGGAAGGTAACCCAACATTGATTTCACTGGCTGATTTCCTGCATATTATCTTAGAGTAGATTGAGTCAAAGACTTGTGTAAAGTAATGAAGATTGGCTATGCTTATCGACGATGAGCATTAAGTTGTACTATATATAACTTTTCCCTATTATCTTATTCATTCATTTTCTGCTTTGCACATACATTGGGGACACGGTATAAGATAAACATGAAGGGGGAGGCATATATTTTGTTGATTATGATTATCTTGGTTTTTCGTTTTCATTTGTATGCCTTCCATATTGATTCTTATTTTTTTCATTAAAAAAAAGAAAAAGAAAAGTTTAAAAGAATAATAGAATAAAAGAAAAAAAATCATCATTTTTAAAGTCTTAAGCCAAGAAAGATTATCATAGTTAGGCATTTGAAAATTACCAACCTTAGAAAGGGTATGATTAAGGTCTTTTCATTAAGACTCTTCAAATCATTTTTTGGATTAATTGACTCATGTATTTACTAAGATGTAAATTTATTTTCTAAGTCATCGAGGAGTTTTGTTAGCTAAGTTATTAAACAAACATGGTAATAAGTAAGTGACTTTTCTTTTCACCATCTTGTTTGAAATATTTTAAAATATAAATATTTTATCATTTACACTTACACATTGACTTGTTTGTGGGCAACCACCTTTTAAAATTTAGATTTCCAATGATAATTAAGCTCAATCTCATATCTAATCTCAAGACCTTCACAGTTATAAATGTTATGTTGCATTGAATTTTCCCTTTGGATGTAGCTAGGGTATTCAGATCCTAACCTTACATGCTTATATCTTTGAAGCGTTAGTCATTATTACGATAGTTTCTCATGTGACATTACTTTCTTTCTTTTTCTTCCCCATGCCTTACTGTAGTTCCTTTTCATGTGTTGTTGACTTCCTTTCCCACAATCAAGGTCCATCCTGACTAATGTTATCTTGCAATAATTCTCTCGCTAGCTAAATGGTGGGAATAGTGATACCTTTTGCGTCCGGTGAGTGTTTCAAAGGACTCGATTTGTGGCTTTTTGTTGCCAGGGAGTATTAGTTGGAGAGGAGTTCTTCCGGTGACATGCGTGAAAAGCGGTGAAAAAGTGGAGGATGGGAGAGGAAAGGACGTGTTGCAAGAGGGATACAGCACTCTGCTTTAGTATATGACAAGTCTGATTCCCTCCCACCCTTCGATTGTACTTGCAGGGCTTCCTCTCGAATGTTTGTTTTCGAGGATTGTCCATGTCTTTAGATCTTTTAATCCCATGGTTAAGCCATCTCAAGATTGGACCTGCAATCTTAGGGTAGGACAATTCCAAGGGAGAAAGGGGGTAGAGGAGTATGAGACTATCTCAATCCCAAGTCACTCAAATATAAAAACAATTCCTCCCAAAAAGACACATTTACACTTCTCAACCAACCAAACAAGATTTATCCTCTATCCCTTATTTAACACAGAATCCTCTCGTAGGTCGACCTTCCACTTTTATGGCTATGGAAGAAGGTACAACCCACCACTCTCTTCACTCTCGCTGCAATTCCTTCCGTGGTAACGATCCTTTTCTATTCTCCATGAATCGATATCTCATGCATATTTTCCTACTCGAGAGGTGCGGCAGGGGAGATATCAGTGGGGTGGGAATGGGGAACAAGTCTGTATCGGTTGGCAGTTGGAATGATTGGTGACGAAGCTTGTCCTTATTGAGGTCATCGACAGAGAATGGAGGATGATATGTGTGGACTTAAAGGAGAGGAGAGATGGTGGTATGGGGTTGACGCGACAGGGTGCGCCTCCGCACCTCTTTGTTTCTAGTTAATAAGATATACATATATATATTTTATTAAAAAAAAAAAAGAAAAGTAGGGATTAATCGCCATCCCCATTTACTACGAAGATTTAGATTATACATATAGATAGATATTCCTCAACGCAAAAAAAAAAAAAAAAAGAAGAAGAAGAAATAGGGATTAATCTCCATACCCCATTTACGACGAGAACTCAAGCTTGCAAAATCTTATGTCCCAAGTTAATAATCCCTACGGAATGAGTGGGTGCACAAGTCAACTTCCAATGGATTCCTCACGTGAAGCAAAGACGAATAGGGGTAACTGCAGGTGCACAAATATAAGCAGGATCGAACTGCAATGTAATTTGGCCTTCGGCGACCGACACTAAATGGTGCATTTGATCGATGACGACAAGTTCCTCTGAGAGTTGCGTTTCTTACGTGGGACATGCATGGAGTGATCACCAACAAAGCTTAAAAAAAACAAAGGATTTAGGTGGCAAGCCTTAGTTCCAGCTCATTTCGAAATAAAATTTCAATAAAAATTAAGTTGTAGGGATGCATGTATTTTAAGGCCTGTTTGCATGTATTTTAAGTTGTATGGATGCCTTGGATTCCAATTAACTCGGTTAAGGATCCTAAACCAGAGATTTCCTTAATTCTGGGGAGAAGATGAGAACAGCTTCTATCGATCGCTTACAGGATGTAATATTCAGAGTCCAATGTTACTCAAAAAGTAGTTCTATGAATTCCATAACTACTTTACGTTGGATTAATTACATTTTCTAATTTATCCTTTTAACGCAACAATATTCATATTCCATGATGCGACATCTTTTACCATCCAAATGGGAAAATGGAATAACTCACAAATTATTCCTTCTTTCTTTCTTATTCTAATATTCAAAAGAACACCTAAAATTTAGGTGACTTATATACTATATTCTTTTTATTGTTTTTTAATAAGATTGTTTTATTAAACGAGAAGGTAAAGGTTGTAAGAATGTCAAATCCAAAGGGAGAAGAGAGAAGGACAATCGATCATATTCAAGAATGGAGAAAAATAATATCCCACCGGGAGGAAAAGGAAATTTTTGACAAAGGAGACAAAATAAGAAAAAATAAAAAAAAGGAAATAAAGTACAAAGAAATTATCCTCATAACTAATATGTAGAAATCCAAAATGATTGCCCAATGTCGTAAGATGACGACAATGTTACTGAAAATAAGGCTCCAACGATTTGTGCCAGCAAGATTCGAGAAACCCAGATGTCAAAAAAGATCTGATAGCATTCGATTGTGTGTAATTGTAATCTTTGACATGACCTCACGTAGGACTTGCATGAACCCAATAATAGGAGACTAATTAGACCTACAATGCAGGACTTGTTAGACTTGCACAAGACTTGCAACCTACACATAGGGTGGAACACAGGGCTAGGTCACCTTGAACCCAACTCGAAAAAATTCAACCCAACTCGAGCTCAAATTTTATATGGGCTAGGCTTGGGTCTTAATTTTTGAGAAAATTTAGGTTTAAGCTCGACCTAACCTGAAGTCGAAAAAGCTCGAAGAGGTCCATTAGATCCAAACTCATTCATAGTAATATCTATCAAGTTATAAGATTATTATAGAAGTATTAGTATGTTTTATTTAATTTGAGGAATCATTGTAATTATAACCATCAAATTTCAACTTTAAATTGAGCATTGACGAGTTTAATTGAGCCTTACTTAGATAACAATAAAAAATTAGCTTTAGCAGACTTAGGTAGATCTTATTTAAAAAGCCACTAAAATAGACCCTAACAGATATTATAGACCTCAACGAGCTTTTTTAGACCCAACCTGAAAACCCAATTCAAACATTGAAATTGAGCCCAGCTCAACTCAATCTTGGCCCTGCAAACATGGACCTTAGGTTGAACCTCGACTTTGATTTGGTAAAAATTTCAAGCCTTGAACTCAGCCTAAGACTCAAAAAATATAAGAGGTTTTTACGTATATATTCATGTAAACTTTAGATAAGATATATATACCCCCATGTTTTTGATATTTACGTATATATCTCTATAAACTTACTCCGTTAAGGTTGTATGCCTCTGCTCTGTTAAACTGAATGGAAAATGTCAAAAAAATATTAAAAAATAAAAAAATTTATATTTTCATCTCCCTATTTTCCCCATAAACCCTCACACCTCCTCCTCCCCCTCCTCCAATGCCTCCGCCGCCACCTCCCCTATTACAACCTCTGTGCGGCCACCTACAACAAGCTCGCCATCTTCACCATCTCGATGCTGTCGTAGCCCGTGTACGTAATGGGCCTTGCGATCGTAGTAGGGGAGGTAGCCGCGCGAATGCCATAGTGTTTTATGCGGTGGGACTGCTGGTAGCGGATGTAGGTCTGGGAGTGAGTTTGCCAAGGTCAGAGAAGGAGAGGAAGGGGGAGGAGGAGGAGGTGTGAGAATTTAGGGGGAAAATAAGAGATGAAAATATAAATTTTCCTTTTTTTTATGATTTTACGTTTGATTTAATGGAATAGGGGCATACAATCTTAACAGAGTAAGATTATAGGGATATATACATAAATATCAAGAAGATATGGATATATACATTTTATCAAATATGTATATGTAAAAATTCTAAATTATAATTGGACTAGATCGACCTAATGCTCCACTTTACCTGCACAATACTCGTTAGATTCACGGGATCCAATTATTATAAGGTTGGGTTGCATACACTCGTTCCTTATTGCATATTGGGATTTAGGATCTGATTTTCTTGTCAAATTTTGGATTAGGTGAAGCCGGGTTGAGTCCAATTGGAGCTCCTATCTATAATAATATAAGTGAAATGATGTAGATAGGACACGGTTTGTGATACTATTCACTTATTTTTTTGAACTTTGATTGAGCAGCAGTGGAGTAAATGAAATTGGGCAGCAGCAGAGAAAATATAAGGACGTTCACGTTTCTCTCTTCCTTCGATAGCCTCTGGGACAAAAAAACAAATTATAAATCTAAGTTTGAACATTGGGTCAACATGGAACCTACTCAAATAAGCCATAAAGCTCTAATGTACAAAGAAAATGCAGAAGGCAATAAAATCTTTCTAGAATTTAGAGTGCAATATAACAATAAAAGTTTGACTTACTATTGTTTGAGGTCATTAGGCTTTCGAATGAATGAACCACCTTCACCAATTTTAACACATGGGATTGAACTTCGCACAACGTGCAAGCGATGACACAAACATGTAGTGACAAATTTTATTTTAAGTCCATTAAGAACCGATGATACCAACATGTAGTTTTTCTTTTTGAAAATTTTTGTGGATTCTAGAATTTACAGTACAATATTAGAACTATTAATCGAATTGAATAATTGAAATGATGAAATATTTGATAAAATTTTGTTTGAAAAAAAATTCAAACATAAACATTAAAATTATGATGTTTAGTTTAACAAATCAAATATAAATATAGTATATATTCGTTTGAGTTCAAAAATATATGTAAATAAAAAAAGTGTAAATATAATTATATATTTATGTAGATATTAAAAATCTATTTAATTTAAAAGAAAAATAATCCTTTTTAACTCCTCTCTCACTCTCGACCTCAAAAGTAAAAAAAAAAAAAAAAAAAAAAAATATATATATATATATATATATATATATATATATATATATATATATAAAACAAGAAAAAAGCCTTCCTCGGTTCCTGAATACCCACTTCCCCCTCCACACCCCATCCCCCCTTCTCCCCAACCTCCCCTCCTCTCATATTCTTGAATCTCATCCCCTCCCCCCAAAGTCCAGCCTCGCTCTCCAAAGTCTACAATGTAAAATTCTATGCGACGCAGTGACGCTCATCCGACCATCCTCGACTCAAGGTGATCCCCCATCACCGTAGGCTTGCAGCACATCCTTGAGGTGAGCTCCTTAGCTACCTCCTTCCTCCGATCCACTGCAAGTTCGGTCCTCCCCTCCCTATGAAAGAGGGTAATGGTCCCCTTTGCTATATGGCGTGCTACCACCCTCCTCCCTTACTATGCACTTTTCTGATCCTCCCCCATCTCTGCCTTCCTCCGTCCACCCTTGCCCTTCAATCCCCTTGTCGAGCAGCAAGCAATTGGCAACAAGGAGAGCATCCCTGCCTCGAATGTTGCAGCCACCACCCCAACGGAGGTGGTCGTGGATGAGGGAGCCCTGGGAGGGGTCCATGGTGACGGTGCACTCCTCAAGGAGGGACGCATAGAGGTCGACCTCGACGGGGAGGCACATGCAATCCATTAGCATGAGCTTGAGGACGTCGAAAGGGGGTAAGTGGTGGGTGGTAGTGGTATTACCATTGGGAGAGGTGGAAGAAAGGTAAACATGCCTTTGGTTTGTGGTGGTGGTCGTTCTTCCATGCTTACTCCACCTACCCTCCTTCCCCAACGTCAGTAGACACTAGACATTGTCACAGACTCACAGTAGACCCATCCTCCTCCTTCCTATGTTTCATAATTTGAACAAATGCTTTATTCAATATGGAGCACTCTCCTCTCATAAATATGCAGTGCTAGCAAGAGATGGAACAATACTGTTGTGAGTCGCCACCCCTCTAAGAGACTCCATTGATAATAGTCTATGTCACCTCCTTATACCACTTTGTCATCTAAAATGTGCTTTATTTCTATTGACTATTTAGATTTGTAGCCATGGAAATTAATAAAGATAATTGTATTCCTGACCTCTGCCTTGATATTTGCTATACTTATTTGAGGCACAATCATTAAGTACTTGGGGAGGGATTGGTTTATGTGGAGTTTGAGCATAACTATATTCATTTTTATTTTCAAATCTAATATATTAATATGCATATTGTTTTTATTTTTGCTGTACAGAGCTCAAATGATTCTATTATTTGGTAATAAGATGACCAATGGCATTGAGAGGGGAGGTATTCACGTCATTCCTTAGGACATGTAACAACTAAATGTTATCATGTTTGCGGAGGAAATATATCCACCCTACCTTATTTATCCTGAGCTTGATTAGCTTCTTTCCAATTTTCACAATCTTGACACATCATGTAGCTAATGCTTTAGCCATCTCTAGAAAAAAAAATTAGTATTTTAAATTAGTGATAAACAGAATCAATCATATTGATTAGTGGGTATAAATCGAAGGGTTTGTTGAAGGTGGTAAAATATCTTTTTTTTAATCCTTTCCATTAAAGATGATTATTGAACAAATTGTTAGCAAACATATTATCGAACTTAATCGAATATGTTCGTTCGAACAAAACAAATGAACTAATAACAAATCAAACTCGAACTTTCGATTTCGTTATCGAATATTGAACGAACTTGAATCGAACTCAAATATTAAATATTTTGTCGAACTCAAATATATCTATACTCAAGTACATTCGATTCGATTAGCACCCATATACAACATAACGATAAGAGTATGACTTCCTATTGTTTGGGATAAGGCTTTCAAATGAATAAATCACATTCACCAATTTTAACACATGGGATGGCATCTCCATATTAAACTTTGTATAAGGTAAAGTGATGACACAGACATATAGCGATGAATATTGTATCAAGTCCATTAAGAATTGATGATACAAACTTGTAATTTTTCTTCTTGAAAATTTCTTTGGGTCCATCGTGAAGCTCTTAACCACCAGGGAGAGCACGGTCCGGATCATGCGCACCGCTTGGAGACTCTTAATCTTCTATATAAACCTTCAACAACACTCCCACATCTCTAACACTCAAAATGCCCAACTTTCAGCAATTGCATATCTAACCCAATCCACTTCCCCCATGCAAAATAGCACCTTGACGCTCAAAAATCACAAAACTTCTGGTGATTTTCAAATTGATTTCCATACTTTTCCGATTACAATTTTCATATATGGTAAACATTTTACTCTCTAGTTTCAAATTTTGTATGTACGCGGTGCATCGATGATGGAGACTCCACGGTGGATACATTATAATCACAACTCTTTTATTGCTATCAGGAGCCAAATAAAAATCAATATTCTTGAAATTGAAGTTTTGCTTCGATATTCAATTCATCCAATCACACATATAATCCAATCACTTGCCACCGCCAATGATCCCTTTTGCAACATGGCTTGGCCTCGACATTCTGCACTCCTTTGCTCTAGATTGGATTGTTATTGTTGAGCTCAAGTCTCTTGTATGGTAGTTTTATGCTCACCCACCAAGCAAATAGATCATACCATTCACTTCAAATTCACTCTAGACCCCTAAAGGGTGTTTGAAAATCTCAATCAACCAACCCCACAAAATTCCACATCTCATATGATGTAGAAGGGTCAAAAAAAAATTTGATCCGGTCAACATGGCTATAAGCTTGGGAGCTCTTCCTCCTCCTCCTTGTAGGGAGCTTGGAGAGAGAGAGAGAGAGGTGGTCGTGGGGGCATTACGATTTTGCCCTCTCTTGTGAGGTCATCAATGCTCCCTTTTTAGCTCCAGCTATATCTTGATGCCTCCACCATCATTGACATCGCCCTTCGCATCGTAGGTGAGAATGTGAAGCAATTTGCTCTTGAGAATGTGAAGCTCCTCCTAGGTTGTGTCAGCGTCTAGGATGAACACGAAGGCGAGGGGAGAAGAGCCACCAGGGGAAGGGTTGCGGTGGGAGAGGTTGTACTTGAGGGTGCTGTAGGTGGGAAGTACTCGACAGAGAGGTTATTACCATCATTGAGGAGGGAAGAGGAGGAGGAGCAAGAGCAGGGGAAGGAGATCTTTGTGGACATGAGAGAGAGAGAGAGAGTTGCGAAATAAAAAGGAAGGAGGCAAACTTTGGCATGTGAAATCAGACTCAACTTTTGTAATACTTACATCAAATGTCATTATAAGAAACTCTATGGTAGCTGAAACACTACTTCAATGTATGTGTGTATATGTACGTAGATATATAATTGTTGATTTATTTAGTGTATTATTATATTTGCAAATTTGTCTCTTTACCGTCCATCAATGATGATGGTGCAATTCTTTATCCAATGTATAATTATTAGAGTTATTAATGAAACAGTTCAAATTTAATTTAAATTTGTTAAATAAAATATTTGAAAAAAAGTTCATTTAAAATAAAATAAATTACTTTCTAAAAAAACAAAACAAATTGAACATAAAAATTAAGATTAAATTTGTTAATTCAATGAATTGAACATTAACATAAGATACGATGATTTCATTAAAAAAAAAAGAAATATACTTACACACACATTTAGGGGAATGATCTTACGAAAAATTCTTTTTCACAGGAAGATCAGAAGAACTCATGAGGATCATTAAATTTAATCAATTTTTTGGATTTATTTCACTTTCACCCAACCTCCCCACCCTTCCATCGTTCCCAATGTCCCTCGATCTTCCCTCCGTCTCCTCCCTCCAACCCCTCCTTCCTTCGTTTGCCTCCTCCAATGAAACCCGCACCGAACCCCCCCCAACCAATCCACTAAAACCAAGTTTTCCAGGCCCAAACCCAACCCACAATCCAAACCCCCTTGGGGAAAATAAGGTACAGATCCCTAGATGACACGTGTTGCTCGACTGACCAGGCCTTCAGGAAGCTCCACCTCCACGTCTGCCCCTTCCTCGACCTCGACGATCACAAACCCTCCTCCCCTGTCACCAGGGCGTTCTTCCTCTGCCACTCGCCCGGCGATCCACCACCACCACCACCACCACCACCACCATCACCATCACCATCGGTCTCCAACCCCCCCACACACACGGCTGCAGATCCTCTCGCCGGCGACGTCCTCCTCATCGCACAGCTCCGGCGGCGTCCTCCTCTTGCCGGCTTGAGGTAACCCTCTACTCCACGCCCTACCACACCTCCTTCCCTCCCTCTCGCCCCTCTGCTCGCATCCAAAAGCTTCACCGCCGCCCCGCCTCCGCTCCCGTCCCCGGCAACGACCCCCCTTCCCCTCTGCCACCGCAAACCCCCCCACCACCGCCCCTCCTCTTATTCTCCCTCAACCGCGACCCACCCACCCGGCAACTCCCCTCCTTCCCCTCTGCCACAGTCCAAAACCTTCACCTCCGCCCCCGGCCCCGGCAACTCCCCCCCTTTCTCATGAAAAAGGATTTCTCACAGGATCCAATCATATAAATATAAAACTTGAACTCAGGCGTTTGGATCTGATTTGCATCCCTAATGATTACGATGGAACCGCCTCCGTGTGTATGGATATTTCCCTGTCTGTCTCGTGTGTGGCCCGCGTGATCATCCAAGTCCTTCTTCCCACGACCCTTCCTCACCCCACTTCGATCGAGCCTCCCTTCGTGTCCTTGCACGGGCTCTCCTCGCTTCAAGGAGCTACTGTTTTACGTTGAATGTTGCATACGCTACACCTTCGTCGGGAGGGGTACTCGGCTGTAGCCCTCAGAGGGGCCCGACAATCGTTGTTCTTCAATTGCGAGCAGAGAAACGTGTACCATTTCTTTTTCTTCTTGCTTCATTGTAGTCTTCGTTATTGTTCCCGAATTGATTTTTTTTTTTTTTTTGGGTATCATTCTTTGTTATTAGGGCTTTTACTTAGCAGCGTATTTAGGGCTGGGGTTGTTGCTGGTTCTATCGATCATATTATGTTGGTTTTGTTGATCTGGTGAGTCGAAGTAGGGCCCAGGGTTTGCGTTTAGGGTTTTTTGGTTCAGAATGATCCTTGCTTTTCTATCTATGATTGAGTTTTGGTTCATGTTAGCTTTGCTCCGTCGTTTCAAATATCTTTTGATATGGTTTGGGTTTGTTTTGATTCTGTGGATTGGTTCAAAAGTTCATTCACATGTTTTTGTTTGTTTCTTGCAGGATTGTCATTGCACCGGTTTGATTCTTGAGGAGGACTACGGTTTCATCTTGTAATCCATTTATTTCACAGTGAGATAACGTAATCTGATCTCTCTCTCCCTCTCACCCTTCCACTCGATCTCTGCGTCTTTCTTCTTCTCGCTCACAGCTTGCCTCTCCTTTCTCGACTCCACAGCCTCTTCTGTTCCCCACATAACCCCTCCCCTGACGATGCTCTCCGGAGTGAGGTTTGTACCCCGGGAACAGCTCGAGGAGGAGAATAAGAAGAAGGTGAAGAAGCATCACCACAGGAGGAGGAGTAAGAGCAGAGACGGCGACAAGAAACGGAGAAATAAGGTGAAGTCGGAGGAGGATGAGTCTACCGGTCCTTACAACGAGAAGAAGAGGAAGAAGGGAAGTAAGAAGGGAAGGAGGCTCTCCCCTTCCAACCCTGAAGACGATGGCGCTTGGAATTCGTCTTCCTTGTCCTCCGACGAGGAGTCCAATGGTGAGATCGGTAGCTATATGGGATTTGCTGCTGTAACAACTGCATTGTGTGGAATTCATGGTAATAATACTCACTTGTTTCACGTTTTCGATTTTTTGGACGGCAGGGGATGGCGGTGACGACACTGTCACGACTGGGGAGCGCAATAGGAGGGAAGTCGGATTGGACTGGATGCTCAGCTCGGCGCGCGATCAGGATGTGGGGACCCCACGCGCTGATGAAGCCCTGGAGGAACCCAAACCTCGCGAGGTAACCTAATTTTTTAAGTGAATTCTACAGGAGGTTTTGTGTTTGCAATCATGTAATAGCCTCAACTTTTTATTCCTAATTTTCTTGGCAATTTTGTGGAAGTGGTTGTCTAAGGAGAAAGGCTTTCCTAGCTAAGATGACATTCTTAGAGTAGGAAAAGATTTTCGATGATAAGGTTTTTTTTTTTTTTGGTTTAGAGTTGGATTTATCATTTATGCTTAGGTCATGGAAATTGTAAGTATTTATAAGATCCATGAGTCTCATAGACCATGTAGATTGCAGACTGCCCTGCCAAACAGTCGGGGAAATTTTCCTGGATAGAAAAGATGTCCCTTTAATTTTTGGATTGGTGGAACTTCGCTATTACTATTTTGTTTCCTCTCAATTATCCTCACTTGCCCTTTTTACAATGTTTCCTTTTTTGCTTCCTCTCCGTGCCATTAATTTTTTAAGTCTCGTAAGCATGTTGTGACCAGAAATGCAACCTTTGTTTTTGGGTTATCCATACCAGTACCCATGGGATGATGTTATGTGGTGATATCATGGAAAGTGAGCCCTATCTTAGTGACCATCTAAGTGGCATCTTTTTCAAGGGTGTTAATCTAAGTTGGTATCTGTGTTTCCAAGTCATTGATTATTTCTTTTTCCTGTTTAGTTTATATTTTGAAACTTGTTATTTGCGTGCTTTTGCATTACAGTTATCAAATAATGAATGGAGAAGAAGGATTATTTTCACCAATACCTCTGTCAAATTGCATTTTTTTCATTGGGGGAAATGGGGGTTTACAATAAGTTTCTTATCATGTTACTCCCTTCCTAAGAGTATTATTTCATGGATAAACTTGTTGAGTGTGATAAGGATGTCTTTCATTACTCATAGGAGTGTTGCAGTTGATAAAAAATGTCAATAGAATTGGTAAGGATTGAGGAAATGCGGCTGATTGGTGATATGATTGTTCTCTAGACTATGGTTTGACTTACACCAACGAAACACATCAGTTAGAATGTTGCTTGCTTACAATCAGGAGATCCACAATTGTTCATTACTTCATATTCATGGATGATGGATGCTTGTATAAAACTGTATGGGTCATGCTAATCACTATCTTGTTGAGGATTATAATGAAATGATGCAAATGGAGGATCAATTCTCTATTTTGGGTGGTGACAATGAGATCTTGTTAAATTAGGAGAAAGTTACATGATTACGATTGTTGATTTTATGTATTTCTCTGGATGTTTTAATTGCTTGGGACACATCTAGAGGAGAAAAGTGGTATAGATTTTGAACTAAAAATGGATGGAGAGGAACTCAAGTAAAGGATATGGTGATGCTCGAATGTATTTTCTATATTCTATCAGTTAAGACAGCCAGATGGAATTCCTTATGGTTGTTTAATCATGTTTACAGCAACAGTCAAGCCTTTTTCCATGTAAAGTGGGCTTGACTACAAGGAGATCAACAAGTTGCGGAAAAGATGATTGTAATGGGTTTTCTGTACAGAGGAAAGAGTGTAGAAGAATGAGGTACTCTTGGAAAACAAAGGAGGGTATTTTCTTTGGAGATTATCCAATATACAATGATACATGATGACCTACACACTGTTACGGCCTCCACCCAAAAAAAGGTCAAACAAGTGGACTTAAAAAAGGCTATTAGATCTTCCAGAAAATTACTATGGTGAGTAAACCAGAATAAATTAAATGTAAAAGTCATATTTCTTTATTAGAAATCAGTCAGTTGTTATCACAACATTCTTGAATAATAATCTTATTAAAAAGAAACCTTTTTTTGAGAAGGATTATTAGAAAAAATTCTTTATGTTTGAGATAAATTAATTTTCTTAGACTTTTTGGAGGAAAAATTTCCTAATAACAACACATAAAATGAACCTGATGGTGTACATTTTTTTCATTATACAGAAAAAGGGATGTTATGTAATCTGCAGTCAATGAAGTAACCAGGAAAAACCAAAATTATGAATAATTGAAATCTTGGATTATCCCATTCTATCTACAACATCATAAATAATAAGACTATAGCTTATCCACTCTGATTTTACTCGTGAAGTGTGGAACATGTATCAGCTTTTGCGAAACTTCTAAATTTCATTTTTCTTGATTGTTAGTATATATTGTTATTTTTATATTTTTGTTGTACGGGCTATGGGTACTTAGTCCCTCGGGGGCATTTTTATACTTTTAACCCTCTAGTCTCTTTCTATATAAGAGAGCCTAGGATTTTCTATATTAAAATAAGTCATTTCAATCAATTTGGTATTAGAGCAGCGATTCTAGATCGACGCTTCATTATTCCACCCTCACAAGTCTTCGTACCTTGTCCACCAAAACCTTAATCTCCATTGGAGGCACTCGGAGGAGCCTCCATCGGCCTTTGTTGGTCGCAGATCGGGCCCTCGTCGCTGCTGGCGAGCCCCATCGGTCGCTGTTGTTGGTTGTGTTGCCTTGGGAGGTCATCACCTGACCTCCACTAGCGCGCGCTGCCTCGGGAGGACCTCGCCTGATCTTTGCCAGCACCTCCTACCACTACTGTAGCGACACCACCTCCGCCTCGAGCTTCCTAGCACTGCCACAGACCGCCTAAGGCTTCACCATTGGCGCCAGCGACCCCTAAGGCTCTGCCTAAGGCCGCTTTAGGCCTCGCCACCGCCACCAGCGTCGCCTAGGGCGTCGCCAACATCGCCTAGGGTTTCGCCAGCACCGGTGGGGCCTTCTTGGATGGTCTCCCTGCACTCGAGCTAGGCCAAAGCTTGTCCAAGGGATTTTTTTGTGAAGATGCCGGCTTGATTTTTTAGATTTCAGGCCTAATTGATGACCTCTTGGATATAGAAGTTTGATTGCGGCTCCAAGATTGTAAGGATGGCTTTAGATGATCAGTATGAGGTGAATTCAGGCACTTCTTTGGACACCGGGGTATTGAAGAATCTGTTTGTGGTTCTATCGTCAAGTTGAACGAGATCAACTACAGACAGTGGTCTCCGACTTTCCTCATGACCGTCAGGGGTCATGGGAAGAGCCACATCCTTATAGATTCGGAGCCTGAGAGCAAGATTGGTGCCAATGCCACCTGGGACAGAGACAATAGCATGGTCTCTACGTGGCTTATGCAGATAGTTATTCCACGTATAAGGGATGAGATTATGTATTGCAACACTGCGAAGAAGATGCAAGAACTCTGCACGGGTCTTTTAGGTCTTCTACAACCTTTTCTACTTGTGTCAGGAAGGATGCACTCTGCCATAGTACTAGTCCCTCTTGAAGGGAATGTTGGAGAGGCATTACTCTTATCTGCTGGGGTGTGCCTGTGATTCCTGGAGGGATTTTTGGAGATAGTTGGCTGTCTCTCTCCTTCTGGAAGGTCTTGGACCTGAGTATACATCCTGCTAGAGATCAGATTCTCACCGCTCCGAAGCTTCCTACCCTGAAGGAGGCTTATAGCAGACCTCAGCAGAGTTGTAGTTCGTATTCCAGCTCCAGACACTGGTACTCAGACGTTCGCACTTGCAGATATCCCTAGACATGGCATGGGTACTCCTCCCCCTGTACGTGGTCGTGGACGCAGACGCTCGTCTGGTACACATACTAAAACACCATGTACCTACTGTGGCAAACTTGGTCATCCAGAGGCTACATGCTGGCAGAAGTATGATAAGCCACCTATGGCCAATCATGCAGCTGAGATTGCAGATGGAGTGTCTGCCAGTTCTGATGTGAGCTCCCTGAGTACAGAGATCGAGACTCTACGATAGCTAATTGTGTAGTTGGCACATGCCTCATCCTCTCAGTCTTCAGATACTGCAGCTATTGCTACCTCCTCAGAGGCACCTACAGCTGGTATGTCCTCATACTTGTCTTCTGGTGATTGGTTGATTGATTCTGGTGCATCTTCGCACCTATGTGGCAACACGAGTGCACTCTCAATTCGCTGCTGTTACACTAGCCGGGACTGTGCAGGTGGCAGGCAGGAGACATACGCCACTGGTTGGCAAGGGAGATATGCCTCTATCTCCTACCTTGAGACTTGCAGATGTTTTTTATGTGCCTGATTTTCTCTTGAGTTTACTATCTGTTAGCAGTATTACTAGGGATTTGAACTCCTGAGTCATTTTTGCTGTGTCTTCTTGTGTCTTGCCGGGCAAACTCACTGGGAAGACAATTGGTGGAGAGTGTGAGGAAAGGGGGGTGTACCATCTGAGCCAGACCATTGTTGTTTCTGCTACCTAGGGCTTTACTTCCACTGGATCTCCCCTTCAATGGCATCATCACCTTAGTCATTTGCTTATTGACTACCTTAGACAGATTTGGCGTACATACTCTCCACTACTGCTCTCACCTGTGATGCTTGTCAGTTGGGCAAGCATTATAGGGTTACTTTTCCTAGTTCTACTTCTGTTTCTTCTGCTGTTGCTTTTGACTTGATTCATATTTACTGGATGTTTCTTTTGTAGAATAAGTTCGATGTGGGACAAATCATTGAAAACTTTGTTAAGGAAATAAAAACTGAAACATTTTCGGTCTGATAATGTCCTGGAGTTTTGTACTACTCGTTTGCGTACTTTCTTTTCTAGTCATGGCAATGTTCATGAGACCACGTGCCTACACACCTCTCAGCAAAATGATGTTGCTGAGAGGAAACATCGTCATGTTCTTGATATTGCTTGTACTCTGTTGATTCACCATTTAGTTCCCTCCCTTTATTAGGGTGACGCTGTTTTAACTGCATGTTTTTTGATCAATAGGATGCTTAATGATGCATTACATGAACGGATTCCTTTGCAGCTTGTGTATCCTGGTCGACTCCTGTTTCATGTCACCCCTCAAACTTTTAGTTGTGCTGCCTTTATCCATTTGTTGGGATCGGGTCGGCATAAACTAGCATCGAGAGCAGTTAAGTGCGTTTTCTTGGGTATACCTGGACACAAAAAGGGCATCGGTGTTTTAATCTGCTTATTTCTCGGCGCTATGTTTTTTGCGGATGTTACATTTTATGAGGTGATACATTTCTTTTCTACGACTGCAGCTGAGATGTCTTCTGAGGGTGATATGGCACCTATGCCATATAGCCTCATTCGCTTAGGGAGTTTTCCTGATATTCCTGTCCCTACTACACCATCACCACCTCCTCATGTTGCGCATCCCTTTCCTCATCTGACTGGGCCACTCTAGACATATATGTCCGCTCGCATACTATCTATTAGGGACCTCCACCCTCGCCGTCACCATCGGCTTCTCAGGTGAATCCTTTAGACGTTGACGTATGTTTGTCATGTGATGGTCATAGGGACATGACAGATGATGTGGCAGGTGATGATCTCGATCTTCCGATAGTTATTCGGAAGCAACCACATACTTGCACGACTTATCCCACGGTTGGGGCACTTGCTACTGATAGCCTAGCTCCTGGATTTGCTGGATTTACTCAGGTGTTAAAAACTACGCAGATTCCAGCTACTCATCGTGAGGCCATGCTTGATTCAAAATGGCAGGCAGCAATGGAGGATGAGATGGTCGCTTTTAGAGGTTGTGGGACCTGGAAGCTCGCTCCACTTCCTGATGGTGTTACACTTGTTGGCTGTCGATGGGTATTTACTGTGAAGTTCAACCCAGATGATGGTGTTGCTAGGTATAAAGCATGTCTCGTTGCAAGGGGTTTCACCCAGACTTATGTGGTGGACTTCTTTGACACCTCACTAGTTGCCAAACTTCTCATAGTATGGGTTTTGGTTGCAGTGACAGTTTACTTAGATTAGCCCTTGCATTAATTGGATGTGAAGAATGCCTTCCTCTATGGTGATCTCCAAGAGGAAGTCTACATGCAGCAGTCACTTGACTTTGAGACTTAGGGGAAGTGTGTATACCGACTACAGAAGGTCATCTATGGCCTTAAGCAGAGTCTCAGAGCCTGGTTCCAGAGGTTGTCACAGGTTGTAGAGGCAGCTGGATTCAGGAGATCGACACTTGATTTTTCTCTCTTTGTCAGGAGGATTAGATGAGGAACTGTGGTACTTCTTGTTTATGTTGATGACTTAATTGTCATAGGAGATGATGAACATGGTGTTGCTAAGGTTAAGCGCATCTTAGCAGAGCAGTTTGTTATGAAGGACTTGGGGGCTCTACAATACTTTCTTGGTATTGAGATTACTTGCAGCAAAAAAGGCGTGGTCTTATCTCAGAGGAAGTATGCTTTGGACATTTTGCAGCAGGTTGGTATGCTTGGGGTCGAGGAGGCCGTTATTCCTATAAACCCCAAGATGCAACTCTATGATGAGGATGCACAGGTGGTGGACAACAGGCAGTACAGGGAGCTTGTGGGTAAGCTGCTATACCTCACTATCACGAGGCTAGATATCTCCTTTGCAGTGGGGAGACTGAGTCAGTTCATGGCCAAGCCAATACGTCAGCATTGGGATGCAGCATTGATAGTGTTCAAATACGTCAAGAAGGCTCCTGGGAAGGATCTCTTCTCCTCCAAGGGGTCTTCTATGACTTTGGTTGACTACTTTGATGCGGACTACGCCGAATGTCATGTGGATCGCAAATCCACTACTGAGTTCTGCACCTTCTTAGTAGGGAATTTAATCACATGGAGGAGCAAGAAACAAGATATAATTGCGAGATCCAATGCTGAGTCTGAGTAGAAAGCTATGGCTCAGACAACTGCAGAGATGATGTATATCAGATCCTTGTTGACTTGTAGATATAGTTTTCTAGTCCCATAGAGATGCAATGTGATAATGGAGCAACTACCTTCATTGCTAACAACCCAACATTTCACGAGAGGAGGAAGCATGTTGAGGTTGATTGTTACTATACTAGGAACATTATTCATAAGAGTTTACTATATACCACTCCAATCACATCTGAGGAGTAGATTATAGATATTTTCACGGAGTCCTTAGCCAATCTTTATTTGATTTATGTGCATCCAAACTAAGTATGACAGATATTTATGCTCCAACTTGAGAGAAAGTATTAGCATATAATTTTATTTTTATATTTTTATTGTATGGATTATGGGTGTTTAGTCTCTCAAAGATATTTTTGTACTATTAACCCTCCGATCTCTATTCGTATAAGAGAGCTTAGGATTTTTATAATGAAATAAGTGATTTCAACTAATTTTGATTTTACCGGTCTCTCGTTGTAGGGTAGGATCAACATTGATGATTATATTTATTTGATTACACCATCTTTTTGTATATTGTTTGGTAGACCTTTTTGGGCATCTATTTAGGTTTCTAGTTGCTCTTTATAATTTCTATTTATCGACTGTCAGTAGGTAGCAGGCGTAAGTTTTGGTGTATTTTTATTGATATGTATCTGTCTATAGGTCAGTGTGGCATGTTAGCAGCCTGTGTCTTTAAGAGACAGTGTGCATGCGCTTCCTGGCATGATCAATTACTTGATAATAAGGCCAAATTGTATATTTGCCAAATCTAGTTTGTTTTGTTTCTTCACCTACATTTGCAACAGCTGGTTCCAATGTTGAGGAATCCTCTCTGATGACTGAAACGTGACCAAATGATCTAGAGAATTTGCAAAAGGGAACTCATGCTCATGCCAAGGGTATAAATCGTTGTATATTCTCCTGATTCACCGATTGCTTTTATATACTCTTGAATTCAATTTTCTTTTTCTCCTAGAACTTTTCTCATATTTCGTGGTTCTAACTTACTTTGACAAGAAAGGATAGGAAGCCATTAATTAGGTAGACTCCATCGATGTATGAAACAGGAAAATTTCAGTGACTGGACGCATATATCCAACTGATAAAAATAATAATTTTAGACTATAATGGACTTAGATTGCAAATCTTTACATCCTGAATTTAATGGTGCTTTTGTTGATTGTGGAAAAAACAAATAACACTTCTTATTGTTATATGCTCACAGATGGTTGCTAAAAGTTTTAAAACATGTTCAAATTACAAAATACTGTGGACTGGACCATCAAGATTGATTGTTTGGACTTCAAATCTCTTACAAAAAAAGGATTTGGGAGATAATATCAATTGTCTGAAATCAACTCTAGATATTTACTGAGAGATTTTGTACCATTTATAGTACCACAATTTAATGACAATGTATTTTCCAGTGATCTAAGGCATGTTATCATTAATCTAAACAAGCTATATTATACCTGGCCCTGTACATTTTATTCAATAAGATTACTCTTTAGCAATATTGGTGCTCTGAGCAACGAGATGGGTGCTCTAACAACCTCTCAAGAGATGAGCAGCAGTAGATTACCGTCCACGCGTGGATGTGGATGTGGTCATGGGGGCCAAGGACATCCTATGTCCCAATGCATGGTGTATAGGCATTCTTCGGTTGAATATTGGGCCTTTGCTATACTAGAGTTGGTGGATGACATACAATGATCCAAAGACTTAGGTAGTGTGATACATCCTAAACTGATATTATGTGTCTCTCTAAGGCGGAGGACATAGATTGGCTTGCCGACTTGGGTGTATCTTGGCGTATGTGGTGATACTAAATTGCTTTCCAACCTTAGACTGGTTCGATTGAGGAGAACTATATTGGTAGCTAATGGAAGGCATTCTCCAATTATTGGTCAAGGAGAGGTACAACTTGCCCCACGCATACGATTGGAGAATGTTCTTACTCTTGCTTTTCCTCTAGGTCTACTCTCTGTTAGTAAAATTATGGAGTTGTATTGTAGAGTGGTATTTGATGTAGTCACTTACTTTTTAAGACATACTGAAAGGTTGAGTAATTGGTTGTGGCTATGGAGAAGGGGGTGTCTATCGCCTTTTGCAGCTACTTTATGTAGAAAATGTGTCACTTCCATCTTGTGGATTGTCTAGTTATTTGTGACATCTTTAGTTTAGTCATCTCCCATTGCTTAAGCTCCTATGTGTGATACCATAGATTTTACTTACAACCACTTTTCAATGCGATGCATGTAAATTAGGAAAACATCATAGGTGCTCATTTCGAAGATGATAGCAATGAATCTTGGAGTCCATGTTTCAGTTACTTTACCTTGATATATTGGGACCTAGTTGTGCTCCTGATTATGCAGGTCATAAATTTTACTTGGTTGTTGTGGATGATTTCTCTTGATTACCATGGGTGTTTCTATTAAAATCTAAGTTAGAAGCAGGTGACATGATCAAACCTTTCTAGTGGAGATAAAGAATCAATTTGGAGCCAATGTAAAGATCATTCGATTTGATAATGTCTTGGAGTTTTGCACCTATTCTCTTCATACCTTCTACAAGGAATGTAAGATTATCCATCAGACAAGTTGTCCTTACACATCATAGCAGGATGGTGTGGTCGGGAGGAAATATCGTCATATTTTGGATGTGGCACGTACACTTCTGATCCAAAATGGTATACCTATTCATACTGGGGAGATGTGATGCTTACTGCATGCTATCTCATTAATAGAATGGCATCTACTGTTATTGATGGGCAGATCCCTTATTCGATTTTATTTCCAGATCGTGACCTTTTCAGGGTTTTGTCCAAGGTATTCTGATGTGTAGTATTTGTGCACCTACATGGATTTAACAGGGATAAGTTAGCTCCTAAGGAAGTCAAGCGTGTTTTTGTTGGTTTACTCAAGGACTCAAAAGGGTTACTGATGTTTTGACCTAGTGAGTAGACACTACTGTGTAGGTGTTGATGTCACCTTTTGCGAGTCCATTCCCTACTCTTCCAAATCTGCCTCAACAAGTGCTACACCTCTTCCAGGGGGTAAGGCAAACATTCCCATCTTGTCTTGATGATGGTTCAGAGAGTAGATTTAGGATGATATATTCTTGATGTCAAGTATTTGCTCAGACATATCCTCTACCATCTAACCTTATGCCTCCATCTACACAAGAGGAGATCCCAATGCTTAATACTTCTCCCGACACTATTATACTAGGTTCTTCCACTATTCCAATTACTCTGGGCGACTGTGGTATATCTTCGCAATTTGAGCTTGCCACAGTTGATAGACCTCAGGTAGAGGTTAAATTTGTTCAGATAGACAACTTTTCGTATAATAATTTTGATATGCCCATTGCATTATGGAGGGATACATGGTCAGGCACCTTGCACCCGATCTCTAAGTACATGTTCATGGCGAGGTTGTTCCCTCAGTACTAGAAATTTGTCACTACTCTCACGATTATACATATACCTACTACCCACCGAGAGGCACTCAATCTCAACTGGCGACAGGGCATAAAGGATGAGATGTTTGCACTTCTTTCATGCAACACTCGGAGTTTTGTTGAGCCACCCTCAGATGTTGCAGTAGTTGGATGTAAGTGGGTCTTCATGGTAAAGTACCATCCATATGGCTCTATTGAGAGCTACAAAGCTCGTCTTGTTATCAAGGGCTATACTGAAACGGATGGCATAAATTACTTTGATAGTTTCTCCCCTGTGGCACGACTGCCTACAATTTGAATTCTCATCTTTGTAGCCATTCATAAGGACTGGCCACTCTATCAACTGAATGTCAAGAATGCATTCCTTAATGATAATCTCCAAGAGAAAGTATACATGCAACAACCCCCTCGGATTGAGTATAAGGGGGAGTGTACCAAAGGTTGCAAACTATTCAAGGCAATCTATGGACTCAAGTAGAGTCCAAGAGTATGGTTTCAAAAGCTGTCTGAGGATATTGAGAAGATTGGTTTAAGGATATCTATTGCAGATTATTCTCTCTTTGTACGGAAAATTGACATGGGGATTGTGATGCTAGTGTGTGTAGCTGATATCATATTGATCGGCAATGATACACAAGGAATAAAGGATACCAAGGAATTCTTGGTTAAGCACTTCATTATGAAGGTCTTGGGTTTTCTCCGTTACTTAATTGGGATTGAGGTAGCTAGAAATGCACGTGGAGTAGTTCTTTCCCACAGGAAATATGTGACAAATCTTCTTTAGGAGATAGGCATGTTAGGTGTCAAGCTTGCTTCTATCCCCATGGATCTAAGTATACATGTCTACAAAGATGACTCAAGATAGGTTGATGCTAGGTAGTTCAAGAGCCCTGTAAGAAAATTATTGTATGTTATCGTTACGCGACCTGATATCTCCCTTGTAGTGAATAGGGTGAGGCAAATTGGGATGCTGCGATGATGATTCTCAGGTACCTAAAGTCTGCATCAAGGAAAGGCTTGTTGTTTACTAGAACTGCTAGAGGCAGTTCTTTAGATGTTGTGCTCTCTACACAGATGTGGATTATGCAGGGTGTCCTAAAGATAGAAAGCCTATCACAGGCTTTTGTATTTTTGTTAGGGGAACTTTGGTTACATGGTAGAGTAAAAAGTAGATTGTGATAGCCAGGTCAAGTGATGAGTCTGAATATAAGACGATGGCCTAAACTACTTCTGAGTTCATGTGGATCTACTCTATCCTTCTGGATCTCTATGTTCCTATGTTTGGCCTTATGGGGATGAAGTGTGATAATAAGGTAGTCCTTTTTATTCAAACAATTTAGTCTTTCATGAAAGGACAAAACTTGTGGAAGTAGATTGCCATTACACTTGTGACATGATCTAGAAAGGGTTTATCTATACTTCTCACGAGGCTTCTAGAGACTAGATGATTGACATGTTCACAAAGGCACTTCCCCATGCTTCATTTGATCGGTGTTGCTCCTAGTTGGGCATGATAGATATTTATGCTTCAACTTGAGGGGAAGTGTAGAGAGAGATGAGCATTTTTTTCTCTTATTTTTAATAGTTCATTTTATTTTCATACTTTTCTAAGTGCTTATCTGTAATAGTTCCCTAACCTCTCTCTATATGAAGGTCTAGGGTTTCCACAGCGAATGGAATATCAATTTCTTCCAACAAACACGTTTAGGTATAAGTTTAAAATCTGCTACATCCACTAAAAGCTAAACAACAGTGAGATCTGATTCCTCATCCTCAAATGAAAGACACTTGCACTTGAGAAGGTGTCCAAATATGCATACTGTATTACTAAAGCCCCAAGCATTCACAGTTACCAGGTTTCCATCCCTGGCCCTGAAGGTACTGTGGCAGATGCCTTTAATCTTCGTACATGACAGGAGTCCCAGCAAGAATTGATTCTTTGATAGTCGGTTGATGGGGCCAAAAGATTTATCAGGCCATCTATTTGTTAAGACATCTCCTGGTTGTAGGTAAGCGAGTCAGATGAAAATGCGACAATGCAGCATTGCTTGATGGTGGAAATGATAGTCTCAATGTCAGGAGGACATATCCTCCCTGCAAGGAACTGTAATCACACATTGTCCACTGCTGAAGCTTTTGGAGAGGGCTGCTTGCTGAAGGGATCGGGGGTATGAGGGGAATGAATGTTTGGAGTAGGCAGAGGGTGATGGAATCCTGTTAGCTCTGGTAAATACCTGTGCAATGTGCCCCACTTGTCTACCAGCAAAGGGGAGGATTTTGGCAATATCTTTTGACGTGGCCACTCCAAGTGCAAGTGAAGCATTTCTGGAAAAGGAGATAATCTAGGGTTAGACTTTCGTAAGTTATCTGCCTGTGATTGGTGTGAAGGAGAAAGGGTTTATGGATTTTTGTTTGTCCCCTCCTAGGGGTAATGATTTTCCACAGTAGGGTTTCTAGTTGATGTAATGAGATAGGGCAGTGAGAGGTTCCCCCTGTGCCCAGTAATTAAAAGCAATGCTTGTTTGTCCTTATTGGTTTCTTTGGAGATTCCCAATTTTTTACGGGTGGTCGGAATGGAGACATTCTATTGTGACAGTGGAGGTGGGGAGTTTGGTAGAGGTTGATTTCCAAAGTGGGTGTACCTTGGAAAGTCAGTGAAGGTACAGTCCAGAACTCTGGTTATTTTCTAGCCATATGAAGAAAATATTCTGTATATCTTCTATTAGGTGTTGAGATTATTCCATTAATTTTTAAATCTAGCTTCTACTGGAAGCTGGTGTTACAAGGTAAATTTTGAAAATCTGATTCCATGTTTTGAAATAGAATTAAAGCAGTTTGATTAACCAATCTCTTTGGAGATTCCCTGACTTTCATGGGGAGCTCAAGGTTGGTGGGAATCGAGACATTCTGTCACAGCAGAGGTGGGGACTTCGGTACAGGTTGATTTTGAAATGTGGGGTGTACCTTGGAAAGCGAGTGAAGGTACAGTCTACAATTTTCGTTATTTTCCAACCATATAAAGAAAGTATTCAGTATATCTTCTATTAGGTTGTTGAGATTGTTCTATTAATTTTTAGATCTAGCTTCTACTGGAAGCTAGTGGTACAAGGTAAACTTTGAAAACCTTTCTTGATGGAAACATCAGTTCTTTCATTGGAAATTTCTGTGGGGATTCCTCCTTTGTGGCTGGAATTTTGGTGGAAGCTAAGATGTTTAAAAGTTTGTTCTGTTTCTTTACAGATTTGCATTTGGTTGGAGACTCCTGTGCGAGGAGTTTTAGGCCATTGCAGTAGTCCGTTGTCTGTTTGGGTTGTTTCATGTTCTTTATGTATCCTGGTAGTTGGGAGCTGTACTTATTGCTACTAGGCACATTCCTTGCATGTGGTTCAGCATGCAATTTTTTCAACAGAGTATTTAAAGTTTGTTTTCTGTTGGAGGAATCCTCAATACAGGGTTTGATGTCAGGGAAACATTTGCAAAAGGAAACTGCAACACAATTTTTGTTATTGTAAGACAGCTTCCTGATGGTTCTTTTTTTATATCCTTAGCAGCCCATAGGTAGGATTCAAGAGACAATAAATTTGATGTGGATAATAAATCTGTAATGTAGATGGAAGTCAGTTGCACGGTGCACCTGATTTTGGGCTTGAGGAAAACAGAGAAATGCAAGGAACTTTCAATGGAGAATACATACCTGTTGATACTCTTATCCATGCAGATTCAGCTCTGTTTGTTATTTATTCCCCTGTTATGCCTGTGGATTTTCATGTTGCTGTTGCTTGGGACTTGATTTCCCCTCCAATCCATTCAGATTCAGCTCTGTTTGCCCTTCAAGAAAAATATTTGGTTCTGGTTGATTTTTTTTTTCTTTTGCATTTGAGTATCCATTTTTTTGTGAAATGTTCCATTTTGGGTATTTACATCCTATGAAATTCTTTGGTTTTTGTTACTTAGGATGTAGTTCAGGTAAATCCTAAGGAATTGAATCCATATCTGAAAGATAATGGTGGAGGCTACCCTGATGAAGCATCTCTTGGTCGAAATCAACTTCCTCCATCTTCAGTAGTCGGTGATGGAGGTGCTAGTTGGCGTTTGAAGGCTTTAAAGCGTGCAAAGGAACAAGCAGCACGAGAAGGGAGGAAACTTGATGAGGTACAAAGGTAGACTTAGTTTCTTGATGTAGCGATTACTCTTAAATTTATTGCACATTACATTCTTATGCTCTGGCCTTTGGCAGGTTGTCGAGGAGCGATGGGGTCCCTTGTCTCAGTTGGCCGTGTCTGTGGCATCTAAGAGGGCTGCCCCTGCCCGTGCTCATTTGCATGCTATAAAAGATAGGAAAAAAGGGCCAGCAGATTCATCTGTGCATGCTTCACCAGATCAGAAGGGTGAAGATGGCGGAGATGTCAAGAGTGATAGGAAATTTGAAGACATGTCTTCTCGCCATTCTGAAATGAGAAAGCCAAAATCATATTCTTGGAGGAAGGGGAAAGATCAGCACTCAAGTGAGAACAAATCACTTATTTCTGATGCAATATCTGGCTTAAATAAGTTTGCAAATGATGGAGGCTTCATGGAAATGTTTAGTAAGAACAAAGATGTGGCTGCTTCCAGTACCTCTTCAATGCATGTTAAAGATGATGTCAGAGGTTCATCTCCTATCAAGGAAAGTGCACCTGAAGGAGAACCTTTTGTTGATGAACTTAATCCGAATCAGTTAGCCGCAAAAGCTTTTCAATTGCGTCTGAAAGGAAAGCATGAGGAAGCTGACATGTTACTGGTGAGATTTTTTTCCAAGGTGTCTATATTTTAGCTCGGAAGTAGCTGCAGGCATTTTACTTTTCTTGTTTTCTAGATTTTGTCCTTTTTTCAACACATCTGGTGTTCTGGAGTTGTTTTCTCACAATTTTCTTCTTGTGATATATTTTATAAGCATAGACTGCTATCGTAAACAAAGTGGGAGAGACAATTTCTGTCTGTATCAATTTTAATGTGCATGGTGGAAATAATTAGGGCTATTGAAGTTGTCGTTCATGTGTTACACCTGTCTTTGACTGTTTGATGATTTTAATTTTTTGACATTAGTCACCACCATGGGCCCTGATTGTGCACTTGAAGTGGATAGCTATCGTCGAAATTCTTGTATAATTGAGAATGAAATTTTCATTCTGCACTATCCATCGGAAGCCTTCTTTTATGACCAGAAAAATCCTGTTAGTTTTTAGCATTCAGAAATTGTTCTTATCAAGAGGCTCTGATAAAATTGGCATCAAAGAATGGAGTAGCTAAAATGAAGTTTTTAAATAACAATATTGATATCATATCACGTAAAAAATTGGATATATTGGGGGTATATCACTAAAATTGGAAAATTTGGGGAAAATCGTTTAAAATAGCTTAAAATAATTCAAAATGTTACAATTTGATGAAATTAATATTTTAATGATCACTACGTATATGAAGAAATACTTAGAAGGTCAAAATAATAAATTTTTAATGAAAACATAATATAAATATACTACTGAAAAGAAAACAATAATCATAAGTCATAACATTGAAAAGAGAAAACACTTAACATAATAATAACTTAAGATATTCATTATAATACTCACTAGAATTGAAATGCAATAGTACTTGTACCATCAAATCATGATTCATGACTTCTTCAATATCATGTGGAGCTTCGGCTTGACAGAATATCTCTAATCTCTTAATTTTCTTTCTTTATTTGTGATATTCTAATAGTCAAACTAGTTGTCCTACATCATGAAGTTGTATCACGCATTATCTCTATGGATGTATCGTTGGTACTCTTCATCATTGCAATGTAAGTACTCCAAGATGTGGATATTGACTACGACCGTTGATGGAGTTGCTTCTAGATATGCTCTGACTATAATCATCTCAATCTTGTTCATGATGTATAATTGGTCCTCTTGAATCTATGGATTTGGTAGAATCACCTCGTCTCAATGTAGAACCTAAAGATTTGGGAGGATCACATTGTCTCGTCGATGAAGTTCGTTATGGTCGAGGAAGTTGTGTACTAGATTGGAAAGGTTGATAGTAATAAAATGATTGGGGATTGTTAGCGTAAATAAGGAGGGTCATGTGGCAGTGCCACATGGCACCACGGGTCCATGTAGTCAACCAAGGTGGCCTTAGGATTTTGGCTTGCATGTCAAGGTAGTTTTGTGTCACATGTGGCAATTTTATTATAGATAATTTGATTTTCCTATTTTGAGTTAATTAAGATTTGATTTTTTTGTTTTCCATATTTAGAAATAGGATTGCTTCTCTTTAAAAGGAAAGTAATACTTAGTTGTTATTTGAGTTCTAATAATGAACTTTCTATTCCAAGAGAACTCTTTCCTCTCTCTTCAACTATTCTCCTCTCTCTCTCTCTCTCTCACACTGTTGACTCCTTTCCTTCTCCCCTCCCCACATGCGTGAACTCAAGAAGGCCTCCATGCACCTCCAACTTTAACATGGTATCAAAGTAGGCCTTCCTGGCCTACTAGATCACATGTGCGTGGAGAGGGGAGAAGAGGAGATCCACACAAGATCTTGTGGAATTACCTTTGTGTGCGTGGAACGCATGGAGTTGCCTTGAAGCAGAGCAACACAAGATCATGTGCAGTTATGTCCGTATGTGTGGAATGCGTAGAGTTGCCTTAAAGTTGAAGCTTTGCGCCAACTCTACTACGATAGGGTGACCTTATATGCACCTAGAGACCCAAGTGACTTGGGGCGTAGGAGCAACAACACCAAGGGATTGAGAGGGCATGTGGAACCCTCTAGCACGTCAAGGAATGACAAGGTTTAGTGCTTAGCTCTCAGGTGTAGAAGAAGAGGTATAGAGACCTTCCTTAACCACTGTGTTGAAGATACGTAGGGACTTTAATCACCATGGAAACCAAGGTGCTCGTGTAAGGGACAACTATCAATTTGATGGGTATGTCCAACTATGTCTTGTGGGCATGAGCCTTCAATATATTCATTGGTGGACAAGACAAGCTTCACGTACTTCTTGAGGAGGCTTCGTAGATGAGAGATGCAACAAAATAGAAGTCGAAGAAGGAGAACTGTATGGTAATAATGAATTGGCTAATGAATTCTATTAATCCTAATGTTACAACCAATATGATTTATAAATATATGGCTGAGATATGGGACACTCTTGAGCAAGGATTGATATATCGCTATCGCTGGATCAGCACATATCGATATCAGCCTTAATATTTTTTTTCTATGATATTGTCGATGTATCGCCCATATCGCCGATATATCGATCATATCATCGATATATCGTTGATATAATCGACTTTTGTTAAACTTTAGAGCTGTACATGCTAGGGTTCTTACTTCCTTGTAGTCCATCAAATATGTCAACTTTAGAGTTGTACATCCTCTGTCGACAATTCAGTCATTGCACTTGGTTTTACTTATTGAAAAATAAGAAGATTTTAAAACGTCGGTGATAAATACATTAGCATCTTCAAATATCTATAAAAAGATGCATAAAACTAAGCACTTTGATAATCCATGGGGGTATTGAAAGGACTATCTTGTCATCTTCCTTTGATTAAAGGATGTCATTCATGATGGTTCTTCTTTTCTTCCCCTACAACAACCTAGGGTTGATAGGTTCACTTGTTTCAGCATGGTTTATCTAAGTACTTGCATCTTGGTGCTTTGTTGATCTCCACTAATCTTGCAAACTGTGCATTATGTTATGATGGACATAATTTCTCTCTAGTTATTTAAGCATTTATATTTGTCCATTATATATGTTTGTGTTATCTAAATTATGTTTTTTTTCATCAAGTGCATCTTTGTTGGTAAGAGATGTGATTTCATGCATTGTGCTCATAATGAGAAGAGTAATAGGGTGGTTCACGAAATGTGAGATAGATCAATGAGAAATAGAAGAGTATTGGAATGGAGAACGTGTTGGAACTGATAAGAAAATCAGCGCTCTAATTATTTTATCATTTATATTTGTTCATTATATACTCCTGTATAATCTAAATCGTATCGTCTATCATCAAGTACATCTTTGGTGATAGTATTTGTGATTTCATATTTTGAGATCGTAATGAGAAGAGTAATAGGGTGATTCACGAAATTTGAGGCAGGTCAATGAGAAAAAGAAGTGTATTGGAATAGAGAGCATGTTGAAACTGATAAGAAAATCAGTGCAACTAAGGCATGATTTCAATTGTCAATAATATGCAACGAAAGTTATTATGAATATTTTTCAATTATTTTCATGTTCTGTATACTTTCTTTTCAATATACGACTTTGTCGACATGCGACTAGTGCATTTTCAATATACGACTTTGTCGACATGCGACTAGTGCATTTCTATTATGCTTTCATTTAAAATTTATGATTTTCGTCTTCTATGCATTTTTTCATGATGTATTAGTTATTAAAATGTTAATTTTCATAAATTTTGTGACATTTTAGAACATTTTGAGCTCTTCTGAGTGATTTACCCAAAAATTTACCAATATCAGCGATATATCCCCGATATATCCCCAATATATCTCTTTTTTGACTTGTCGATATGATATCGATATTTAAAACCTTACTCTTAAGAAGAGGTTCTCCAAGAAGATTGAATGTGCCAAACTCATCGATATTTATTGGTGCATCTGGAGTTTAAGTTAAGGGGATCTCTCACATGACAATTACTACTAGAAGATGAAGGGCTTGTTTGAGGAGCTTAGCATCTATGAACCCTTCTGTTGCGATAAACAAGCCAAATCATGTGCATGTTGGCAATTATGCAAGTTTCTTAGGGGTCTTTACCCCTATTTTCAACCTATGCGTGGCCATATTCTTACTATGGAGGAGGATCTTGACCTTGAGGCTATCTATAGTCATCTCGAGAAACTTGAGATCAATAATCCAAGAAGTTCAGCCCCAGTTGTCCTTGATACAACTGCCTTAGCTACTATTGCTGGTGGCTCTAAACAAGGAAGAAGTCGTGGCTTGAGATGGGTTTTCCCACCTTGCCAACATTGTGGTGGTACCAACCATACACATGAGGTGTTGGGCCAAATATGGGAAGCCTCCACGTAGAAAGTCAACCTTTACACTTATGGAATTGGAGAAACTCCGATCATTACTTCAAGAAGGAGAGAAGAAGACGACTGCATCTGGCCCTCTGTTGCAATGATGTTAAAGGTTGCCAAAGAAGCAACAACTTTAGAAGTTGCAGAGGGACTTGTAGTTGCATCAAAAGAATCCTTTGAAGATCATGGAGCTTATTTAGACACGGATGATGAAGACAATTGGTGGGGCATCTAGCCTCACAAGAAGTTTTGAAGGCAAGTCTTCACTCTCTCCGACTTCAATTTGAGAGGGCGTGTTAATGTGAATAAAGAGGGCCATGTGGCAGTACCACATGGCACTGTGTGTCCATGTAGTCGGCCAAGGTGGCCTTAAGATTTTTAGCTTGCATGCCATGGTAGTTTTGTGCCACATGTAGTAACTTTGTTAAAGATAATTTGGTTTTCCTATTTTTAGTTAATTAGGATTTGATTTCCTATTTTCCATGTTTAGAAATAGGATTGCTTCTCTTTAAAAGGAGAGCAATACTTAGTTGTTATTTGAGTTCTAATAATAAACTTTTTATTCCAAAAGAACTCTCCTCTCTTCTCAAATATTCTCCTCTCTCTCTCTCTCTCTCTCTCTCTCTCTCTCACCGTTGACTCCCCTCCCTCTCTCCCCTCTCCACACACGTAAGCTCCAGGAAGAAGGCTTCCACACACCTCCAACTTCAACAGGGACCTTCGTACCCTTGTGCTGCAGGATTACTTTGGCTAATATGACTTCGAGCACCATCATATCCATAGCCATAGGAACCATAATAAGATGGAAGTTGACTTGGCTGTGGTTGAGAATCTTGAGACATCGGTGACAATGAATAGTAGCTAGGTAAGAAACCATACAAACTTTGTGCCTTATCTTAATGGGAGGTTGGTATCGAGAGCCGGTATAATGAGATACATAACCATAAAAACTTAATGACAATGTAGGGCCACCTCCAAAGATTGAATCAGGATGAAGGGATCTTATTGATGAACTTAAATCATCAATGGACATCATAGAAACTGAGCCATACCCTGCATTATGGTCATGAGCTGGACTTGGCAAAGGATCTCTCTGTATGGTTCTATGTATCTCTTAGTATTCATGTCTAACATCCTCTTAATCCCTACTTGGATGATTTCTCCCACCTCCTTCACTATTTTCTTACCGTTGAGATTCAAGTTTAACCATCATTGCATTGTCATTGTCATCTTCATCAACATCTTCTTTTGTTCTTGAAGGTGAATCTTTCTCTTTGTCTACCTACTAACAAAATCGTTTACATCTGCACCCATTTTTTCTGCTATCTCAGGATTGGGACCACCATATATATCAAGCAATGGTTCTTTATTGCTATTTAACCATGCTTGCAAAACATCTTCGTTATCTCTTTCTCCAAAAAGATATGCGATATCAATCGGGTCCATGTACTCTTCCTTATCTTCTCTTACATATGTTTCATCTTCAATATAATGTTGTAATAGACATACACCAAGTCCATCAACTTCATACTGTCGAGGCAATTTCTCCTTTGTGAATGAATCAAGTTAATGTGCCCTAGTTTCTTTCACACTCCTACGGATGCGATCTGAGATAAGATTTTAATGGCAACGTGGCGAATATTAAGAGCATCGGTGCCATGTAAATGTTATTATTCAATTGCAATTGAAAAATGAAAGTGAACTAACATGTAAATTATGAAATGAATTAACAAAGACTTCTTCGTATTTAAATCACGACTATACTAGGAAGAGTTTTATTTCGTACATGTATGGTATTTGTCTTAAGAGATAACAACTCATCTCTACGATGTTTTGTTTGCAAGGAACAATGAATTGAACTCATATTAACTTTTTTATAATAATACGAGTAAAATGTGTAACAATATAGGCTAGAACTACAAATAATTTATCACCTCATTTATACAATCTGTTTATTGTTAAACACCATTCACGAGCTTAGGGATAACTACATGCACCACTTTGAGGGGCTCGTAATCAATACGAAGTCCATATTTGTAGTGATATTTTTTATTTAGATAATATGCTGCAAAATTAGGATTTAAGACTAATCACTGCAAGGCCATCATGAAAATATATGAAACTTAATAATCATGTAAATTCATACTAGTTTTGTGAATGAGATGTGAGAGCATGTCTTGCCATCTGTCATTAATTATCTATATGTATTGTTGAGTCAACTTTTCAACATTTTCCTTGGCCTTATATTCTATCATTGTCATAGCTGTATATATACTTTGTTAAGGTCTTTTGAAAAATATATATATACTTGATAAGGTGGATTTTGTCGCCATCAACTATCCTTAGCATAAACACAACAGGTTTCGTAATCTTCATAACCCGTGAACAATTGTTCCAAAACTTTGTAGAGTCACCAATTTTTCCACCTACTAGATCTTCATTTTGCTAACTCTTTTTGA
The DNA here is from genome assembly GCA_037157565.1 of Thalassia testudinum. Taxonomy (NCBI): domain Eukaryota; kingdom Viridiplantae; phylum Streptophyta; class Magnoliopsida; order Alismatales; family Hydrocharitaceae; genus Thalassia; species Thalassia testudinum. The sequence goes on along the minus strand of JAZHRO010000022.1, from coordinate 110,142,761 downwards.
ATATCAATCATTGGAGATAAACATTTACTTCAATCCAATTTTGTTGAGCATAATACTCTGCAATATAATGTAATTTGTTGCAAGTTGGGTGATAGTTGGTTTTACCAGTTCACCTATATAGAACTTCCTCATCATTGCCAGTATTTACAAGTGATTGTAAATAAAAGTTGTGATTGAACGTGCATCTTGAATAAGTGCACTTATGAACTTCCTTTTCATAAAGTTCTTTAAAATCAAATTAATGTAGTGGATAGCTCAAGGAGTCCAAAAAATTTCATACTTGCCGAACTTCAATTTCAATCAAGCCTTCTTAAAATTGCTACTGGTATTGGTAACAATTTGTACCACAGTTGGTAACAATTTGTACCACAGTTTCAGGTTCAACCTCCTTCACAACATTTACCATCAAATGATATATGTATTTGTAATCTTGATGCATCTACAAATTTCAAAAAAATGATCTTTACATCATAATAAATAAGGAAATTTATTACCTTCTTGTGAAATTAGTCCACCCATTACACATAATGAAAACTCTATAATCCAACTATAACCTCTTCAACTCATACGTGATTGTTGATGTCATCTTTTCGCTATGTATAAATACTTATTCATGATATCATGATGGGTAGGAGCCTTTACCCTATTCTTGTTTTGGCAATCTCATCCATAGTATGTTGCAGAAATGGTCCACTTGCTATATTTGCTAGAATCATACGTGCTAAAAAGAGTGTAGAGATGACCTTCTCAACCTTCTCTAGCATTTCCAAACTTACCCTTTGCTGGTCTTCTGTTTTCTTGTCTGTGCTAGGCACACATCTTGATAGAATTATATTCCACATGGGATCTTTTGTAAATACCTTATGGTGTTTGTTAGTTATGTTAATTGTGCATTGCTTGGGTTGCAAGTTGCTTTGAGTTCTTCTCTTTGTCTAATTATTTTCTATATAGTAAGCATGTTGTGATCTGACATTGATTGTTTTAAAAATTGCAGAAGGAGGTGGAGAGCATGAAACAAAAGCAAACAGCTATCACCATGGTTGCTAGTCCAGAGAACAGGATCCGGTAGGTTCTTTTGTTTGAGTGCCTCGAAAATATATTGTCTTCTGATATTAGTCCAGTACTATGATTAGCTTTTTCATTGCAACCACAAGCTATGCTAGTTTTATGATGATTATTATCTTGATGATAAAATGAAAGGAGCTCATAATAATAAATCCTCTTTTCTGGAGTTTCGATGTTTAAAGCTTCTATTGAATTTTGGCTAATGGCTGTTCAAGATCCAAATCAGAAATGAGCCTTTAACATCAAATGGTTTTGTCTTCTGGAAATCTCGGTTGCTGCTGTGATGCATCTTTAGACATATCCATGTAAAATTCCAAACAACAGGATTATACCTTCTTTTTTTCTTTTGAGATTTTTTGGAGTTTCTGTAGCTTCTTGTGTAGATCCCAGAATTGAAGTCTTTGCTCAACTATTCCATTGGTGGTATCTCCAAACCTTCAACTGAAGGTAGCAAACAACAAGGGTGATGGATATATAAATAAGTATTTAATTAATCAACTTGTAAAAGCTTGTTTGTCAATAGTAAATTTAAAGGTGCCTATCTTCCATTGGTAGCAGTTTGATACCGTTCTACTCTCCTAGCTTTCTTTTTTAGAAAGAATGGTCTTCTCATTCGTGAGCATTTTGTAGCTTGTGTCGGTACTACTATGAACGGCATCTTATTTTTGAGCTTCAAATCCAAGGCAGAAAGCCTGATCTATGCCTAGTAGTTTGGCTAGAAAGGAACATGTTGGTGAAGAGATGGTTGGTCTCATGTTGAGAGTGAATTGTCAGTGCTAATGCTCTCCAGCTTGTATTGATTTTCATGTTGGTTTATGACATGTATCATTGGCAATTATTTTCTTCTAGCCATATGTTTCGTTTTCGAGAAAAGGATATCTATCTATCTTAGTTCATTACTTGCAACAGGCAAATACCTTAACACCTCTTAGCCTTTGAAAAACTCACATACAAAAAAGAAAAAACTTTTGTAAAATGTGCTTTATTAGTTTATTTGAGCTTCATTGTTAAAAAGGAAGAAAGGTTTGTGATATGGCTTTTCAGTGGTTACTTTCACTAGAATGGATATGCGTCAGTATAGAAATACTTGGCTCATGTGGAAAATGTATTGAGAGTGCGAATGCTCTTGATCCTGGATGATTTTTGTCTTAACTAATACATCATGGACAACTAATTTCTTTAATTTTCCATTAGCCATTTATTTTCATTTTTAAAAAATGATATCCTTAACTCTTTGGAGACTCCCCAAACCCCCCCTTCCGCTCCTCGCCACCATCACCCAAAGAGAGACAGTGGGGAAGGAGGCGGGGGTAGGGGGGTGGGTTGTTATGTGGTGAGGGTTTTTTAATTCATTAATTCCCTTTTGTATATGAAACTCATCTTCGATCTACTTTTGCTGCAGGTGTTTTGAGGGGAAATCATCTAGTAAGAGAAGGGAGAAAAATGCTGATCTTTATCTGGCCCATAAAATAGCAAGAAACAAACGATTTAGCATTTCCGGACAGGCAGATGATGAGTACGATTTTGATGTTGATGTTGATGTTGACGCTCTGAAAAGAAAAGGTAAAAGAAAACAAGAAAATATTCCTGATGATAAAAACAGAGTGTCAAATAGCCTGTTGACCCAAGAACAAAGATGCCAGTTTTGTTTTGAAAACTTAACAAGGCCAAAACATCTCGTGGTAGCCATCGCCCAGTTTACCTATCTGGCACTGCCACCATGGCAGCCCGTTGTTCAAGGCCATTGCTGTATTCTGCCAATGCAGGCAAGCTGCCAATTTTGGATGTTATTATGTTTTACATGTGAATGCTACTACTTTTTGTGATCATATTTTTTGAACATCTTTGGAATCTCAGTGTTCCTTTGTAAAGCTGGTTCATCTAGAACTATTTTCAGGTACTTTGTGATGTGCAATTAATTAACTCATTTGCATGTTCTTTATTTGTTTGTCTGCAGCACGAGTCTTCTACGCGGAGTGTTGATGACAACATATGGGAAGAGTTGCGAAATTTTAAAAAATGCCTGATAATGATGTTTGATAAACAAGGGAAAGATGTTGTGTTCGTGGAGACCGTGATAAATCTTGCACGACAGCAACGGCATTGTCTTGTTGAGTGCATTCCACTACCCCGTGATATAGCAAAACAAGCACCACTTTATTTTAAAAAGGTCAGTCGATAGTCTTCTGTGATTTTTGACAAAACTTCAAGTGGGAAAAAAAATACAAGGTTTAGTTTGCATCATAAAAAAGATAACTTTGCACTGAAATTTGAGTTGTTTATATTTGATAATTCAGTTTTACTTTGGGCACTTGCATTTAAGTCTAGCATACTGTTTGTGGAGGGAAGGGGGGAACTTGCATTTGTTAGATGTAGTCCTGATAGGGGCACTCTGTGTTCTATCTAGTGATGACTAGCGTGGTTAATTCTATAGTTCATATCCAACCATCAATCTGCAGATGGTTTTCTTTGAAAGTTTACTAAATGTAGGACTTCAGGATGTAAATGTTAGGGCTATGGGGAAAAGACTCTTGAAGCCTGCTGGGGCATGGTGTGGATGGTACAGGTTTAGGAATCGGGATTGTTGTCTTGAAGGTCTCCAAGATTGTAAATAGGGAGGCATGTTTTGGTTTGAAATCATGTTTGCTACTTCTGTGAGAACATGGGCTATCAGATGGTGGACATTCCTACATATGTGATACACTAGCTGGATTGAAGCTGGAGCTAATTTCCAACAATGTCAGACATAGGCATCTGATATTTTCCACCACATTTCTGATAGTATTCCTCACTATTTCCTAATGAATTTGCTAGCACAGAAAACGGCACCTTCTACAGTAGTTTTAAGCCGTATGTTGTCCTCTGACAAGTATCGGTCACCTTCTTAAATAATGAATTAAATTTTTGCAGATATTCTTTAATCGATGTTTTACTATCACTGCCAAGCTGCTTAGGTTTTTATTTATTCTCATGCAGCAAACTTCATTGTTTCGCTTGGATATATTGCTATGCCAAATAATAGCTGCCTTGCCGCATCATGCATGCATTCTTCTCACCCATTTATGTTTGTTATTTTCAGGCAATTGATGAGGCTGAGGAGGAATGGAGCCAGCATAACTCCAAGAAACTCATAAGAACAAGCCGAGAGAAGGGGCTTCGACGCTGCATACCAAAGGACTTCCCTTATTTCCATGTAGAGTTTGGCTTGGACGAGGGTTTCGTACATGTGATCGACGATGAGGGGAGCTTCAAAAGTGGCCTTGGCCTAAATGTTATCCGGGGCATGCTAATGCTGCCAGAGGAAGATATGTACCGTCGACGAAGGCAGGAACCTATAGACAAGCAGCGTCTTGCAGTAGCTGCTTTTGCCCAGGAATGGGAACCGTTTGATTGGACGAAGCAACTTCATGGAAATTAACCACTGATTGTATTTTTTTTTAATTTAGTTAGTTCAAGTCCTTTTTGCTTGTATGAAGAGTAGGAGTGTTGTGAGACAGATGCTGATGGATTCCAGTTGGAAGGCAAGAAGGCAAATGTAGCACAACATGCCAGGAAAATTGTACCCTTTGCCTAAGTTTGAATTTAGATTATCTCTACTCCCTATAATCGAAATCTAAGATGAGCTGTCTTTTGGCTGGATGATAAGGATTATAGTGAGATAAAATACTTGGATAAGTTATGTATTATTTAATTGTGATATAAGAATAAGTAGTGGAATAAAATAATTGGTAATTTAATGTGATGTTGGTGGATGATTACTTATGATATAGGTATGAATAAGTTGTTGCAATATAATAAATGTATTTTAATGGATATATTATGTTAAAGTTAGTATATTTTATTAATATTAATTGATAAAGTAAAATAAATTATATTTGTTAATTTTTAAATTAATTCATTTTTCTTCCTCTTATAATCGTTAACTAAAAATTAACCTTTGAAATATCCCCTAACCGATTCCGGCAATAAAATTTCCTATTGTGATTTTCCTTTTAGAATAAGATGTGTTTATTTTTTTTGACAGAATCATCAACTTATGCTTATCGATGGCAGATATAGGATTTTGGGGTTAAATATTGAAGTGGGTTGGAATCAAATTTCAAATGATAATTAATGTGCCTTACCGCCTTAACAGACATGAAATTAAGGCTTAAAGGCGAGTGTCGTGTATGGACAGACATCCTGATGTCCAGTCAAACTTCGCCTTGGTTGGCTATTCGAATCCAATTTTGATGGCTCAATTTTCGAAATGGTGGTTCAAGCCAGTTTATAACCATGGTAGGCCAAACACCCTGTCTGCCTGGCCAACGGGAGAGAAAATATAGGATTTTAAGATACATCATCTACACTCATTTATTATTTTGGATAAATTTCACCTGTACCTTTTACAAGAAGCCAAAATACTTTCCAAGGAATAGAATTCTTGTTTACCTTTTAATTTCTTATCTCATGCACTAAACTACCATGCGAGCTGCCTTACCGTGTGATATATACATATTTCTCACACCCATTTATATTTGAATTTTCAGGCAGTCGATGACGCCGAGGTGGAATGGAACAAGCATAACTCCAAGAAGCTTGTAAGAACGAGCCGAGAGTAGGGGCTTCGATGCTGCACACGGCGGGAATTTTTTTGTAAGGGAAATAAGTTATGGAATAAGTAAAAGAATAGAAAGGAGTGGTGGAATAAGTGAATTTTGAATTTTAGGTAAATTAAAGTTATTTTGTAAAGGATGTGGAATAATTTTACATTGGGTTAATATTTCTTAATTAAGTGACAAGTAGGCTAAATAGTGAATAAATGTGAGTTGACTCACTTAAATCGTCTACCAAATAACCTTGAAGGATCTCTCCTGAGGGTTTTGTGTATGCGATCAACGACGAAGAGGGGAGCTTCAAGAGTGGCTTTGACCACAATGTCATCCCAAATCGTTAGATTGATCAAAACAACTGCCTTCTTGGCAGTTGCAAATCCTTCTTGCGGGAGGTAGAGAAGACAAGAAGGCAGACGTGATACAAGATGCCAAGGAGAGATGTTTTAGCCACGTTAAAATATATGGATGAATCGGCACCCCCTTCTTACAAAAAAGGGAGGCACCAATCTTGGGAGTCGGATGTGTGCGGGAAGGAGAGGGGTAGAAGAAGCTAGCGTGGAAAAGAGTTTGTGATAGCCCTTAGATCAACCCTTGCTTCAAGAATAAAGTTGTACCTTCGCTTTAGATTTCACAGATTTGGCCCGCTCTTGTTGGAATGGGAATCTGTATATCTGACTTTTACTTCTTAGGCAATAAAGTTGCATGTTGTCAATTTCTTTATAGAGTAAAATATGCTTCATTTGCAACAAAAGTATCAGCTTATCTCGATTGCATATATATATATATATATATATATATATATATATATATATATATATATACACATATAGGATTTTTTGTGTCAAATTTTGAAGTTGGGTTCGTATCAAATTCCAAACGGGAATCGACATGTTCAGCGTGTTTTCAGAAATCTGAGTGTTTCCAAGTACCTTTATAGCGTAAAAGTATCCTAGTCAGCCTCTTTGTCATTTAAGGTAATTTTAAGTCACGGGTCACCAAGGAGTTGATTCCAATAGCAGAGTACTTTACTGATATCTAAGAGATTATGAAATATATTCACCATATCTACTTCCCATGAAAAAAAAAATTTGAAGCATTGAGGATCTTCGTCATGCTTTTTTGTTTTCTGGATAAGGATAAGCACTTCTTCACGTTAACATTGACCTTTCCTTTCGATGCTGAGTGATTGAAAGTAAAACATTCGGGGGATGAGGTGTGGACAAATTTGAGTCGCCATCACCGAAGGAGCTTCATCTTCTTTTGGTAAGCTTATTCATTTTTTTGTTTGATGCGTTTCTGCACAATTGTTTACCATGTTTCTTAAGCGACGAATGTAAACAAAGTATGGGGGTAACTCTCACTTTTTGTTTTTCTTAATCAGGCAATAGAAATAGATAAAAGAACAAAAGGGGAGAAAAAGAAGATAGGGATACGCGATATAGCGGCATCGTTCTGAAATCATACCTCTTGGGATGGTTTTCTTCCACTCGAAAAAAGCCACATTGCACTTTTCTTCTCCTCCATTCGTATGACAAGTGTATGGGTGGACAGATTTAAGCAGGAAAACGTTCCTGGGCCTCACCATGCCCAATTGGCACGAGCATATCGTTCCGATTCTACAAGTATAAAGTATTGGTCACTTATAGGGAAGCCCTTACATATTTATATTAATCGTGGAGAAATTCCCAAGGGATAAGATTGGAAAGTTTTGCTTGATTTGGTCATCACTTATGCAACAGTCCAGTCCCTACGTTACCATAAAGGGCTACATAGAATTTAGGGATTTTTATATCCACGTCTCGAAAAACATACCTGATGAGGGAGGAAGGGTTAAATCCACAAGAGTCGGCCCATGAAGTCCAAGGCCAAGGAGGAAGTTTGTAGGTGCCGAGCAAGAGCATCCCTTCAGCACCTCAAGCTAGCCTAACTCTCCCTCCTAAGGCACCTGGAGCGGGTTGCCTGCCCCAACTGGTTGGCCAGCCTACTCGCTTGAACCACCTAAAGTAGCATGCCGACCTCACCTACTTGGTACTCGAGTGGCGAAGGTCTGCCAGGAAGATTGGAACCAACCACCGCACCACCAAGCCAAGTCAATCATCGTCGCGTAAGAAGACAAAGTGACAACACAAGGAGTGAGGTGACTTCTTAGAAGGCAAAGGAACACTTGAGTCTATCACACTTTCCCAGGAGTAGGTAATTATTATTAGTTTTTATCATGGTCTAAAACCACGTATAAAAGGGAGTTCACGTACTCGAGAAAAGGGTAATACCCTTATTCTAATTCAACAACCAAAGAGAATACTCTGATGGTGAGCATTTTAGGGTTAGATCCCCTCCCCAAATGTACACCATTAAGGTGGAATTGGATTAAGACTTCTTGGTCTCTTTTCCTTGTTTGCATTATTCACACTATCCTTTACTTTTCTCTCAATTAGGTCCTTAGACATCTATCAATACCTAATTTCATCTATACTTCTCTATACTTTATTATTATATCTATATCTCCACAAACTTGCAACCTATACATCGTCAAGTTAAATCTCTATTAGATTTGAAGGAATATTATCCTTAATATTTCCTGATAGCCATTAAAGTTAACCGTGTAAAATTTGAAAAATACATTAGTATCCCTATTAATGTTTCAAAATTACATCAGTACCCTTATCTTGTTTTTACTTCTTTTTTCTGCTTCTTTCTTCTTACTCCTCTCTAGCTCCCCTTACTCCTCTCAAACTTGGATCAAGCTTCTTGCTAGAGACCAAGAAAGCAACGACGACATCGAGATCGTTACTAAAGGCCACCCTCCTCATTCTTCCCCCTCCGTAATTGTCACTCGTTCTCCTCAATCGCCATTGTTGCTCCTACCTTTTCCCCAACCATCGCCCCTTCTCCTCCACCTATGCCATCGTCACCTCATCTCATCCTCCCCAATTGCTTTCTGTCCTCCTCCACCTCAGCCATCATCCTCCCTCCTCCAAGTTGCCACCCCTCCTCCTTCCTCCTCCCTACTCATCATTCCTCCTTCTCCCCAACCATTGGTATCTTACCTCCTCCCTCCTCCACAACCATTGTTGCCCCCATCTCATTCCTTCTCTTCTCTTGCCATTGCTCCCCTCCCCACCCCCCTGCCCCATACTTTTAAAAATATATATATATTTTTAGGAGATTTAGATGTAATTAAAAAACTTTTCAAGGATGTAAATAAAAAATTTCAATTTTTTATTTGTTAGTGATGGTGGGAGAGCTCCATATTAAGCATAAATTAATATCATTTATCGTTACATGTAGGGACAAGGGTATATATATATATATAATGACATAAATTTATAGGAATATAGATGTAATAACAAAATATTTGTAGATGTAAATGTAACTAGATGTATTTTTAAGATCGTAGATGTAAAACTTCCTAAGTTTTAGTGATGTACTAAATATGTATTTAATCACCTTATTTTCGGGTTTCCCTCGTCAATCTTAGGTTCTAACATTGGCTGGTCGAGTAATGTCCAATTTGACAGCGTACCATGTAAAGTAGAGTTTTACGGCCATTTTGGTAAAGAGAACAAGTTAGTAGGGTAAGTAGAGAAATGGAAAGAAATTGTGGAATAAGTGAGTTTTAATATTTGCTTAAGGGAATAAATTTGTAGAATAAGTAAATGAATAAGGAAGTAGTGGAATAAATGATGAAATAAGTAAGTTAATATGTTTGGATGTTTTGACGAATTAAAGTTATTTACATAGGTGGCGGAATAACTATATCTCAAGTTAAATTCACTTAATTCGAAGTAAATAAGAAGCGGGTTAAATAATTAACCCGATGTAAACTAACTTAACCAGTTAACCAAACACTCATAAGTGTTTAGATGAGTTAAAGTTGTTACACAAAAGAGGTGGAACAACTTTACGTCGGCTTAAGAGACGTAAGTGGCAAGAGGGTAAAGTCGTAAACAAATTGGTAGACAAATACAAGTTAACTCAACTCACCTGTCTAACTGGGCCTTAACAAGCTTTGAGGCTTAGTTTACTTGGGAGGTTAACTCTTCAAAAATGAGGTTAACCTCCATTTACTTGACAATTTAATCTCTCATTTGTTAGCTTGAGTTTAGTAACTTTAACACAGGTTTGTCTAACATTAATTTTAAATTTGTATTAAAATCGTACATCACTCGTATTTTTGACATCTCTTATATTTTATTTACCTAACACTACTACTCAATAAATACCATAAAGATTACCACCACAACTTAACACTAATTCAGATAAATAAAAACTAATATTAACACCACTATGTAAATAAATACAATTACATATTAACATTAATTTCATATTTATTAATATCAATTTTCTAAATTTTCAAATAAATTAACCCTAAAATAGCAATTAGCCTGGACATTTATGACCGTCGAACTTCCCCTTTTACCCCTGGAGCCCTCATGACTCCATCTATTTCGCTTTCCCCGATTTCATTATGCTGTCATACCTGATGATGCTATCGCCACCTCTGGAACTGTCCTCGTCGTCAACGAAATGCCTCAACGTTCAAACCCAAGATCAACTCTTTTTCCTCATCATTATCCAAATTACAAGCTTCAACCTATCAAAATACCCTGTACCTTTTTATAGTTACATGGATGGCCTTACCAAGTTAAAAATCGCACCCTCAAAGCTGTACAAGATCCTTCAATTAAAAAGCCCAGAAAACTCCATTCTTTTTACGATGGCACATCGCCAAAGCTGATCGACTGCATTAATTTAGGGAGTGGGCTTGCCAAAGGGAGTCTCAACCATCGTGACCCGTGCCCATATGCTTAGTCCTTAGTAAGGAAACCCAACCTTAACAGTAGCTGCTCCTGTGGCCTTTTTTGTTTCCCTTTTCCTTTTTCGATTTTTGATAGTGCAGTTGCTGCCGCTGTTTTTTTTTGTTATTTTTCGTTCTCTGTCAATACCATGTTCTCTCTCTCCCTCTCATTTCATTTTCTTTTTTTTTATTTTAATTTTTTTTCAACTTATTTACTGTACATATTTATTTTAAATTTCACCTTGGACCATTCTCATCTTATATTTTTTTTACTAGAGTTCAATATTTACTATATTTCTACAAGAATATAGAATAATATATATATATATAATCATATAATATAAATTTAATATAAAATATCAATTAGAAATCAAAATATACTGGATAAATTATTTTGCAAAGTGTGGTGTATATTGACTTTCAATTGGTATTTTTAACTTTTTACCGATTGAAAACCAAGATACATCGAACAATGTAATTTTGCAATGCGTGGTATGTTAGTTTCTCACTGATTGATATAATTGATTTTTGCACTCGGACACGTGGTGTGTATTGATTTTCAATCGGTATTTTTTGTTTCTCATCGATTGAAAACCACGATATATCGAACAAATGTATTTTGTAATGCGTGGTGTGTTGATTTTCCACTGATCGATGTGATTGACTTTTACACTCTCACTACAAGGCACAGGTTAAAAACTAGTTATATCTAAGTTCAATGGATGCTGTTATAACCATCTAAAGCATTGAAAGCCAATTTGTCAAGTAATCATTATCCACTCTTATAATCACATCTCATAGTTTGTAAATTTTTGATGTGGCACTACTTTATGATATTGAAATTCTGACCTCCTTGTCATGATTAGTACCATTTGTCATTACATAAAATATCAAATAATAAAGAATTCTAGAGATAGCTCCAACAATCACTGTTGCGACCCGATTCCTGAATTCTTACAGGACTCGAGATCGGTTCGACTCGACTAATCCCAAGACCCAATCGTCCAACAAGAGATAACCAAAAAGTAAGAAAGTAAATCACATTCATTATGCTAAGTAACTAATAGTAAAAGAGTACAAGCAGTAAATTAGGTAAAAGCTGCTAATAGTATATATTGCCGCTACAATAGTAAAGCAGAACAAAGTACAAAAGCAGAAACGGTAACAACAGTCTAAACTCACTAGCAAAAGGAAGTATAATTACAGTAAGAACTACTGCTGGGCTCGACTGGGCCCAACGCCCTCTGCAGTCGGTAACTCGAGTTGCTAAACTCCTAGACCTGAAAAGGGTTATGTAAAACGAAGTCAGCGAACGCTAAGTAGAGTGGTAACCAACTAACTAAAGCAGTAAAGGCTAACAGGTAAATTTATCTAAATTTATCTTTTCCAATTATTTTATTTTACAAGTCATTTCTTTTCACCCATTGGTTTACTTTCAGATCCCTTTCTTGATCTCGCATGTTCCTCTTGAGAACGATCTTGATTGCAGTCTTTTCCGAAGAGTAGAAGGCACACGGGGTGCTCTCCTGGACGGGAGAGTCCCCCGTGGTGATCCTACACTCAGTCAACCACCCCGAGGTCATGGACAGACATAGCGGTGACTACGGCACGCACGATAAGCGCGCAGGTAGCTACCCCGCACTGGCACGCGGTCAGTTGTTTCCGCTAGCGGGTACACCCAAACTGCAGCACGAAACAGTATAGGGCCTAGCCCTCTCAATAACGGGGGTCTAGCCCCTTAGAACCAAACAGGGGTCTCACCTCTTCACAGTCCGCGCACCATCATCTGACTACCCCAGTTTGCCTAGTGGGCTTAACAAGTCGGTGTAAGATGGCTAGTTGAGCTTCGGACCCCGTGGGGTGGCTAGCTTACTCCCTAAACTAGTAGCTCTCCCCGATACAGTGTACGCGAAGGCCAACAGAAGTCGGTGTAGAGTGGCTAATCCTAACCCCGAGTCCCAACCCAAGGGCAGCTAGCGCCGCTCTACACTAAACAGGGGATAGTCGCTCTCCTTGGTACTACGTACTCAAGAACCAGGACACTTCCCACTCACATTTCCAAATCCATTCCATTCATCCACAGGAGCTCTACTCCTAATTCCCCGTAGGGTTCATGCTCATATTCACCATGTTGTTCCATACCAGGTTTCATCATTCACATTTCCATTCTCGTATTATACACATGCAGCTTGTAATTCCACAATTTAACATATACAACAAGTAATGTCAGAGGTAACTGTTTAACTAGCACAAGGATTTTATATTCCACAAGCAGCTCGTATTTATTAACAGGCAGTTGTGTACAATTCTATTCATTCATTTATGACTGCAATCTCAAACACGCATATAAATAGTGCAAGTATTTCTCATCCTAGGATTCATGCCACATCCTAGGTTTCTAGTTGTCCAATTTCACATATGCATTCATATTTTATAATTAAAACAGGAGGAAACCACTCTACCAGACAATCTAGGAGTACTGGGGGCTCGAACGGGAGAGTCACGTGCCTTTGCAAGTCCCGAACATGTAACTGATCGAAGTCCTATACCAAGGAACATATCACAATGGAACGTTCAGAACAATATATAAAATTTTCTAACATGTAAAGGAACTCACAAGGAAACCACAGATATCTTGCTTGCGTAAAACGGACCTCAAACAGACCTTAAAAGGGTCAAAAATAGAACTGCAGACCCAAATCCGATGTCTGGCACAAGGTCCAGACATCTTAAAAGTCACCAGGGTCTCACCTCAAGTTCCTGCGTCGACTTCAGACATCCAGAACCCGCACTTGACCATCTGGACTCAGCTCTAGACATTCGACCTCTCCTTCAGTCGTCTGGTAAGCTTCCGGTCGTCTGGTAAGCTGTCTAGACATCCGAAACGCGTGGGAGGGCGTGCCCCACGCCTTCCTAAAGCTGTCCCTACGCAAGACAGACCAAATCTTTCACTTTTAGCCTCACAGATCGGCTTTGCGGTGTGGCCTGCATGGCCGTAACCGTAAGAGGAACGTACCTTCGTGAAACCTTGCTTTCAAACGTCTGGTGTCGTCACCAGACGTCCAAACCGTTGTCTGGACGACACGTCAGACGTTTGATTTTGGGAAAAACCCAGAACCAGAGCTAGCTCCTACTCTTCTCGCCACGTGCAGCCACGGCTCCTCCTTGTCTGCAGCCCTGGCTGCAGCAGGGTGTTGGGGACGGCTCCCCTGACGCACTCCTCCTCCCGTACACATCACTCCGGCTGTGCATCCTCTGGCGAGCTCCCACGAACTCACGCGCTCAAGCTCCTCCTCTCTTCACGCTGCCTCTCCTCCTCGCTCCTCGCTCTCGTGCACTCTCTCTCGCTGCAATGGAGAGGAAGGAAGGTGGTGGTGGAGTGGAGATGAGAGGAAGGGGGAGAGGGGTCTTATATAGGGGAGTAGCTAGGTGGTCGCTGTCTTTTATCGTTATAGTTATTACAGTCGTTGTAGTATGTGACAAAAACTGTTACCAGTCTAACATTATTTATTACTCGGAATTAAAAGTTTCCCGAGGTCGAACTCAGGGAGCAAACTAAAATTCTAGAAGCATATAAATTCACACTATATATATAAGGCTTTACAAAAAATTAAGAGAGAGGGAGAAAAAGAAGGGGTGATTGGCTTTTTCTTCTTTTCTTTCTTCAGCTGGTTCTCTTCCTTGTTCTTCTTTCTTCTTTTTCTTCTTCTCTGCTTCTGCGGTTCCTATTTCTCTTTTCTTCTTTCTTCTACTCTTCTTTCTTCTTCTTCAGCCTGCCTTCTTCTTTCTTTCTTCAACTTCTTTCTTCTCCTCTGCGGCAGCTAAGTGTCTTCTTCTTCTCTTTTCTTTCTTTTCTTCTTCTCTGATTCTCTCTTCTGTCTTCTTCTTCTTTCTTCTTTCTTTTCTTCTTCTCTGATTCTCGCTTCTGTCTTCTTCTTCTTTCTTCTTTTTAGCAGTTGCAGTCCCTCTTTCTTCTTCTTCTTCTTCTTTCCTCTCTTGCTGCTGACTCTCCTTTCTCTTCGACGTCTGATTCAGCACTCAGACGGCTTAACTGCTCAGTTGCTACAGTGCAGCTCCTCCTCTTCTTCTATAGCTTCGTTCCTTCCTTTCTTCTTCTTTCGCTTGCTTCTTCCTTCTTCTTCCCTTTTCCTTGCGGCTAAGTCCTGCCTACTGCTTCTCTTCTTCTTTCTTCCTTCCTGCTCACACACGCAAACATCAGCGCAAAACCTACCCTACCCCTTCCCCGCGTCTCTCTCTCTCTGGATCTCTCTTTAGGAAGCTCTCCCAGAGCCGGGTAATCGGGTCGGGTCGCGTGCCCGGGTCCAGGCGCACCGGCATGGGTGGTGCGCGAGGAGTGCACAGGAAGGATAGTCGGGTCGGGTCACCAGGTCCGCGTGGGCAGTGCCGCAGACGAGGCGTGTGAATAGGTGAGGGACCTCACCCCTGTGTGACTTGAGGCGAATAGCCTCAGTCACTTTTTCCTATTACACTGGTGCAAGCGCGCGTAGGCTTCTGAGGCTGGACCTAGGGGCTTGGGGCACTACAGCCTGGAGTAGCTCGCGAAGCAGCTTCAACCTGCGCGTCAATGGCAGCGAGCCCCTGGAACCTGAAGGCACTAAAACGGCCTCGCGGCCATGTTAAAAAACTCAGGGAGCTTCGCAAGTGTGCAGAGGTGGTGGGCGAGGCGTGGGAATGCCTGTGGGAGAGTGCTTAGGGTTTACTGTGGTCGTGCAGTTGGGTGTGTTTAAGGGCGAATGCAGAGGTGTTGGCGATCAATGGAGATGGGGAAATTGATCAGGGAGTGATGGTGGAGCTTATGGGCTTGTCGGCGACGGGTGGAAAGGTCTGTGGAAGTAGGGCGATCTCGCCGGAGATGATGGCTGGAGGCGGAGCAGATGAAGGTGGTCGTGGTAGTCGAGGGGTTTAAAATATTAATTCAAGAGGGGAAAAGTGAGAGGAGAGTAAAGAGAAAATTTATGCCTACTTAGTCGACGAAGGGGGAGAGGGAGACTGCTCGGCGCATGCCTGCCGGAGCTGAGGACGAAGGTGCCCAGGGGAGGAGTGACGACGACGAGGAAGAGATCTGAGGACGCCAACTGGTGCAGCCTGGCGTGGGACGACGAGGAAGAGTGGGCTCTGCAGCAGGTATGGCAGCAGAGCGACGAGGAGGAGGAGAGTTCGCCGGAAGCTAGGGTAATTTGACCGGAGAGAGGGTAGACGAAAGAGAGGGGTTTTCTCCGCCAGAAATAGCTTGAAGAGGACGGCAGCCCCTGCCGCTCCTTATAAAGATATTGGCGAGGGGAGAGTCTCGAGATGGCGGCATGGAGGGCTCGATGGAGCATGGCCGGAAAGCCGACCCATTCCTTTCGTGCGTTCGCACAAAAGGCATGGGCGGCTGCAGGGCAAGGCAGGGGGTTCCTGCGAAAGAGGACGACGCAGGGAATCCCCCGCTCGTTCCTGAGAGCGACCCCCTTGCCCTGCGCGGCACCATCCTCCACACAAGGTCACCAGAGGTATGGCGCCTGCGTGGGGTGGCAGGAGGGACCATTCTGCAAAGAATGAAGGAGAAGATAGGGGGCTAAATGCAAGGGTTTCAAAAGATAAGGGTCAAAAAATAATTTAAGAGGACCAATTTGTAAAGTCGGTCAAGATGGTCTTCTCTTAAGATAAAATTTTTATACCAGCCTAATTTGAATCTAAGGATTTTAATGGTGAAATTTTATTTTAGGTTTGACCACGTTTGACTGATCAATTTGCACAAAGACCCAAATTAAGTGATAAATTGGGCATAGTTCTCAATTTAGGTCAAAATAGGTTACAAAGGCCAAAATGAAGGTTCTAGACCCTAGGGAATATTTTTATATGAATTTTAGATGGTTTAGTTAATTTTTATCCTACCTCGAACCTCATGAATTAAAGCGGGTTTGTTTTAGGGTTACATGATGTTATTTAATTCCTAGAAATTGCTATAACCCTTTTCAGATCAGATCATCTCACTTCTTCCTTATTAAGCTTATTTGACCTGTGTTTAGACCCTTAGATACCCTGTTTGTGTACTGCATTGGTAAAATTACAGTTTTACCCCTTATGATTTGTTTTATTCTTTGATTCAGAGTTTTCTGAATTGGGCCTCTCATTAGGTTTTGTAGGAGCTTTTTCACACTTATTTAGATCCAATTGTGCCAGTTAGGATTTATGATGAGGCTCTCATCATATCCCTATGCCCAGCTTTTGCTAGTCCCTTAGCAAAATTTTAAGATTTTAACCTTTGTTCTAGACCATGAATTTCTTATCAAGTTTTAAATAAGTGCTTTTTCTCTTGTATCCTTGATCAGGTCACAATGCCAATCATAGGCCTAAAAGGTGCTCTAGTACCAACCAAGATATTGATTTGTTTAGCTTTAGCCTCAGCCCTTAGCAAAGGTTTTTAAGGCTTACAGGAATTAACCTAAGGTTTATGGGACTTCGTGGTTAAAGCACCCGTGCTTGAGATAATTTTAGCCTTTGTTCGGCTCGCAGTGCATTTTGTAAGAGAGAGTGGTAGAAGATTTATTTGTTTGGAGAGTTTTCTCTCACTTTTTCTTGTTAATTCTAGCTTTGGATTAGCTTCACAACACGATCTATATCAGATTCCTTGTCCCCATCATCAATCCTCAAAGGTTCCTGGTAGTCGATGCTTCAAGATAGCACCGCCCATGGTAACCCCCAGAGCCCTGGCTTTCGAGATTTCGAGATAATCCCGTCCATGGTGTTCCGTGGTCGAATTCAGACCCTAGCAATTGACATTTCATGATAATGCCATTCATGGAATCTGAACCAGCAGAGTGCTTACATGCCCCCAGTAGGATATGTAAATATCCTAAGAGACAAGCACCGAGGAGATGATATTTTTTTACGCATCTTCGAGGGAAATTTCCCACCTCTCTACGCTGGGAACTCGTCCAAATCAACTTGTGTTGATCGGTCGCTCCCATTCTAGGTGACATTTTTAGAATTTTTGAAACGCTTCTACGTGATTTTGATTTTTATGCTTACTGAACCAGGCTGTGTGTGAAATTTGGGTGCTTAGGTTACTGAGTCCCGTAAGCCAAAAGTTAGTTAACGAGGCCAAATACTCCCTAAGCCTTGGACCTATACTTAAGCTTTTCATTTTCCACAACCTCTTGAGGAATATCTAGATCTTAATGGGTACTAAGAGTCTATCCAAGAATGCCTAAGGTTTGCGTTCTTACTAATCTTACTGTGCACTTTCCTTTTCTTTTTCCTGAATGTGGTCTAGAACTTAGATTAATTCTTTAATTTCTTACTAATGACTATCTCTTTTCTTTCATTTTGTGCTCCTTTTTGTCATTTTGTTCTTTTTCTCCTCCTCCACAAAAATTTCTTTTCTCCTCTAATTTTATTATTATTATTTTTTTCTTTTGAAACCATTTCTTTACACTTTTATACCCCCTGCCTAAGATTTGCAATGTCCTCATTGTAACTTAGGATGATTTTATTTAACTTAATTTATACATTAGGACAGATGTTTTGGTGAGTGGATGAGTCGGGGTGGCTGTTGCGGACGATTTCTAATCTCAGATGCAAGCACCTGAGGTGGAGTCGAGTGTCCTAAAGGGTGAACCTTAAGTGCGCAGAGGTGTCAGAAAAGGTTTCGGGTTTTTTCAAAAAGAATGACGGGCTGCCTCCCGTTGAGCGCTGAGTTTTACGCCATCTGCTGGGCGCAATATGCTCAGGGAAAATGGAGGATAAATGATGACTCAGCCGAATCTGTAGAGGTTACATCGATGAACGGTTTGAGTTTCTGACCGTTCACGATGAAAGGTTCGAAATCATGGCTGAGCGGACTGATTTCGACGGCTCCATTTCCAAAAATGCGTCGAACAAGGTATGGTCCGACCCACATGGATCGCAGTTTCCCAGGGAAGAGTTTGAGTCGAGCATCGAAGAGTAGGACCTTCTGACCAGGATGAAAGATTTTTCTAGATATGTGCTTGTCATGGAAGGCTTTCACTCGCTCTTTGTAGATTCGCGAGTTCTCGTATGCATCGAGGCGTAATTCATCGATCTCTCTTATCTGAAGCTTTATGTGGGTTCCAACCTTAGAAAGATCTAAATTGCAACTCCGTACTGCCCAATAGGCTTTGTGCTCCAGTTCGACAGGAAGGTGACACGCCTTCACGTACACCAGTCTAAAAGGAGACATGCCTAATTGGGTCTTGCGGGCGGTTCTATAAGCCCACAAAGCTTCCGGAAGTCGGGACGACCAGTCCTTCCCATCAGGTCAGACAGTGACCTGCAAGATTTTCTTGATCTCCCAATTTGAAAGCTCAGCTAGACCATTAGTTTGGGGGTGGTAAGGAGTATATTTTCGATGAGACACCCTGTATTTGGTCATCAGTGACCTGAACTGAGCATTCGTGAAATGGGTCATTCCATCAGAGATGATTGCACGAGGAATCCCGAACCGTGAGAAGATATTCTGATGAATGAATTTGATAACGATTTTGTGATCACAGGTTCGGGTTGGAATGGCTTCGATCCATTTGAACACGTTGTCCACAGCAAGCAGAATGCACTCGAAGCCATCCGAAACAGGGTAGGGGCCCATAAAATCAATCCCCCAAATGTAGAAGATTTTGCATACGAGAATCGGCTGCAAAGGCATCATGTCCCGATGGCTCATGTTGCCCAAAGTTTGGCAACGACTGCATGCCTTGCAGAGATTGTATGCGTCTTTGAAGATGGTGGGCCAGTAAAGGCCACACTGGAGGATTTTAGATGCGATTTTGTGCCCAGAGAAGTGGCCACCGCATGCCTGGTCATGGCAGAAGGAGAGAATATCAAAGATTTCACCCTCCAGGACACATCGCCGGATGATTTAGTCAGCACCTATGCGGAAGTGGTACGGGTCTTCCCAGATGTAGTACTTGGCATCAGAGCGTAATTTGTCTTTCTTGGCCTTCGGCCAATCAGACGGGATCTGATGAGATGCCAAGTAGTTTACTATATTAGCAAACCAGAGAAGCCTAGTACCAATAGTCAGAAGGTGCTCATCAGGAAAATGCTCCGTGATGGGTCCGGAAGGGTTGATGATCTCAGAAGGAAGGTGAGACAAATGGTTAGCTACCACATTCTGTCTTCCCGCCTTGTTGCGAATCTCGAGGTCGAATTCTTGCAACAGCAAGATCCATCGGATTAATCGAGGCTTCACGTCCTTCTTGGCAAGGAGATGCCTCACAGCCGTGTGATCCGAGTAGATGATGACGTGGGAACCTAAGAGATAGGATCGGAATTTTTCAAGGGCAAATACTACAGCTAGCAGCTCTTTCTCCGTAACTGTATAGTTACGCTGAGCCTCGTCAAGTGTCTTGCTAGCATAGTAGATGACCACGGGTTTCCCGTCAACTTTCTGCCCCAGAACCGCTCCTACAGCAAAATCAGATGCATCGCACATGATCTCAAAGGGTTGAGACCAATTAGGGGACTGTAGGATCGGGGCCTGGGTAACTCGATCACGAAGATTCTAAAAGGCTTGAGTGCATTCCTTGGAGATCTCAAAGGGTACATCCTTAGAAAGAAGAGTAGTGAGGGGGCACGCGATTTTCGAGAAATCAGGAATGAAATGATGGTAAAAATCGACGTGCTCCAGAAAAGAACGGATGTCCCTGATCGAGTTAGGCATAGGAATTCGAGAAATTAGAGCAACCTTAGTTCGATCCACTTGGATGCCCTTTTCAGAAATTAGAAGACCTAGGACGATCCCCTCAGGCACCATAAAGTGGCTCTTTTCCCAGGAAAGAACCAAATTTACATCGATGCAACGCCTGAGTATATGAACCAAGTGCTGGAGGCAATCATTAAATGATGCCACGAAAACTGAGAAGTCATCCATGAAGACTTCCAGATAATCACCTACCATATCTGAGAATATGGCAAGCATGCACCGTTGAAAAGTTGCGGGTGCATTATAGAGATCGAAAGGCATCCTTCGGAACGCGTATGTCCCGAAGGGGCAGGTGAACGTGGTCTTCTCCTAGTCCTCAAGATGAATAGCTACCGGTAGCGCTATCCGGCAGCAGTTGGGTTTATGTTATTATGGTTTACAGTCGTTGCAATACAAAACAGCTACCAGATTACTACAAATTTTTACTCAGAAAAAGTTTTCCCGAGGTCGAACTCAGGGAGCAACTAGAATTCTAGAAATATAAAAATTCTCAATTAGGTTACAAAAATAAGAGAGAGAGAGAGGGAGCTAGAGTTTCTCTTGGCTTCTTCTTCTCTCCTTTTCTTTCTATCCTTCTTTTTCTTTCAGCTAATCTCCTCTTCTTTTTCCTGCAGAGTCTTCCGTTCTTCTTATTTCTTTTCTTTTCTTCTTCTTCTTCTTCAGCCTTCTTCTTCTTTCTGCTTCTTTTCTTCTGTTCTTCTCTTTCTTTCTTTCCTTGCTTGCGGCTTCAGTCTTCTTTCTTCTTTCTCCTTTCTTCTTCTTTTTCTTCTCTGCTTCCTTCTTTCTTTTCTTCCCTTACAGCTCCTCTTCTTTTCTCTTCTTTCTATTCTGGCCGCTGCCCTTCTGTCGTCTGATGCAGTGGTCAGACGACTTAACTGTAGGTTTGCTACAGTGCCTTCCTTCTCTTCTTCTTCTGTTTCTCTCCTTCGTTTCTTCTTCTTCAGCTGCCCTGAGCGGCTGAGGCTTCGGCCGCTCCCCTTCTTCTTCTTTTCCTTCCTTCCTTCTTCTCCTTCTGTTCTTGCACGCTCACACAAGGGTTAGAGTAAAACCTACCCCCATCCTTCCCCGCGTCTCTCTCTTTATCAGATTTCTCTCTTAGGACCGCTCTCCCAGAGCCGGGTAATCGGGTGCGGGTATCGCTCCCAGGACCAGGCCCACCAACGTGCGGTGGTGGGCGAGGAGTGCATGGTTTGGGTAATCGGATCCTGCCCAGACCCGCGGGGGGTGAGTGCGGGCGAGGGCGAGCGAGCGCGTGGCGCGCAGCGTGCGTGAGAGGGACCTGACCCCTGTGTTTGAAGGCGAATAGCCTTATACACTTTTCCAATTTAAGTGCGGGCGCTTGGCCACACACTTACGAGGTGGGACTAAAGTCCCACCTCCCAAATTAGCGCCTGTAGCTGAGGAAACCGCAGGCAATTGCAGCAACTCGCGACGCTTTCGCCCTAACTGCAGGCCTGGGTGCCTTCGCAGAGGTAAACTGCGTGACCTGGGGTGTGTGCCTGGGCTGGAAAGCGCCAGCAGCTGCTGGTGGAGGAGCTGCAGCAGCTCAGTAATGGCGGCGAAGGGGCTCCGACCTGAAAGCAGAAATACGGCCTCTTGGCCCAGTCAGAATACACAGGGAGCTTCGCCGGAGTGCGGCGAATGCAGTGCAGGTGTTGGTGAGGTATGAGGGCGCGTGTGGAGGTAGCCCTAGGTCGGACTGTGTGCGAGACGATGGGTTTGTTCGGGAGGTGGTCGAGCGGTGGTTGGCAGTGAATGGGGTGGGGGGATCGGTTGACTAGAGTGAGGGGAAGCTTCTGGGGTAGTCGGCGAGGGGTGAGGTGGTCTATGGAGGTGGGATGGACTCGCCGGAGAAGGTGGTCGGAGACGAAGCAGGTGGAGGTGGAAGTCGCGTGCGGTGGAGTAAAAAGGTAGATTAAGAGAGAGAAAATGTAAGGGAAATGGAGAGGAAGCTATTTACCTAAGTATTAGACGAAGGGGGAGGGCGGAGCAACCGGCTCATATCTGCCGGAGTTGGAGAAGAAGGAGCCTTGGAGGAGGAGTGCGGCGACGAGGAAGCAGGCAGAGGGTGCCGGCGGGTACAGCCCGGCACGGACGATGGAGCAAGGCAAACCTTGCTGCAGGTAGGGCAGCAGAGCGATGAGGAGGAACAGGAGGAAGTTGCCGGAAGCTTTGGGCCTTCTGACAGAGGAGGAAGGGATGAAGGGGGGGGGGGGGGGGGTTCTCCGTCAAAGAAGAGCTTGAAGGAGCCGGCAAGGGGTTCTGGTCCTTACAAAGGGGTTGGCGCAGAGAGAGGGGTGGGCTAGCGACGTGCCAGCCTCGCCGGAGTGAGGCAGGAGATGACACCCATATCTTCCGCGCGTTTGCACGGAAGGTATGGTCGTCGACAGAGGGCATGGGCGGGTCCATGCGACAGAAGTTGTCGCAGGGAACCCCGCTTCTGCTTTGCAGGACGGTAACCCTTCTCTGCACGACGCCATGCTCCGTGCAAGGTCGCCGGAGCATGGTGCTGTGCAGAGTTTGTAGGGAGGACCATTCTGCAAAGAACGATGAAAAGTTGGGTGTCTAAATGCAAGAGTTTCAAAAGATAAGGGTCAAAAAATAAATGATGAGGACCAAATTGTAAAGTCGGTCAAGGAGGTCTCTTCTTAGGCTCAAGTTTTTATACAAGAAAAATTTGAACCTAAGGATTTTAATGGTGAATTTTAATTCTAGGTTGGACCATGTTTGATCGGCTAATTTACGTAAAAACCTAAATTAAGTTATTAATTAGGCATGTTTCTCTTTTTAGGTCAAAAAAGGCTTCTAAGGCCAAATTGAAGTTCTAAACCCTAGAGAACATTTTTATATGAATTTTAAAGGATTTAGTTGATTTTTATCCTACCTCGAACCTCGTGAATTGAAGTGGATTTGTTTTAGGGTTATAGAATGTCATTTAATTCCTGGAAGTTGCAATAACCCTTATTTAGATCAGATCATCCCACTTTCTTTCCTGTTAAGCTTGTTTGACCTGTGTTTCGACCCTTAATTACCCTATTTGCAAACTGCGTTGGTGAAATTAAAGTTTTACCCCTTATGAGTTGTTTTATTCTTAAACTCAGAATTCTCTGAGTTAAGCCTTTCTTTGGGTCATGTAGGAGCTTTTTCTCACTTATCAGGGTTAGATTGCGCTAGTTAGGGTTTATGATGAGGTTCTCATCAGCTACTTGGTTATAACCGGAGTACCCGTCAAGAAAGCAGAGGAATCGATTTCCCGCTAGTTTCTCGAGAATCTAATCAATGAAAGGTAGTGGGAAACGATCCTTCTTCGTGGAGGAATTGAGTCTTCGGTAATCTATGCAGACTCTCCACAAGTTGGCTATTTTGGTAGGTATGACCTCTCCGGATTCAGTCATCATGGTGGTGAGCCCTGCCTTTTTAGGCACAACCTGGATTGGGCTCACCCAACGACTATCAGAGATCGGGTAGATGATCCCTACATCTAACCACTTAATGATCTCCTTTCTTACGACCTCCTGCAGATTGGGATTCAAGCATCTCTACATCTCACGGGATGGTCGTGCGCCCTCTTCAAAATAGATACGATGGGTGCAATAAGAGGGACTTATTCCAGTCAAGTCATCGAGAGTCCAACCAATGGCTCTGCGATGTTGCTGGAGAACAACAATTAGACGGGATTCCTGATCAGAAGTGAGCTTGGAATTTATAATCACAGGAAAAGTCCGATTAGAACCCAAAAAGATGTACTTCAAATGGTCAAGAAGGGGTTTAAGTTCAAGAATGGGGTTATCAACAGCAGCGGGTGGTTCGGTGTGAGTGTGATGTTCAAGGATAGGAGTTATGGGTTTTTATGAATCAGGGTTTGACTCTTCTAATTGCGGTTCAAGATCTCCTTGTGGTTGATGAGGTATAATCAGGTTATCCTCAAATTGTGGTTCATCTACCAAAGCTCTAATATCACATATTTGCTCAATGACACCGTGTTACGAACGCAGCTTCAAAACGTCTTTTAAGACATCTGGGAGCTGGCCCAGACGTCTGGAACCCTTTCCAAACGTCTGGGATTTGATTTTTCCGCGGCACGGTGGTTTCCGTCTGCGCGCCTGTGCGCGCAGACCTGCAGATGCTCTTTTCCCCCCTCACCTCCGAAGGCACTGCTCTCTCTCTCTCCCCGCGCGGCTTTAAAAAGCCTCGCCCTCTCCCTCACTCTCATCACCTCCTCTTCTCCTTCTTCTTCCAGCAAGTGCGAGCGCGAGCGAGCGGTGGCAGCCGCGGCGAGTGCGGGAGGAGGTGTTGCGCGAGGGAGGAGGCACTCAACCGTGAGGGTTCGAGCCTACCGGGGCTGCTAGAGCCGGCCGGCGGAGGCGCAGCAGACGCGAGGTGATGCGGGAGGCCTGCTGTAGCTCGAGCAGCAGGCGAACGAGGCGCAGCGCGGCCGTGCGTCGCGGGCGGAGGGCGAGTCGCGCTCTAATTCTGGAAGTTTTTCCAGAATCAGACGTCTGGGTTTCCAACCAGACGACGGGGAAGACGTCTGGAGGACTGTCTAGACGTCTGAAAGGTAAGTTATTTTCGTACCTTCTTCCTTTCCTTCGACCGTCCGTACTGAGCACGAGGAATGGGTACGCGCAGGTTCTGAGATTCGCATCCAACGCGAATCAGACGTCTGGCAGCGGTGCCAGATGACTGGAGGGACTTCCAGACGTCCGGGGTGACCATCGGACGTCTGGGAACTAGGCCCAACGCCCCCGCAGGCTTCTGGACGTCTGAGAGACTACGCAGGACAAGGTACCATCTAATCTCCATTTTTAAGACATCTGGAAGAAGTTCCAGACGTCTGATTTTGCACTGTTTTGTCGTTTTCGACCCGTTTAGGGCCCGTTCGGAGTCTGTTTCCGCGTTTCGAGTTGCATCCTTTTCGGAATAATATCCTCTACCCGTCTACAGTGATTAGATACTGTTTTGAGAAACTCCTTGTGTTTGATCCTTGTGATAGGACCCCGTTCCATTGCAGTCTCGGGGGTTACGGAGGCACGCGGGATTCTCGACCACGCCCCCAGTACTCCTGTTGTAACTGGTAGAGTGACTTTTAAGTTTATTAGTATAATCTGCTAAATTATGGAACCATAAATAGAACCTAAGATATTGCATGAATCCTAGGAATGAGAAACTAGAATGAATGGTAGATCCTAGAGTGTTGCATGAATCCTAGGGCTGGAAAACTAGATTGTATGATAGATCCTAGGGTATGGCATGAATCCTAGGATGGGAAACTAGTGGAATATACGAATACTGCAGTCTTGGAAAAATGGAAAGGAACACATAGCTGCCTGTAAATTGGTTTAACAGCTGCCTGTTATGAATAAATGAACATGATTGAGAATATGGGATGTATGAACGTGAAACTGGAAAGGTGAAACCTGAATGTGCTGAGTTAAAAGAGCCGGAACCCTATGGGGAATTAGGAGTAGAACTCCTGGAAAGTGAATGGAATAGAATTGGGGAAGTGAGCTGACCCTTGAGTACGGAGTACCAAGGAGAGCGACTGTTCCCCTGTTTAGTGCAGAGCGGAGCCAGCCGCCCCAGGGACCTGGGGTTAGGTCTGGCCACTTTGTACCGACTTGCTGGCCATCGTGTACGTAGTACCGAGGAGAGCTACTAGTGTAGGGAGAGCACTACCTACCCCAAGGGCCCCGGGGTTCTGCTAGCCTCCTACACCGACTTGTTAGGCCCACTGGGGCAAACCAGGGTAGTCAGGCGAGGGTGCGCGGACTGTGGAAGGGCAAGGCCCCTGTTTGGTTACTGTGGAGGGGTTGGACCCCTGTTACTGAGAGGGCTCTGCCCTGTACTGGTTCCGTGCTGTGCTTTGGGCGCACCCGTTAACGGAAACGACTGACCGCGTGCCAGTGCGGGTTAGCTACCTGTGCATTTATCGCGCGTGCCGTAGTCACCGTTACGTCTGTCCGTGGCCTTGGGGTGGTTGACTGAGAGTAGGATCACCACGAGGGACTCTCCCGGCTAAGAGAGCACCACGTGCTACTTCTACTGTTCGGAAAAGACTGCAATCAAGATCGCTCCCACGAGGAACATTCGAGATCAAGTGAAGGATATGAGAAATAGATAAATTGTGAAACAATAGAAAGACGTAAATATAGGAAGAAAGAAAATAAAACAGCTACTGTACACTTTACTGTTTCTTTAGTTTAGCTGCCACTCTACTGAGCGTTTCGCTGACGTGTTACACTCGTTACTTTTCAGGACCAGGTGTTGCGCAGCCAGGGTCAGCGGCTGCAGAGGACGCTGGGCCGACTAGGGTCCAGTAGTGTTACCACTGCTCTTTTGTACCCCTTTTGTTTCCGCTGTAGTGAGCAGTTTTTGTTACTCTCTATACTTTTCTTTACTCGTAGTTCTTGTTATGTTATAAATGTTGTTCTACTGTTGTGGTGGTACATGCTGTAGTAGTTCTTTTTCTTACTGCTGTATTTTGTTACTACTAGTTATATTTCATGTTGAATGTGATTTATTTTACTGCTCTTTTGGTTACTTCCTCGTTGGACGACTAGGTCTTGGGATTAGTCGAGTTGGTCCGGTTCTCGTGTCTCGTAGGGACTCGGGAATCGGGTCGTTACACACCGCAATTGATTCCTTGTTGGGCCTTAAAGATATCGATTCTGAATGTCTGGTTCCCAAATTTCAGTTCTATTTGACCTTCCTCACAACTAATGTTGGCCCTAGCAGTGGTTGAAAAGGGTCTCCCTAGAATGATCGGTGTATCCCTAGGATTTTCAGGTGGGTCCATATCTAGGACTATGAAGTCTACAGGGAAATAGAAATCCCTCACCCTTACAATAACATCCTCAAGAATCCCTTTTGGTGAATTTATAGATCGATCTGCTAACTGTAGTGTGATGAGAACATCGTCATAAACCCTAAACTAGCACCATCTAACCCAGATTTGCAAGAAAAAGCTCCTACATAACTATAGAAAGGCTTGACTCAGAGAGATTCTGAGTTTGTGAAGAAAACAGGAACTAAGGGGTAAAAATGCAATTTCACCAACTCAATCTGAAAACAGGGTAACTCAGGGTCCAAACATAGGTCAAACTAACCAAATAAGAAGAAAAGTGGGATGAGTTGATCCAATAAGGGCTACGGCAACTCCAAGGAATTAAATGACATCCTGTAACCTTAAAAATAAACCCACTTCAATTCACGAGGATCGAGGCAAATAAAAAATCGAATAAGCCCTCTAAAATTCATAGAAAAATAATCTCTATGGCTTAGAACCTTCAATTTGACCTTAGAAATTCATTTTGACCTACATTGAGAACCATGCCCAATTAATGACTTAATTTGGGTTTTTATGCAAATTGACCAAGCAAACAAGGTCTGATCTAGAAATAAAATTCACCATTAGAATCCTTAGATCCTAGTTAGTCATGTATAAAAACTTGAGCCTAAGGAAAGACCTTCTTGACCGACTTTACATTTTGATCCTCATCCATTACTTTTTGACCCTCAACTTTTGAAACCCTCGCATTTTGGCCCTAAGTCTTATTTTTTCTTTGCATTTAGGTCCTCCCTGGAAAACCCTAAGCAACGCCATGCTCCGGCGACTTTGCGCGGAGCATGGCACCGCGCAGGGTGAGGGAGACCCCCTGCCAAGACAACCGGGGGTTCCCTGCGACATCTGCTGTCGCAGGGACACCCATATGGTCTCTGCGGATGCCCATACCTCCCGTGCGAACGCACGGAAGGTATGGGTCTCCATCTCCGACCGTCCTCCGGCGAGGGAGGCACGTCGCCTCCCTCCGCCCTCCTCTCTGATTTCACCTCTATAAAAGCCACCACCGTCTGCCGCACTCAGTGGCTCGGTTCTGACGGAGAAACACCCCCCTCCTTCCTCTCTTCCCACTCCGGCAGAAGCCCTCCAGCTCC
The DNA here is from genome assembly GCA_037157565.1 of Thalassia testudinum. Classification (NCBI taxonomy): domain Eukaryota; kingdom Viridiplantae; phylum Streptophyta; class Magnoliopsida; order Alismatales; family Hydrocharitaceae; genus Thalassia; species Thalassia testudinum. Next base: position 110,114,641 of record JAZHRO010000022.1, on the reverse strand, counting down.
GGCGGTTCTTCCTCCTCCTTCTCGTCGCTTTGCCGCAATACCAGCAGCAGAGCTGCCTTCGCCCGCTCTTCCCATGTCGCGCCGTACCCAGCGCGGGCTCTCCCGCTCTCTCCTTGCCGCTGCCCCCTCTCTCTGGGCACTTTCTTCTCCGGCGACAGTCGATATGACTGCCGCCCTGCTCCGTTCCCCTCTCGTCCCTCCAAGTAGGTACAGTTCTTTCCTTTCCTCCCCTCTTTCTTTTCCCTACTTCAATTTGCTCAACCACCCTTCAACCGAGCCTGATCGCCCTCACCTTCTCCATCTTCGGCCAACCTCCGACGACTCGCTCCCATCATTCCACCACTCCACACGACTCGCCGACCGACCCAAAACCTCCGCCTCTTCACGCTGAACCACTTCCGCCCCTTCATTCCCTGCCATACACTACCTAAAGACCCCCCGAACAAACCCATTCTCCCAGCCACAGTCCGACCTAGGGCAGCCCCTGCACGCCGCCCCACGCCTCGCCTCCACCCGCACGAGCTTCGCCGCACTCTGGCGAAGCTCCCTGCACCTTCTGACTAGGCCGAGAGGCCGTATGCTTGATTTCAGGTCAACCCTCCTCCGCCGCCATTGCTGAACAACTGGAGCTTCTTCTCCTGCAGCTGCAGCCCCAATCTCGCCCAGGCACTGGTCCCAGGTTGCGCGGAGTGTCTCCGCGAAGCACTCCAGGCTTGCAACTGGGGCAATTGCCTGCAGCTTCCTCAGCTGCAGGCGCCAAATTGGGGTGGGACATTTAGTCCCACCTCGGTAGATTCTGAAGCCGCGCACCTGCATAAATTGTAAAAGTGCTGTAGGCCTATCGCCTCAGCACACGGGGTGAGGTCCCTCTCACCCGCTTACCCGGCCTCGTCCGCGACCACCCCCCGCGGACCAGGCCCGACCCATTTACCCGACCTGCACTCCTCGCCCACCACCGCACGCCGGTGGGCCTGGACCCGGGCACGATCCGTACCCGAATATCCAGTGGCTCTGGGAGAGCTATCCTACGAGCGAAATCTGAGAGAGAGAGAGAGAGACGCGGGGGAGGGTAGGATTAGGTTTTTCCCTCTGACCAAGCTGTGAGCGTGCAGGCCGAGGCAGAGAAGAAGAAGAAGAGAGCAGAAGGAAGAAGCAGCCAACGCTGTGGCTACTTGAAGTAAGAAGAAGAAGAAGAAAGAAAGAAGAAAGGAGGACGCACTGTAGTAGAGGCTACTTAAGTCGTCTGATTGAAAAATCAGACGACGCTCTGAAGAAAAAGAAAAGAAGGAAAGAAGAGCAGGCACCGCAAAGAAGAAAGAAAGAAAAAGAATAGAAGGAAGGAGACAAAGAGCTGAAGGAGAAAGGAGAGAGAAGCAGAACACGAAGAGAAAGAAGAAAAGCTTGGAAGCAAAAGAAAGAAGACTGAGGAACTAAAGAGAAGAAAAAGAAGAGGACAAAGACAAGAGAAAGAAGAGAAAAAGAAAAAGCCAACAAGACAAATCTCTATCTCTCTCTCTCTCTCATTTTTGTAATAAAAACATTGTACTTCTAGAATACAGCTTGCTCCCTGAGTTCGACCTCGGGAAAACTTTTACTTCCGAGTAACAAATTGTATTAAACTGGTAACCGCTTCTCTATACTATACTACGACGAAATATTAGAACTACAGATGAGAGGCCAGCCATAGTGTCACCTCGGTCGGTTTTAGCTCAGATTCTTCTAGGTGGTTAAGTAAGGATGTGGGTATCAAGTTTATGGAAGCATCTAAATCTAGCAATGCTCTGTCGAACTGGGTTTCACCTATCTTGATGAAATTAAGGGAGTGCCTGGGTCTTTTGCCTTGGGTGGGAGTCTGCTCAGGATTACAGAGCTGGCTTGCTTTGACAGTACAATTAGACTCCCACTCTTGGTTCGCGGCTTACGCTGAGGTGTACACACATTCTTCAGGAATCGTGCGTAAGCTGGTATGTAGCGAATCACATCCATCAAGGGGATGTTTATTTGGACCTGCTCAAAGAGCTTGACCAGGTCCTCCTCAGGAGCCACGAATTTTGTTGTCCTTTTTCTTTTGGTCATGGCCTCGGGAAATGGAACCTTGGTTGGTTCCTCTAGGATAGGTCCAGGTCTTTGATCTAGGACAGGGATAGGAACATCCTGGATTACTGTCCTAGGGTTTGGGTCACTACCAGGCTTGGAGTTGTCTGAATAAGGTGGATCTTGGGTCTCCTTACCACAATGGGTGGTTACCGAATTTAGTCTTGCCTGGTTCTGGTTAGGGGTTGATAGGATGGGTTGCTGCTGATAACTCGCATAAGAAGTTGAGGCCTCCATTCCGTCAGGTGAAGGAACAGAGGGGGCCTGGTTGACCATGTGTGCTTGGCCCGGGTTTGGGTTCATAATGCACCGCTAGGTCGACACGTTATTGGGGTTAGGAAGAGGCTGAGAGGGAAGTGTGCCTGGTTGGCGAGAATTCGCCAACTGGGCCAGCTGGTTTCGAACCTCTGTGATTTCGTTCTTGTGTTATTTTTGTATAGCCGCATTCGTTCTCTGAATGTTAGCCAAAGTCTGAAGGATGAGGGACATTTGGTCTTGGTTTGGCCCGGATGAATAAGTAGGGTTGGGCCGTTGCTGAGGCGGCTGGTAAGGACGAGGTGCTTGTGGATGGGGCTGAAAGGGTGGTCTTTGAGTTTGGGAATTCCCTGCCCACTGGAAGTTGGGATGGTTTCGCCATCTAGGATTGTAGGTATTGGAAAATGGGTCATTTTGGATGGCGTTGAGGTCCTCACAGGTCAGAGGAACATCAAAAAAGTCAGAGAATGGAGGAGTAGGGTTCCCTCGGCAGGAATAGAAAGGATCGGAGGTTCCTCCGGTCCTAGAGTCAGATGGGGATGGATACGAGTCCACCCCAGGAGAAGGTCGGTGGAAAATGTTTTGCACAGTCTCCTGTGCGGAAGGATGTTGTGTAAAGGAATTCTGCGCAGAGGTAGCTCGCTGCAAGTGCTGAATCAACTCACCCACCTTCTTCTCAATGATAGAGACCTTGTCCAATCGACTGGCCATTAATTCCAGATCGACTGATGCGGACAAGTCTTGCGTCTCGTGTGCTCCCCTAATGTTCGTCGCTGCGCGGATATTCGTCCCGTCGAATAGTCTCATGGAGTCATTATTGGTGGAGTTCTCGCACATGTTCTCGAGAATCTCCCACACGGTGTCCTCATGTTGACCCATGATATTTTCTCCGCAGGTTGCATTGACGAAAAGTCTAATATCCTCACGAAGTCCCTGGTAAAAAGATTGGACTTGTTCCCATTTAGGAACTCCGTGATGAGGGCACTTTCTCATGAGATCCTGAAAACGATCCCATGCCTCATGAAGAGGTTCTCCCATTTACTGCGTGAAATGAGTAATCTGATGGCGCAAGGCATTGGTCTGACCAACAGGAAAGAACTTCTTCAGGAACTCGGATTGAAGTTCCTCCTAATTGTTGATCGGCTGGGTCTGAGTTTGATACCGGTGAGCGACCTTGTCCATAAGGGAGAAAGAGAACATCTTCATAAGGAGAATATCCTGATTTTGCACATCTGACCCGAAAGTCTGGGCCAAATGCCTTAGCTGTTTAATGTGCTGGAAGGGGTCTTCATATTTAAGCTCATGAAATTTAGGAATGGCATGAATCATGTTGGGCTTCAGTTCAGAATCAGGTACTCAAGTCGGGATTCTGACTCAAGGCTCAATAGCCACCACAGCAGGATTATAGTGATCCCGCATCATGGGACGCTGCGGTGGTGCATGAAGTTCTGGAAGAGGTCATTGAGTCGCTGGAGCTGGTGCTCCAGATTGTTCTCTTCCTCAACTGGCTGAGCCATTGTGGAAGAAGGTGAGTCGGGTTCGGAATCAGAGGAGAGGTCTATGTGAATGGTTGGTTGCACAGACAAGGGCACCGAGGCTCGGCCTCGGGGAGAGTGAATTTCTAAAGGAGGTTTCAAGGACCTCCTACCAAACATACTGTAACGACCCGGTTCCCGAGTCCCTACGAGACACGAGAACCGGACCGACTCGACTAACCCCAAGACCCAGTCGTCCAACGAGGAAGTAACCAAAAGACAGTAAAATAAACCACATTCAGCATGAATATAACTAACAGTAAGAAAGTACAGCAGTAAGGAAAGAAACTACTACAGTAGGCACCACCACAACAGTAAAACAACATTTATCATATAACAAAAACTGCAGGTAAAGAAGGTACAGCGGAAACAAAACTACTCACTAGAACAGAAACAAAAGAAGGTACAAAGCTGTGGTAACTCTACTGGACCCTACTTGGCCCAGCGTCCTCTGCAGCCGCCGACCCTGGCTGCTCAACACCTGGTCCTGAAAAAGGTAACGAGTGTAACACGTCAGCAAAACGCTGAGTAGAGTGGCAAACTAACTAAAGGCAACAGTAGAGTGTACAGTAGCTGTTATGTTCTATTACTCCCTTTTATTTACATCTTTCAATTTTTCTCACTATTTCATTTACCTCTCAGATCCTTTACTTGATCTCGGATGTCCTCGTGGGACGATCTTGATTGCAGTCTTTTCCAAAAGTAGAAGTAGCACGTGGTGCTCTCCTGGTCGGGAGAGTCCCCCGTGGTGATCCTACCCTCAGTCAACCACCCCAAGGTCAATGACAGACGTAACGGTGACTACGGCACGCGCGATAAACGCACAGGTAGCTAGCTCGTACTGGCACGCGGTCAGTCGTTTCCGTTAACGGGTGCGCCCAAAGCACAGCACGGAACCAGGGCAGAGCCCTCTCAGTAACAGGGGTCCAACCCCTCCACAGTAACCAAACCGGGGCCTTGCCCCTCCACAGTCCGCGCACCCTCGCCTGACTACCCTGGTTTGCCCTAGTGGGCCTAACAAGTCGGTGAAGGAGGCTAGTAGAACCCCGGGGCCCGTGGGGTAGCTAGTACTCTCCTAACACTACTAGCTCTCCTCGGTACTACGTACACGAGGGCCAACAAGTCGGTACAGAGCGGCCAAGCCTAACCCCGGGTCCCTGGGGCGGCTGGCCCCACTCTGCACTAAAACAGGTACAGGTACTTCCCTTGGTACTGCGTACCCAAGAGACAGTACAAACTACATCTCAGTTCCATTCCTTTTCTTTCCAGGAGTTCCACTCCTAATTCCCCGTAGGGTTCCAGCCCTTTATCTCAGAACATCATATGTTTCACTTTCCAGATTCACGTTCTCAATTTCCATGATCTCAAACATGTTTCTTTGTTCATAACAGGCAGCTATTAATTAATTTCACAGGCAGCTTATATATTCCTTTCCATTTTTCCAAGACTGCAGTAATATACATTCCACTAGTTTTTCCATCCTAGGATTCATGCCATATCCTAGGATCTATCATACAATCTAGTTTTCCGGCCCTAGGATTCATGCAACACCTAGGAGCTATCATTCCATACATTTCTCATTCCTAGGATTCATGCAATGCCCTAGGTTCTAGTTATGGTTCCATACTTTAACAGATTTTATTAATACTTAAAACCACTCTACCAGGTACAACGGAAGTAATGGGGGCGTGGTCGGGAATCCCGCGCGCCTCCGCGACTCTCAAGACTGCAACCAAACGAGGTCCTATCACAAGGATCAAACACAAGTAGAGTCTCAAAATAGTGTATAGCTACTGTAGGCGGGTAGAGGAATAAATTCTGAAACGAACGCAACTCGAATCGCGGAAAACGGAGCCCAAACGGGCCTTAAACGGGTCGAGAAAGACAATACTGTGCAAAATCAGACGTCTGGAACTCCTTCCAGACGTCTTAAACGGTGGATCAGAGAATTACCTGTTCGGCTTGGTTCCCCGGACGTCCAGAAGTCTGTGGGGACGTCTCTCCTAGATCCCAGACGTCCGATGGTCTCTCCGGACGTCTGGAGGTCACTCCCGCCGTCTGGTACAACTTCCAGACGTCTGATTCGCAAAGGATGACGAATCCGAACACCTGCGCACAGCCAACCCTCCTCCCTCAGTACGGTCAGTCGACAAAAAGGAGGAGAAAGCGGAACTCACCTTTCAGACGTCTGTATGATCTCACAGACGTCGACCTTGCCGTCTGGATATCAATCCAGACGTCTTATTCTGGAAATTTTTCCAGAACCAGAACCTTGCTCGGCCTCCGCTCGCGACGCCGCCCGCGTCGCACCTCGCGCATCCGCTGCTCCGCCCGCAGCAGGTCCCTCTCCGCGACGCTCTGCGCCCCCTGCGCCCTCCGCCGGCCGGCCAAGCCGCTCCCGGCGAGCTCGCCCTCACGGCAGAGCCCTGCCCTCGCACGCCGCAGCTCCTCTGCGCCTACTGCGGCCGCCGCTGCCGCTGCGCCCTCGCGTCCGCTCGCTCTCGCGCACAGGTAGGAGAGAAGGAGGAGGATGGTGGAGACGGGAGGGGAGGCGCGCCCCCCCCCTTTTAACGCCGCGCGGAGAGGAGAGAGAGACGGTCGCAGTTGCCTGCAGCCGCAGAGGAGATGCAGGATCGCAGGTCTGCGCGCACAGGCGCGTAGACGAATATCCCGTGCGAGCATAACTGTTCGCCAGACATCTGTAAACTATCCCGGACGTCTGGTCAGACGTCCGGATGTGATCCCAGACGTCTTTACAGACGTCTGGGCCACCTCCCAGACGTCTTAAAAGACGTCTGGGGCACGCGCTCGTTACACATACATTGAAGGAGAGGATGAGTTTAGCAGGTGTTGGACCCAATCAAGACACCCAGAATATTGGGTGACTGTAAAGGTTCGGGGCGGATGGACCCCTTGATAAGAAAGTCGTCCACCTGAGAATTACCTGGGCAGCCAGAGAGGGTGAGTCCCGCGAATACCCCTACACGGTAGAGCGCCCCCACGGGTTACAGGATTTCCCCCACCCGACCTCTCTTGTCACTGAGATTCCAGGCAGACCAGAATGGGGACCTTGACCTCTTAAGTCTACCACTTTTAGTTAGGATCAAGGTGCTTAGGGTTTTCACTTGAACCTTTATCCTTTTGAGTGCAAAGAGTGACATAAGTTCAAGGTTGGTTGACCCAAGGGGTCAACTTCACCTACTGGTTCCTTTGAGAGCATATTAGGCCTTGCCTTTTTAGGGTTCAAGTGTTTTTAAGAGCCAAATTGGTTAGGGTTTCTCTGAGTAAGTGTTTTCAGACAATGGCTTGGGCACACCTCTTTTAGGAATATTCCATTCTTGCTTAGAAAAGTGTGTCTCTAAAACCATAGCTTTGAACCTTATATTGGCTCTACTTGGTTCAGTTAGTTGCCTTTGGGTAATTAGGGCTCAAGCAAGAAGGTTTTCACCCTAAATACCTTTAATGGATGTACAGATAAAATATGTTGAAATTGAAAAATAGGCAACTTTGTGTTTTACTAAGTATAGAAGACAGGTTGTTCCTAGATAGCTTTTTCTTTCTTTTTCTTCCTCTTAAGAATTTAGGAGGTTAAATGAGAGGATAGAAAATTACGTGTCCTTGGTGTGGTTGTTGTGCGGCTGCTTGTTTTCCTCTTGATTTTCTGTGCCTGCACAACAAAAAAGAAGAGATTAGTCAATAGAAACTAAAAATTGTGAATTAATAGCTTCTAGAGTAGCCGTTGCTCCCCGACAACGGCGCCAAAAACTGGTCGCTGTCTTTTATCGTTATAGTTATTACAGTCATTGTAGTATGTGACAAAAACAGTTATCAGTCTAATATTATTTATTACTCGGAATTAAAAGTTTCCTGAGGTCGAACTCAGGGAGCAAACTAAAATTTTAGAAGCATATAAATTCACACTATGTATATAAGGTTTTACAAAAAATTAAGACAGAGGGAGAAAAAGAAGGGGTGATTGGCTTTTTCTTCTTCTCTTTCTTCAGCCGGCTCTCTTCCTTGTTCTTCTTTCTTCCTTTTCTTCTTCTCTGCTTCTGCAGTTCCTCTTTCACTTTTCTTTCTTCTACTCTTCTTTCTTCTTCTTCAGCCTGCCTTCTTCTTTCTATCTTCAGCTTCTTTCTTCTCCTCTGCGGCAGCTAAGTGTCTTCTTATCTTTTCTTTCTTTTCTTCTTCTCTGATTCTCTCTTTTGTCTTCTTTCTTCTTTCTTTTCTTCTTCTTTGATTCTCGCTTCTGTCTTCTTCTTCTTTCTTCTTTTTCAGCAGCTGCGGTTCCTCTTTCTTCTTCTTCTTCTTTCCTCTCTTGCTGCTGACTCTCCTTTCTCACCGACGTTTAATTCAGCTCTCAAATGACTTAACTGCTCGGTTGCTACAGTGCAGCTCCTCCTCTTCTTCTTCAGCTTCGTTCCTTCCTTTCTTCTTCTTTCGCCTGCTTCTTCCTTCTTCTTCCCTTTTCCTTGCGGCTAAGTCCTGCCTGCTGCTTCTCTTCTTCTTTCTTCCTTCCTACTCACACACGCAAACATCAACGCAAAACCTACCCTACCCCTTCCCCACGTCTCTCTCTCTCTCTGGATCTCTCTTTAGGAAGCTCTCCCAGAGCCGGGTAATCGGGTCGGGTCGCATGCTCGGGTCCAGGCGCACCGACGTGGGTGGTGCGCGAGGAGTGCACAGGCAAGATAGTCAGGTCGGGTCACCAAGTCCGCGTGGGCAGTGCCGCGGACGAGGCGTGTGAATAGGTGAGGGACCTCAGCCCTGTGTGACTTGAGGCGAATAGCCTCAGTCACTTTTTCCTTTTACACTGGTGCGAGCGCGCGTCGGCTTCTGAGGTGGGACTAAAGTCCCACCTGCATCTTCGTGCATCTGCAGGAGGAAGGCTCGACCAATTGAGGCAGCGGCAGAGACCTTCGACCCCAATTACGAGCCCGAGTGTGTGCGTGAGGGTGTTTCGCAGCTGCTGGACCTGGGGGCCTGGGGTGCTACAGCCTGGAGCAGCTTGCGAAGCAGCTTCAACCTGCGCGTCAATGGCGGCGAGCCCCTGGAACCTGAAGGCACTAAAACGGCCTCGCGACCATGTTAAAAAACTCAGGGAGCTTCGCCAAAGTGCGGCGAGTGTGCAGAGGTGGTCGGCAAGGCATGGTAATGCCTGTGGGAGAGTGCCTAGGGTTTACTGTGGCCGTGGAGTTGGGTGTGTTTGGGGGGCGAATGCAGAGGTGTTGGCGGCCAATGGAGATGGGGAAACTGATCAGGGAGTGATGGTGGAGCTTCTGGGCTTGTCGGCGAGGGGTGGAAAGGTCTGTGGAAGTGGGGCGATCTCGCCGGAGATGATGGCCGGAGGTGGAGCAGATGAAGGTGGTCGTGGCAGTCGAGGGGTTTAAAATATTAATTCAAGAGGGGAAAAGTGAGAGGAGAGTAAGGAGAAAATTTATGCCTACTTAGTCGACGAAGGGGGAGAGGGAGACTGCCCGACGTGTGCCTGCCGGAGCTGAGGACGAAGGTGCCCAGGGGAGGTGTGACGGCGACGAGGAAGAGATCTGAGGACGCCAGCTGGTGCGGCCTGGCATGGGACGACGAGGAAGAGTGGGCTCTGCCGCAGGTATGGAAACAGAGCAACGAGGAGAAGGATGAGAGTTCGCCAGAAGCTAGGGCAATCTGACCGGAGAGAGGGGAGACGAAAGAGAGGGGTTTTCTCCGCCAGAAATAGTTTGAAGAGGACGGCAGCCCCTGCCGCTCCTTATAAAGGTATTGGCGAGGGGAGAGTCTCGAGATGGCGGCGTGGAGGGCTCGTCGAAGCATGGCCGGAAAGCCGACCCATTCCTTTCGTGCGTTCGCACGAAAGGCATGGACGGCTGCAGGGCAAGGGAGGGGGTTCCTGCGAAAGAGGACGACGCAGGGAACCCTCCGCTCATTCTTGAGAGCGGCCCCCTTACCCTGCGCGGCGCCATCCTCCACGCAAGGTTGCCGGAGGTATGGCGCCTACATGGGGTGGCAGGAGGGACTGTTCTGCAAAGAACGAAGGGGAAGATAGGAGGCTAATTGCAAGGGTTTCAAAAGATAAGGGTCAAAAAGTAATTTAAAATGACCAATTTGTAAAGTCGGTCAAGATGGTCTTCTCTTAAGCTCAAATTTTTATACCAGCCTAATTTGAACCTAAGGATTTTAATGGTGAAATTAGATTTTAGGTTTAACCACATTTAACTGGTCAATTTGTGCAAAGACCCAAATTAAGTGATAAATTGGGCATGGTTCTCAATTTAGGTCAAAATAGGTTGCAAAGGCCAAATTGAAGGTTCTAGACCCTAGGGAATATTTTTCTATGAATTTTAGAGGGTTTAGTTAATTTTTATCCTACCTCAAACCTCGTGAATTAAAGCAGATTTGTTTTAGGGTTACACGATGTCATTTAATTCCTAGAAGTTGCTATAACCCTTTTTAGATCAGATCATCCCACTTCCTTCCTTATTTAGCTTATTTGACCTGTGTTTAGATGCTTAGATACCCTGTTTGTGTACTGCATTGGTAAAATTACAGTTTTACCCCTTATGATTTGTTTATTCTTTGATTTAGAGTTTCTGAATTAGGCCTCTCATTAGGTTTTGTAGGAGATTTTTCACACTTATTTAGATCAAATTGTGCTAGTTAGAGTTTATGATGAGGCTCTCATCACTAGGGCTCAGTGGAGGAGAATAGAAGGGAGAGAGGAGGAAGGCTGTCTGCACGTAGCCAGCGCGTAGATCCAACCGTGCGTACAAAATTTTCAATTTTCAAACTTCTGGGAAGGGGTCCAGACATCTAACCAGACGTTTGACTAACAGTCCAGATGTCTTAAAAGGCTTAGAACAGAACATGTCTTTACAATCACTTTTATGTTGCACTCATGCCAAGCGCATCACTTGATTCCCTCACACTCTTTGTTGGTTGACAACTCCTAATTCCATTTATAGCCACCTATTTCCAAGCCTAATCAGGAAATACTTATCTGGCTAATTATTTGCTTTGAGATAGGCCAAACGCAATCATTCAAAGCACTTAAGCCTAAAACACAAACGAATAGCCTCCAATCTCTTATAGTCATACCTCACTTCCCAATGACTCTCTAATATGATACCATCTCCAAAGATGGGTACTACTTAGCCAATTTGGGGATTGATGCATTAAAGAAGGCAACTTTACAAGGGCATCCATTTAAGCACCTAAAATACCGTGCCATGCAAGACATAAAAAAGCCAAAGAGTTGCTTGGAGGCATCCATCCAAAGACCCCCATAGAAAAAATAATGGATAAAAAAGATATTTACATCCATGGCCCTACAATTACACCTAATTACATTTGTACCCTTGAGTACTTCATATGTACATCTCTATCCCTACAAACCTTCTAACAAAGCATACTTACACCCCCCAACTTAACTTTCCATCGGAAAATATTCCCCTTCTCCTCCCTCAACCCATAGATGTGAGCTCTCTTATCAACCCTCTACATTCGACGACATCCCCTACTCCATTTGTCACCACCTCCCACAACAGCATCAGCAACAAAAGTAGGTCCTCAAAGATCATAAAGAGAAAGCCCCTCCTCCTCCCTGTTGCCCCTCACCTTCTCCTCTCCACAACCACCACATGCCAATATTAAGCAAGTCATCTTAGACTTCAAGTAGCCCCCTCTTGTGTCATCCCTCGATCCAACTCCCCAACAACCACCACCACCATTAACACAACATGAAGAAGTAATTGCAATAGCTGTAGCACTAGAGGAAGAACAAGGAGAATCCTCATATCTCCCCTAGCCTTGGATCATCATCACAAGCAATTATCACTTGCGGTACTTTGAGCTCCTCCAGCATTATGCTAACCTCCTATCAACCTTGGTGACAACCTACTCCCTCCACACCCACATGGAGAAGATGGGCTCCTTGCGGGACCTCATCCTCTCCAGTTGCATAGGAGCAGATCCAACATATGGAATTAGGGGGCCATGGCTCCTTTTTTCAAAATTTCCTTTTTGTGTAAGGCAAGATTCATATTGGCCTCTCCATATATTTGGTACAAAAAATTAAGGCAAGGATAAAAATATTTTAAAATAAACCCTAAACAACACTAATGTGAGGATTTAGAAAACATTGTCATTCTTGGTAATTTCCTTTGTCCTTGCTACGATGTGCTGTCCTTTGTCGTTATTCCCTTGACTCTCCAACCATCTTTAAGATGGTAAGACATAGTTCATTTTTTCAATTTTTTTTCAACCATCCCTAGTTGTCTTTTTCCCCTACTTCCGAGATTCAAAAGTTGATACACACCATCCCATGCATTTGCTTACATTACATAGATATCGTAAAAGTTATTTTTCTTTAATTTATTACAATGACATCATCCCATCAAGTGGGGTGATGGCTACATGGGAGGGGTTAGGGGTGGTGGCTTTGAGGGTGGTGGGGACTGTGAGGGATGGGGAGGGTGGAGAAGGTGGTAGGGTAGAGGATGTTACGGGCAGAGGAGGTGATAGGGACCGAGGTGATGGTTATGGGAGGAGAAAGTTGGGTATCTATTTTTAAAAGTAACTTTGGCATATAATTATATCTCAATTATGGTTAATGTATTGTACCATTAAATATTAATGGAAGGGTATATGTGATAAATATTAAGACCCGTGCTGTTAAGTTTTTTAAGACGTCCGGACTTTAGGTCAGACGTCTAGTAAGACATTTAGACTGAGGGTCAGACGTCTTATAAGACATCTGGACCCATTCCCAGACGCCTGAAAATCGAAAATTTCGTGTACGAGCTTGCGTCTGTGCGCGTGCTCCATGCAGACAGTACACGTCCCCCGTTTTCTTCTTCTTCTCTCTCCTTTTGCCCGACGAAAACCCTAAACCCACACCCTTATATAAGCCCCCTCCTCTCCCTCATTCCACCCCCACTTCCCAGCCACTTCCTCCTTTCTCCAGCGAGAGCAGCAGAGCGAGAACGGCGGAGAGAAGGAGCGACGTGAGAGGAGAAGTGGAGCAGCGTGAGAAGGAGAGGAGAGCAAGCTTGCGAGCTCACCGGTGAGGTCACGGCCTGAGCAGCGTGTGCGCAAGGCGGAGGAGTGCATCGGGGAGGTCCTCCCCGACACTGCTGCAGCTGGAGCAGCAGGCGAGAGGGAACGGCGCGAGAAGGCGGAAGTGGGTTCTGGTTCTGGGATTTTCCCAGAATCAAACGTCTAGAGTGACCACTAGACGACGGTGCAGATGTCTGGAGGTGGTGCCAAACGTTTGAGGAGGAGGCTTCGCGAAGGTATGCCTCCTTTGCGGATACGGCCATGCAGGCCGCTCCGCCGATGCACTGTTTCATGCCGATTTGAGAAGATTTTGGTTGATTCACGCAGGAGTTGCTTCGGGAAGGCGTGGGACACGCCCTCCCACGCACTTCGGACGTCTGGGTGAGGCACCAGACGACGGGAAGCATTTCCAGACGTCTAGAGAGGTGGTCGGACGTCTGGAACTGGGTCCAGACAGTCCAGCGAAGCTCCTGGATGTTTGAGGAGTAGCGTAAAAATTGAGGTATGGCTCTGAACTCTTTTAAGACGTCTGGAAGTTATTCCAGATGTCTGATTTGAGTCAGGAACACTGTTTTTGACCCGTTTAGGATCCATTTGAGATCCGATTTCCGCAATTAAGATACCGATGTTTCTCGTATGATTTCCTCTACTTGTTAGAAGGCTTTCTATACTGTTCTGAGTATTCTCTTGTGATTGATCCTTGTGATAGAACTGGTTTCCATTGCGGGTTTAGGGCTTGCTGAGGCATGTGAGTCTGTTGTTCAAGCCCCCATTACTCCCGGGTTTACTAGTAGAGTGACTTCCCCTTAATTTAATTAAACCTAAATGCATGTGTGGAATGAATGATTAGAACCTAAGATGTGGCATGAATCCTAGGATTAGAAATACTGGAATGTGTGTATTGAATGAATGGATTGCAGTCTGGAATGAGTAGATAGAATGATAATAAATGCCTGTAAATGAATAACAGTTGCCTGCGAAATATGTAGTACTTGTGCTAGTTAATTCTTGAATGTAATTCTTCTGTTGCACACAGAATATGAGCTACATGTATATAATTTGAAAATGGAAAGGTGAATGTTGGAAACACGAGCTATCTGTGAATAAACTGGATATGAAAATATGAATGATAGAATTACAAATTGCATGTGCATAATCTGAGAATGGGAATAGAAATGATGAAACCTAGTATGGAATGACATGAGGAATATGAGCATGAACCCTACAGGGAATTAGTAGTTGAGCTACTGGAAATATATGGAATGGATATGGGAATGCGGTGGGAAATGTGCTACCTCTTGAGTACATGGTACCAAGGGGAGCGTATGCTACCTCTTAGTACAGAGCGGAGCTAGCCGCCCTTGGGTTGGGACCCGGAGTTAGGATTGGCCACTCTGTATTGACTTTTTGGCCCTCGTGTACACTGTACCGGGGAGAGCTACGAGTGTAGGGAGAGAGCTAGTCACCCCACGGGGCCCAGGGTTCATCTAGCCAGCCTACACCGACTTATTAGGCCCACTGGGCAAACCAGGGTAATCAGACGAGGGTGCGCAGACTATGGAGGGGCGAGGCCCCTGTTTGGTTCTTAGGGGCTAGACCCTTGTTACTGAGAGGGCTATGCCATATACTGGTTCCGTGCTGTGCTTTGGGTGCACCCGCTAACGGAAACAACTGACCGCGTGCTAGTGCGGGGTAGCTATCCGTGCGCTTATCGCGCATGCCGTAGTCACCGTTACGTCTGTCCGTGACCTTGGGGTGGTTAACTGGATGTATAACCACCATGGGAGACTCTCCTGGACAGGAGAGCACCATGTGCGACTTCTACTCTTCAGAAAAGACTGCAATCAAGATCGTTCCCACGAGGAACATTCGAGATCAAGAAAGAGACCTGATAAATAAACAAGTGGTGAAAGAAAGAATAATTAGTTAAAGAAAAAAAGAAATTGAAAAACAACAACTACCTGTCTACCTTTACGGCTTTAGTAGTTGGTTGCCACTTTACTCAGCATTTGCTGATGTTTTATACTCATAACCCCTTTTCAGGTCTAGGTGTTGAGCAGCCAGAGCCTACGGCTACAGAGGGTGCTAGGCCCAGTAGAGCCTAGTAGTTATAGCTTTCTGTTGTACTCCTTTTTCAGTTGTAGTGAGTAGTTCCTGCACTTCTGTACTCTTACATTTTGAACATTATATTCCTATACCCGTTTACTTTTTTACTGTTGTGGTGTTGTATACTGTAATAGTTTTACTTCTTTACTGCTGTACTTTTGTTACTGTTAATTGCTTAGCATAGTGAATGTGGTTTACTTTCCTACTTTTTGGTTACTTTCTCGTTGGACGATTGGGTCTTGGGATCAGTCGAGTCGGTCCGATCTCGTGTCCTGTAAGGATTCAGAAACCGGATCGTAACAATAAATAATATAAATTTATAGGGATATAAAAGTAAATATAAGATTTATGAAAGTATAGATATAATTAAATATGATTGTAGTGTCACCAACGTAAATATTTACAAATAAAAAAATCATCAAATTCAATATTAATTTAATACCCTAACATTTGCTATTAATTGACCCCTTCTCCCTCTCACATCTCATCTCACGGGAGCGACAGAGGGAGAGTACAGAGGTGCTCCTCCTCATGCCACTGCCATCCGCCTCAATCCGATCTCCCCTCACTTCCAACTCCCACCATGGCCCTCTCCACCTCCCCCTCCGCCGCCACCTCGGTGGCTCTGCCCCTCCCTCACGCCCTCTTCCAACCTTCCTCCCTCTCCACAAGCCCCTCTCCCGCCCTCCCCCGGCCCTCACGTGCCTCTCCCTTCCCGATTCCCACGACCTTCGGATAGGTAAAGGCGTGAGCTTTGCGGTTCCAAAGAGCGTCGACGTCACCACCCTCGGGAATCTCTGCGTAGACATAGTACTCAGCGTGCCGAAGCTGCCCCCGAGGGACAAAACGGAGAGGAAGGCCTACATGGAGTGCCTCGCGGCCTCTCCCCTCGATAAGGTGCGGAAAAGACTCGAGCTTTTCGTTGCTTTCTGGTGGTTCTTGATGATTGCGTGTTGGTTGCTTTGTCTGGTGATGTGGAAAGGGGGCGTCTTTCTGGAGGAGGAGGACGCTGCTTTGGGTGTTGGGTAATTTTGGGTCTGTGGAGATTTGGTGGGAAAAAGGTCTTCTTTTCTGTTGGATAAGTCGAAAAAATGGTGACTTGGTTTGTGGGTTTGAGGGTGGTTTCGATTTGGCAGTTGGAGGAAAGAAGTGCTGGTTTTTGTAGTCCTGTTTGTACCCAACCATCTGAAAATGCTACTCCTGATATTGGGAGTTTGAATGAGTGTAAGTTTGCATTAATTGAGAGAAAAATGGATATATATGGGAAGATATGGTTGATCAAGTAAAGATATGAGTGAGCAGATTAGAAGGTTGTCAACTTATAATTGAACCTGTGGTTAAAGTCCTGAAGCCATAGATATAGGTATGAGGGAGTAGACTACGAAGGTGTCAAGCTTCCCGTGGGTTTTGTGGGGGTTTGGTGCATTACATGTTGGTGAGTGATTCATTGCTGTGCCTGGTGATGTGGAAAGGGGGTGCCTTTCTGGAGGGGAACACTGTTTTGGCTGTTTGGTAATTTTGGGTCTCTGGAGAATCGGAGGGAGAAGGTCATATTTTGTGTTGGGTAAGTCTAAAAAATGGTGAAAACTTGGTTTATGCGTTTAGGGATGCTTTTTCTTTGCTAGTTTTCTAGTCCTGATTGTGAAACAATTGTATCAATTGCATACAATGTAACTTCGGTGTACCTTTTCAAGAAGTACTAGTTTTGATGGGGGCGGGGGTGCGTTTGGGAGTCCAAACTAGTGTATGTGGCATCTGTTCAAAGACAAATGCGTATCTTATTCTCTTAAAAAAAAAAAGGGTATCATATGGGAAGATATGGTTGCTTTAAGTAAAGATATGAGTGGGCATATCAGAAAGGCGTCGACTGATAATTGTATTTGTAGCAAATATGCGGAAGCCAAAGATGTAGATATAAGTAGATTGGAAAGGTGTCGAACTTCCTGTAGGTTTGATGTATTGCATGCTGGTTGGTGATTAGTTGCTGTATTTGGTGATGTAGAAAGGGAGCACCTTTCTGGAAGTGGATGTCATTTTGGGTGTCAACTGATAATTGTATTTGGGTGAATATGTCGAAGCCGAAGGTGTTGATAAGAGGGAGTAGATTACAAACGTGTCAAGCTACCTATGGGTTTGATGTATTATGTTGGTTGGTGATTTGATGCGATATCTGGTGATGTAGAAAGGGGGCATCTTTCTCAAGGAGGATGTTGTTTTGGGTGCTGTGTAAGTTTGATTTTGTGGAGCTTCAATAGAAAAAACTCTTTTTTCTGTGTTGGGTATACACCTTAAAATGGACACTTTGGTTTATTGGGTTTTATAAATTTTGCTGGTTTCTGTACTGCTATTTGTAGTTTTGATGGTACCCAATCACCTGGAGACGTGTACATTTAATTCTGGGTAATTTTTATTCTACAGAAATTTGGAGGAAGAAGGTCATCTTCTGCGTAGGGTATGTCTAAAAATGGATGACTTGGCTTATTGGTTCTTGTATGTTGTGCTGGTTCTCATACTCCTATTTTTACACCTGATAGTGCCCAGTCATCTGGAACTATTGGTTCAGCAGTGTATGGTATAACTTCCTGGGTTTGACATACCTTCCTGGGAAGCACTTTATTTGATAGGTGAGGGAGTAGGTTTGGGTGTCTGGATGGGTGTACTTTTTGCATTTATTTGGAAAAAAAAAAATCAGTATCATTTTGGAAGTTATGATTGACCAAATGAAGGTATGAGAGATTAGATTAGAAAGCTGTCGCTGATTATTATTTTGTGGCGGGTGCGTTGAAGCTGAAGATGTAGCAGGTGAACCTACAAATATTGCCTCTAGTGTTTTGTGGGGGAGTCAAAAGGGGCATCTGTGTATAAGCAACAACATATTCTATTGATAATATTGGCCTTGAAGTGGATAGGAAGTACTTGCATTTTGGGAAAATGTGATGGGAAGTATATAATCTTAGTAATTCTCTCTGCTACTTGCATTCTTTGCAATTCTTATTGGTGGTGCCTTTTGGCATGGGCTGGTGAGGTATATACATTGAGACAGATGTCAATTGGTTATGTTGTGGAGTCCAAATGGCAGAAAATCACTATTTCTCTGATTATTCATAGAAATGGCAGTTTTTATTTTGCATTTCAGCCTGTATGCAACTATATATTTTGTTCTTTTATCAATTGGATTGTTAAGTGTCATTTTACTCTTAGCAAATATTTAAAATGTGTTTTTCCTTCTCCTGCCATCTGTCATAAGATGTTGCTTCTAAATGAAGGGTCAATGAGTATGGAAAGTACTAACATTATTTTATGCATGGATTTTTTCTTGAAAAATTGCATTTCTGAACTCTTGGTTCATTTTGCTTATTACTGCCATGTGTAGAAATATTGGGAAGCCGGTGGTAATTGCAACTTGGCAATTGCTGCAGCGAGACTAGGGCTTCACTGTGTTGCCCTTGGTCATGTAGGGGATGAAATCTATGGCCACTTCCTCCAAGACGTCCTTCAAGATGAGCATGTTGGTATGGTTACAATAAATGAAGATTCAGAGGCTTCTCTCCTTCAAAGTGCTGAATACGAAACACTTCTGTGTTGGGTATTGGTTGACCCACTCCAAAATCATGGATTTTGTAGGTATGTCACAAATGTGGTCTATCGTCTTTGGTGGTTCTGATTTAATGTCTATTCAGTGTGGCCATTATCTTGTTATTTGAATTAGAATAACATTTCTTTGTCCTTTCTTTCCTTTTTCTTCTTTCGGCAGTCGAGCTGACTTTGGAAAGGAACCTGCATTTAGTTGGATGACAAGATTATCAAAACCAGCAGAGATGGCCATACAGCAATCCAAGATTCTTTTCTGCAATGGTTATGCTTTTGATGAATTATATCCTGCAGTAATAATTTCAGCTTTGGATTGTGCCATGAATGCTGGGACAGCGGTATTTTTTGATCCTGGGCCACGAATAAGGAGCCTTTCCAGAGGAGATCCCAATGAGCAAAGGGCACTTGCACTATTTCTACAACTGAGTGATGTACTTCTTTTAACTGCAGAGGAGGTTTGTTCTTGAACTTTCTCTGTTAAATAGCCACTTTTGTTGAAGTGGTTGGCCATTAAGGTTGTATTACATATTTTTATCTTGCTCTCTCATAACATTGTTGGCAACACCATGCTTTTATATTTTTGGTTTTGGATGGATTTTGGTTGATTATCTTAATGGAGATACATTGAAATGGTAATCACATGAAAATGGACATCAATGAAATTTGCTTGACCGGTTACATGGTATCTAAGTTGGAAGAGATTTCAAAACTAAAACCTGGCCATTCAATAATTTATGCTTGAATTATGAAGATATGTTAAAACTTTACATAATGCTTCTTGAGAAGTCACATTAATGTTGTAGATATTTCGTGGCTTGGAAAAAGGATAGTTCATTAATCTTGAATAGAAGTTAAATATGGATGTTGTTTTAATTTTGCATGCCAAAAAGTTGGATGGGTCTTATAACTGGTCTGGTGGGTCTTCATATGAATTTCAAGGGGGTAAGTCTGGGAACGTTTTGATATATTTAAAGAATTTAAAGTTGGGTGTTTTCTAAGAAAACTTTGCGATAAATTCTCTGACATTTCCTCCCCTGCCCCCCAAACACGCAAACACACACAAGAGAGAGGGAGGGAAGGAGAAACTGTGACATTGATGACACAAAACAGATCTGAAAGAGGGAAAAAAATCCATGTAGTTGCTTGTTACCTCTCTTTGCTTTGTAACTTCACTAGAAAATGCACCCTCCTGTATGTGGTTAATATGCTCATATATCACAGAAGAACATATATCTGCACAGAGTAGGTTGCTGAGCTCATGCTTTTTTTTTTCTTTTCCTTGCTTTTTTGAGATTAGACACCTTAATTATTAGCCATTGGACATAATATGCCATATTAGGCAGGTGGTGTCTCTGTGTACAACTTTCATTTGCTAGTTGGGGTTTTAGATATTCCTACAAGTCTTTATGATTTAGTGGTTGATGATCTCAATAGCCTCTTTCTTATTTCAAAAACTAGGGAGCATATATAAGTTGCTAGTGTTCTTGCCACCTTGACATCTGTGAAAGAAAAGGAACAGTACAAAAGAGTTTCCAATACAAAAGACCATTTCTTTACTCCCTGTGCAGTATTGCACATTGCTTCTCCTCAGTAACGAGCTTCCTAGAATATCCTGGAAAGCTTGAATCTTTTGACGCCATCTGCACAAACTGAGTAGATTATGGAATCTACAACTAATAACCACATAGTTGCACACAACTCTTTGTGATTTATCTTTTTTAAGAAAAATGTTTCTTTCTGCCTCTCTTTCTCTCTTGCCTTCAGTAGAATTTGGCAAGTATTTTAATTTTTTTGCATCTTTAACATCTCTACTCTTTGCCAGATTGAGACCTTGACTGGAATCCAGAACCCTGTTCACGCAGGTCGTGAGTTGATCAAGAGAGGAACCCGAACCAAATGGGTTATTGTCAAAATGGGTTCAAAAGGATCCATCCTGGTTACCAGGTCCAGTGTTTCTGCTGCGCCTGCATTTAAGGTAATTATTATTTAATTTCTGCGGAGGAATTTCAAAATCATTGTTTTAAATTTCTTGGTATTATTTCAGTGATTCCAGCTTCCAAGTTCCAGCCATGAAAAGGATGTCCTTAGGCCTTACGTACTGGAATACATACTCTAATAAATTGCTATTCTTCCAACATCCTCTTCTATATTAGGAAAAAGAAATGGACAAATGCTCATGCTTACGCAGGATGCAGTTGGCTTTTTGTGAGCATAATAGTTAAAACGAAGTCTCCCTAATCCCTCTAAAATAGCATGTGTAATCCATCTTTCCTTTTTTTTTTTCTGTGAGAAGGAAACAGATGAAATGAAATTTCTCAGGATCTTTGACCAAAATCACTCCAGAAACAATTTTATACATTTTCTTTGGGTGAAGAAAGCAGTTTCTCGTAACACGGTTTCATCTACAAAGACCTAAATCAGATGCATCTTGGAAGCTATTAGAAGCCTGTTTCAGTTTATGACTTTTCGGATAAAATTTATAAGCTGTTTTGAATACCTAATCCAAGTACCTTGTTACTTTTCGAATTTCGGGGTTTTATTTGCTGTTCTAATTGTCATCAGGTTGATGTCCTTGATACTGTGGGTTGTGGAGACAGTTTCACTGCTGCAATTGCATTTGGTTTTTTGGATAACTTGCCTGCCGTGAACACACTGACTCTAGCCAATGCTGTGGGTGCTGCAACTGCAACTGGCTGTGGGGCTGGTCGAAATGTTGCCAAGCTGGACAAGGTCTTGGAACTACTGGGTCTCTCAAATCTAAATGAGGATGACAAAACATGGACAACTTTATTACAGGAAAACCTGGATTGTGAAGAAGCTACTCTTCTTTCCAGATTTGTCATCAATGGCAGCATTGATAAGCTCACTCGCATACCTTCTGCGAAGGTGATCTCCGAACTTGTTCCTAAACTTGAGAGCTTTAGAAGAAATGCCGTATTGAAAGTTAATCACCCCCACACGAAAAACGATACCGCCACATCGATTTGATCAGGTACTTGTCTATAATTTTTTGTCTAGTATCTTGACGTGAGAAGGGGCCTGAGCAATTTGCTCAACTCAGCCTTGTAGCTTATCAATTTTCCTAGCAATCAACTTAGCTGCAACTCTCAGTGGATGTGATTTGTTGGCAGCCATAGAATGTATTCTCTATCTGGAAAATGGTAATTGCTGCTATTAGAGAATTTGGAATTAGAATTTTATTAAAATGAGAATTGTTGAAAAGGTAAAATCCTAACTTCTCTTTATATAGAGATGAGACTACAAGCAATCTCAATCCTAATCCTATTAACGAAACATAGAAACAAACTCCATATGCATCAATCCTAATCAAATCAAATCAAATCAAATATCTAAAAATAGAAAGAGATAAAACATAACTCTTAGCTAATCCTAAATTGATCTTTTCTAAATTCTCTAACAGCTGCTGCTCAACAGAGGCTCTCTTGATTCTTTTTGTTGTTTTCCATGGTTTTATATGTGTTGCTACTTATATCATTGAAGCCTCCAATGTTTGACTGATTTGAGAGATACCGATTTTGAAGGCTAGTTAGCACTTCCTTGTCTGCTGGAGGTCCTTTTTACTAGCGATCATGCACACTAATTTCCTAGGTAATGCAGGAATGGAGATCTGAATCTAGGTCTTTCCTGCCAAGATCAGAAGTCTCCGTTGTTCGACTAAATTTGCAAATGCTATGTTGAAACATAATGTGAGATGCCAATGCAAGTGCATGTTCTGCCTGAAACTTTGCTCCTTGTCGACAGTACTCTGCAAGCCTTCCCACCTTTCTTGCAGCTCGGCCACCATGTCTCCGACTTGCTCCACAATCCTCCCAACTAGAACCGACACTTATTGGGAAGGTACTCCTTGAGAATGTATCTTTTGCTCCTTGCATGTCATTGCCGCTCCAATTTTGCCACTCCATTGTATCACTTAGATTCCCATCTACAATGCTGAGAGGGGTGTGCATGAAGGTAGGCATGAAAAGAAGAATTTTAATGCCATGGTTTTTTTTTTATTTTTGACATCCAGAGGAGAATGACAATGATGATGATGGCTATGATGACAGTATGAGCTTTCAGCAGATGAACTGTATGTTTCCCCATGGTATTGGGACTTAAATAATTTGTATGTTGCAATTGTACAGGTGGGTCAAAAAGATGTTTAGATTGAGAAAGGTACCATAACAAATCACAATTATACAAAAAGAATGCAGCATGGTTATCTTTACTACTTTATCTTGAAAACGGTTAACAGTAGTTTATTGATTAATTTGCAGCTACATTAGTCATTGTATCTTGAAAGAAGAAATGGAAACGAACCCATCCATGTACACATCTCAATGAGTAGATTCTCCACTTTCTTGTCCACACAACGTTGACATTGGTATGCTTGGCATTGATGTTATAACATCATCAATGTTTGAGGATGCTATGTTATCTATATTGCATCTATAGCATCAATGTTATAGCATTGATACTGTAATTCTACGGATCGTAGCATCAATATTGGCACTGATGCTGCAGTACTCATACATAATAGTGATGTGGTGTTGGTAACATCTATGCTGCAACACTGGAACATGAAAGGTGCAATTTTGCAATGCTATGATGTACTAACTCCACAACCCCCCCCCCCCCCCCCCCCCCCCCCCCCACAGAAAGGGTACTTTTCTACAAGCTGCATGCTCCCTCCCCCTCTCGTTCCGCTCTTCACCCCGCTCCAGAGAAAAAACCCTACTATGTCACGGGGCCTCGATCGGCCATCCTTGGCTGATTGCCCCGCTCCTCCCCTCCTCACCAAACCTTCCTCTCCAACATGCAGGTCTTGGCAGTTGGGCCTTGCCCGGTGTTGCTTGCCTCAACATGTGGCGAAAGGTCGGGTTTGTGATAGCAGTGTGGTTGAGCGGTGGTGGCGACGTGATCGTATGCGGTCGGTGGTCGATCGATTTAGCTAGGTTCTCTGTCGGATTGGTCAGTCCTTTTTTCTTGTCTTTTTGTTTTGTTCTCTGGGATCACATGTGACCTTGTGTCTATTACGATCGAGATATTTTGACTACAGTGAATTGTCGATTAATTCAGTCTTCTTATTAGTGCAATTCTTTGAAATTTTATCTCATTTGCTCTCTTTCTTGTCTTGAGGGAGTTTGACTGATTCCCATCCTCGACACGTTTCTTTTTATTATTTTTTTTGTTTCTTATCTTTTCGCTTCTTTATTTTGATTTTTTCCTCGTTTCTACGGGATGGAATCTTTCCCCTTTGAACGTGTTAGGTTTCTTATTCTCTTCCTTTCATGGGGGTGTATTCTTATAGATCTAATTCTATCCTTTTTTAATGGGATGTTATTCACCTTGAGAAAAAAGGAAAAAAAAAAAAAAAAAACCCCCCCCACCTCTCTTTCCCTCTACTTTATTTTTCTCACCAACTTGTTCAAAAGAAATGGGAAATGCTGGTGATTATTGTGCAAACCACATGGTGCTCCAACAGTGGTTCACGCCTATGTTGGAGGCCCAAAGCTCCCAAAGTAGCAGTGCTATATAAGACTGGATTGTTTGTAGTTCGTCATGTACGTTGACATGGTGTTGGGGAGTTTCCGTAGGAGTTGGAGAGGGCAATCACGTACTTTTATTAGTCTAACCAATTCTATAATAGTTCTGGAAGAAGATTGAAATAAGTAAGTGATTTTATCTGTTGGATATAGATCAGAGCATTATCAAAGAAATACGAAATAAGAAACTTTTAAAAGAGAAGATAAGAGCAATGAAGATAGGGAGTCCGTTTGTACATATATTAAGAAACAGAAGTAAACAAGTTTTCTTGCTTTTTCCCACAAATTGCTTCCCTTATGGTAGGAAAATTGATTTATACGTGAGGAGACGTGAGAAAAAAGATACAAATATCAGGAAAATAGTGGAAAATCTTCGTTAAAGGGAAAAATGTTTCCTTCGCTCTACGTTCCTTTATTTTCGAGTGCACCAGTTGGGGTTGTTTAGCTGAGTTTCCGATGTCCCAAACAGGATTCCTCGTATTTGTAATCAGAAATTAGTGTGTGCTTGGAATCATTTTGGTAAGAAAAATAAGTTTGTGGAATAAATTAAATGATTAAAATAAATTGTAAAATAAATAAATTAATCTGTTTGAATGTTTAATTAGGTTAAAGTTATTATATAAAGAAAATAGAATAATTTTACCTCAAATTAAATTTACTTAACAAAGAGGTAAATAGAAGTTAGATTAAGTGATGAATTAAATATTTAATCTATCAATTAAATATAACCTAATGACTACGTAAAGGTGTAACAGAACATTGCATAACGTTGAGCAATTCAAAGGAGCCTTACCTTTTTCATTACATTTTATCATCTAGGAAGAATAGGGAGTGACGTATCCTTTTTACAATGTATATTACAAAATGCATTGTCAATTGAAACTTTTATGGTAGGATATTTGATTCAAATGTAATCACAAGCTAACGTAAGAAATTGTTGATTCAATTTCTCCTTAAAAGATGTATGTTTGGGAAAGATAGGTACTTTTGAATTTTATTAATTTTTTATGAATAATACAAGTGAAATTCTCACTCTTTCTTTTCCCATATTGCGTTCTAAAAAATTCCTTGCGCAACCCAAGCATTTATAGGCTACGTGACCTTAGGTCGTGGGTATCGTGGGGGTCATACCACAATTCCATAATCAAATCATAAAAGAGAGGATATTTCGTAACTGTCAAACGGTTAGTTGGCGTAATAATCAGCCTAACAACCCATACGTTTCACCTTCAGTCAATCAGATCTGTTGATGGGTTGATGATCCACTAGTTTGCCGAGTTGCTGGACCCAATTGGATCCATCAAGATGTTCGATAGTCAGATTTGCTAAGATGTTGAATATCAGATCCACCAGAATGCCTAAGTTGTCGGATCCATCAAGATGTGGACTCAAGTCAAGAAGTTTATTTTCAGATCAGATTTTTCTTCAATAATTATAAAAACATTTCTTTATATTTTACCATTCTAGAGTAATTTTTATACAGGTAAAATAATCTTTGTTTATATTGTCTAATATTAGATTAGAAAAAATATACTTATGGATGTTAGATTAAAAAAGTATATGTAATACGTAATAGAGGGAGACAGAACAGTGGCTATGGGAGGAAGATATGATTCACTACTTGTCATTGCTCAAATTGAAATTATTATCTTGGAGTAAGTAGTAAGTTAACAATATCCCATCTCATAAAACGTCTTGTCAACCAATCATCCAAACCCCGATATGACAAAGGATGCTCGGGCAACTAAATCATACCAAAAAGAATGTTTCCGGTCACGTCCGTTTATTTTGATTATTGAATTTAAGATTAGAAACTCGATAATCAAATAAAACATCCCATCCCTTTCTCATCATTCCCATGGCACTGGATATATTACAGGATACGGATCCTCTTCATTTTCTTTTAGCCAAAAAGGAGCCATTTTACTTTATCATACCAAAATAGCCCCCTGGAGATCTTCTAATCGCATCCATCCCCTAACTGGGAAGTTACTCACGTTTGCATCGATCTCTCCATTCTCGTATTGGAAAGATATCCACGTCGTTGTTACTCCGATGGAATATTTACACTTATATGCCTGTAAATTCCTGATTTATACATTTGGCCCTGAGTTCTTTACATTTATGCATAAACTCCCTATAAGATCGATACCTTTCACATAAATGCCCCTGAATCAAGATCAAGAAAAAATTTACTATTTTTGATGCAATAGGGTCAAAATAAATAATTTTCCCTTGATATCCTAATGCTCGAACTAGTATTTTATTTTTTTGCATTTCATTGTCTTACCCAGGAAATACATACTAAGGGAGGTGTTTGGTTGCGGATTAAGTATTTAACGCGTCACTTAACCCACCTTTTATTTACCTTAGGTTAAGTGGACTTAACCTAGAATAAATTATTTTATCATTTCTATAGAATAACTTTAATCCATCAAAATGTCCAAATAAATTAACTCACTTATTCCATCATTTATTCAACTCCTTCAACTTATTCCACAAATTTATTCTTCTAACCAAACGAGGCCTAAATCTCAAACTTTAGATGCGTGCTCATACCTTAATTCTAACCTTCCTACAAGCTAGTTCATGCATGCTTAATTTCTAAGATCGTATTGTTGGAGGGTATAAATATAAAATTAAGCAACTATCTTGAGTACATCTATATAGATATGATTAACACAAGGACATACATGTGATATCAAATTCTTTTAGGAACATATGTGATATATGTAAAGAGTAATCTCTATCAACAAGATAATTAATCAGAAGAAAATGGGATGGAGTCAGCGTTCCATAATGCCAAAAAAAAAAAAAATAGATTTGATTTCATGATAGCAAAATGATATTACTTTTGATGGCTAGCTTTCTTAACCTTGAAAGTGGGGATAAAATCTCATCATATTTCAAAGGTTTCTTAGAGTTCTTATAAGTCCTGTTTGATGAGGGCAATAAATTTATGGAATAAGTAAAAGAATAAAAATGAGTGAAATAAATGGTAGAATAAGTGAGTTAATCTGTTTGGACATTTTAACGGGTTAAAGTTATTCCACAAAAAAGATAGAATAACTTTACCTTAAAGTAAATCTACTTAACGTGACGTAAATAAAAGACATGTTAAGTGATGGATTAAATATTTAATCTGATGTAAATCCACTTAACCTGTCAATCAAACACTTCCATAGTGTAGATATTTACAAGAAAGCCTTCATTTTTTATGACCCTGATATTTGGGCACGGAGTTTAGGAAAGCACTTAAATGTTGATTCAGGTTTCACACGTAGGAGAGGTTGTCAAATCAAGATTTATCCTTCTTCGAAGATGGTTCGAATTACCCCCCGTAGCATAAAACGTAAGGGTTAAATCCACTTTCACATACACAAACCTATCTTTTCTAACCCATAATACAAGGGAATTTGCCTTGATTGGAAAGTGATTGAATTGGTCTAACCCACGGTATATTTTCAACTATAAAATATATAAAAATATATCATTAGATGTTCTTTGTAACATGTCAATGTGGTACATCAATTTGTATCGATAGAAATTAATTTTAGATGATTTTATATTAGTACAAAATGATCTAATGTAAAATGTTGAACATGTTATAAAATAATTCAACTTCTATATTTTGATACCTGCATCCATTTTCAACAGCCCAATCAAGAAGATACCTTAGATTTTAAGATCTACTTTGATAAGAGGGATAACTAATCAAAATAGAGATTAACCTTATTTGATGGGATGGATATTTTGACCTAGGTTAAGAGAATTTAATCTTAGATAAATTATTCTAGGATTGACGTGGGATAATTTTTTTTTATGGATTATTCCATATATTTTCACAGATTAACCAAGAATCTTTCAAAATAGTCATATGTTAATCCACCAAAATAAATTTTAAGACTTTCAAACAAAAATGAAAATAATCTAACTATAAAAAAATTATCCCATAAAACATATTCCTCCATCCAAACTAACTCTAACACTATACACCCAAATCCCCAAAATGCCCCTCTTATTCCAATCTAACTCCCCTTGCCCTAACCCTAACCGGCTCTCCCCGCTTTACCCCTCTCCTCCACCCAAAAGACTTCCTGCCCGGACACAATCCACCATTTTCTTGCCCCTCCAATTCGAGTTTTTTCCCACCTCCACCTGCTAATCCCCCGCCAAACTGCAACGCCATCCTTCCACCTTCGCCCGCTTCAAATAAAGGTACGACCTTTCTCGCCTTTGCTGCTCCGCCAAACCCCCTCGATCGCACCTCCCGCTGCGCCCGATCTTTCTTTCGATCTGGATCGCTGTTCCCCGAGGTTGGTTCTTGTCCTTATGTCGAGATTCATAGAAAAGACGGCTCCTTTTCTCGATTTGGAATGGTTGGTGTGATATAAACTGTTATGAATATCACGTGTTCTTGCTATGGTTTCAGTTTGGTTCGAAAAAGGATGCGACTTTGATGGACAAAAATCAGATACCCACTTCACCAAACTCCTGTTTTGCCATTATATCAGGCTTTATTTGAATCTGGTGATCCTTTTTTCCGATGCATTGTGTGTGATTTTGATGGATGAATTCTGCACCTTGTGTTGCTTTTGGACCTCCCAGTAGTGACTGTTGGCCTCTTTGAGCTGCCTCTTAATGTCAAACCAAGACCTCATACTTGGGAGAGATCGTGAATTGGCACTCGGGCAGAGCCACATGATCCCCGATGGTCCGCACCACCATGTGTTCGGCGACGGTTACGCCCGTGATAACAACATCCTCAGCCTCCAGCCCCATGCCATCGACTTCACGTTGGTGCACCCCTTCGATGGTGACCTGGTGCCTGGGCACCGCACCACCCACCTTCACATTGAAGACAACCTCAACAGCGAGCTGGCTTTGGGGCCCACCCACGATCTCGACAATTCGGAGGGTCTCGAGACAGAGGAGACATTTCAAAGTCACAAAGGCAGCATTGCTGAAGCATCCGATGCGTTAACCAACCGGCACGGGCTCGTGATGCAGCAGCCAGGGCTTGACATGGTTACTGATCAATCAGAATTACCTGCTCCAGCATCCCAGGCTCTCGTCGAGATGCCCAAGTCTGGAATTGTAGTGGGGCAGGAGTTCCCTGATGTCATGAGCTGCAGAAGAGCTGTCCGGAGCGCCGCCATCGCGGGGCGGTTCGAGATACAGACTGTGAAGTCGGACAAAACACGGTTCACGGCCAAGTGTGGAAGTGAGGGTTGCCCCTGGCGTGTGCATGCCGCAAAGCTACCTGGGGTTCCTACGTTCACCATCCGCACCATTGTCGACAATCACACTTGCTCCAGGATCACACATCCTGGTCATCAACAAGCATCAGTTGAATGGGTCGCAAGAGCTATCGAAGAGAGCCCCTTCGAGAACCCAAACAACAAGCCCAAGGACATACTCGAGGAAATCCACAAGGTTCATGGAATCACGCTGACCTACAAGCAAGCATGGAGGGGAAAGGATAGGGTCATGGCTTCTATAAGAGGGTCCCTCGAAGAGGATTACCGCCTTTTGCCGCAATATTGCGAGCAAATTAAGAGAACGAACCCGGGGAGCATTGCGAATGTCTATGGAAATGACGGGGACAATTGCTTCCGCTGCCTATTCATCTCGTATTATGCCTCGATCTATGGGTTTATCAATGCTTGTTGCCCTCTCATAGCGCTAAGCAGGATGCTTTTGAAGAGCAAGTATCCGGGGACCCTGTTGCTTGCAACCGGTTTCGATGGCAATGGTGATATCTTCCCTCTGGCCTTCGGAATTGTCGATGAGGAGATCGAGGAGAATTGGATATGGTTCTTGTCAGAACTGCACAATCTTCTCGAAAGCAACACAGAGAACATGCCACGGCTTACAATATTGTCGGATAGGCAGAAAGGGATTGTGGATGGGGTGGATTTTAATTTCCCAACTGCATTCCATGGTTACTGTATGCATCATCTCATGGAGACATTCCAAAAACAGTTCAACAATTCCATGCTGGTAAACCTTCTTGGGGAAGCTGCTCAGGCACTCACAGTTTTCGAGTTCGAAGCCAAGATACAGCAGATTGAGGAGATCTCACAAGAAGCAGCCTTTTGGGTCAGGCGTATTAACCCACGCCTTTGGGCAACTGCTTACTTTGAGGGTACTCAATTCGGACATCTGACGGCAAACATGTTGGAATCATTGACCAACTGGATTCTCGAAGTTTCTGGTCTCCCAATTATTCAGATGATGGAGTCTATCCGGAGGCAGCTAATGACCTGGTTCAATGAGCGAAGAGAAGCGAGCATGCAATGGTTGACTGTTCTTGTGCCTTCTGCGGAATCCCGCACATCTGAAGCTTTGGAATGTGCCCAGAGCCTATCAGTTGTCCGTGTGAATGAGGCAGAGTTCCAAGTCACGTCTGGTGTGGATCAACCGATGGTTGTCGACATACGCAATCGGTGCTGCTTGTGCCGTGGTTGGCAACTTTACGGTTTGCCTTGCGCTCATGCTGTTGCTGCACTTCTCTCATGCCGCCAGAATGTTCACCGGTTTTCTGAGAAGTGTTTTACGGTTGCTGCATATCGCAAAGCATACTCGCAAACGATACATCCGGTTCCCGACAGGAGTCAGTGGAAGGAGTTGTCAGATTCTGCTCCAAATGGAACTGACAGTGTTCAAGTGGTTATATGTCCACCGAAGTCGCTTAAGCCGGCTGGGAAGCCGAGGAAGAAGAGGGTTCAAGCAGAGGACCGTGACCGGGGTAAGAGAGTCGTACACTGCAGCAGATGCAACCAGACTGGTCATTTTAGAACAACTTGCGCAGCTCCAGAATAGGTCCTGCAGGATTTTGTTTTAGAAAGAATTTTCTCATGAAAAGTAGGGCTCTTTTTTTCTTAGTCATACAAACCTCTCAATAGTAGTCTTTTCTTAAGTAAACAGATGCTTCCAGGGATTAATTTGGGTTCTGAATGGCATAAATTGGTCTCTATTGATATAAATGACTTGAAGTTTGGTAGATTGTGATACACATCATGCAGTGGTTAGTACAAATTACAAAATGGCTTGCTCTCTGGTAGTATATCCCTGGGGATAAGTACCTCAAAAGCTCTCCACTAGTAATGTTGCTTGAAAAATTAAACTAACAATACTCTATTACATGCATATATTTAATAAACATATTTACAGTTTGATATACCTCTTGCCAAGTTGCCAACTATAATGTAGATAATGTGGGTATAGATAGGACATGTTATCACAAAGACTTGCATGGATCTTGACTGGAAGTCCACTTACCTAGGCAATCACACAGTAACCACCTTCTCTTTAATTACCTCCTCAACCATGAGGTTCACAGTTTAAGTCTCTCGCTAATGGCAAGTGAGATGGCTGTTAACTATGTATAGAAAATGCTTAATATATGTTTATTAGGAGTTATGCTCAGGAAGGGATGTGGGGACAGATTGAAGTGCAGAGTGCTAGGAGGAAAATTTTACAAGGTGGCATGTTGTATCAGTTAAGTGGGTTTGTATTGAAATAAGAACCTTTCTTCCTGTATATAGTTCTGCTTGCATGCAGATGTGGCCTCCCTATGACATGTTGGTGAGGCTTTTCTTGCTTAAATGCATGTGTAATATCTAGACTATTGGAATTAAGATGTTTCTTGTTGTGAATAGGCTCTTTTTCTCATGCAAAATCTGGAGTAGCGGTTTTCTCATTTCTCTGTAGATGGTATCCAAGGATTGGACTATTTAATTTCTGAATGGCATCTTTCTTAATTGATATAGATAATATTGAGGGATCTTGATGTTCTGATTCTGGGTCAATATTAAGAATATTATATATTTTTAAGTCATTTGTTTGTCAGGAATTTCAGCCTCGTCCATTTACTTGTCTTCCAATCCTGGATTTTGGTTTGGAAAAGCTAACCTTAAAATCTTGTTGGTTTTGAGCAAATAAACATAAAACAACCACCGAAAAATGCTCAAGTGCAAGTTATCAAGCAGTAGTTCTTAATTCTTATTACTCATTCCTCACTTTCATGGCTTTTCTTTATGCAACTTTTTTTTTTTTTTGGAGGGGGGTGTGGGGGTGTTGGTTACGCTAGATATGGTAATGCCATTGGTTTCAAAGAGTTCATATGACTTTGCTTGATCCGTGCTAGATCTGGAGAGAATACAACTTGTTTATATGGGTACACAGCCCAAATTGCCCATCTGTAAGTCACACCGGGATTTGGCATCTTCTAACACTCCACTTCTTGCTACGGTCACTTGGGCCCCAGGATCTTGGGTTTTTCCATGTACCCAGGACAGGGGAGTTGCTCCACACAGTGATCTCTTGGTGATCATGCATACAATCTTTGCACTAGGTTGGTATAATTGATGGGTAGTTGCTCAAGGAGTATTTGTTTTTCTTGACTAAATCCTGTTCTGGCATTATTTTTTGCTTCAAAAAAATTTTCTTTGGTTTTTGCAAGTCTAAATCTAGTAGTGAGAGCTATTGTTCTCTTTTTTTACTTTATGAAAAGCTATTTTAAAATAATTTCTCCCCACGGTGGTAACATTTAGATTATCTTTGACAAAGTTTTTGACTGAAATTATTTAGACAAGAATCTTCATCTCTTAGATGTTAATCAAGATTCGAACAAGTTTTTATATTGGCCGACTATGATTTTTGCCTAAAAGTATACATATCATAGATCTTATCTAGATAAAGAACTTAGGAACTTGTTGAAACATTAATTTGATAAGCATATTGGACAAAGCATTTGAACTATCAGCCTATGCCAGGAGAGGGCATGTGATTGATCTATATGGCTTTACTTCCAATGCTCTCTTTGGGCTCTTAACGATGGCTTGCCATGCTGCGAGTTTTGGCTGCTGCAAGCTGCTCAGGATCTTGTAGAGGGCTCCTCCTGATTTCATGTCTCTGTGTTGGTCACGTTGCCTTAGTTTTGCTTTCCTTCTGGACCTAATGGTTTCTTTGGACCATCTTCAGTCAAATGGATTATAAGTGGATGTTAGGAAGAGTTTCAACTTCCAAGATACTTGGAATGCAATGTTTACATGGTAATGTACATATACTACTTATGGGTAAGGATTCTTCGTCGAAAGCCATATTTTATCCGCGATCTGTGTGTGTGGCTTTTCTGTGACAACTTGTCATGGCAGTTGGTGGATATTGCTTTTTTGGAAAGGTAATGGGTGGATATTGTTTTGCTGGAAGTCCATTTCGACTCCCATTTAATAGGATACATGACTGTTATTATGTCATTACCGGTGATATACCTGCACTATATTGCGAGGGTTTGTGCAACTTTGATATACCTAATTATACTATATGATTTGATTGAATATTTAAAAAATTTACTCTAATAAAATTTAATATATAATTTAATTTTTGTTTGTGTCGAATTTGATAATTAATAATAATATCAATTATGGGATTATTATTGAAATTTTATTAAAAATGTAGAAGGAATTTTACATATTTTTTCTCAATCCATAATCATTTATCTGATTTTAAAGTAGAAATATATAACCGTGGGATTTATTTATTTTTGGATGTCATGGGTAAAATTTTTTAAACGATAGGAAAAAAGTGGAGAAAATTTTTAAACGATAGGGAAAAGGTGGAGATTTTTTTTTGAGATTCATATTTTGATTTTTATCAACAGTTGGTCAAAGTGAGAGGGATGGTTAAAAAATTTACTCTAATAATGAAATTTAATATATAATTTAATTTTTATTTGTATTGAATTTGATAATTAATAATAATATAAATTATGAGATTATTGTTGAAATTTTATTAAAAATATAGGACTTTCACATGATATTTCTCAATTGATAATTATTTAGTTGATTCTTAAGTAGAAATATATAATGGTGGAGTCTTTCGTGGGATTTATTTTGAAGGAAAAATGAAAATTTTTTTTGTAATATTTATTTTAAAGGGAAAGGAATTTTTTTATAGGATTTTTATGGTTCTACGGGTAAAATTTTGTAAATAATAAAGAAAAGGTAGAGATTTTTCATGATATTCATATTTTGATTTTTCTTTTTAACAGTAGGTTAAGTGAGTGGGCTGGGGATATTTTCAGTTGATCTTTTTTTTTTTTTGTATGGTGGGTCATTTAGGTGGGGGCATGGGGTGGGAGGGGTGGTGGTGTTGTGATGGGAGGCAAACTCGTCCTTTCAATAGTGGGTCAAATGTTGCTACCCTCTACTTTCCTTGCTTGATTGGGATGCACTCCATAATAAGAACTTTTATTGGCTTTATGATGACAAGGAGCCCTAAGATTTAGGTGGTGTTTGGTTCCCGTGTTAACGGAGTTAACATGGCACCTGACCCCCCATTGCTTACATCGACTTTTCTATCTGTCCCAGTGCAACTTTATTCCATCAAGGTCGTGGAATAAAGTTAAGCCATCAAAGTTACAATGCTCGCAGAGATTAAACCCGATGCTATTCCTCGCAAGTGAGAGGTGTGGTGAGGGCACGCAACCTGCTAAGTGAGGAACTTGTCAGTTGCGAGATCGTGCCAGATGGTTGATGAAGACATGTGCGAGGTGAGGCAACCGGTTGGGTGAGAAGCTCACCCGATCATATGTCGCAGTAGGCAGTTGAAAGAAGAGGGCATGGGAAATGGTGATGACTGAATGTTACGATTGTGACTGGCTAAGTTTCTCGCTTAGCCAATGACAAAGGGAAGAGCACGGGCAGGCATGACTGGCTGTGAAGAGAGAAGTAAGTGTGTGGGGGACTCCACTAACCAAACATCCAATACTTTATTCTATCATTTACTCCACTAACCAAACATCCAATACTTTATTCTATCATTTACTCCACTAACCAAACACTCCAACCGGAATAACTTTACTTTACTTCTCTATTTATTCCACTAACCAATCAAACGTCAAAATCCACTTAACTCACCATTTATTCTGCTACTTAAACTTATTTCACTTATCAAATAGCACTTTAATGAAGCAATATGTAGTTTGATAATCATAGCGTTCTTGTGTCATCCATTTAGGCCCCATAAAAAGTTCAAGACACGGTTATTTGGAATGCCATTATCTTGTTCCGTCTATTTTAAATTTTTATTATTTCAAATATGGTTCTCATCGGATTTTGTTATATATGAACATCTCCACTCATTCTCCATGGTAAAATGAATTGGTATGAATAAATGAAAATTTTCTTATTTCATTCTTGTCATAGCTTTTTCCTTGGTATGTAAATGTCTATTTTGTATATAGTTCTTTCTTACATATCCAACTGATGATGTGTGGATAAAAAATATCATTCATTTATTCCTTCTTTGATGGATTGGTACGTTTCAAAGAAATGTTGAACACATGAATTAATAGAATACTCCAACTTTAAAATTATTTTAGTATTTAGCCTCATCTTTTACTCAGGATTAATCACGTTCTCTTTAGTACACTACCATTTATTTTAAAATGTGGAAAGGTCCAGCCCTTTTATTTTTTTGCATAAAAAGTCATTTATTGTCTAATTTCTTATGATAATATTGTGTAGCTTCATAATTAAGGTATATTATAAATGTATCATTTAAGGGAAATTTTTGCTCTTTGTGAAAAAAGACTCTATATAATAATTTAAGAATAAAGATCTTATAGAAAATTATACAAAAAAATTGAAGTGATATCTTTGTAGTTTTGATGAAAAGATCCTCTAAAAAAAATATGATAAATATCTTAAGGATGAATAGTATCACTTGATGCAAAAAGATAATTTCCTAAAGATTTATCTCATGGTTGAAGAATTAAAAGAGAAATTCCTCTAGAAAAAGCAAGAAATGATCATACTTTTGAAAGTGTTAATTCTCTAAGTTGAAAGGACCCAACATTACCTACAATCCTTAAATGTCATTGTTAATAAAATGCCTAATTTTAGTTTCCTCCAAAGAAAAGGTCCAAAATATTACCCGCAACCCTTCCTTAAATATCATTAGAAATAAAATGTCCAATTTTAATTTTTGTTTTAAGTTATCTTATGTCACGACCTGATCCCAGATCCCTACAAGATCCGAGATCGACTCGCCTCGACTAATCCTAAGATTCAGTCGTCCAACAAGAAATAATCAAATAACATGCATCGATCCACAACCACACAAGTACAGTAGCTAAGTAGGAGAAATTTGCAACAGAAGAGGAAATAGAACAGTAAAACTACACTATTACATGTCATCAAGAACATAATACAGCCACCACAACGAAAACGAATACATATAACGGAAACAAAACTATAGAAACTCACTACACCAAATAGTAGAAACTACAGCTGGGCTCGACTAGGCCCAACGTCCTCAGCAGTCGGTAACTCGAGCTGCTCAAATCCCTGACCTATACAAAATTATATAACTGGAGTCAGCTAACGCTGAGTAGAGTGGCGACTAAACATAAAAATACATTTATCAGGTAATTTAACATATTACTTTCCGATCCAATTTATCTTCTAACGGTTTTATGTGTAAAGATCTCTAATTATGACTCATCTCATTACTTAATCTTCTTGTTCCCTAAAGGAACGATTTTGCTTGCAGCTTCCCGTGATGTAGGATGCACACGTGGCACTCTCTTGGCCGGGAGAGTCCCTCCGTGGTAGTCCTATACCCGGTCTATCATCCTGAGGTCACGGTCGTGATATAGCGGTGACTACGACACACGTGATAAGCGCACAGGTAGCTACCCCGCACTGGCACGCGGTCAGTCGTTTCCGCTAGCGGGTATGCCTCAACATATAGTGCGGAACAGTATAGGGCCTTGCCCTCTCAGAACAGAACAAGGGTCTCGCCCCTCCTCAGTCCGCGTACCGTCGTCCGACTATCCCGGTTTGCCCAGTGGGCTAACAAGAGTCAGTGTAGGGTGGCCATACCTAGCCTCGTGCCCCCTGGGGCGGCTAGCTCCCCCCTACACTAAGTAGCTCACCTCAGTACCACGTACACGAGGGCCAGCAAGTGTTACGACCCGATTCCCGGATCGCTACAGGACCCGAGACCGACTCTTTTCGACAAATCCCAAGATCTAGTCGTCCAACAAGAAATAACCAAAAGTATGAAAGTAAACTACATTTACATATGCAATATAACTACGCAGAAGAAACGTACAAAGCAGTAAAGGAAAATAGTTCTGCTGTTTCAGTACATACCACCACAATAACAAAAACAACAGAAAGCGGAAAGTAAACAGTTGTAGCAGAACAATAACTAAAAGTCCATTACTTACTACAACAGTAGAGAAAAGAAAAGGAAGTGCTAAAGAAAACTATGGCTGGACTCGACTGGGCCTAGCACCCTCCGCAGCCGGAAACTCGGGCTGCTCAACTCCTGGTCCTGAACAGTGTTATGAAAAAACAGAGTCAACGAACGCTGAGCAGAGTGATATCTACATTATCTAAGTACAGAACGGTAAAAACAATAGGTTTAATTCTCATTTCCATTTATTTGTTTTATATGTTCCAGTGTTACCCATTTCTCAAAGTATTCATATATTTCTTGATCTTGAAGGTTCCTCGTGGGAATGATCTTGATTGCAATCTTTTCCGTAGAGTAAAAGGTACATGTGGTGCTCTCCTAGCCGGGAGAGTTCTCCGTGGTAGTCCTACACCCAGTCAACCACCCCGAGGTCACTGTCAAGACGTAGCGGTGACCACGGCACGCGTGATAAGTGCACGAGTAGCTACCTCACACTAACACGCGGTCAGTCGTTTCCGCTAGCGGGTACACCCAAAGTACAGCACGGAACAATATAGGGCTTTACCCCCTCGGAATAGGGGTCTCGTCCCTCCACAGTCCGCGCACCCTCGTCTGACTACCCCGGTTTGCCCAAAGGGCCTAACAAAGTCGGTGTAGAGTGGCTAGCTAAACCCCAGGCCCCGTGGGGTGGCTAGCTCTCTCCCTATACTAGTAGCTCACCTCGGTACCACGTACACGAGGGCCAACAAGAGTCGGTGTAGAGTGGGGATAGTTGCTCTCCTTGGTACCACGTACTCAAGGGCCAGCGTACTTTCCGTCTACATTCCAGGTTTCCGTCTATCCACAGGAGTTCTACTCCTAATTCCCTGTAGAGTTCATGCTCATGTTCACCTCATTATCCAGATCTAGATCTCAGGTTTCATAATTCATTCATCATCCATATACAGTCAACTTGTGTTTTCATAGTTCAATTCTTAATACATGCAACTGGTGTATTCACATGTAGTTACATTAAACACAGGCAGCTCATAATTATAATCCAGGCATTTACTAGCAATTTATCTTAATCACGCATGCATGTAAACCATATAGTATAAACAGGTTCATTCATTTCTCTACCTTAGGGTTCATGCCACATCCTAGGGTTCTATTCAGCTACTTCTACAAACACATTCTTATTTAATTATTATTAACGAAATTAAACCACTCTACTAGGAAATTCGGGAGTAATGGGGGTTTGAACCGCAGACCCAAACGTCACTGCGAGCCCCAAACGCATTGCAGGATGAAACCCTATATCAGGGGATACATCATAGAAGGAGAGTTCAGAATAGTATAAAACAGACTCTAGTACGTAGAGGAACTCGCGAGGAAAGTACAGGTATTTTGTTTGCGTAAAACGGATCCCGATCGGATCCTAAACAAGTAAAAAACGTGCCCATTATTTAAAATCAGATGTCTGAGAATAATCCCAGACGTCTTAAATGGCGTCATATCTTACCTTATGTTCCTGCGGTATCCTCAGACGTCCAGACCTTCTCTGTGATCGTCTGAAGGCAATTCCAGACATCGGACAATGCCTCCGGTCATCTGGACGCACCTCCGGACGTCTGGTGATGTACTCAGACGTCCAAAAATGCGTGGAAAAGAGTTCCGCGCACCTTCCCAAGGGCCTTTGCCTGCGTACGAATCCGCAGGTCCAAATCAGGCCCGACCAGCTTCTCCGGTGAGGCATGCATGGCCGTAACTGCCGAAAAGAACGTACCTTGCGATATAAGTGCTTTCAGACATCTAGTCTCAGACCCGGACGTCTAGCTGCCTCCATTGTCGTCTGGTCGACTCTCCAGACGTCTGATACTGGAAAAATCTCAGTATCAGAAACTCCCCCCAGCTCGCTCTGTCCGCTCGCCTCGCGCCACAGTAGCTCCAGCCGCTGCAGAAGGCCGGGAGGTCGCCTCCCCGAGCCCTCTCCTCCTACATGCCCCCCGCCGGTGGCCGTGCGAGCTCCGCCGACCAAGGCCTCCTCCTCCTCCCGTGCTCTCCTCCTTCCTCCCTCTCGCTCTCCCTCGCTCGCCCCCTCTCGCCACTCCCGCACAAGCACTGAAGGTGGTGGTGGTTGGTGTGTGGAGTGGAGAGGAGATAGGAGGGGGGGTTTATATAAGAGGGTGAGGGGTTTAGGGTTCAGGGGAGGTGAGGAAGAGAGAGAAAAAGGAGCGATTCTGCACGTCGCCCGTGCGCAGAGAGCATTGTGCAGTACAAAAATTTCACTTTCAGACGTCCGGGAACGGGTCCAGACGTCTGGACAAACATCTGACTGAGACTTCAGACGTCTTAAAAGACTAAAAAGTAATGGGTCATTACAACAAGAGTAGATGTAGAGTGGCCAAACCCACCCCACGTCTCAACCCATGGCTGGCAAGCTCCCCTCTACACTACAAGAGATAGTTGCTCTCTTCGGTACCATGTACACGAAGGCTAGCTCACTTCCCCTAACAGTTGCCCGTGGGCGGCAATTTCCAGAACCATCCGATTCTCCGTATTACGATATTCTTGTCTACATTCCCCGTAGGGTTCGTACATGAGTTTTTCCACATCCGGGTTGGAATATACGAAACAAGCAGTTCAATTTCCATGCTTATCGCATTATGTGGTCCATTCCAGATAATACAGGCAACTTTTGATTACTCAATCATTCACATGTACTTTTCTTTAGCCCTAGTGTTCGTGCCACAACCTAGGGTTCAAAAATATACTCTAGAGCATGTGTCTATTCCTTCCTAGGGTTCATCTCAAGTCCTAGGATTAATTACTTGCATGTATTAAGTTAGAGATTTGTGGTTATAACCACTCTACCAGGGTAACTAGGTGGAATGGGGGCTTGTACAGTAGCTCCTGATGTCTCTGCAGGTCCCGTACACCCGACGGACTGGAGACCTAAGACATGGATCGATAAGCCAAAAAGGGTCAGAATGATACAGATAAGGTATCATTACATAGAGAGACTCGTATGGAAAACAGAGACATTTTGTTTGTGGAAAATCGACAACATTAGGGCCTTGTACGAGCCTAAAAACACGCGGTCAGATAGAAATCAGATGTCTGGGAAAGGTCCCGGACGTCTTAGAACAGTTCTCAGGGATACCTCTCTCGGTGTGCCTCTATTAGACGTCTAGAATTTAGTGCCAATGTTCGAGGGTTCCTTCAGACGTCTGGAGATGCTCCCAGACGTCTGAAACTGCCTCGGTCCACCTTCTAACTTCTAACACATATACGTACACTGTCAGGACTCTGGTAGAGAAGAAATATGGAAAGTTGATCTCTACCAAATGTCTCACCTTACCTTCGGATGTCCGGTAAGACATCTTGATGTCGCTTTGGACGTCTGATTCCGCAGAAAATGACTTCCGCGGAACCACTCTGGCTTCCCTCACCGCAGGTGCTGCAGCAAAACAGTGCAGCACTCTCCGCTCTCGTGCTCAGACTCGTGATCAGCTCTCTGCTCTCCGTTTGCTCTCGCTCTGGCTCCCTGCTCTCTCTCTCGCTCGGCTGTGGACGTGATGCGAAGAAGAGGAGGAGGGTTTATAAAGGGAGAGGAGGAGAGGGGAAGGGTATGGGCGAGGTGTGGCACGGAGTGACATCACAGGGGAAGGTGTGGTGAGGCACGGGTGAGGGAGAAGGCATGGCGTATGTACGGTATGCACTGAAGAAAAAAAGTATTTTCATACATCCGTTGATCTTTCCAGTCGTCTAGTGAACTTCCCAAACGTCTTAAATGACCAAAAGGTAACGGGTCGTTTCATCTTATGTCTTATTAAATGCAAAATAATCAAACAAATACGTGTGTTTGAAAAAAAGTTTTTTTTACGTTAATGTCATTGAAATCTTTTGATATTACTTAAATGTCATTTAATTTACCATATTTACAGATATACCATTAAAAAAATAGCATCGTTTATGTATTTACCATTTCGTTAGCCATAACCGTTAAACTTAATGATTTTAAATTAAAATGTAATAAAAAAAAATTTTTATTCCTCAAAATTTATTTTTTAGTACTCAAGTTTTTTTCATCAAATTTTATTTTTTTAATTTTGACCCCCTCCCTCCCCCCCTCCCCTCGTTAGTTCACCTCCCTCCTCACCTCCAACCACCTCCTCCCCCCTCTCTCACATTGGGGTCGCGTGATAGACCTGTAAACATCCGGGGGTTATTTCATAATTTTTATGTGTCTTTTATAGTGTTTCATAGTTTCAAAGAATTCTCTAAACTTCGAAGCGCATTGTCCAACCTATGTAGGGATCCCTACATATTTTCTCTCTTCTCACAAGGGGGTTGGGTGCAAGTTTCTACTCCCTTAGTTATGTTCGAGAAGAGAGGAGGTAGTTGAGAGATGGTGGTGGTTAGAGAGGGGGTGGAGGTGGTTGGAGGTTGGAGAGTGGGGGTGGAGGAGGTAATCGGAGGTAAGGAGGAAGGGAGGTGAACTGACAGGGGGACGGAGGGGTGAAAAATAAAATTTGACGAAAAAAATTTTTGAGGATTAAAAAATAAATTATGATGACTAAAAAGAAATTTTTTATTATATTTCATTTCAAAATCATTAAGTTTAACGGCTATGACTGACGAATGGTAAATACGAAAACAATATTACTTTTTCAATGGCATATCTGTAGATATAGTGAATTTAATGACATTTAAGTAATTTCAAAAGATTTCAGTAGCATTCACGTAAAAAAATCCTTAAAAAAAAGGTAAGAGAAAAAAAAACAAAAACTACATGTATCCAACATGTTATGTCTAAGGCTGAGTGATGAGCGTCTTTTGTTGGTTTTAAAAATATATTCATTGTTGTATGTTACGAAAAATGATTATCAGTTTATTTTAATTTATTACTCGAAATTTAGAATATTCCGAGATCGAACTCATGGAGAAAACTTAATTCCAAAAGCATAAAAATTCACAATTAAATATACTACTTTACAAAAATTAAAGAGAGAGAGAGTGAACAAAAATCATTTTCTTTTCTTTTCTTTTTCTTTCTTTTCTTCTCTCTTCCTTCTCTTCTTTCTCTGCCCTTTTCTTTCTCTTCCTTCTCTTCTTTCTCTGCCCTCTTCTTTCTCAAATGCCTTATCTGCCTCTTGCTACAGTGCCTTTGCAGGTTCTTCTCCTCTTGGCTTCTTCTTCTTCTCTTCTCTGTTCAGCCTTCTTCTTCTCTTCTCTGTTCGGCCTTCTTCTTCTTTCTTTCCTCTGTGTGGCAGGCTTCCCTCCTTCTCTTTTCCCTTGGCTTTCTTCTTCAGATCCTTCTTCTATTGCAGCTCTTGACTGCTTCTTCTCTTCTTTTCTCTGCTGTGCTCCCTCCTCTTCCTTCTTCAACTTTTGCTGCTCTGTGTGGCTAAGTCCTCAGCCGCTCCTCCTCCTTTCTTCTTCTCCTGCTTCCCTGCACATTACAAGGTTAGGCAAAACCTAACCCCTACCCGCCCCACGTCTCTCTCTCTCTCTATTTCTCTCTCAAAGGTTCGCTCTCAGAGCATTCGTGGCTATACTGGACGGGTGTACGTGCCCGGGACCAAGCCCACCAGCGTGCGGTGGTGGGCGAGGAGTGCTTGGTCGGGTAGTCGGGTTCGGCCCAGGCCCGCAGGGTGTGAGTGCAGGCGAGGGTGGGTGCGAGTGCGTGGTGCGTTGCGTGTGTGGGCGAGGGACCTAACCCCTGTGTGTCGAAGGCGATAAATCCAATACACTTTTTCAATTTATTCGAAGCGCCGTGCTCAGACGTTTACGAGGTGGGACTACAAGTCCCACCTAAATTTCCCGCCCTCACCCACAGCAGGAATCCTCCCGATTGCAGTGATACTCGAGCTCTCATCTTTGATTGGGGACCTGGGATTGTGCATGAGTCTCTCCCGCGCGGCCTGGGACTCCCACCTGGGGCTGCAGAGGCCTAGAGCTGCTACCAAGCTCGGCGGCAATGGCGGCTAGCGTGCAGAACCTGAAAGCACGAATAGTGCTTCGCGGCTCCGTCAGAACATCAGAAAACCTTTGCCATATCACGGCGAAGGTGAGGCGGGGGTTGGCTGGCTGCAGGGCGGCCTCGGCGTGCATGCCTAGGTCGCTCTGCGGCAGTGAGGATGGGTTTGTTCGGGAGGTAGTTTCAGTGGGTGGCGTGGTCGGTGGAAGGGCGAGAGGTGGTCAATGGGAAGTGGTGAAGCTCACGGACCGGTTGGCGAGGGGTGGAGTGGTCTGTGGTGGGGAAATGGCCTCACCGGCATTGGTGATCGGAGGTAGAGATGGTGAGGGTGGACACTGGCGTTGAGGGGTCGAAACGACAAATTGATAGGAGGGAAATAAAGGGGAGAGTAAGAGGAAGAGTTTTTACCTAGCTAAGCGGACGAAAGGGAGGAGATGGAGATCGGCGCGTCTTTGCCGTCGCCGGAGATGAAGGTGCCAGAGGAGGGGGCTGCGACGAGGAGAAGGGATCGGAGAGTGCCAGCTGCTATGGCGTGGCGTGGAGAATAGTGGAGCTGGCTCTGCCACTGGTATGGTGGCAGAGCGAGGAGAAAAGGGAGGAAGAGTTGCCGGAAGCTTCGGGATGTTGGCCGGAGTGAGGAGGAGACGAATTTGGGGGAGTTCTCTGGCCAAATTTAGCTTGCAGGAAACGGCAACCCCTGCCGCTCCTTAAATAGGTGTTGGTGAGGAGGGAAACATGAGGAGGAGGCGTGGGCAGGCCCTTGGTGACATGGCCGGAAAAGAGACCCATGCCTCTCATGCGTTCGCAGGAGAGGTATGGGTGTTGGCAGGGCATGGGAGGGGGTCCATGCGGAAGAAGACAACGCAAGGAACCCTCCTCTCGTTTCTGGGGCCAATCCTCATACCCTGCGCGGTGCCATCCTC
Source organism: Thalassia testudinum (assembly GCA_037157565.1). Classification (NCBI taxonomy): domain Eukaryota; kingdom Viridiplantae; phylum Streptophyta; class Magnoliopsida; order Alismatales; family Hydrocharitaceae; genus Thalassia; species Thalassia testudinum. The sequence continues at coordinate 110,070,369 of JAZHRO010000022.1, read as the reverse complement.
CGTGCAAAGCCATCGGTGGCATGGATTGCTGCAGTGGGTGGCAGAGGGACGGGCTTGAAAAGGACAAAGGGAAAGTTGAGGGGTTAAGTGCAAGGGTTCAAAAAGTTAAGGGTTAAAAAGTAATTCTTGATGACCAATTTGTAAAGTAGGTCAAAATGACCTTCCCTTAGGTCTAAATTTTGGTACAAAGCTAATTTGGACCTAAGGAATCCAATTGTAAAGTTTGATTTTAGTTTTGACCACGTTTGACTGTTAAATTTGCACAAAAACCCAGATTAAGTCAAAAATTGGGTATGGTTCTCAATCTAAGTCAAGACAGGTTCCAATGGCCAATTGAAAGTTCTAAATCCTAGGGGATATTTTTTATGAATTTTAGATTATTTAATTATTTTTATCTTGCCTGAAACTTCGTGAATTGAAGTGGGTTTGTTTTAGGGTTGTAGAATGTTATTTAATTTCTAGATGCCGCTATAGCCCTTTTCAGACCAAATCATCCCACTTTCTTTCTTATTAAGCCCACTTGACCTGTGTCTAGACCCTTAAAAATCCTGTTTATGTACTGCATTGGTAAAATTGTAGTTTTATCCCTTGTGAATTGTTTATACTCAAATTTACAATTCTCTGATATAGGCTTTCCCTTAGGTTTTGTAGGAGCTTTTTGTACAATTATTTAGCTCAAAATGTGCTAGTTAGGGTTCATGATGAGGTTCTCATCATACCCCCATGCCTAGCTTTTGCTAGTCCCCTAGTAAAAATTTAAGGTTTTAACCTCAATTCTAGACCATGAATTTCTTTCATCAAATTTTGATAAGTGTTTTTCCACTTCTATCCTTGATTAGGTCAGAATGCTAATCATAGGCCTAAAAGGTACTCTAGTACCAACCAAGATCCAGATCTGCTTAACTTTAGCCTCAGTCTTTAGCAAAGGTTTTTAAGGCCTCCAGGAACTAACATAAAGTTTATTGGACTCTGTGGTTAAAGCACCCGTGCTTGAGATATTTTTACCCTTGGTTCAGTTTGCAGTGCATTTTGTAAGAGGGAGACAGAAGGTTTATTTATTTGGAGAGTTTTCTATCCCTTTTATTTTTAATTCTAGCTTAGGATTGGCTTCACAACACGATCTGTATCGGATTCCTTGTCCCCATCATCAATCCTCAAGGGTCCCTGGCAGTCGATGCTTCGAGATAGCACCGCCCATGGTAGCCCCCAGAACCGTGGCTTTCGAGATTTCGAGATAATCCCGTCCATGGTGTTCCGTGGTCGAATTCAGACCCTTGCAATTGACACTTCGTGATAATGCCATCCATGGAATCTGAACCAGTAGAGTGCTTACATGCCCCGGTAGGATATGTAAATTCCTAGGAGACAAGCACCGTGGAGATGATATGTTGTTACGCATCTTCGAGGGGAATTTCCCACCTCTCCGCACCGGGAAATCGTCCAAATCAACTTGTGTTGATCGGCCGCTCCTAATCTAGGTGACTTTTTTGTTGGTGCCAGAGCACCACGATCATTTGTTTTGTTGATAACAAAACATATGTCATTTAACATTTGCACTTGGAGTCTTAGATTTCAGGTCAATTGCAAATGGAGACGTGATTAGACGGAGTTCAAGCTCGCATCCAGGACGGATTGGAGGAGATTGATGGAGAACAGAGGAGATTCGCGAGGAGCGATGGCTTGAAGAAAGGAGATGAAGAATATGATAGATTTCCTTCTCTTGTACTCTTTGTATTTTTCGTTTCTTTTGTTGCTCTTTATTTTTTTCACTTAGATTCATGTTAAAGAGCCTCAAAGTACCCTAATTGTAGTCCTAGGAACACCTGCACAACCCTAGGACACTTACGTTTTCTGTGGAGAACTTAGAAAACCAATATAGGATTCAAACAGCATTTCCAGATGTATAATTCCAAAATCAGACGTCTGATAATATGTTTTAAGACGTCCGACCGTTGATTCAGACGTCTGATAACATTTAAGCTGGACTTGTTAGCTCTATCTGATGAAATCAGACGTCCAGACCTTAGTCCAGACGTCTTAGAACACGTCTGATGGACTTGCTAGACGTCCAATTAGTGGACCGTTGGCTGGCTTAACAAACACTGGAGGATATGACCGTTAGAGCCTTATCAGACGTCCTTAAGCCTTTCCAGACATCTGATAGATGACCGTTTTGCCTCGGCTGACCCAAAATCTCTTCTCAGAGATTTTCTAGCCGTTGCACTCTCTTGGAAATCCATTCCCACGAAAAACTAGGTTTCCAAACATCCAGACATAGAGCCAGACGTCCTATATGTCGTCTGATGGACTTGCACTAGAACCCTGTTTAGATCTGATTCAAGTCAGGAAGAAACCCGCCTAAAATCAGACGTCTGACTTTTATCCCAGACGTCTTATACTGATCTTCCAGACGTCTGATGCCAGGATCAGACATCTGATAACCCTGTCATTGCAATCATTGTTCCTGATTTTGGCCTGATTCTCTTGGGCTTTGCACCCAACGGCTATGGAAGCTTTCCAAAGCCTTCCAAAGCTTTCCTAAGGCCTCTATAAATAGAGAGGAACCTCTTTCACACAAACACACACTTAGATACACCTAAACACACCAAGAACAAGCATTTCCACTCTTTTGTGTCCAAAAAGAAGCTCTTGCACTCCAAACTCAAGTTCTACATCTTGAGAGCATCAAGCCTTTGCGCACCCGCTCTCCCGCCGTAGTTCACGAGAGCGACGTTGCGCCGTCGCGTGGCTCACGCACCCACGTCATCAATTTGACGCACTCCTTATAAAGGGGAATTTCCTAATTCCTATAGAAGCTAGGTTTAAATCTTTGTTGGCTCTATAGGATTATATTTGTTATTTTATCTTTGTTATTTGGTTGGGTATTCGCTTTGCAAATTTCTGTCTCCTTCGTGAGACAAAATCCTTCTCGTGAAGAGAAGGGGTTGAGGAACGCTACCCTCGCACTTGTAGCGTGGTTGTAATTGAGGTTGAATCACCCTCGTTTAAGTGATTCGTTTAGTGGATTTGATCAACTTGGTTGATCGGAAAATCCTAACTCGAGAGGGTTAGGTGGTGGTTTTCACTCGGTTTGAGTTTCCTCCTAAAAATAATTGTGTACCTTGTGTGATTGAATTTTTTGTGAGATTGTTTATTTTCAATTCCACAATTTATTACGTCACCCCCTCCTAGTAGGGCGATTCTACATTTTTTGGAATATTTGAAATGCTTCTGCGTGATTTTGATATTTATGCTCACTGAACCAAACTGTGTGTGTGAATTTGGGTGCTTAGGTTACTGAGTCTCGTAAACCGAAAGTCAATTAACGAGGCCGAATACTCCCTAAGCCTTGGACCTAATACTTAAGCTTTTCATTTTCCTCAACCTCTTGAGGAATATCTAGATCTTAACGGGTACTAAGAGTCTAGCCGAGAATGCCTAAGGTTTGAGTTCTTACTAATCTTGTTGTGCACTTTTGTTTTTCTTTTCCTTAATGTGGTCTATAACTTAGGTTAATTCCTTAATTTCTTACTAATGACTATCCATTTTCTCTTTCATTTTATGCTCATTTTTATCATTCTATTCTTTTTCTCCTCTTTCTGTAAAGTTTTCCAGCATTTTCTTCCTCCTACAAAGTTTTTTTTTTCGTATATGCGAATTTTTTTTGTTGAAACATTTTCTTGTTATGTTATTTCATTGCACTTTCATACCCCCCATGCCTAAGATTTGCAATGTCCTCATTGTACATTAAGTGGGTTTTTATTTTGCTTGGTTCATGCATTATGACAGGTGGTGCGCTGTTTCTCGCTCTTGGCGGTGTTATAATGATATATCCGTTGCAGAATATTGCAAAAAATGATCACCAGTTTAATTTATTTATTACTCGAGATTTAGATTATCCCGATGTCGAACTCAGGGAGCACACATCATTCTAGAAACATATAAGTTTACAATACTGTTATAAGAATTTAAGAGAAAGGGTGAGCAAAAATTTCTCTTTTTCTTCTCTTGGCTTCTTCTCTCTTTTCTTTCAGTAGCTTCTCCTTCTTTCTTCTTCTTTTCTTTCTCTTCTTCAGTCAGCTTCTCTGCCTACTTCTTTCTTCTGCCCTATGCTTCGGTTCTTCTTTTTTTCTTCCTTTTCTCCGCTGCTGCTTCTTCTTCTTTCTTCTTTCTTCTGCGTCTTCCTCTCCTTCTTCTCTTTCAGCCTTCCCTTGCTCCGGGTGTCTGATTCTTCGAGTCAGATGCCTTATCAGCCCTGTTGCTACAGTGCCTCCTTTCTTCTTCTTCTTTTTTCTTCGGCTACTGTGACTTCTCCTTCACCTTCTTCTCACGTCCAAGTCTTCACCGCTTCCCTTCTTTTTTCTCCTTTCGTTTTCTTTTCTTTCTCTTATTCAGTCAGCTTCTCTACCTTCTTCTTTCTTTTTCCCTCTGCTGCGGTTCTTCTTTTTCTGTTCCTTTTCTCTGCTGCTGCTTCTTCTTTCTTCTGCGTCTTCTTCTCCTTCTTCTTTTTCTCTGCTGCGGGAGCTTTGCGGCTAAGTCCTCGCCGCCTACTCTTCCTCCTCTTCTTCTTCCTCACCTGTTCCCTGCACACACACGACGCAAAACCTACCCCTACCCTTTCCCGCGTCTCTCTCTCTGAATCTCTCTTTGGTACACTCTCCCAGAGCCGGGTAATCGGGTCGGGTCGCGTGCCTGGGTCCAGGCGCACGGGCGTGGGTGTGGTGCGCAAGGAGTGCTCAGGAGCGGGGGTAGTCGGGTCGCGGGTCAGGTCGGCATGGGCAGTGTCGCGGACGAGACCCAGTGGATAGGTGAGGAGGGACCTCACCCCAATGTTTCGAGGCGAACAACCCTAAGCACTTTTTCAATTTATGTGTGGGCGCGCGCCCACACACTTTCGAGGTGGGACTAAAGTCCCACCTCCAATCTCGGGTGTCTGCGGGAGGAAGGTTTGTCCAATTGGGGCAGCGGCAGAGGCCTGCGACTCCAATTGAGGTCCTGAGTGCGTGCGCGAAAGCCTTCCGAGCGACCTGGGCTGCAGACCTGGAGCTGAAGAGGCTTGGAGCTGCTTGCAAGCTTGCTCCAAGCTTCTTGTCAATGGCGGCGAGGGTACAAGACTTGAAACCACCAGTACGGCCTTGCGGCCCTGTCAAAACACTTGGTGAGCTTCGCTAGAGCACGGCGAAGATAGTGCGGGGGTTAGCGTGGCGTGGGGAGGCTGGAGTGTGCGTGCCTAGGGCACACTGTGTGCGTGAGAGTGGGAGTGTTCGGCGGGTGTTCTGGAGGGGTGGTGTGGTGAGTGGAGTGCGGATTTAGTGTCAGTGAGGTGTCACGGTGCTTAAGGGGTGATTGGCGAGGCGGATGGAGGCGTGGAACGGCGGGAATGCCTCGTCGGAGGGCGGTCGGAGATGGAGAAGGTGGTGATGGACAGTGGTGGTCCGTGGGTGGAAATAGCAAATAAAAAAGGGGGAAATAAAAGAGAGAGTAAGGGGAAGAGTTTCACCTACTTAACTGACAAAAGGGGGGGAGGAGGTGCTTGACGCGTGCTTGCCGACGCCGGAGACGAAGATGCCTAGAGGGGGTAACGGCGACGAGGAGGGGATTTGGAAGGCGCCAGCTGGTGTGGCCTGGCGCTTGAGGACGAGGCAAAGTGAACTCTGCTGCAGGTATGGCAGCAGAGCGATGAAGGGGAGGAGGAAGGGTCATCGGAGACTGCAGGCGCTTGACCGGAGGAGGAGGAAGGGTCACCGGAGACTGCAGGTGCTTGATCGGAGGTGGAGGAGACGATGTTTGGGGGAATTCCTCAGCCAAATCAGGCTTGAGATGACCGGAGAGCCCTGCGGTCCCTTTTATAGCAGCTGACGAGAGGAGAATCTCGAGGAGAGATCGTGGAGAGCTTGCCGGAGTTGGCCGAAGATGGAGACCCATTCCTCTCGCACGTTCGCATGAGAGGAGTGGGCAATGGCAGGTCATGGGAGGGGTTTGAGAGTGACCCCCATACCCTGCGTGGCACCATCCTCCGCGAATAGTCACCGGAGGTATGGGCGGCTGCGTGGGGTGGCAGAGGAACCGTTCTGCAAAGAACGAAAGAGAAGGTGGGGGGAAAAATGCAAGGGTTCAAAAAGATAAGGGTCGAAAAGTAATTCAAGAGGACCAATTTGTAAAGTAGGTCAAGATGGCCTTCCCTTAGGTCCAAATTTTGCTATAAACCTAATTTAGATATAAGGAATCCAATGGTGAAGTTTGATTTTTGGTTTGACCACGCTTGACCAGTAAATTTGCATAAAAACCCAAATTATGTTGGGTATGGTTCTCAATTTAGGTTAAGATAGGTTCCAAAGGTCAAATTGAAGGTTCTAAACCCTAGGGAATATTTATTCATGAATTTTAGGGGGTTTAGTTGATTTTTATCCTGCCTAAAACCTCGTGAATTAAAGCAAGTTTGTTTGAGGGTAACAGAATGTCATTTAATTCTTAGAAGTTGCTATAACCCTTTTCGGATCAGATCATCACACTTTCTTTCTTATTAAGTCCATTTGACCTGTGTTTAGACCCTTAGACACCCCGTCTGTGTACTTCATTGGTAAAATTCCAGTTTTACCCCTTATGAATTGTTTTATTCTTGAATTTAGAATTCTCTGATTTAGGCTTTTCCTTAAGTTTTGTAGGAGCTTTTGTACACTTATTTGGATCAAAATGTGCTAGTTAGGGTTCATGATGAGGCTCTCATCAACAGGTATTTGGTGAGTGGATGGGTCGAGGTGACTGTTGCAGACGATTTCTAATCTCATGTATGAGTATCTGAGTGAAGTTGGCTATCCTAAAGGATGAACCTAAAGTATAAAGAAATGTCAGAAGAGGTTTCGGATTTTTCAGAAAGAATAACGGGCTGCCTCTCGTAAAGCGCTGAGTTCTATGCCATCAGCTAGGCACAATAAGCTTAGGGAGAATGGAGGATAAATGATGACTCAGCCAAATCTGTAATGGTTACGTCAATGAATGGTTTGAGTCTCCGACCGTTCATGATAAAAGGTTCGGAATCGTGGCCGAGTGAACTGATCTCGACGGCTCCATTTCCAAAGATTTGTCGGATAAGATATGGTTCGACCCGCTTGGATCGTAGTTTCCTAGGGAAGAATTTGAGTCGGGCATCGAAGAGTAGGACCTTCTGACCAGGGTGGAAGATCTTTCTAGATATGTGCTTGTCATGAAAGGCTTTAACCCACTCTTTGTAGATTCGCGAGTTCTCATACACATCAAGGCGTAATTCATCAATCTCGCTTATCTGAAGCTTTCTATGGGTTCCAGCCTTAGAAAGATCTAAGTTGCAGCTCCATACTGCCCAATAGGATTTGTGCTCCAGTTCGACGGGAAGGTGACATGCCTTCCCGTACACTAGTCTAAAAGGAGACATGCCTAATTGGGTCTTGTGGGCGATCCTATAAGCCCACAAAGCTTCCGGAAGTCGGGACGACTAGTCCTTCCTGTCAGGTCGAACAGTAACCTGTAGGATTTTCTTGATCTCCCGATTTGATAGCTCAGCCAGACTATTAGTCTAGGGGTGGTAAGGAGTAGAGATTCGATGGGACACCTCGTATTTGGTCATCAGTGACCTGAACTGAGCATTAGTAAAATGGGTCCCTCCATCATAGACGATTGCATGAGGAATCCCGAACCGTGAAAAGATATTCTGATGAATGAATTTGATGACGATCTTGTAATCATAGGTTCGGGTCGGAATGACTTCGATCCATTTGGACATGTAGTTCACCGCAAGTAAAATGTACTCGAAGTCGTCCAAAATAGGAAAGGAGCCCATAAAATCAATCCCCCAAATATCGAAAATCTCGCATACGAGAATCGGCTGCAAAGGCATCATGTCGCGGTGGCTCGTGTTGCCCAAAGTTTGGTAACGACTGCATGCCTTACAGTGACTGTATGCGCCCTTGAAGATAGTGGGCTAGTAAAAGCCACTCTGGAGGATTTTTTATGCGGTTTTGCGCCCAGAGAAGTGGCCACCGCATGCCTAGTTATGGCAGAAGGAGAGAATGTTATTGATTTCGCCCTCCGGGACACATCGCCAAATGATTAGGTCAGCACCTATGCGGAATAGGTACGGATCTTCCCAGATGTAGTACTTGGCATCGGAGCGCAATTGGTCTTTCTTGGCCTTCGGCCAATCAGACGGGATCTGGTGTGATGCCAAGTAGTTTACTATATCAGCAAACCAAGGAAGCCTAGTACTAATAGTCAAGAGGTGCTCATCAAGAAAATGCTTCGTGATGGGCCCAGAAGGGTCGACGATCTCAGAAGGAAGGCGAGACAAGTGGTCAGCTACCACGTTCTATCTTCCCGCCTTGTCGCAAATCTCGAGGTCGAGCTCTTGCAACAGCAAGATCCATCGGATTAATCGAGGCTTCGCATCCTTCTTTGCAAGGAGATGCCTCACAGCTGTGTGATCCGAGTAGATTATGACGTGGGAACCCAGGAGATAAGATTTGAATTTTTCCAGATCAAATACTACCGCTAGCAACTCTTTCTCCCTAACCGTGTAGTTACACTGAGCCTCGTCAAGTGTCTTGTTAGCGTAGCAGATGACCACGGGTTTCCCGTCAACTTTCTGCCCCAGAACCGCTCATACAACGAAACCAGATGCATCGCACATGATCTCAAAGTGTTGAGACCAATCAGGGGATTGTAGGATCGAGGCTTGGGTGACTCGATCACGAAGGTTCTCAAAAGCTTGAGTGCATTCCTTGTGGTAGCCGCTTTTTTCGTCTTTATAGTTATTATAGTCGTTGTGGTATATAACAAAAACGGTTACCAGTCTAATACACTTTATTACTCAGAATAAAGTTTCCCGAGGTCGAACTCAGGGAGCAAACCAAAATTCTAGAAGCCTATAAATTCACAATATATATATAAGGTTTTACAAAGATTAAGAGAGAAAGAGAGAAAGAAAGAGGGGTAATTGGCTTTTTCTTCTCTTTCTTCAGCTACTCTTCTCTTCAACTTGTATTCTTCTTTTCTTCTTCTCTGTTTCTTTTTTTCTTCTTCTTCTACCTTTCTTCTTCTTTCTTCTTCTTCTTCTTCTTTGCTTCTTCTTTCTTCTTCTTTGCTTCTTCTTTTCTTCTTCTTCAACCTGCCTTCTTCTTTCTTATTCTTCAGCAGCTGCGGTTCCTCTTTCTTCTTCTTCTTCTCTGCTTCTTCTTCTCTTGCTGCTGACTCTCCTTCTTTCTCGCCGACGTCTGATTCAGCGCTCAGACGACTTAACTGCTCTGTCGCTACAGTGCACCTCCTCTTCTTTTCCTTCAGCTTCTTTCCTTCCTATCTTCTTCCTTCACCTGCTTCTTCTTTCTTGCGCACACACGCAAACATCAGCGCAAAACCTACCCCTACCCCTTTCCTGCGTCTCTCTCTCTCTGAATCTCTCTTTGGGAAGCTCTCCCAGAGCCGGGTAATCGGGTCGGGTCGTGTGCCCGGGTCCAGGCGCACTGGCGTGGGTGGTGCGCGAGGAGTGCACAGGCAGGATGGTTGGGTCGGGTCACCAGGTCTGCATGGGAAGTGACGCGGATGAGGCGTGTGAATAGGTGAGGGACCTCACCCCTGTGTGACTTGAGGCGAATAGCCTCAGTCACTTTTTCCTTTTATACTGGTAAGGGTGCGCGTTGGCTTCCGAGGTGCGACTAAAGTCCCACCTGCATCTTCGTGCATCTGCAGGAGGAAGGCTCGACCAATTGGGGCAGCGGCAAAGGCCTTCGACCCCAATTGCGAGCCTGAGTGTGTGCATGAGAGTGTTCCGTAGCTGCTGGACCTGGGGGCCTGGGGCGCTGCAACTTGGAGCAGCTCGCGAAGCAGCTTGAACCTGTTGTCAATAGCGGCGAGGAGGCTAAGACCTGAAATCATGAAGACGACCTTACGGCCACATCAGACAACGCAGGGAGCTTCGCCAGAGGACGGTGAAGGTGGTGCGGGGGTCTGCGAGGCGCGAGAGTGCCTGTGGCCATGCGCCTAGGGCACTCTACGTGCGTAAGGGTGGGTGTGTTCGGGGGGTGGTCTGGAGGTGGTAGGTGGTGAATGGAGGGCGGATTCTGTGTCAGTGAGGTGGTGCGAAGCTTAAGGGGTAGCTGGCGAGGTGGATGGAGGCGCGGAGTGGCAAAAACGCCTCGCCGGAGGGCAGCCGGAGATGGAGAAGGTGATGATGGACAGTGGTGGTCGGTGGGTTGAAACAGTAAATTAGGAAGGGGGAAATAACAGGGAGAGAGAAGGGAGAGTTTCTAATTGCGTAATTGACGAAGAGGGAGTGAGGTGACGCTCGACGCGTACCTGCCGGCGCCGTAGACGAAGGAACCCAGGGGAGGAGTGATGGCGACGAGGAAGAGATCTGAGGACGCCAGCTGGTCCGGCTTGGCGTGGGAAGATGAGGCAGAGTGGGCTCTGCTGCAGGTATGGCAAGAGAGTGACGAGGAGGAGAAAATATCGTCGGAAGCTTGGGCTGTCCGACCGGAGAGAGAGGAGACGAAGGAGAAGGGTTTTCTCGGTCAAAACTAGCTTGGAGTGGACGGCAACCCCTGCCGCTCCTTATAAAGGTGCTGGCGCGGAGAGTGGCTCGAGGGAGCGACGTGCGAAGCTCGCTGGAGATGGCCGGAGATGGAGAGCCATGCCTTTCGTGCATTCGCACGAGAGGCATGGGCGGTTGCAGGACACAGGGGAGGGTCCCTGCGATAGAGGACGACGCAGGGAACCCCCCGTTCGTTCCTGAGAATGGGTGCCATGCCCTGCACGGTGCCATCCTCTGCGCAAGGTAGCCGGAGGTATGGCGCCTGCTCAAAATGGCAGGGCGGACCGTTCTGCAAAGAACAACGAGAAAGACAGGGGTCAATGCGTAAGGGTTTCAAAAGATAAGGGTTAAAAAGTAATTCAAGAGGACCAATTTGTAAAGTCGGTCAAGATGGTCTTTTCTTAGGCCCAAATTTTTATACCAGCCTAATTTGCACCTAAGGATTTTAATGGTGAAATTCATTTTTAGGTTTGACCAAGTTTGATAGGGTCAATTTGCGCAAAAACCCAAATTAGGTCATAAATTGGGCATCGTTATCATTTTAAGTCAAAATAGGTTGAAAATGCCAAATTGAAGGTTCTAAACCCTAGGGAGTATTTTTCTATGAATTTTAGAGGGTTTAGTTAATTTTTATCCTACCTCGAACCTCGTGAATTAAAGTAAGCTTATTTTAAGGTTACAGGATGTCATTTAATTTCTAGAAGTTGCTATAACCCTTTTCATATCAAATCATCTCACTTTCTTCCTCATTAAGCTTATTTGTCCTGTGTTTAGACCCTTAAATACCTTGTTTGTGTACTGCATTGGTAAAATTACAGTTTTACCTCCCATGATTTGTTTCACTCTTCAATTCAGAATTCTCCGAGTTAAGCTTCTCTTTAGGTTTTGTAGGAGCTTCCTCACACTTATTTAGATCAAATTTTGCTAGTTAGGGTTCATGAGGAGGCACTCATCATACCCCATGCCTAGCTTTTGCTAGTCCCTTAGCAAAATTTTAAGGTTTCAACCCTTGTTCTAGATCATGAAGTTCTTAATGAGTTTAGATAAGTGCTTTTTTTTCTTTTGTAACATTGATTAGGTCAGAATGCCAACCATAGGCCTAAAAGGTACTCTAGTACCAACCAAGATCCAGATCTGTCTAGCCTTAGCCTTAGTCCTTAGCAAAGGTTTTTAAGGCCTACAGGAGCTAACCTAAGGCTTATTAAACTTAGTGGTTAAAGCACCTGTGCTTGGGATAATTTTAGCCCTGGTTCAGTTCGCAGTACGTTTTGTAAGAAAGAGAGGTAGAAGATTTACATGTTTGGAGAGTTTTCTCTCTCCTTTTCTTTTTAATTCTAGCTTAGGATTGGCTTCTCAACACGGTCTGTATCAGATTCCTTGTCCCCATCATCAATCCTCAAGGGTTCCTGGCAGTCGATGCTTCGAGATAGCACCGCCCATGGTAACCCCCAGAACCCTGGCTTTCGAGATTTCGAGATAATCCCGTCCATGGTGTTCCGTGGCCGAATTCAAACCTTGGCAATTGACACTTCGTGATAATGCCATCCATGGAATCTGAACCGGCAGAGTGCTTACATGCCCCCAGTAGGATATGTAAATATCCTAAGAGACAAGCACCGAGGAGATGATATTTTGTTACGCATCTTTGAGGGAAATTTTCCACCTCTCCACGTCGGGGACTCGTCCAAATCAACTTGTGTTGATCGGCCGCTCCTATTCTAGGTGTCATTTTCAGAATTTTTGCAACACTTCTGCGTGATTTTGATTTTTATGCTTACTGAACCAGGCTGTGTGTGAAATTTGGGTGCTTAGGTTACTAAGTCCCGTAAACCAAAAGTTAGTTAACGAGGCCAAATACTCCCTAAGCCTTGTACATAATACTTAAGCTTTCATTTTCCTCAACCTCTTGAAGAATATCTAGATCTTAATGGGTACTAAGAGTCTATCCAAGAATCCCTAATGTTTGCGTTCTTACTAATCTCACTATGCACTTTCCATTTCTTTTTCTGAATGAGGTTTAGAACTTAGGTTAACTCCTTAATTTCTTACTAATGACTATCTCTTTTTTTTTATTTTGTGCTCCTTTTTATCATTTTATTCTTTTTCTCCTCCTCCTTTGTAGAGTCCACAAAATTTCTTTCCTCCTCTCATTTTATTATTATTTTTTTGAACATTTTTTTAATTTTTATGGTGTTTTTAGTATATGTGAATTTTTTTGTTTAAAACCTTTTCTTGTGGGTTTTGCACTTTCATGCCCTCCCATGCCTAAGATTTGTAATGTCCTCATTGTAACTTAGGAGGGTTTTTATCTAACTTAGTTCATACATTAGGACAAATGTTTTGGTGAGTGAATGGGTTGGGGTGACTGTTGCGGACGATTTCTAATCTCAGATGCAGGCACCTGAGGTGGAGTCGACTGTCCTAAAGGATGAACCTTAAGTGCAAAGAGGTGTCAGAAAAGGTTTCGGGTTTTTTTAAAAAGAAATGATAGGATGCCTCCCGTTGAGCGTTGAGTTTTACGTCATTGGCTGGGCGCAATATGCTCAGGGAAAATGGAGGATAAATGATGACTCAACCAAACTTGTAAAGGTTACATCGATGAACGATTTGAGTCTCTGACCGTTTACGATGAAAGGTTCGGAATCATGGCTGAGCGGACTGATTTCGACGGCTCCATTTCAAAAAATTTGTCAGACAAGGTATGGTCCGACCCACTTGGATCGCATTTTCCCAGGAAAGAGTTTGAGTCGGGCATCAAAGAGTAGGACCTTCTGACCAGGATGAAAGATCTTTCTAGATATGTGCTTGTCATGGAAGGCTTTGACCCGCTCTTTGTAGATTCGCGAGTTCTCGTACGCATCAAGGCGTAATTCATCGATCTTACTTATCTGAAGCTTTCTATGGGTTCCAACCTTAGAAATATCTAAATTACAGCTCCGTACTGCCCAATAGGCTTTGTGCTCCAGTTCGACGGGAAGTTGACACGTATTCCCGTACACCAGTCGAAAAGGAGACATGCCTAATTGGGTTTTGTGGGTGGTCCTATAACCCCACAAAGCTTCCGGAAGTTGGGACGACCAGTCCTTCCTGTTAGGCCGAACAGTGACCTGTAGGATTTTCTTCATCTCCCGATTTGATAGCTCAGCTAAACCATTTGTATGGGGGTGATAAGGAGTAGAGATTCGGTGAGACACCCCGTATTTGGTCATCAGTGACCTGAACTGAGCATTCGTAAAATGGGTCCCCCTGTCAGAGATGATTGTACGAGAAATCCCGAACCATGAGAAGATATTGTGATGAATGAATTTGATAACAATTTTATGATCACAAGTTCGGGTCGGAATGGCTTCGATCCATTTGGACATGTAGTCCACAGCCAGCAGAATGTACTCGAAGCCGTCCGAAACAAGAAAGGGGCCCATAAAATCAATCCCCCAAATATTGAAGATTTCGCATACAAGAATCGGTTACAAAGGCATCATGTCGAGATGGCTCATGTTGCCCAAAGTTTGGCAAGGAATGCATACCTTGCAGTGATTGTATGCCTCCTTGAATAAAGTGGACCAATAAAAGCCACACTGGAGGATTTTTGATGCGGTTTTATACCCAGAGAAGTGGCCACCGCATGCCTAGTCAGGGCAGAAGGAGAGAATATCGTTGATTTCACCCTCCGGGACACATCGTCGGATGATTTGGTCAGCACCGATGTGGAAGAGATACGGGTCTTCCCAAATGTAGTACTTGGCATCAGAGTACAATTTGTCTTTCTTGGCCATTGGCCAGTCAAACAGGATTTGACGAGATGCCAAGTAGTTTACTATATTAGCAAATCATGGAGGCCTAGTACCAATAGTCAGTAGGTGCTCATCAAGAAAATGCTCCGTGATGGGTCCAGAAGGGTTGATGATCTTAGAAGGAAGGCGAGACAAATGGTCAGCTACTACGTTTTGTTTTCCCTCCTTGTCGCGAATCTTGAGGTCGAATTCTTGCAACAGCAAGATCCATCGGATTAGTCGGGGCTTCGCGTCCTTCTTGACAAGGAGATGCCTCACAGCTATGTGATCCGAGTAGATGATGACGTGGGAACCCAGGGGATAGGATCGAAATTTTTTGAAGGCAAATACTTCGTCTAGCAGCTCTTTCTCCGTAACTGTATAGTTACGCTGAGCCTCGTCAAGTGTCTTGCTAGCGTAGTAGATGACCACGGGTTTCCCGTCAACTTTCTACCCCAGAACCGCTCCAACAGCGAAATCAGATGCATCGCACATGATCTCAAAGAGTTGAGACCAATTAGGGGACTGTAGGATCGAGGCCTGGGAGACTTGGTCACGAAGGTTCTCAAAGGCTTGAGTGCATTCCTCGGAGATCTCAAAGGGTACATCCTTGAAGAGAAGAGTAGTCTAGGGGCTCGTGATTTTTGAAAAATCAGGAATGAAACGACGGTAAAAATCGACGTGCCCTAGAAAAGGATGGATGTCCCTGATCGAGATAGGCATAGGAAGCCGAGAAATTATATCAACCTTGGCTCGATCCACTTAGATGCCTTCTTCAGAAATTAGATGTCCTAGGACAATCCCCTCAGGCACCATAAAGTGGATCTTTTCCCAGGAAAGAACCAAATTTACATCGATGCAACGCCTGAGTATATGAACCAAGTGCTGGAGGCAATCATCAAATGATTCCCCGAAAACTGAGAAGTCATCCATGAAGACTTCGAGATAATCACCTACCATATCAGAAAATATGGCAAGCATGCACCGCTGAAAAGTCGCGGGTGCATTGCAGAGACCGAAAGGCATCCTTCGGAATGCGTATGTCCCGAAGGGGCAGGTGAACGTGGTCTTCTCTTGGTCCTCAGGATGAATAGCTACTTGGTTATAACCGGAGTACCTGTCAAGAAAGCAGAAGAATTGATTTCCCGCTAGTTTCTCGAGAATCTGATTGATGAAAGGTAGTAGGAAATGATCCTTCTTCGTGGAGGAATTGAGTCTTCGGTAATCTACGCAGACTCTCCACGAGTTGGCTATTCGGGTAGGTATGATCTCTCCGATTTCAGTCGTGATGGTGGTGAGCC
Organism: Thalassia testudinum; assembly: GCA_037157565.1. NCBI lineage: Eukaryota > Viridiplantae > Streptophyta > Magnoliopsida > Alismatales > Hydrocharitaceae > Thalassia > Thalassia testudinum. The sequence continues at coordinate 110,054,737 of JAZHRO010000022.1, read as the reverse complement.
CTGCCTTTTTAGGCACAACCTGGATTGGGCTCACCCAACGACTGTCGGAGATCGGGTAGATGATCCCTACATCTAACCACTTAATGATCTCCTTTTTCATGACCTCCTGTAGATTGGGATTCAAACGTCTCTGCATCTCACGAGAAGGTCGTGCGCCCTCTTCAGAATAGATATGGTGTGTGCAATAAGAGAGACTTATTCCAGTCAAGTCATCGAGAGTCCAACCAATGGCTCTGCGATGTTGCTGGAGAACAGCAATCAGACGGGATTCCTGATCAGAAGTGAGCTTAGAATTTATAATCACAGGAAAAGTCTGATTAGAACCCAAAAAGATGTATTTCAAATGGTCGGGAAGTGGTTTTAATTCAAGAATGGGGTTATCAGCAGCAACGGGTAGTTCAGGGTGAATGTGAGGTTCAAGGATAGGAGTTATGGATTTGTCTGAATCAGGGTCTGACTCCTCTAATTGCGGTTCAAGATCTTCTTGTTGTTGATGAGGCATAATCAAGTTATTCTCAAATTGTGTTTGATCAACCAAAGCTCTAATATCACAGATTTGTTCAATGACACCGCAATTGATTCCTTGTTGGGCCTTAAAGATATCAATTTTGAGGGTTTGATTCCCAAATTTCAGTTTTCTTTGGCCCTCCTCACAATTAATGTTGGCCCTAGCAGTGGCCAGGAAAGGTCTCCCTAGAATGATCGGTGTATCCCTAGGGTTTTCAGGTGTATCCATGTCTAAGACTATGAAGTCTACAGGGAAATAGAAATCTCGCACCCTTACAATAACATCCTCAAGAATCCCTTTAGGTGACTTTATAGATCGATCTGCTAACTGTAGTGTCACCTCAGTTGGTTTTAGCTCAAATTCTTCTAAGTGATTAAGTAAGGATGTGGGTATCAAATTTATGGAAGCACCCAAGTCTAGCAATGCTCTGTCGAACTGGCTTTCACCTATTTTGCATGAAATTAGGGGAGTGCCGGGGTCTTTTGCCTTGGGTGGGAGTCTGCTCAGGATTACAGAGCTGGCTTGCTCTGACAGTACAATTGGATTTCCACTCTTAGTTCGCGGCTTATGCTGAGGTGTACACACATTCTTTAAGAATCGTGCGTAAGCCGGTACATGGCGAATCGCATTCATCATGGGGATGTTTATTTGGACCTGCTCAAAGAGCTTGATCAAGTCCTCCTCAGGAGCCACGAATTTGGTTGTTTTCTTTCCCTTGGTCAAGGCCTCAGGGAATGGAATCTTGGTTGGTTCCTCTAGGATAGGTCCAGGTCTTTGATTAGGGATAGGAACGTCTTGGATTACTGTCCTAGGTTTTGGGTCACTACTAGGCTTGGAGTGGTCTGGATAAGGTGGATCTTGGGTCTCCTTACCACTGCGGGTGGTCACAGAATTCAGTCCTGCTTGGTTCTGGTTAGGGTTTGATAGGATGGGTTGCTGCTGATAACTCGCATAAGAAGTTGAGGCCTCCATCCCGTCAGGTGAAGGAACAGAGGGGGCCTGATAAACCATGTGTGCTTGGCCCGGGTTTGGGTTCCTAACGCGCCGCTGGGTCGGCACGCTATTCGGGTTAGGAAGAGGTTGAGAAGGAAGAGTGCCTGTTTGGCGAGAATTTGCCAACTGGGCCAGTTGGTTTCGAACCTCTGTGATTTCGTCCTTGTGTTGCTTCTGAATAGCCGCATTCGTTCTCTGAATATCAGCCAGAGTCTGAAAGATGACGGATATTTAGTCTTGGTTTGGCCCCGATGGATAAGTTGGGTTGGGCCGAGGCTGAGGTGGCTGGTAAGGACGAGGTGGTTGTGGACGACGTTGAAAGGGTGGTCTTTGAGTTTGAGAATTTCCCGCCCACTAGAAGTTGGGATGGTTTCGCCATCCAGGATTGTAGGTATTGGAAAATGGGTCATTCTGGATGTCGTTGAGGTCCTCGCAGGTCTGAGGAGCCTCCGAAGAGTCAGAGAATGGGGAAGTGGAATTCCCCCAGCTAGTATAGAAAGGGTCGGAGGATCCTCCGATCCGAGAATCAGATGGGGGGGATATGGATCCATCTCATGAGAAGGTCAGTGGAAAATATTTTGCACAGTCTCCCGTGTGGACGGAGGCTGTGCAAAGGAATTATGCGCAGAGGTGGCTCGCTGCAAGTGCTGAGTTAGCTCATCCACCTTCTTCTCAATAATAGAGACCTTGTCCAATCGACTGGCCATCAATTCCAAGTCGACTGATGCGGACAGGCCCTGCGTCTCGTGTGCTCCCCTAAGGTTCGTCGATGCACGGGCATTCGTCCTGTTGAATAATCCCATGGAGTCATTATTGATGGAGTTCTCGCACATATTTTCGAGAATCTCCCACACGGTGTCCTCATTCTGACCTATGATATTCCTTTAGCAAGTTCCATTGACAAATAGCCTAATATCCTCACAGAGTCCCTGGTAAAAATACTGGACTTGTTCCCATTTAGGAACTCCATGATGGGGGCACTTCCTCATGAGATCCTGAAAGCGATCCCATGCCTCATGGAGAGGTTCTCCCGTTTGTTGCGAGAAGTGGGTAATCTGATGCCGCAAGGCATTGGTCCGACCAACAGGGAAGAACTTCTTCAAGAACTCGGACTGAAGTTCCTCCCAATTGTTGATCGGCCGGGTCTGTATTTGGTACCAATGGGCGGCCTTGTCCATAAAGGAGAAGGCGAACATCTTCATGAGGAGAATATCCCGATTTTACGCATCTGACCCGAAAGTCTGGGCCAGATGCTTTAGCTGTTTACTGTGCTGGAAGGGGTCTTCAGAATTAAGCCCATGGAATTTAGGTATGGCACGAATCATGTTAGGCTTTAGTTCAGAATCAGGTCCTCCAGTCGGATTCTGACTCGAGGCTCAATAGCCACCGCAGCAGGATTATAATGATCTCACATCATGGGACGCTGAGGTGGGTGCATGAAATTCTGGAAGAGGTCATTGAGTCGCTGGAGCTGGTGCTCCAGATTATTCTCTTCCTCAACTAGCTGAGCCATTGTGGAAGAAGAAGGTGAGTTGGGTTCGGAGTCGAAGGAGAGGTCTATGTGAAGTATTGGTTACACACGCAAAGGCACCGAAACTTGGCCTCGAGGAGAGTGAATTTCAAAAGGAGGTTTCAAGGACCTCCTACCAAACATACACTGATGGAGAGGATGAGTTTAGCAGGTGCTGGACCCAATCAAGACACCCAGAATGTTGGGCGACTATAGAGGTTTGGGGCAGATGGACCCCTTGATCAAAAGGTCGTCCACCTGACAATTACCTGGGTAGCCAGAGAGGGTGAGTCCCGCGAAGACCCCTACACGATAGAGCGCCCCCACGGGTTACAGGGTTTCCCCTACCCGACCTCTCTTGTCACTGGGATTCCAGGTAGACCAGAATGGGGACCTTGACCTCTTAAGTCTACCACTTTTAGTTAGGATCAAGGTGCTTAGGTTTTCACTTGAACTTTATTCTTTTGAGTGCAAAGAGTGACTTAATTTAAAGGTTGGTTGATCCAAGGGATCAACTTCACCTATTAGTTCCTGTGAAAGCTTATTAGGTCTTGTCTTTTAAGGTTCAAGTGACTTAAGAGCCGGATTGCTTAGGGTTTCTCTTAAAAGATGTTTTCAAGCAATGGCTTAGGCACACTTATTTTGAGAATTTTCAATTCTTGATTAGAAAGTGAGTCTTCTAAAACCCTAGCTTTTGAGTCTTAGGTTGGCTCTAATTGGTCCAGTTAGTTGCCTCGAGATTAGGTAATTAGGGCTCAAGCAAGAAGGTTTTAGCCCTAATTACCTTTAGTGGATGTACAGATATAATGTGTTGAAATTGAAAAACAGGCAACTCTTGTAATTTACTATGTATGAAAGACAGGTAATTCCAGGATTGTTTTTCTTTTTTCTTTCTCTTTAGAATTTTAGGGGCTTAAAAGAGAGAGGATAGAAAATTACCTGTCCCTCGGTGTGGTTGTTGTGCGGTTGCTTGTTCCTTCTTGATTTCCTGTGCCTGCACAACAAAAGAGAAGAGATTAAGCCAATAGTAGATCAGAAATTGTGAATTAATAGCTTCTAGAATGCCCATTGCTCCCCGGCAACGGCGCCAAAAACTGGTAGCCGCTTTATTCGTCTTTATAGTTATTATAGTCGTTGTGGTATATAACAAAAACGGTTACCAGTCTAATACAATTTTTTACTCGGAATGAAAAGTTTTCCGAGGTCGAACTCAGGGAGCAAACCAAAATTCTAGAAGCCTATAAATTCACAATATATATATATATATATGTTTTTACAAAGATAAAGAGAGAGAGAGAGAAAGAAAGAGAAAGAGGGTAATTGGCTTTTTCTTCTTCTCTTTCTTCAGCTACTCTTCTCTTCAACTTGTATTCTTCTTTTCTTCTTCTCTATTTCTTTTTTTCTTCTTCTTCTGCCTTTCTTCTTCTTTCTTCTTCTTCTTCTTTGCTTCTTCTTTCTTCTTCTTTGCTTCTTCTTTCTTCTTCTTCTCTGCTTCTTCTTCTCTTACTGCTGACTCTCCTTTCTCGCCGACATCTGATTCAGCGCTCAGACGACTTAACTACTCTATCGCTACAGTGCACCTCCTCTTCTTTTCCTTCAGGTTCTTTCCTTCCTGTCTTCTTCCTTCTTCTTTCTTCTGTCCTGCGCACACACGCAAACATCAGCGTAAAACCTACCCCTACCCCTTCCCCACGTCTCTCTCTCTCTGAATCTCTCTTTAGGAAGCTCTCCCAGAGCCGGGTAATCGGGTCAGGTCACGTGCCTAGGTCCAGGCGCACCGGCGTGGGTGGTGCGCGAGGAGTGCACAAGTAGGATAGTTGGGTCTGGTCACCGGGTCCGCGTGGCCAGTGCCGCGGACGAGGCGTGTGAATAGGTGAGGGACCTCACCCCTGTGTAACTTGAGGCGAATAGCCTCAGTCACTTTTTCCTTTTATACTGGTGCGGGCGCGCGTCGGCTTCCAAGGTGGGACTAAAGTCCCACTTGCATCTTCGTGCGTCAGCGGGAGGAAGGCTCGACCAGTTGGGGCAGCGGCAGAGGCCTTCGACCCCAATTGCGAGCCTGAGTGTGTGCGTGAGAGCGTTCCGCAGCTGCTGGACCTGGGGGCCAGGGGCGCTGCAGCTTGGAGCAGCTCGCGAAGCAGCTTCAACCTGCTATCAATGGCGACGAGGAGGCTGAGACCTGAAATCACGAAGCGGCCTCACGGCCACATCAGACAACGCAGGGAGCTTCGCCAGTGGACGGCGAAGGTGGTGCGGGGGTCTGCGAGGCGCTAGAGTGCCTGTGGCCGTGTGCCTAGGGCACTCTGCGTGCGTGAGGGTGGGTGTGTTCGGGGGGTGGTCTGGAGGTGCTAGGTGGTGAATGGAGCGTGGATTCTATGTCAGTGAGGTGGTGCGAAGCTTAAGGGGCAGTTGGCGAGGCGGATGGAGGCAAGGAGTGGCAAGAACGCCTCGCCGGAGGGCAGTCGGAGATGGAGAAGGTGATGATGGACAGTGGTGGTCGGTGGGTTGAAACAGTAAATTAGGAAGGGGAAATAACAGGGAGAGAGAAGGGAAAGTTTCTACTTGCCTAATTGAGGAAGAGGGAGGGAGGTGGCGCTCAACGCGTACCTGCCGACGCCGTAGAAGAAGGAGCCCAAGGGAGGAGTGACGGCGACGAGGAAGAGATCTGAGGATGCCAACTGGTGCGGCCTGGTGTGGGACGATGAGGCAGAGTGGGCTCTGCTGCAGGTATGGCAACAGAGCGACGAGGAGGAGGAGAAAAGATCGCCGGAAGCTTAGGCTGTCTGACCAGAGAGAGAGGAGACGAAGGAGAGGGTTTTCTCAGCCAAAACTAGCTTGGAGTGGACGGCAGCCCCTGCCGCTCCTTATAAAGGTGCTAGCGTGGAGAGTGGCCCGAGGGAGCAACGTGCGAAGCTTGCCGGAGGTGGCCGGAGATGGAGACCCATGCCTTTCGCGCGACCCATGCCTGTCGTGCGTTCGCACGAGAGGCATGGCCGATTGCAAGACACAGGGGAGGGTCCCTGCGACAGAGGACGACGTAGGGAACCCCCCGTTCGTTTCTAAGAACGGGCGCCATTCCCTGCGTAGCGCCAGCAAGGTCGTCGGAGGTATGGCGCCTGCTCAGAATGGCAAGGAGGACCGTTCTGCAAAGAACGGTGAGAAATATAGGGGTCAATGTGTAAGGGTTTCAAAAGATAAGGGTCAAAAAGTAATTCAAGAGGACCAATTTGTAAAGTCAGTCAAGATGGTCTTTTCTTAGGCCCAAATTTTTTTATCAGCCTAATTTGCACCTAAGGATTTTAATGGTGAATTTTTTTTTTAGGTTTGACCAAGTTTGACAGGGTCAATTTTCGTAAAAATCCAAATTAGGTCATAAATTGGGCATGGTTCTCATTTTATGTCAAAATAGGTTGCAAAGGTCAAATTGAAGGTTCTAAACCATAGGGAGTATTTTTCTATGAATTTTAGAGGGTTTAGTTGATTTTTATCCTACCTCGAACCTCGTGAATTAAAGTGAGTTTGTTTTAAGGTTATAGAATGTCATTTAATTCTTACAAGTTGCTATAACCCTTTTCAGATCAAATCATCTTACTTTCTTCCTCATTAAGCTTATTTGTCCTATGTATAGACCCTTAAATACCATGTTTGTGTACTGATGAGAACTTCATCATAAACCCTAACTCGCATAATCTAATGCAAATGTGTGAAAAAGCTCCTACAAAATCCAAAGAGAGGCTTAACTCAGAGAATTCTGAGTGAAAGAATAAAACAAATCATCAGAGGTAAAACTGTAATTTCACCAATGCATTATGCGAACAGGGTAATTAAGGGTCCAAACTCAGGTCAAACAAGCTTAACAATGAGGGAAGTAGGTTGATCTGATCTAAAAAGGGTTATAGCAACTTCTAAGAATTAAATGACATTCTGTAACTCGAAAAACAAACCTACTTCTATTCACGAGGTTCGAGGCAGGATAAAAATCTACTAAAACATCTAAAAATCATATAAAAATAATCCCTAGGGTTTAGAACCTTCAACTTGGCCTTTGAAACCTATTTTGACCTAAAATGAGGACAATGCCCAATTAATGACTTAATTTGGGTTTTTACCCAAATTGACCGGTCAAACAGGGTCCAACCTAGAATTAAAAATTACCATTAAAATCCTTAGGTTCAAATTAGTCTTGTATAAAAACTTGAGCCTAAGAAAAGACCTCCTTGACCGACTTTACAATTTGGTTCTCTTTATTTACTCTTTGACCCTTATCTTTTGAAACCATTGCATTTAGGCCCCAAACTTCTCATCGTTCTTTGCAGAATTGTCCTCCCTGCCACTTCTACACAGTGCCATGCCTCCGACGACCTTACGCGGAGGATGGCGCCGCGCAGGGCAGGGCTACCGTCCTCTAGAATAGAAGGGGGGTTCCATGTGACGTCTTCTGTTGCAAGGACCCTCCCACGACCTCTGCCATCACCCATGCATGGGTATCCTTTACGGCCATCCTCCGGCGAGGCTGGCACGACGCCACCTCGGTCCTCTCTTCGCGCCAAGACCTTTATAAGGAGCGGCAGCCCTTACCGACTCCTTCAAGCTTTCTCTGGCGGAGAACTACCCTACTTTTCATCCCTTTCCCCTCCGATCAGAGCGCCCGAAGCTTCCGACGGCACTCTCCTCCTCCTTCTCGTCGCTCTGCTGCCCTACCTGCAGCAGTGTTCACTCTGCCCTGTCGTCCGCGCTAGGCTGTACCCGCTGGCGCCCACCGTCTGCTTCCTCGTCGCCGATACCCTCCTCCAGGGCGTCTTCGTCTTCAACTCCGGCAGCCACGAGCCAGATGCTCCTCCCTCCCCCTTCATCGAGTAAATAGGCAATTAGTTTCCTCTCTCTCTCCCTTACATTTTCCCTCTCTTAATTTACCTTTTTATTTCACCGCACGTGACTTCCACCTCCACCTGCTCCGTCTCCGACCACCTTCTCCAGCGAGTCCATCCCACTTCCACAGACATCCTCACCCCTCGCCGACCAGCCCAGAGGCTCCACCTCACTCCACTCAACCCATTTCCCCTCTCCATTCACTGCCAAGCACTACCCAACCACCCCCCGAACAAACCCATTACCACGCACCCATTCTGACCTAGGTTGACCTCCACACGCACTCCTGCCCCTCGCCGACCACCACACAGGCTTCGCCACACTCCGACGAAGCTTTCCACGTTTTCTGACTTGGCCGTGAGGTCGTCACTGTGTTTTCAGGTTCGCACCCTCTCGCCGCCATTGTTGACCTGCTGCAGCAGCTTCACTCGCAGCTCCAGGCCTTCCCCGGCCTAGGTGCAAGACCCAGGCTGTGCAGGATAACTTCGTGAAGGCGTCCAGGCTTGCAGCCGGGTCGCAAGCCTTACAGGCTGCTCCAATTGGCTGCAGTTCCCTCGCCTGCGGGAGCGCGATTTGGAGGTAGGACTTGTAACGACCCGATTCCCGAGTCCCTACGAGACACGAGAACCGGACCGACTCGACTAATCCCATGACCTAGTCGTCCAACGAGTAAGTAACCAAAAGAGTAGCAAAATAAACCACATTCAGTATGAATATAACTAACAGTAAGGAAATACGGCAGTAAAGAAAGAAGCCACTACAGTATATACCATTACAACAGTAGAACAACATTCATAACATAATATGAAACTGCAGGTAAAGAAAAGTACAATGGTAACAAGAACTACTCACTACAGTGGAACCAAAAAGAGGTACAAGAGAACAGTGGTAACTCTACTGGACCCTACTCGGCCCAGCGTCCTCTGCAGCCGCTGACCCTGGCTACCCAACACATGGTCCTGAAAGGTAACGAGTGTAACACATCAGCAAAATGCTGAGTAGAGTGGCAACTAAAACAAAAGAAACAGTAGAGTGTACAGTAGCTGTTATGTTCTATTACTTTCTTTAATTACGTCTTTCTATTGTCTCACAATTTATCTATTTCTCAGATCCTTTACTTGATCTCGAATGTTCCTCGTGGGAACGATCTTGATTGCAGTCTTTTCCGAACAGTAGAAGTATCACGTGGTGCTCTCCTGGCCGGGAGAGTCCCCCGTGATGATCCTACTCTCAGTCAACCACCCCAAGGTCACGGACAAGCGTAACGGTGACTACGGCACGCGCGATAAACGCACAGGTAGCTAACCCGCACTGGCACGCGGTCAGTCATTTCCGTTAACGGGTACGCCCAAAGCACAGCACGGAACCAGTACAAGGCAGATCCCTCTCAGTAACAGGGGTCTAACCCCTCCACAGTAACCAAATAGGGGCCTTGCCCCTCCACAGTCCGCGCACCCTCGCCTGACTACCCTGGTTTGCCCAGTGGGCCTAACAAGTCGGTGTAGGAGACTAGCAGAACCCCGGGGCCCGTGGGGTAGCTAGTACCTCCCTACACTAGTAGCTCTCCTCGGTACTACGTACACGAGGGCCAGCAAGTCGGTACAAAGTGGCCAGTCCTAACCCCGGGTCCCTGAGGCGGCTGGCTCCGCTCTGCACTAAACAGGAGGACAGTCGCTCTCCTTGGTACTCCGTACTCAAGGGCCAGCTCACTTCCCCAATTCTATTCCATTCACCTTCCAGGAGTTCTACTCTTAATTTCCCGTAGGGTTCCAGCTCTTTTAACTCAACACAATCAGGCTTCACCTTTCCAGTTTCACATTCGTACAATCCATGTTCTCAATCATGTTTATTTATTCATAGCAGGCAGCTGTTAATTCAATTCACAGGCAGCTATTAATCCCTTTCCACATTTTCCAAGACTGCAGTATTCATACATTCCACTAGTTTTCCCATCCTAGGATTCATGCCATATCCTAGGATCTATCATACAATCTAGTTTTCCAGCCCTAGGATTCATGCAACACCCTAGGATCTACCATTCAATCTATTTCTCATTCCTAGGATTCATGCAATGTCCTAGGTTCTATTTATGGATTCATAATTTAACAGATTATACTTAAAGCCACTCTACCGGTTACAACAGGCGAACTAGGGGCGTGGTTGGGAATCCCGCGTGCCTCCGCAACCCCTGAGACTGCAACGGAATGGGGTCCTATCACAAGGATCAAACACAAGGAATTTCTCAAAACAGTATACAGCTACTGTAGACGGGTAGAGGATGTAATTCCAAAAAGCACGCAACTCGAAATGCGGAAAACGGACCCCGAACGGGCCCTAAACGGGTCGAAAACGACGAAACAGTGCAACATCAGACGTCTGGAACTTATTCCAGACGCCTTAAAAAGTTGATCAGGGGTTACCTTGCTCTGCGTGGTCTCTCAGACGTCCAGAAGCCTACGGGGGCGTCTGGCCTAGTTCCCAGACGTCCGATGGTCACCCCGGACGTCTGGAAGTCGTTCCCGTCATCTGACACTGCAGCTAGACGTTTGATTCGCGTTGGATGCGAATCTTAGAACCTGCGCGTACCCATTTCCTCTCTCTCTTAGTACGGTCAATCTAAGAAGAGGAAGAAGACGGAATAACTCACCTTTTAGACGTCTGGACAGTCTTCCAGACATCGTGCCCGTCGTCTGGCTAGAAGCCCAGACGTCTGATTCTGGAAAAGTTTCCAGAACCAGGGCGAGACTCACCCTCCACTCGCGACGCCCGACCGCGCCGCATCCTCGTCCGCCTGCTGCTCGAGTTGCAGCAGGCCTCCCGCGTCACCCCGCGTCCGATGTGCCCCCGCCAGTCGGCTCCCAGCAGTCCCGGCGAGCTCGCCCTCACGGCCGAACGCCTCTTCCACGCGCAGCACCTCCTCCCACGCTCACCGCGGCTATCGCTGCCGCTGCTCACTCGCGCTCGCTCTCGCGCACTGGTCGGAAGGAGAAGAGGAAGGGGGCGAAGGTGACGGGAGTGAGGGAGAGGGCGTGGCCTTTTAAGGCCGCGCGAGGAGGAGAGAGAGGACGGACAGGGTGGGTCTGCTGCCGCAGGAGAGAGGGAAAAAGAGAGGGAGAGAGAGCGTACGTAGGTCTGCGTGCTCAGGTGCGCAGACGAAACACGCGTGCCAAAAATAACCGATTCCCAGACGTCTGGAAGTGGTTCCAGACGTCTGAAGCGCGCGTTCGTAACAAGACTTTAGTCCCACCTCGTAAGTGTGCAGCTGTGTGCCCACACTTATATTGAAAAAGTGTATCGGGCTTACTGCCTTCGATACACAGGGGTCAGGTCCCTCTCACCCGCACGCAGCGTGCCACGTGCTCGCTCGCCCTCGCCCGCGCTCACACCCCGTGGGTCTGGGTTGGATCCGAATACCCGACCATGCACTCCTCGCCCACCACCGCACGCCGGTGGGCCTGGTCCCGGGCGCGCTACCTAATGGCAGAGCTCTGTCGACCGAACTGTGGCTAGTCCTTGTTTTTTTTAGTGCTTATTACAGTAATGTCGTTGTGGTATAGATAAAATAGTTATGGTTTTTCGTCATCGCCACCATTACAATTTTACTCAGAAATATTTTTCTCAAGGTCGAACTCAGGGAGCTACTGGAATTCTAGAAGTACAATGTTTCTTTATTACAAAAATAAGAGAGAGAGAGAGAGGGAGAAGTAGATTTCTGTTTCTTGGCTTTTTCTTCTTCTCTTTCTTTCTTTGCTTGTCTTCTTTTTCTTTTCTTTCTCTTCTCTTCTTCACAGTTCTTGATCTTCTTCAGTTCTTCTTCTTCTCTTCTTTCAGCTGCGGAACATTTTCTTTTCTTTCTCCTCTTCTTTGCTTTGTCTACAGAGCTTCATCCGTCGTCTGATTCCTCAGTCAGACGGCTTAAATGGTGTCTGCTACAGTGCTTCCCCTTTCTTCCTTTGTTGCTTCTCCTTCTTCTTCTTCATCTTCTTCTTTGGTCTTCTGCCTTGCTCAGCTGCAAGGCTTCTTCAGAGCTTCTTCTTCCGCTCCTCTTCTTCTTCTTCTTCCTGCGGCCAAGTGTGAACCTTCTTCCCTCGCACCCTGTTCCTGCACAAGGCAAAACCTAACCCTTCCCTCTACCCGCACATCTCTCTTTCTCTGTAAACCGCTCATAGGAAGCTCTCCCAGAGCCGGGTTATCGAATCGGGTAGTGTACCCGTGACCAGGCGTACCGGCATGCATGGTACGCGAGGAGTGCACAGGTGGTGTCGGGTCGGGTCACGCCCGCAGGTAATGGGCGAAGGTAATGCGGGGTGTGGCAGGTTGCGGGGCGGTGCCTGGCAGCAGCCCTAGGTTGGACTGCAATCGAAAAGATGGGTTTGATTGGGGGAGTGTTGTGGAGGTGTGGAGTGGCAGTGGAGGGGCGGGGGGTGTCGGGTGAGGTGAGGGGAGCTTTTGGGGTAGGTGGCGAGTTGTATGGAGCGGTGGATTGACGGGGGCAGCTCACCGGAGAGTGGCCGGAGATGGAGGAGGTGAGGGCGGTCAGGCGCGGTCGAGGGGTAATTGAGCAAATTAAATTGGGGAAAAGAAAGAGGGGAGGAAGAGAAATAATAGTAACCTACCTACAGGGACGAAGGGGGCCGGAGCAGGGTGGCAGTCGTGCCGACTGTCGTCGGAGAAGAAATACCCAGAGAGGGAGGGCGGCGGCGAGGAAGAGAGCCGGAGGGCGCGCGCTGGGTACGGGGCGATGCGAGAAGAGCAGGCGAAGGTGGCTCTGCTGCTGGTATTGCAGTAGAGCGACGAGACGGAGGAGGAGGAACTGTCGGAGCTGGTGGGTTTCTGCCGGAGTGGGGAGAGAGGAATGGTAGGGGTTTTCTCCGTCAGGACCGAGCTACCAGAGTCGGCTGGCGACGCTGGTCCTTATAAAGGCGGTGGCGGAGGGGTGGGCGTAGGGAGGTGACGTGCCTCCCTCGCCGGAGAATGGTCGGAATTGCGACCCATACCTTCCGCGCGTTCGCACGGAAGGTGTGGGCGAGGACAGGAGGTATGGCGGTGTCCCTGCGACAGCAGACGTTGCAGGGAACACCCAGTTCAAATTGCAGGTCGCCTCCCTCACCCTGCGCGGCACCATGCTCCGCGCAAAGTCGTCGGAGCATGGCGCTACTCAGAGACTTGCAGGAGGGACCTGTATGCAAAGAATGATGAAAAACCTAGGGGTCTAAATGCAAGGATTTCGAAAGTTGAGGGTCAAAAAGTAATAGATGAGGACCAAATTGCAAAGTCGGTCAAGAAGGTCTCTTCTTAGGCTCAAGTTTTTATGCATGACTAAATGGGACCTAAGGATTCTAATGGTGAATTTTATTTCTAGGCCAGACCTTGTTTGACCGGCCAATTTACGTAAAAATCAAAATTAAATCATTAATTGGGCATAGTCCTTAATGTAGGTCAAAATGGGTTTCAAAGCCAAATTGAATGTTCTAAACCCTAGAGATTATTTTTATATGAATTTTAGAGGTCTTAGTTGATTTTTACCCTACCTCGTGAATTGAAGTGGGTTTGTTTTAGGGTTACAGAATGTCATTTAATTCCTTAGAGTTGCGGTAGCCCTTATTGGATCAGATCATCCCACTTTCCTTCTTATTAGGTTAGTTTGACCTATGTTTGGACCCTGAGTTACCCTATTTACTGATTGTGTTGGTGAAATTGCATTTTTACCCCTTATGACTTATTTTCTTGTTAAACTCAGAATTCTCTGAGTCAAGCCTTTCTTTGAGTTATGTAGTAGCTTTTTCTCGCATATTTAGGTTAGATTGTTCTAGTTAGGGTTCATGATGAGGTTCTCATCACTACCCAAACCCGAATACCCAGCTCTAGGAGAGTAGTCTTAAGAGAGATTCTAAGAAAGAGAGAGGTGCGGGGAAGGGGTAGGGGTAGGTTTTCCCTGACCTCTGTGTGTGCGTGCAGGAAGAAAAGAAGAAGAGAAGAAGAAGCTACACTGGGCAGCTGAAGAAAGAAGGAGGAAGGTACTGTAGCAAAGGCATAGATAAGTCGTCCGAGCACTGCATCAGACGTCGGAATCACCACAGCCGTAGAAGAAGAAGGCAGGAAGAAAAGAAGAAAGAAGAAGAAGAGAAGAAGAAGGAAAGTCAGCAGCCAGAAGAAGAAGGAAAGTCAGCGACCAGAAGAAGAAGCAAAGAGAAAGAAAGAAGACACAGCCGCAAGCAAGGAAAAAGAAGAAAGAAAGAAAAGAGACAAGATAGGATGAGAAATACAAGAACAGAAGAAGAAGGCAAGAAGAAAAGAAGAAGAGGAAGAAGAGAACCGGGCAAGGAAGAAAAGAAGAAGAAAAGAGAGAAAAAGAAGAGAGAAGAAGAAGAAGCCAACAAAACTCTCTCTCTCCCTCTCTCATTTTTGTAACATAATTGAGAACTTATTTATGCTTCTAGAAACATAGTTGCTCCCTGAGTTCGACCTCGGGAAAACCTTGTTCCGAGTAAAAAAATCTTGTAGTAATCTGGTAGCTGTTTTGTCATATACTATAACGATTGATTGTAAACCATAAATATAAAGACTAAACTAGCAGCGAACCAGTAGTTACTATGTACTGCATTGGTAAAATTATAATTTTACCCCTCATGATTTGTTTTACTCTTCAATTCAGAATTCTCTGAGTTAAGCTTCTCTTTAGGTTTTGTAGGAGCTTCTTCACACTTATTTAGATCAAATTGTGTTAGTTAGGGTTCATGATGAGGCTCTCATCACCTTGGAAATCTTAAAGGGTACATCCTTGGAGAGAAGAGTAGTCAGGGGACGCACGATTTTTGAGAAATCAGGAATGAAATGATGGTAAAAATCGACGTGCCCTAGAAAAGATCGGATGTCCCAAAACGAGCTAGGCATAGGAAGTCTAGAAATCAGATCAACCTTGGCTCGATCCACCTGGATGCCTTTCTCAGAAATTAAGTATCCTAGGACAATCCCCTCAGGCACCATAAAATGGCTCTTTTCCCAGGAAGGAACCATATTTACGTCAATGCAATGCCTGAGTATGTGAACCAAGTGCTGGAGGAAATCGTCAAATGATGCCCCGAAAACTGAGAAGTCATCCATGAAGACCTCCAGATAATCACCTACCATATTAGAGAATATGGCAAGCATGCACCGCTGAAAGGTCGTGGGTGCATTGCAGAGACCAAAAGGCATCCTTCAGACGCATACGTCCCGAAGGGGCAGGTGAATGTGGTCTTCTCTTGGCCCTCTGGATGAATCGCCTCTTAGTTGTAACAGGAGTACCCATCAAGAAAGCAAAAGAATATATTTCCTTCTAACTTCTCAAGAATCTGATCAATAAATGGTAGTGGGAAATGATCCTTCTTCGTGGAGGAATTGAGTCTTCGGTAATCTATGCAGACTCTCCACGAGTTGGCTATACGGGTAGGTATGACCACTCCGGTTTCAGTCGTGATGGTGGTGAGCCCTGCCTTCTTAGGCACAACCTGGATGGGGCTCACTCAATGACTGTCGGATATCGGGTAGATGATCACTGCATCTAACCACTTAATGATCTCCTTCTTCACGACCTCTTGTAGATTGGGATTCAAACATCTTTGCATCTCACGTGAAGGTCGTGTGCCCTCTTCAGAATAGATACGGTGTGTGCAATAAGAGGGACTTATTCCAGTCAAGTCATCGAGAGTCCAACCGATGGCTCTGCGATGTTGCTGGAGAAAAGTAATCAGACGGGATTCCTGATCAGGTGTGAGTTTGGAGTTTATAATCACAGGAAATGTCTGATTAGAACCTAAAAAAACGTATTTTAAATGATCGGGAAGGGGTTTGAGTTCAAGAATGGGGTTATCAGCAGCAGCGGGTGGTTGAGAGTGAGTGTGGGGTACAAGGGTAGGAGTTATAGGTTTGTCTAGATCAAGGTCAGACTCCTCTAATTGCAGTTCAAGATTTTCTTGTGGTTGATGAGGAATAATCATGTTGTCCTCAAGTTATGGTTCATCAACCACAGCTCTAATATCACAAATTTGTTCAATGACACTACAATTGATCCCTTGTTGGGCATTAAAGATATCAATTTTTAGAGTCTGATTCCCAAATTTCAGTTCTATTTGGCCCTCTTCACAACTTATGCTGGCCCTTGCAGTGGCCAGAAAAGGTTTCCCAAGTATGATTGGTGTATCCCTTGGGTTTTCAGGTGCATCCATATCTAAAACTATGAAATCTACAGGGAAGTAGAAATCTCGCACCCTCACAATAACATCCTCAAGAATTCCCTTAGGTGACTTGATAGATCGATCTGCTAACTGCAATGTCACCTCGGTCGGTTTTAGCTCAGGTTCTTCTAGATAGTTAAGTAGGGATATGGGTATCAAGTTTATGGAGGCACCTAGGTCCAATAGTGCTCTATCAAACTAGGTTTCACCGATCTTACATGAAATCAGGGGAGTGCCTGGGTCTTTTGCCTTAGGTGGGAGTCTACTCAGGATTACAGAGCTGACTTGCTCTGACAGTACAATTGGACTCCCACTCTTGGTTCTCGGCTTACGCTGAGGTGTACACACGTTCTTCAAGAATCGTGCGTAAGCCGGTACATGGCGGATCGCATCCATCAAGGGGATGTTTATTTGGACCTTCTCAAAGAGCTTGATCAGGTCCTCCTCAGGAGCCATGGGTTTAGTTGTCCTTTTTCCCTTGGTCAAGGCCTTAGGAAATGGAACCTTGGTTGGTTCCTCTAGGATAGGTCCAAGTCTTTGATCTGGAACAAGGATAGAAACATCCTGGATGATTGTCCTAGGGTTTGGGTCACTACCAGGCTTGGAGTGGTCTGGATGAGGTGGATCTTGTGTTGCCTTACCACTACGGGTTGTTACAGAATTTATTCCTGCTTGGTTCTGGTTAGGGGTTGGTAGGATGGGCTGCTGCTGTTGGTAACCCGTATAAGAGGTTGAAGCTTCCATCCCGTTAGGTGAAGGAATAGAAGGGGCCTGATAGACCAAGTGTGCTTAGCCCGGGTTTGGGTTCATAACGCGCCGCTGGGTTGTCACGCTATTCGGGTTAGGAAGAGGATGAGAAGGAAGTGTGCCTGGTTGGCGAGAATTTGTCAACTGGGAAAGTTGGTTGCGAACCTCTGTGATTTCGTCCTTGTGTTGCTTTTGGATAACTGCATTCGTTCTTTAAATGTCAGCCAAAGTCTGGAGGATAAGAGACATTTGATCTTGGTTGGGCCCGGTTGGATAGGTCGGGTTGGGCTGAGGCTGAGGTGGCTGATAAGGACGAGGGTCTTGTGGACGGGGTTGAAAAGGTGGTCTCGGATTCTGAGCATTTCTCGCCCACTGGAAATTGGGATGGTTTCGCCATCCAGGATTGTAGGTGTTGGAAAATGAGTCATTCTGGATGGTGTTGAGCTCCTCGCAGGTCTGAGGAGCCTCAGAAAAGTCGGAGAATGGGGGACTAGGGCTCCCCCGGCAAGAATATAAAGGATTGGAGGTCCCTCCGATCCTGGAGTCAGATGGGGATGGATACGAGTCCATCCCAGGAGAAGGTCGGTGGAAAATATTCTGCACAGCTTCCCATGCGGGAGGGGTCTGTGTGAAGGAGTTCTGCGCAGAGGTGGCTCGTTGCAAGTGTTGAGTCAACTCATCCACCTTCTTCTCAATGATTGAGACCTTGTCCAATCGACTAGCCATTAATTCCAGGTCGACTGCTGCGGACAGGCCCTGTGTCTCATGTGCTCCCCTAAGGTTCATCGCTGCGCGGGTATTCGTCCGATCGAATAATCCTATGGAGTCATTGTTGATGGAGTTCTCGCACATATTCTCGAGAATCTCCCACACGGTGTCTTCATGTTGACCCATAATATTCCTCCGCAAGTTGCATTGACGAACAGTCTAATATCTTCACGGAGTACCTGGTAAAAAAACTGGACTTGTTCCCATTTAGGAACTCCGTGATGGGGGTACTTTCTCATGAGATCCTGAAAACAATCCCATGCCTCATGAAGAGGTTCTCCTGTCTGTTACGTAAAGTGAGTAATTTGATGGCACAAGGCATTTGTCCGACCTACGGGGAAGAACTTCTTCAAAAACTCGGATTGAAGTTCTTCCCAAGTGTTGATTGGCCAGGTCTGTGTCTGATACCAATGGACCACCTTGTCCATAAGGGAGAAAGAGAACATCTTCATAAGCAGGATATCCCGATTCTGCGCATCTGACTCGAAGGTCTAGGACAGATGCTTAAGTTGTTTGATGTGCTGGAAGGGGTCTTCAGAGTTAAGCCCATAGAATTTGGGTATGGCATGAATCATGTTGGGCTTTAGTTCGGAATCCGGTCCTCCAGTTAGGATTTTGACTCGAGGCTCAATTGCCACCGTAGCGGGATTATAATGATCTCGCATCATGGGGCACTGCGATGGATTCATGAAGTTTTGGAAGAGATCATTGAGTCGCTGGAGCTGGTGCTCAAGATTATTCTCCTCTTTAACGGGCTGAGCCATTGTGGAAGAAGAGGGGGAATTAGGTTCAGAATCAGAAGAGAGGTCTATGTAAAGAGGTTGTTGCACAAACAAGGGTATCGAAGCTTGGCCTCGGGGAGAGTGAATTTCTAGAGGAGGTTTCAAGGACCTCCTACCGAACATGCACTGATGAATTAGACGAGGTTAGCAGGTGCTGGACCCAATCAAGACACCCAAAATGTTGGGTGACTATAGAGGTTCGGGGCGGATGATACCCCTTAATCAAAAGGTCATTCACCTGAGAATTACCTGGGCATCCAAAGAGGGTGAGTCCCGCGAAGTCCCCTACACGGTAGAGCGCCCCCACGGGTAACAGGGTTTCCCCCACTCGACCTTTCTTGTCACTGAGATTCCAGGTAGACTAGAATGGGGACCTTGACCTCTTAACTCTACCACTTTTAGTTAGGATCAAGGTGCTTATGTTTTCACTTGAACTTTATTCTTTTGAGTGTAAAGAGTGACCTAATTTAAAGGTTGGTTGATCCAAGGGATCAACTTCACCTATTAGTTCCTGTGAAAGCTTATTAGGTCTTGTCTTTTAAGGTTCAAGTGACTTAAGAGCTGGATTGCTTAAGGTTTCTCTTAATAGATCTTTTTAAGTAATGGCTTAGGCACACTTCTTTTGGGGGTTTTCAATTCTTGATTAGAAGGTGTGTCTCTAAAACCCTAGCTTAGAATCTTATGTTGGCTCTAATTAGTCCAGTTAGTTGCCTCAAGATTAGGTAACTAGAGCTCAAGCAAGAAGGTTTTAGCCCTAATTACTTTAGTGGATATACATTTAGAATGTGTTGAAATTAAAAAACAGGCAACTCTTGTGATTTACTATGTATGAAAGATAAGTAACCCCTAGATTGCTTTTCTTTTTCTTCCTCTTTAGAATTTTAGGGGCTTAAAAGAGAGGATAGAAGATTACCTGTCCTTTGGTGTAGTTGTTGTGCGGCAGCTTGTTCCTTCTTGTTTTCCTGTGCCTACACAACAAAAGAGAAGAGATTAAGTCAGCATTAAATCAGAGATTGTGATTTAATATCTTCTAGAATGCACGTTGCTTCCCGGCAAAGGCGCTAAAAACTGATGAGCATCTTTCGTCGATTTTAAAAATATATTCATTGTAGTATGTTACGAAAAACGATGATCAGTTTATTTCAATTTATTACTCGAAATTTAGAATATTCCGAGGTTGAACTCATGGAGCAAACTTAATTTCAGAAGCATAAAAATTCACAATTAAATATACTACTTTACAAAAATTAAAGAGAGAGAGAGAGTGAACAAAAATCCTTTTCTTTTCTTTTTTTTTTCTTTTTCTTTCTTCTCTTCTCTCTTCCTTCTCTTCTTTCTCTGCCCTTTTCTTTCTCTTCCTTCTCTTCTTTCTCTACCCTCTTCTTTCTCAAATGCCTTATCTACCTCTTACTACAGTGCCTTTTCAGGTTCTTCTCCTCTTGGCTTATTCTTCTCTTCTCTGTTCGGCCTTCTTCTTCTTCTTTCTTTCCTCTGTGTGGCAGGCTTCCCTCCTTCTCTTTTCCTTTGGCTTTCTTCTTCAGATCCTTCTTCTGTTGCAGCTCTTGAGTGCTTCTTCTCTTCTTTTCTCTGCTGTGCTCCCTCCTCTTCCTTCTTCAACTTCTGCTGCTCTGTGTGGCTAAGTCCTCAGCCGCTCCTCCTCCTTTCTTCTTCTCCTGCTTCCCTGCACATTACAAGGTTAGGCAAAACCTAACCTCTACCCGCCCCACGTCTCTCTCTCTATTTCTCTCTCAAAGGTTCTCTCTCAGAGCATTCGCGGGTATACAGGTCGGGTGTACGTGCCTGGGACTAGGCCCACTGGCGTGTGGTGGTGGGGGAGGAGTGCTTGCTCGGGTAATCGGGTTCGGCCCAGGCCCGCGGGGCGTGAGAGTGGGCGAGGGTGGGTGCGAGCACGTGGTGCGCTGCGTGTGTGGGCGAGGGACCTAACCCCTGTGTGTCGAAGGCGATAAACCCAATACAACTTTTCAATTTATTCGAAGCGTCGCGCTCAAACGTTTACGAGGTGGGACTTCCCACCTAAATTTCGTGCCCTCACCTGCAGCAGGAATCCTCCCGACTACAGTGATACGCGAGCTCTCGTCTTCGATTGGGGACCTGGGATCGTGCGTGAGTCTCTCCTGCGCGGCCTGGGACTCCCACCTGGGGCTGCAGAGGCCTGGAGCTGCTAGCAAGCTCGCTCCATGCTCGGCGGCAATGGCGGCTAGCGTGTAGAACCTGAAAGCACGAATACTGCCTCGCGGCTCCGTCAGAACATCAGAAAACCTTTGTAGTATCACGGTGAAGGTGAGGCGGGGGTTGGCCGGCCACGGGTCGGCCTGGGCGTGCATGCCTAGGTCACTCTGCGGCCGTGAGAATGGGTTTGTTCAGGAGGTAGTTTCAGTGGGTGGCGTGGTCGGTGGAAGGGCGAGAGGTGGTCAGTGGGAAGTGGTGAAGCTCAGGGACCGATTGGGGAGGGGTGGAGTGGTCTGTGGTGGGGAAATGGCCTTGCCGGCGTTGGTGGTCGGAGGTAGAGATGGTGAGGGTGGACACTGGCGTTGAGGGGTCGAAATGACAAATTGATAGGAGGGAAATAAAGGGGAGAGTAAGAGGAAGAGTTTTTACCTAGCTAAGCGGACCAAAGGGAGGAGATGGCGATTGGCGCGTCTTTGCCGTCGCCGGAGATGAAGGTGCCAGAGGAGGGGGTGGCGACGAGGAGAAGGGATCGGAGAGTGCCAGCTGATATGGCATGGCACGGAGGAGAATGGCGGAGCTGGCTCTGCCACTGGTATGGTGGCAAAGCGACGAGAAGAGGGAGAAAGAGTCGCCGGAAGCTTCGGGTTGTTGGCCAAAGTGAGGAGGAGACGAATTTGGGGGAGTTATCTGGCCAAATTAAGCTTGCAGGAAACGGCAGCCCCTGCCGCTCCTTAAATAGGTGTTGGCGAGGAGGGAAACACGAGGAGGAGGCGTGGACAGGCCGCCGGAGACATGGCCGGAAAAGAGACCCATGCCTCTCACACGTTCGCACGAGAGGTATAGATGTCTGCAGGGCATGGGAGAGGGTCCATGGGGAAGAAGACAACGCAGGGAACCCTCCTCTCGTTTCTGGGGCCGGTTTCCATACCCTTGTTGGTGCTAGAGCACCACGATCATTTGTTTTGATGATAACAAAACACGTGCTATTTAACATTTGCAATTTGAGTCCTAGATTTCAGGTCAATTGCAAATGTGACCGTGTTTAGACGGAGTTCGAGCTCGCATCCAGGACGGATTGGAGGAACTTGACGGAAAACAGAGGAGGTTCGCGTGAAGCGAAAGATTGAAGATGGAAGGAAATGAAGAATAGGATAGATTTCCTTCTTTTGTACTTGTTGTATTTTTCGTTTCTTTTGTTTCTCTTTATTTCCTTAGATATTTCATGTTAAAGAGCCTCAAAGAACCCTAACAGTAGTCCTAGGAACACCGGCACAACCCTAGGATACTTAGGTTTTCTGTAGAATACTTAAAAAACCAATATAGGGTTCAAACAGCACTTCCAGACGTCTAATTCCCAAATCAGACGTCTGATAAAGAATTTTAAGACGTCTGACTGTTGTTTCAGACGTCTGATAACTGTTAGGCTGGACATAGTTAGTTCTGTCTGATGAAATCAGACGTCCATACCTTAGACCAGACGTCTTAGGAGACGTCTGATGACTTTGCCAGACATCCAATTAGTGGACCGTTGGCTGGCTTAGCAAACACTCAAGAATATGACCGTTAGAGCCTTATCAGACGTCCATAGGACTGTCCAGACGTCTGATAAATGACCGTTTTGCCTCGGCTGACCCAAAATCTCTTCTCAGAGATTTTCTAGCCGTTGCAACGTTTGGAAATCAATTCCCACAGTAAAAGTAGGTTTCCAGACGTCCAGACATAGTGCCAGACGTCCTGTATGTCGTCTGATGGACTTGCACAAAAACCCTGTTTAGATCTGATTCAAGTCAGGAAGAAACCCGCATAGAATCAGACGTCTGACCTTGGAATCAGACGTCTTAAAGTGGCCTTCCAGACGTCTGATGCCAGAGTTAGACGTCTGATAACCCTGTCAAATGTAATCATTGTCCTGATTTCGGCCTGATTCTCTTGGGCTTTGTTCCCAACGGCTATAGAACCCTTTCTAAGCCTTTCAAAGCCTTCCTAAGGCCTCTATAAATAGAGGGGAACCCTTGCAACACAAAAGCACATAAGAGACACACTAAGAAAGACACAAGACACACTTAGCTATACACTCTCACACTCTTGTGTCCAAGAAGCTCTTTCTCTCTAAGCTCAAGTTCTACATCTTGAGAGCATCCAACCGTTGCGCACCCGCTCTCCCGCCGTTGTCTACGAGAGCGAAGTTGCGCCGTCGCGTGGCTCACGCGCCGCGTCATCGTCGACGCACTCCTTGCAAAGGGGAGTTTCCTATTTCCTATAGAAGCTAGGTTTAATTTTGTTGGCTCTATAGGACTGTTGTTTTATTTTATCTTTGTATTTTGGTTGGGTATTCGCTTTGCGAATTCCCGTCTCCTTCGTGGGACAAAATCCTTCTCGTGGAGAGAAGGGGTTGAGGAACGCTACCCTCGTACTTGTAGCGTGGTTGTATTGAGGTTGAATCACCCTCGTTTTAAAGTGATTCATTTAGTGGATTTTGATCAACTTGGTTGATCGGAAAATCCTAACTCGAGAGGGTTAGGTGGTGGTTTTCACCCGGTTTGGGTTTCCACCTAAAAATACCTGTGTACATTGTGCGATTGATTTTTGTGAGATTGCTTTATATTTTTATTTCCGCAATTATTACGTCACCCCTCCAAGTAGGGAACCTACAATTGGTATCAGAGCAGGTTTTCCACCGACAGGAGTAACATCCGCGGAAAGATCACATGGAGGGAAGCTGTTCCACAAGCAGGATTTCCGAGGGGCAGTCCACAACCCGTCCGCCCTACTTTGATGGGAACAACTACAGCTGCTGGAAGCTGAGGATGAAGACGTGGCTCCAAGCCACTGAATTCGAGGTATGGGGATGTTGCGAAACCCCATACGAGATCCCGAAGCGACCCCAACGAGGCTACTCGCAGGTGCAGATTCTAGAGCTCTCACTCAACGCAAAGGCAATGAATGCCTTGTACTGCGCATTAAGTCCGAAGGAATTCGAACGAATCCAAGAGTGCACCACCGCTCACGAGATATGGAGGAGGTTGGAAGGCACTCATGAGGAGACGAGTTCGGAAGAAGATCTCGGAGAGAAGGAAACCACGTGCCTTGGTTTCATGGCAATCGGAGAAAGCGACATCGACAGCGAAAGCGACTCCGACAATGAGGTAAACCTGGATTTACAAGATGCTTTTAATGAGCTTTTTGAAGTTAGTAAATCACTTAGAATCGAAAACAAAAGCATTAAAAAGAATCTTAGTTTTCTTAGAAATGAAAATGATAGGTTAGAAATAAAACTTAAGGATCTAGAAGCTAGTCCTAAAAATGATAACCTATTATTAGAAAATCAAAACCTCATCAATGAAAATAATAAATTGATTGAGGAAAATAATAGTCTAAAGTTAGAAATTTTTGATTTAAAGACTAAGATGCAAATTATAGAAAAAGAAATTGCATGTCTTAGGGAAAATTCTAACAAATTAATCAACAAAGTAGATAAGTTTTATAGCCCTAAGGTTGAGAAAGGATCTCCGTCAAGGAGACTCGCTAACAGATTCGGATCCAAGCCCACTTGGATACCGAAAAAAGAATTAGAATCTTGTTTTGTAGGGTTCAGGGATAACTACAACACAAAGGACTGGACCTACAAACTAAAGGCTGGTCAACTCGAATTGGGAGAACCAAGGAGTAGACCAAGGAGGAGAACAAGAAGACCGACGAGACGGCGAACAAACGACAGACCCGCCGCACGTCGACCACCAGATTGGAGACCGGCGCCAATGCCTGGGCCTCCAAGCTACGGATGGGAGCCCCATCAGATGTGGCATCCACCACCGCCATTCGGGCCATTTTATTGGCCATGGTAGGTGAGGTAAAATTCTTAACCCTATCTTTTTATCATAAGCATTTAGATAGGGGGAGTTAAAAAATGATGAGCTAATTATCAATTTTTAAAGGGGGAGATACAAGTTAGCTAAATTTCCTTTAGTAAGGGGGAGAAAAATAATAGCTATCTTATTTTTATAAAAAGGGGGAGGATATCACCTTTGTTAAAATTCATAGAAGAGCATGTTTTAAGGGGGAGTTATAGGAAATTTAAAATAAATCAAACCTTTTTGATAATGTCAAAAAGGGGGAGGATTTTTATGCATTATTATTTACGGTTTTGTCATCATCAAAAAGGGGGAGATTGTTGGTGCTAGAGCACCACGATCATTTGTTTTGATGATAACAAAACACGTGCTATTTAACATTTGCAATTTGAGTCCTAGATTTCAGGTCAATTGCAAATGTGACCGTGTTTAGACGGAGTTCGAGCTCGCATCCAGGACGGATTGGAGGAACTTGACGGAAAACAGAGGAGGTTCGCGTGAAGCGAAAGATTGAAGATGGAAGGAAATGAAGAATAGGATAGATTTCCTTCTTTTGTACTTGTTGTATTTTTCGTTTCTTTTGTTTCTCTTTATTTCCTTAGATATTTCATGTTAAAGAGCCTCAAAGAACCCTAACAGTAGTCCTAGGAACACCGGCACAACCCTAGGATACTTAGGTTTTCTGTAGAATACTTAAAAAACCAATATAGGGTTCAAACAGCACTTCCAGACGTCTAATTCCCAAATCAGACGTCTGATAAAGAATTTTAAGACGTCTGACTGTTGTTTCAGACGTCTGATAACTGTTAGGCTGGACATAGTTAGTTCTGTCTGATGAAATCAGACGTCCATACCTTAGACCAGACGTCTTAGGAGACGTCTGATGACTTTGCCAGACATCCAATTAGTGGACCGTTGGCTGGCTTAGCAAACACTCAAGAATATGACCGTTAGAGCCTTATCAGACGTCCATAGGACTGTCCAGACGTCTGATAAATGACCGTTTTGCCTCGGCTGACCCAAAATCTCTTCTCAGAGATTTTCTAGCCGTTGCAACGTTTGGAAATCAATTCCCACAGTAAAAGTAGGTTTCCAGACGTCCAGACATAGTGCCAGACGTCCTGTATGTCGTCTGATGGACTTGCACAAAAACCCTGTTTAGATCTGATTCAAGTCAGGAAGAAACCCGCATAGAATCAGACGTCTGACCTTGGAATCAGACGTCTTAAAGTGGCCTTCCAGACGTCTGATGCCAGAGTTAGACGTCTGATAACCCTGTCAAATGTAATCATTGTCCTGATTTCGGCCTGATTCTCTTGGGCTTTGTTCCCAACGGCTATAGAACCCTTTCTAAGCCTTTCAAAGCCTTCCTAAGGCCTCTATAAATAGAGGGGAACCCTTGCAACACAAAAGCACATAAGAGACACACTAAGAAAGACACAAGACACACTTAGCTATACACTCTCACACTCTTGTGTCCAAGAAGCTCTTTCTCTCTAAGCTCAAGTTCTACATCTTGAGAGCATCCAACCGTTGCGCACCCGCTCTCCCGCCGTTGTCTACGAGAGCGAAGTTGCGCCGTCGCGTGGCTCACGCGCCGCGTCATCATCGACGCACTCCTTGCAAAGGGGAGTTTCCTATTTCCTATAGAAGCTAGGTTTAATTTTGTTGGCTCTATAGGACTGTTGTTTTATTTTATCTTTGTATTTTGGTTGGGTATTCGCTTTGCGAATTCCCGTCTCCTTCGTGGGACAAAATCCTTCTCGTGGAGAGAAGGGGTTGAGGAACGCTACCCTCGTACTTGTAGCGTGGTTGTATTGAGGTTGAATCACCCTCGTTTTAAAGTGATTCATTTAGTGGATTTTGATCAACTTGGTTGATCGGAAAATCCTAACTCGAGAGGGTTAGGTGGTGGTTTTCACCCGGTTTGGGTTTCCACCTAAAAATACCTGTGTACATTGTGCGATTGATTTTTGTGAGATTGCTTTATATTTTTATTTCCGCAATTATTACGTCACCCTTCCAAGTAGGGAACCTACAACCCTGCACGGCGCCATCCTCCAGGTAAAGTCGCTGGAGGCATGGGTTGCTGCAGTGGGTGGCAGAGGGACCGGTTTGAAAAGAATGAAGGGAAAGTTGAGGGGTTAAGTGCAGGGGTTCAAAAAGTTAAGGGTCAAAAAGTAATTCTTGATGACCAATTTGTAAAGTCAAAATGGCCCTCCCTTAGGTCCAAATGTTGGTACAAACCTAATTTGGACCTAAGGAATCCAATGGTAAAGTTTGATTTTAGGTTTGACCACGTTTGACTGGTCCATTTGCATAAAAAACCCAGATTAGGTCAAAATTTGGGTATGGTTCTCAATCTAGGTCAAGACAGGTTCCAATGGCCAAATTGAAA
Organism: Thalassia testudinum; assembly: GCA_037157565.1. NCBI lineage: Eukaryota > Viridiplantae > Streptophyta > Magnoliopsida > Alismatales > Hydrocharitaceae > Thalassia > Thalassia testudinum. Next base: position 110,027,905 of record JAZHRO010000022.1, on the reverse strand, counting down.
GTTCTAAACCCTAGGAGATATTTTTTTATGAATTTTAGAGGGTTTAATTGATTTTTATCTTACCTGAAAATTCGTGAATTGAAGTGGATTTGTTTTAGGGTTGTAGAATGTCATTTAATTCCTAGATGCCGCTATAACCCTTTTCAGACCAAATCATCCCACTTTTTTTCTTATTAAGCCCGCTTGACCTGTGTCTAAACCCTTAAAAATCCCGTTTATGTACTGCATTGGTAAAATTACAATTTTACCCATTGTGAATTGTTTATACTTAAATTTACAATTCTCTAATCTAGGCTTTCCCTTAGGTTTTGTAAGAACTTTTTGTATACTTATTTAGGTCAAAATGTTCTAGTTAGCGTTTATGATGAAATTATCATCACTCAGCATCAAGTTGGGCCAAGGTGACCCAACTTTGAGCCTGGATCACCATGCTCAACTTAGGTTCAAACTCATAACTTTAAGGGTTAAATTTAGGTCAAGATCTTCATCCATTAATTAAATGAATCTGTATTTGAGTTGGCCCAAGTCTAGCCTGCCCAAGGTTTAGTCCATTTAAGATCCACATGTAAATATATACATATATGTATTATATATATACATGAATAAATAATCTATATGTGTAATATATTCAAATTTAAAAATAACAAATACCAAGGTTAACTTAATAAATATCACAATTTTCCTCAATTTCTTTGTACTTTTTAAATATTTGTTAGTAAGTATACTTGAATTTAAAACTTTAAGATTTTAATCAATTTATTAATGATAAATACTTTCGTATTTGCAATAAATTATAATTAAGTTTCACAAATTATTTTAATTATTTTTAGGATTTTTATTTATTACATTGCACACTTTATTTTTCTTTTTTGATAATAAATAGGCCTTGTCTGTCCAAGTTCTGGTCCATTTACTTTAGGTTGGGCTTAAACGTAAGTCAAGATTTTGCAAATTAACTGAACTTGGTTGGTAAACTCACTTAGATGTGCAAGTTTCAGTAAATTCGACCTAAGCTTGACACAACTCAATTCGAAAAGAATGGATAAAATTCGACTCGAACCTAACTATGTTCAGGTACGGATTTTATCCAAAACACTTGACTAGTTTCGGATATGGGTATGAATCTCTACCTGATTACTTAACTCGAATATCCGAATAAAATCTTCATTTACCTAAGATATATAAGTCCCATCGTAAGTGTCCATTCCCACAACCGTGATCTCCCTCATGATTGCCTTTAGATTTTGAAGGTTGGAAGTACTTCTAAAACTTTCATTGAGCATTTATTTCAAGGATAATAATCTTTAAACTTAAAGTTACCGAAGGCCTTATATTTTGAACTTATTAAAAATATACAATTAATGAATCATGTTACAATTTTTTTTTTTTCTTTGAGTCTAATTTGGGCACGATTTGTGGATATCCAAAGAGTAGATGAGTATAGATATGGATTTAGATTTTTGTACTCGATAGGTAGGATATAAGTATGAATTTTAGGAACCTAATCCATTTACATTCCTGGACTTGCTTGATTAAAATGAACTTGGGTTTGGCCTAAATTAATCATGAATGATTAGATTCTTTATTCAGTCCTAGCAATGCTCGGACTCAATCTGACGTCATTTGAAAATAAAACGCAGCCAATACCGTTAAACCATGATCAGATATGGAAGTCAAGTTTAATCAGTTTATATATATACGCACGGGCTTTAACATATTATATAGATAGGTAGATATAGATGTGGATAATGCTTCGTAGGTTCTTCCTGTTACTGGTGTGACGAGGATTCGAACGACGATAATGAAAGCTGCGACCTATGGTTATGTGATTACTAACGGACAATATGTAAAGTTAAATGAGAGCAAGTAAATCTAATTAATCCATTTTCTTATTTGCATATCAGAGTGGTAACAAAACTCGATTTACTTAACCTTTAATTTATTAACTCGAATTTAATTATTTTAATATAGATTTATTTAACAACAATTTGATATTAATTAAATCCTTATTAAAATTATACATCACTCATATTTCTTATATTCATCATATTTTATATAATTAATACAATTATCATGTAAATATCACAAAAATTAATATTATAATTTAATATCAATTTATATAAATATAAATTGATATTAATATCCATCTATAAATAAATATGACTACACATTAACATTAATTTTATATTTTTTAATATCACTTTTTTAATCGTTCATGTAACCTAACCCTCACTGCTTCTCAAGTAGGTAACACCCAAACAAGCACGGCCTACTTTCTGCCTTCCTTGCATGGTGAAATTAGGAAGGAGTAGAGGTGGAAGAATGGGTAAGTTGTGAAAAAACTCATTCTTAGTTTTTAGAAGGCAGTACAAGGATATCACATGCAAGAATGATTTTAAATTTGTATTTGATTTGATATGAAAGGGTAGTTTAAGTCACGTTAGATTGTTGATAGGTATGACTTGTGTCAGATCGTGGAATTAGAATACGGAATATTCCTATTCCAACGGGGAGTTTGGGAATAGGAGGCTTCATGCGCATGGAATTAGAAGGATGGAATAAGTAGCCTTTGGATATTCATGTTTGTGTTTAGGATGGTGTATGCACATCTTAGGATGGATGGGAGTTAGTTTCTATTTATATTTATTGAATAGAAGTTAGGAATGATGATTAATCAGTGATATGAAAAGAAGGTATTTATTTGGGTACGAAGGTTATAATAAAAGATAAAATTGGAAAGGATATGTGTTACTTTTAAGATAGTAAGTAATTAAGTTAGTTGGTATTATTTTTGTTTATATTATAATAGAGGGATATGTTAGGAAAAATAGTATGCAAGAAGGTACGATAAAAAAGATATATGAAACAGGGTTAACTTGTAGATTATCTCAACCTCTACCTTAACATAAGTTAGTGAGGCAAATAGGGGTGGGATTATTCGTCACTATAAACAAGGGATGACTCTCAAAAATAGGGTTATCGCCCTCTATAAACTAATCCTTAGCAAATATTGATTTTTCAGGTAGGTTCCAATGTATAAACTGAGTGGTGAAATACATACTAGATAGAGGTTATAAGATAATATATGAGAAGGAAAAATCTTATTCATGTAAGTGCATGCTAGATTTCTACTCAAGTAATTAACAAAAGTGTTCAATTTGGAGTGAGGGATATATGATCGTATTCATTGTATTAGATTCTCTTAAATCTATGTAGCGATTGAGGCTTTTCTAATTATAAGTAGTAAGCATATTCTTGCTTCACTCATGGGAACATATTTATATGGTTAACCTTCATTCTACATTTGCATAATATATAGTGTGTACTTTAATAGCTAAATGTAATTTTGAGTGCACATGAAATCAAAGTCTCTGGCAGATAAGTAACATGAGGGTCAATGAGAAGAACCTCAAATAAGTTAGAAGATTATTTAATTACTTGAAATGATATGCTTACAAGGGTCACATGTAGGAAAACAACAAAGGTTCCATATGATTCAAAGGAGAAGGGGAATATTCTAGGCTTTCGATTTGCGAAGTCACTACAAAAGAATGCAAGTTTTGTAATCATTAGACTATTTGTCAATGTAATATGATAACTCATATTCAAAATCTTCTTTTGCAAAAATATAATCTTTCTATAAGTTTCAAAGATTTCTACTTCCTACCCCAAATCTAATGTGCACGAAGTAAATGTGATGCCTTAGGGATCACTTAAAATTGAAAAGGTAATGTCCTAAGGGTCATCTTGGTCTATTTCCACCCTCCAATGTCCCTTTAAGTTACATCTCGATGATGAAAGGTTGAAGTCTCTTTCTTGGTTGCCCAAAATCACCTTTTTAAAAGCACATTAGTGAATCATTGAGACTAATGGGTTCTAAGTTTTGGTTGTAAATAACTTTTCATGATTTTTGGAACTTTTTATTTGTCATAAGTATTTATATTGATTGTCTTCTTTAATCCTTACATTGAAGATTGATGGTCCTCCTATCGGTAGAGTATTCTGCCTTATCATTTGTGTTAGTGGTGGAACATACCATACTAAGCACAAAACATAATCATGATAATTACAACAAATTATATGGTGGTGATTTATCACTACTACAACCATTGAAAATAGGACTCCATTAAGTGAAAATGAGGAACATATGATTTGTCACTTACAAACTCTCTTCTCTTGACTCAATGTACGAAGTTTGAAAGGTGTGCTCTTTAACTTATAGATTTGATATAGAATCCAAGTCCTAACCCCTATATGACTTTTACTTTGAATACAGATAACGTGTAAGTAGGATTCAAATTCCTACCAATCTCCCCCTTGGGTTGAGTTATTTACACTCATCATTATCTTCTTAAGCTTGATTTGCTCTGTAACGAATGCGTGCCCCAGACGTCTTTTAAGACGTCTGGGAGGAGGCGCAGACGTCGGTACAGACGTCTGGGATCACATACAGACGTCTGAATAGACGTCTGGGATCGTTTCCAGACGTCTGGAAATCCGTTATTTTCGACACACGCGAGTCGCCTGCGCGCCTGAGCGCGCAGACCGCATATTCCCTCTTTTTCTCTCTGCGGCTGCAGGCGGCCTGCCACCCCCTCTCTCCTCCTCGCGCGGCCTTAAAAGGGCCACGCCTCCCCCCCCGTCTCCACAGTCTCCTCCTTCTTCTCCTTCCTGTGTGCGAGAGCGAGCGGACGCGAGGGCGGAAGCGACGGCCGCAGTGAGCGCGGAGGTGCGGCGCGCGAGGGCGGAGCTCTGCCGTGAGGGCGAGCTCGCCGGAGCGGCTTGGCCGGCCGGCGGAGGGCGCAGGGGGCGCGGAGCGACGCAGAGAGGGACCTGCTGCGGTCTGAGCAGCAGGAGCGCGAGGTGCGACGCGGGCGGCGTCGCGAGCAGAGTCCGGGTCGCGCCCTGGTTCTGGAAAATTTTCCAGAATCAGACGTCTGGGTTGACAACCAGACAGCGAGATAGACGTCTTGAAGCTCATACAGACGTCTGAAAGGTGAGTTTACCGCCTTCTCCTTCCTTCCTGTCGACTGACAGCACTGAGGGAGGGAGTTGGCTGTGCGCAGGTTCGCTGATTCGCCATCCATTGCGAATCAGACGTCTGGAAGTTGTACCAGACGGCTGGAGTGACCTACAGACGTCCGGAGTGACCATCGGACGTCTGGGATCTAGGCAGACGTCCCCGCAGACTTCTGGACGTCTGGGAAACCACGCTGAACAGGTAATTCTCTGATCCACTTTTTAAGACGTCTGGAAGGAGTTCCAGACGTCTGATTTTGCACAGTATCGTCTTTTTCGACCCGTTTAGGGCCCGTTCGGGCTCCGTTTTCCGCGATTCGAGTTGCGTTCTTTTCAGAATTAATTCCTCTACCCGTCTACAGTAGCTATACACTGTTTTGAGACACTCCTTGTGTTTGATCCTTGTGATAGGACCTCGTTCGGTTGCAGTCTTGAGAGTCGCGGAGGCACGCGGGATTCCCGATCACGCCCCCATTACTCCCGTTGTACCTGGTAGAGTGGCTTTAAGTATTAATAAAATTTGTTAAAGTATGGAACCATAACTAGAACCTAGGACGTTGCATGAATCCTAGGAATGAGAAATATATGGAATGATAGTTCCTAGGTGTTGCATGAATCCTAGGGCCGGAAAACTAGATTGTATGATAGACCCTAGGGTATGGCATGAATCCTAGGATGGAAAAACTAGTGGAATATATAATAATGCAGTCTTGGAAAAATGGAAAGGAATATATGAAGCTGCTTGTAAATTGAATTCACAGCTGCCTGTTATGAATAAAGAAACATGATTGGGATCTTGGTTGGTAAGAACGTGAAACTGGAAAGTAAGACATAAGATGTTCTGGAACCCTACGGGGAAGTAGGAGTAGAACTCCTGGAAAGCGAATGGAATAGACTTGGGGAAGTGAGCTGGCCCTTGAGTACGGAGTACCAAGGAGAGCGACTGTCCCCTTGTTTAGTGCAGAGCTGAGCTAGCCGCCCCAGGGACCCGGGGGTTAGGACTGGCCACTCTGTACCGACTTGTTGGCCCTCGTGTACGTAGTACCGAGGAGAGCTAGTAGTGTTAGGAGAGTACTAGCTACCCCACGGGCCCCGGGGTTCTGCTAGCCTCCTTCACCGACTTGTTAGGCCCACTAGGGCAAACCAGGGTAGTCAGGCGAGGGTGCGCGGACTGTGGAGGGGCAAGGCCCCGGTTTGGTTACTGTGGAGGGGTTGGACCCCTGTTACTGAGAGGGCTCTACCCTGGTTCCGTGCTGTGCTTTGGGCGCACCCGTTAACGGAAACGACTGACCGCGTGCCAGTGCGGGCTAGCTACCTGTGTGTTTATCGCGCGTGCCGTAGTCACCGTTACGTCTGTCAGTGACCTTGGGGTGGTTGACTGAGGGTAGGATCACCACGGGGGACTCTCCCGGCCAGGAGAGCACCACGTGCTACTTCTACTTTTGGAAAAGACTGCAATCAAGATCGTTCCCACGAGGACATTCGAGATCAAGTAAATGATCTGAGAAATAAATGAAATAGTGAGAAAAACTGAAAGATGTGAATAAAGGAAGTAATAGAACATAACAGCTACTGTACACTCTACTGTTGCCTTTAGTTAGTTTGCCACTCTACTCAGCGTTTTGCTGACGTGTTACACTCGTTGCCTTTTTCAGGACCAGGTGTTGAGCAGCCAGGGTCGGCGGCTGCAGAGGACGCTGGGCCGAGTAGGGTCCAGTAGAGTTACCACAGCCTTTTGTACCTCTTTTGTTTCTGTTCTAGTGAGTAGTTTTTGTTTCCGCTGTACCTTCTTTACCTGCAGTTCTTGTTATATGATAAATGTTATTTTACTGTTGTGGTGGTACCTACTGTAATAGTTTCTTTCCTTACTGCTGTACTTTCTTACTGTTAGTTATATTCATGCTGAATGTGGTTTATTTTACTGTCTTTTGGTTACTTCCTCGTTGGACGACTAGGTCTTGGGATTAGTCGAGTCGGTCCGGTTCTCGTGTCTCGTAGGGACTCGGGAACCGGGTCGTTACATGCTCCTTCTATCACTTATTTACAAGAATGCACCCTTGTTAAAGTACTCTCATCAATATACATTTATAGGCCATCTCTTGTAGGTTTGCACCTATGCTCAGGTGTCCTCCACATTGCCCCACTTACATGTGTGTAAGTTCATTATTGCCATGCTTGTCCATGATTGCATCACAAGTCCATGATAAAAAATCGATGCCATTGTCATCATCAAAGTGAATTTCACTCTCTTCTTCTTGTATGCCATGTAGTAAAGATGTTGATAATCTGTCAACCTCACCTTGTACTACTTATTTGAGAGAGAATTCGAGCTCCATCACCAATCATGACCTTTACTCATGCATGCACACTCTATTCTCCATCCCTTTTTCACATCACCATGCATGCTAGCTTACTCTGAGATCCTCTTCAAGAGCAATCCTATGCACCTCAAATTCAACCTTTCCTAGTGAAATTGGATTCACTTTAACAATTGACATTTGCCTAACATCCTTCTTGATTTGCACCTTGCCAATTAAACACACTCACACGAGCTCTATAATTAAAGTCATCTTAACAATTGAGCTACTCCCAAATAAGCACACTTGATCCGAAGATATTGAGACAAATCATTATGCAAAATCTAACATTTTGCCGATCATTGTTAGGTACACTCTCGTATCTCCCTCAATAGTAAGTTCCCATTTTATAATCAATTAACTTTTATTATATCTATTGTTGTGTAGTCGATTCATATCATACATCCCAACAAATTTTGCTTACCTAGATCTCTTAAATTTCTTTTAGATATAACTCCACCTACCTTCACAAAATGTGGGGATTATATTTGAGATACATTAAAAAAAAAAGAAACGTGGGGATACATCCAAGATACTCTACACAATAATTAACGAGCTTAAGATAAGAAGAGGATAAGAATATTGTCCTTTTAGAGGATCAACTTCAAGAAAAGTTCACTATCTAGAGCATCTTACTTTGCATATCTTTTTATGAAATAATCAAGTTGATGAAGAGGGACAAAATATAGAACAAAAAAGAATACCAATGGTTCAAAAATGCATCTCACATGTTCATGGGGGAGGAAGAGATTAAATTAACCATTAGAGATGATTAGAAGAGTTTGTTGTACAATTATTAAGACTGTAATTTCTCCTTTAGACAAATATATTTTAGGCTTATGCACTCATTTGTTCTCTAATTGTAACATGATATATAACACAAGGTACATTGTTCTGTCATCTTTTTAGTATGTGACTATAAAAGTAATTCATGTTACACTGATTGAGGCTTTTAAAACTTATTAATTTACTCTTATTATATACCCTTAAAAAGAAAATGATATTATCCCATAGTATTGGATCCACACATCCTTTCTTATCTTAACCCTTAATTAATGATGGGAGATTGGATAGTTATGACTAAGGATGAAGGTGTAAGAGAGAACTATTGTCAAAATTGATTTTTTTTTTTAATCACTTAAACTTACACTATAGTCTAATTGAGAAAAATTAACTTTAATAATTTGTCAGATATAAACTTAATGAATCCAAAATACTTAAGTTTAAATTATCAAATAGTAATTCTCAATCTTTTATATCATATTACTTAGAAAATTTCATGAAATTATCATTTGTAGCTATTTTTAATGTGTTACAATTTCTCTCAATTAAAATTATGATATTCTTGTCAAACTTATCAACCAATCTGTTACGGAGGAGTTTAAGATTCGAGAGGTAACTCTCACCTTATTTCATTTAAATCTCTCCCTATTTTTTTTTTCAACAATGATGTCCACATTTACACTATTTTTTTTTAAATAATTGCACAAGACAATCATTACGGACGCAAAAGAAAAAATTTTTAAAAATTCTCTTGAAAGCGAAAACTAAAAAAAAGAAAGTAGAAGAAGGGAGGGAAAGACGTTCCAAAAACTCATACAAAGCCCATGGATTAACGGCCCCGTAATGCCCTCCTCCCGACACCCCCCAAAAATAACCCAAAGGCCACACCGCACCGTTCTCTGCCCTCTGCCCCGAAAACTCCCCCACCCGTGAGGTGACGCCGTCAGATACGCAAACACATAGAAAGAAGCGAGAGACATCTCTCGCGAGGTGGAGAGCGAGAACGGAGAAGGAAGGAAACAAAGAGGACAAACAAACAGAGGGAGAAGAGAGCCTCTCCTCTCCTCCACCCACCCACCACAGAGCTCAAGGGGAGGAAGGAGAGGGGGCGCCTTCCAAGACCACCGCGCGAGCGCTGCCAGATCTCGTAAGCTATCCCCACCCACCCACCTTCCTCTCTTGATCTTCGTGCCGATTCCCGCATCTCCTCATGTGGCTCGGTGTTGTTTTCCCCTCTGGATCAGATGGGTATCCCAGGGTTGGGCTCGCATTGCGGTTGGTGTGGGGAAAGGTGGTGTCTTGGCCGGGGAGTTTGGGCAAAGGAGGCGCCTTTCTGGGTGTTTGCTTATTTTGGTCAGGTGGGTCTGCTTGGCATTTGCGATTGGTTGGGGGAAGAAAGGTGGGGTCTTGGTTGGGGAGTCCGTGGAGGAAAGCGGGAGGCTTTCTGGTTGGGTTGGCTATGTTGGTTGGGACTCGAGTTGGTCTGCTTTCTTCGAGGGTTTCGGTCGCTTTCTCCAGGTGGCATTGGAGTTTTGCGTGTGGATTTGCGGGGTCGGGCAGCGATGGAAGGTGAAAGGAATCGGCTTTTTGTGATAATTTTGAGTTGAAGCCTTTGCCTTCGGCAAGGTGGTGATGATGGTTCGATTGATATGCATGTCTGTTTGCTTTAATTGGTTTGGTTGATTGGTTTTGGATAGTCCTGGTTTGGGTTTGAATTACGATTGGTGGGGGAAGGATGGGGTCTTTGGTTGACGAGTTGGAGGGAAAGAAGTTGAGTTTCTAGATGTTCGGCAATGTTGGTCGCCTGGGTCTGCATGTTTTGAGGGCTTGGGGTGCTTTCTCGCAGTGGCGATGGAGGGTGAAAGGAGCTGGCTTTTTGTGTTCTTTTTGGCTAGTGACATTGCATTTGTCAATATGGTGATGGTGGTGCAATTGGTCTGCATGCCTATAAGTGATGATTGGTTGGACAATTGATTTTTGGGCGTCCTTGATGAAATGGGTGGAGCGAGGGAATGCGGATAAGATGTTGTTTGTGTGCTTTTTTTTGAGATATGTGTCCTAGCATTTCTTTGGCTTTAGGTGGAAACGGGATGGGAATGGCCCAGCAAAGCCAGCATTTCCTCTTTATGTAGCGATTAGGTATTGCTGCTTATTCATATAAACCTAAAGCATAGGTGCTTGGGTCCAGAGTTCGTTGGATTATTGGTTTGTCACTTCCATATAATTGGAACATGTGTGTCTTAGTAGGTTTCACAGTATTTTTATGTGTATTCAATGCGTAATTACGATTTTGAAATGGTCATTTGCTGTCAATCGAATTTCAGGTGATTTTCTTTTTGAAAATTTAGAGCTTCATAATTCTAGATTTGCTTCAAGATCAAAATTCAATTCTAACAGAGTGCTTCCTTTTTATACAGGGCCTAAGGCTTCTCCTAAAAAATCTAGGAATAATGAGAAGATCAATCGATTAGATGGTACCCCTTGACATACTCCTATACAGGCATTAGATTTCTTTCTGGATGTAGGAAAACCAGGACAGGATTCTGGGTTGAGTTTACTTATTCCCTTGCGTATTTTGAGCTTCACAAGTTCTTCAGAGGAAATCTAGAAATTTCATGTCTTGGAAAGACAACTGTAATTTTGAAATCTTATGATTGCCTTCCCATGGTTGAAAGGGCTTCAGCTTGTCTTCCCAAGTTTGGACTTTTCCAGTTATCTTTGCTAAGCAGCAATTGGGTGCACTGGGGAGCTTTTTGTTGTTTATCTTGATCATGCTTTTTCAGCATAAACTATTTTGAAAGTCATTTAGGTGTTAGAAATGCTTGAAATCGACCATAGATTCTTTGCTGGCAATTGTAAAAGTAACAAGATTTCCGTTGAAGGGAGCTTCAACTATACTAAGGTGCATATAGATAACCTAAGATAACAGATGAAAATAGGAAGTTGCTCAGCATCCAACTTGCTTGGAATTTTGCCAGATTATTTTTCTTTGAAGATCACAAATGTTTAGAGGAAAAGACTGCCAGTGATCATTTCCTCATAGATCATTGAACAACCTATGCAACACAATCATGAAAGATGCTTGAAAAATATTATTATATTCATTTTATCTCAGATGGTTCATATTTTTAGCTTATGTTTAGTCCAGAATTATCTACTGGATCACACCTAGTGCTCTGTGCTATTGTCTTGTTTCATACAGAGTAACCAGGATTCCGTTAATTAATGGTTGGTTTTGATACAGCAATGATGCAAGAGTTTGCATTAATACTTTGGAAACTCTGTAGTTTGAATTCTTTTATGTTTATAGCGTATATGGATATTAGGTTCAAGATGATTTACATAAATATTCAAGGAGAAAAAAGATGTTGTCACTCATGGCAGCCATCAAACTTATGTTGTCTTGATTGTGAGTGTATAACAACCAAGTTTGTGTGTGCTTGCAAGCACATGTTTGGGTATGTTGATATGTGCATGCATGTGCGTGCGTGTGTTTTAGTTTACACTTATTACATTATAACTCTTGATACTATGTCAGCACATTTCCCTCTCAATATAGAGCCTTTTCAAATGAGAAAATTAACGACTTGCTGCTCTCTCCTGTCTGTATTTGGATGAGGCATTATAGAGAGTTAGAAACAAAATGGTCTCCAGTTGCTTTTAAGGTGTTTAGCTAGTTTGGGATGGGGTGACATGTTTAGTTGGTCTGTCTCTTTTAAGTTTTTAACTAGTTGCAAAATTCAATGTTCAGGAAATTGGTCGAGTAGGTTGAGTATCGGGCACATACACATCAGCGGCCCCTGCTCTGTACCGAGTATTACTGGGCGGTCAATTAAGCAGGTTGGTCTGATTATGTGGGCTGCATACCCGTATAGGTGGGCACTTAATCGCCTGGGTTTGTGATTGAGCTTGAGATTGATCAATCAGTTAAAACTCTTACCTGACTACCTAAAACCCAATTGCCTGATTGACAAAAACCCAACAACCCTAAAACCAAAAAAACCCAATCGACGAAAAGCCCAATCAAGGTTGATAAATAGTGACTTTTGCTGATTGATGTGGTTTAAAATATATTTCAGGCCTGATTTTCTTTTAAAAAAAGTATTTTAGCTCCGATTTTTGGTAGGACTGATTGTTCTGATTTTAGGTAGGATTGATGTCAGCTTGCTATGTAGTTCAGGTCTAATTTTTTTTGACAAAGAGTTTAGGTCTAATTTTAGGTGTGATTAATGTTTATTTTCTATGTATTATTTGTTAGAAAGGCAATGAGATGGTTTTGATTTAAATAATTGTTTTATTAGGTTTAAACAAACAGTGGCAATGGACTGCCTTGATTGAATAGTGGTTGATTAGTTCCAATTTTAGGTTCTTATTGACTGATTATTGATTTATTCCAATCCCTTGAGTAATTGATTGCACGGTTCTTTAAGAGATAATGGCAATTGATTAATTATTTCAGTAAGTGGATTAATTATTTTATGTTTTTTAAATAAAAAATGCAAAACCATATACCCATTGTCCGCATATTGTATACTTTCTATATGGTGACCGAACTGACTGAATACCACATACTGACTTCCTGAACCTTGGCAGAATTTTGAATGGTTTCCCCATCTTAAAATATTAAATATAAGGAAAGTGAGGTAAGTTTGGAATCATATCAAAGAATCTGTAAAAACAACTAAAATATGCTACAAGCTGGGAAAGATACATTTTCTGAAGTTACGCGAAGAATATCAATTAATTAAAGGAAAATTGCCCCTTTTGGAACATAGGTTGAGCTGTATATGCTAAGCTGGTAGATCAAGCTGTATATGTCGATCTCTGGCAAAATTTAGTAAATTGGGTAAGATATTGGGTCAGAAGTAAAAGAAAAATACTGAATAGTGGCTCATATTTTCTCATGGATGCAATAAATTAAAAAAATCAACCTTCAGAAATTATATTGTGATAGGTGCAGGCTCTTGTTTTACCTGTCACAGAAAGGAGTTGTGTGCGCACCTGCTACAGTGATGGCATGACTTGGTCATTCAAGTAAAGGAAGAAGCTAAAAGCCTTGCTCTTACTGCTTTTGGCATTTGTTCCTCACTGCTTGCAGAACTTGATCGAGGTTCATACTACCTGCATATGCTACTTAGAGCTGCTCAATCAAGGACATGTAGAACTGAGAAGAGATCATGGAAGGGAAGGCTGCTCAGTCCCATGTCCAGACAGGTTTGGACCTTCCATGTCTTGATGGTGTCAACTCAAGTCTGTAAGAATACTAGACCTTCTTTACCTTAGAATTTCCCTAGTCCTTTACTCCTGTGGTAAAGATGCATAACCTTTTGATTGGATCCCTCAAATAAATCATACTAGGTTTGAAGTAGGGGGAGGATCCGATCAAAATTCCTTAATCACACAAGAAGGAAAATGGTTTGTTAACCTATTTTCACCTCAAAGGATGTATGTCTAGGGAAGGGATCTAACCCTCAAAATTTTCACTAAGTGTTTTGTAGGAGGAAAGAGTGAGTATAGAGTTCATCCCTTTTCGCATGTCCTTGAATCAGTCCCTCGCACCTCATTTTATCATAATACATTCGTGATTTTTGCTCATTAATTCAAGATTCCGTAATTGTCAAAGGTGATCCATCATAGTGGTCACGCATAACTCAACATACGTCGTTTACATTCCGTTGATTTCTTAGTGACCAAATAAGGATATGCCACTGTCGTTTGATTGACTTCCGACATCATTACTTCGCAAGGTAATCGGCCTCATCTTTTCGGCTATTTGGTAGGATCGATTTGCCAAAATCCTCGGTCGAGATTCGACTCATTCTTTCTACTAAACCGTAGGGAGTCGGGCTCGTAGAAGTATGGGAGGGGAGTTGTCTACCTGACTAGTTTTGGCGGTTTTCTTGTATGCCAGACAAGGCGGGTAATCCTCCTATCTTCATGAGGCGACCACTTGTATGTTTGGGTGAGGATTTCCTTTAGATTTTTAGGGATCAATTATTGGGCAAAAGGCTTACCATGGACCTCTTTTAGTTAGACGTACAAGAGGATTTTTTCCTCCCCCATCAGTTGTCCTTACTCACTTAGTTATGTTAGACTAACTAAGAGAGTAGCATTTTTTATTTATAATTTGGTTTTATCCCTTCTGCCCTGCCCCTAGAAGTTGGCCCTTATTTATTGTCAGGTAGACTACTGCTTGAATAAGGGATAAGTCAGTATAGGGGTTATGGTAGCTCTCTAGGGCATGAAGGTCGATGCCCATAATGGTTATATAGGCAGTTAAGTTTTGCTCTCTTGGGTTATCAAATTACCTTTTATGGGGTGGCATTATGTCTATTGAATTCGAGTAGGTAGTGGCTAGCGATCACCCTTGCATGGCCAACTCATCACAACGGTATGCATATGATGTAATTGTTGTCATCATTTCATCATTTTGTCATCATTAGTATTGATGCGCTGCTTCCTCATTTGTGGGGAGTGGATAAGTCTGAAGCCAACATTTAATGTTAATGCGACGCTATTTGGTGAGAAAACAATAGGTATAAATAGGGCTTAGTGGGCAGTAAATGCACTTTTTACGATTTTTGTAACTTGCTTTGAGCATTTAGGAACTCTCTGCCATTTTAGTGATTGCAGATGGGACCGCCTAGAGTTGCTGAGTAACTGCCTTACTAAGATCACTTGAAGTTTGTTGGATAACCAACTACAGAACAAGAAGATAGCTGGTTTGGCGAGCAAAGGTGAGGGCCTCTCGACCTCTGGTTGACTAAGTGAAGAAACTCTTGCTTTGTATACTTTCTATAATGCACAGTCAGTCAGGCATTAGGCGGTTGTTAGATGACCACAACTTAGGTCATGTTAAGTTTGATGTTTTGGGTGACGATCTTCGTCTCTATTCACTTAGGGAGCTTGACTCATTTGTCATCAGTAAACATGCGATCGAGCATGAGTTAAGGATTCCCCCGAACCCTTTCATTGTATCTTTGCTATCGTATTATAATGTAGCATCATCTCAATTGAGTCTAAGTTGTTGGCCAGTGTTGCATGCGTTTATAGTACTTTGTTTCCATTTGGGTGTGCGTCCTTGAGTAGGGGTGTCCTGCCACCTCTTCAGGCTAATGCCTTAGAAGTGAAGGGGAAACTTGCCTTTAGGACATACGCCTGTTATTGTAGATGGAATAAATATAGGATTGTGGACTTGTCGGATTGTTTGAAGGGGCAAGACCACCAATTCTTCACGTCCTGTAATGGAAGCATTTAATAGTCCTCAATTTGTGGCAAGGACCACTCGCTAAAGACTTGCTGCTAAGTCTCGAAGAGTTGGATTCCTCTGCCCAATAGGATGTAGATAAAATAGTTGGATTCAGGGATATCTTGTCCAATTTTAGGTGGATGGGGGTTTGGAAGGTGTTGTCGTGGTTGGTCGATTTTTATCAACACCTAGTAAGGATTTGATTATGTTCTATATTGAGGTAAGCTGATTTTAACTGTCTTTTGCAATGTTCCAAGCATTTTCTAAACTAGATCCTCCAAGGAAGAGGAGAGGCAAGGAGGTCCCTTCTAAGGCAGTTGGTTGCTCTGAGAAGAGGCAAAAGGTTGTCATCTCACGTCCTCGAAGACAGTGGTGGCCCTATCAGACTTTGTTAGCGAGGATTCACATGGGAGTGCTCCATCCCCACCTTGGTCAACGCCTTAGGCGGATGTAACCTCACTGACAGTTGCCAATGAGGCAAGTGGCTTGTTGAAGCAATTAGCGGAGGAGACTTAACAGGAGGCAGTTGGGAAAGAAAGCACTGCACTGAAGGAAGGCATGAAAACACAGATTGAGTTAGCACACGACTAGTTGGATATATTGGGGGGATGCGGATGTGTCCCTCGAATATAAGGGAAAGCCCTCAGCGTCGGTGTTAACATGTCGTAGCGCTAGCGACCATAGTATGCCCATTGACTCGACTGGCTAGAGCGAGTTTAGTGCCATTGGGATCATTCTTCGTTCCCTAAAGGGCTCCGTTTTGGAGGGAGCCATGGAGTAGTCGATTCGCTAGGAGAGTGACCCTTATCTATCCGCTAGACTTGTGGAAGAATCTACGGTGGAGTGCTACCCCCGAATGTTGGAGCTTGAGGTGGAGATGAGACAGGCGGAGGCAGAATTCTTCAAGATGGAGATCTTGTTCGATGCCACCTCTATTAAAAAAGCATGAGTGTTGTATAAGGCCAAGACCTTCCAACACAAGGTGCTCTCAATTCTTGAGCTGGGTAAGGTGTTGACATAATAAGGCATCGAAGTCCCGTTGGACCCATTCCAACAATAAATTTGTCAACCGAGTAGAGGGAGATAACTCTACTCAGTTCAGCGTTGGATTGGGCGTGCTTGCTGCATGCGCCCTCCAACATGTGGATCATTTACCACAACTGTCTCCACGTGGTAAGTGTTCGGCTACTTGCTTTTCGATCATACAATTATATTTTCGCTTATTAAGAGTTTGTGGTTGTCATCTTTGTAGGTGGATGTTATAAGACAAGATGTCCTTTTTGGAATCCATGTCTCCTAATACACTATTTATTGAGATTGTCTAAAAGGTCCTGACCTTTCGTTGCTGAGCAAGCGGTGAGTTGGGTAGATGCTGCCTTACAGGATATCCATACTCGCTTTCGTCAGCTTGAAGAAGTGCTTGTTGCCCAGAAGAAGGTGGAAGTGGAGGCAACGATTGCCTTAGAGCAACTTGTGGAAAAGGTCTCCAATAGTGCCTGTGTTGCCCAATTTGAGAAGGCACAACAGGTCGAGGAGAGGGTCCAGTTGTCCTTGACCAAAACAAGGAAGATGGTAGAAGGGAATGATCGGACGATGCTTAAAATTGACTCTTCTTTCGAGGCCCATTATTAGAAGATGATAACCCTCTTGGAGAGGTTGAAGGGGCTAACATTGGAGGCCTCTAAGGCAGTTGGAAGAGTGAAGACCTGTCAGGCAACTAGTCGGGCTGCGCTGGCGGCATCTAAAGAAGCACTCTAGGCAAAGTGTGCCTAGCTTCGCTCCATAGTAACAAAGGGAGCTAACTTGTTGGCATCCCTCTAGGTAGTAGAGGTGACAATTACTCGCTTGAATAAAGAATTGGTCACCATAGAGAAGGCGTTGGAGGCTTTAGCTTCTTACGCCAAGGAGTAATTGAATAAAGTATGCACGTTAAAGGAAAAGTGAGAGGAATGCTCACGTTGGAGAAGATCATGAAGTACTTTGCTGAGGATTTCTCCATGGAGGAGAGCAAAAAAAAGCTAAGATGAACATACTTAGTTAACTATTGAATTGACGAAGGGGGAGACATGAGCGAGCGGGAGGGCGTGAAGAGGAGTGCGGGGTGAGAGGTGAGTGGGGGGGAGACACGACTCTGGCTGGACGAAGGTGAGGAGGAGGTCGCGGAGGGGAGCGGCATCGGTGAGATGTTTCAAATGCCTCGGGAAGGGGCACGTGGCGGTGGGCTGCAGAGAGCCGATGAGATGTCTGCGCTGCGGTGGTCTGGGTCACCGGAGGTCGGCCTGTGGGCTCCGTGGTCCGGGCGGTAGGGGCTCTTCGAGGAGGGTGGGGACGCCTCCACCCCCTGGAGGGGGCACCTCTCGTGGAAGTTGAGGCGTCGTGGTCGGAGGAGATAGGGTCGTTGGAAGGGAGGCTGGCGTCGACTATGGTGGCGGTGGTGCTGGAGGGGGAGGTGGATATAGGGGCTCTGAGAAGGGCGGTCGTGGCCTTCTTGGGGACTAGCTGGGAATCCTTTGGAGTGGCGTCTATCAGGAGTGGGTGCTTGGTGCTGCTGGGGCTCGGTCGGGAGGAGCTGCGGCGTCTGGCTTTCAAGGTGCTGCGTTGTGGTCGGGGCGTGGTGCGGTTCGTTGGTCGGTGAGGTCGGATGGCGCGTTGGAGCGACCACCGACTGACGCGAGGCAGGTGGTAATTGAGGGGGTTCCCCTCTTCCTCCGCACGGTGGAGGTGGCGGCGGCGGTGGTTGCCCCTTTTGCGAGACTCTGGAGTTGTGAAGGCCTGAACCTGAGGTCAGTGGACTTGTCGCGGTTCGAGGCATGGGTGGAGATGAAACCGGGGCGGTAGCTCGTGGAGAGGATGGTCCTCAGGTGGGGGAGCTCCTCTTGGCTGATTCGCATCTCACCGGGATCTGGTAGACCTAGATCTTTCGCTGAGGTGGTGGTGGGCGGTGCGGCGGTGGTGCCTGGAGGCAGAGGTGGTAGGCGAGCGGACGAGGGGCAGGATGTTGATGGAAAGTCCGAAGGTCGCGGCGTGGATGGTGCGTCGGTTGTGATCCCCGGGGCGCGATCTGGGGAAGATGAATGGGCGAAGATCTCAGACGCTGGTGCGGGACCTGCAGAGGAGATTGTGGAGGAATCCGCGATGTTGAGGGAGGACTTCGTTGAGGAGGCCCCGGCTCTTGTGGTGTGCGGTTGCGATGGACCTGGGTCGGGCGGGTTGGACCCGATGGAGCTGTCAGTTCGAACCTTGCCTCGCGGGTGGATCCAACGCTTCGTTTTAGTGAAGCTGGTGGTTTGGGTGCTGCGACTGGTGACCTGCGACGTGCCCTCGACAGATCGGACTGGGCAGAGGGATGCGGTGTGGTTGGCAAGGTGGGGCGTGTGTGGAGGTGGAAGCCGAGGATGCCTGTGCCGCAGCAGCGGCTGACCTACAGGTCGAGGTGGTCCTACCGGAGGGGGCGCTGTGAGGGCTCCGACTGGGAGTGCGGTTGGGAAGAATCTACGTTTGAGACGAGAGGAGATGGGCGTCGCCTCGTCGTCTGGAGGGCATGGCGAGGTGTCGACGGTGAGCCTGGCAGGGGGTAGGGCAGGGCGAGGGGCATCTTGAGCACTTTTGGTGGCAAGGAGGGGCAGCGGGTGGTGATAGTTGGTGGAGATGCTGGGCCGGTGAAGGACGCAGTGGAGGTGAGAGGGGTTGAGGCAGTGGTAGTGCGGCCTGTAGAGGAGGTTTTGTCGCAGGGGGGCGCAGGCACTAGCTGCGGGCAGGGGGTGACTGCGGGACAGGGTGGACCGGGGGGTGAAGATGTGAGGGGATCGCTTGGTCGGTGTGTTGAGTTGGAGGAGGGAGAGGTGGATGAGATGGCTGCGGAGATGGGATTCAGGTGGTCGACGCAAGGAGTTTCCTGGGGTTCTACATGACTAAGGTCCTGTTGTGGAATGTGAGGGACTTGAATGACCCCTCGAGGCGGGCGGCTCTGCGGGGTATTTTCAGAGATGGGGCCCTGACGTGGTCTTTCTCCAGGAGACGAAGTGGGGGAGTTGTGATGAGAGGCTGTGGAGGGAGGTGGGTGGAGATGGTTTTGGGGGGTTCTTGGCCTTGGATGCGGTCGGAAGTGCGGGTGGAATTGTGGTGGGATGGAAGGATGATACTTTCTCTTTGTTGGACTCGTTGGTGGGATCTCATGTGGTCACTGTTAGGTTACAGAGGCGTCGGGACAATACGTGTTTGCTTTTCACTTCGGTTTATGGCCCGACGGAGGGTTGGAGGAGGCATGCTTTGTGGGAGGATCTGAGCCAGGTTGCGGCAGCTTTTCAAGGGATACCTTGGTTGATAGGTGGTGATTTTAATGTCACTTTGTTGGCAGAGGACAGACCGAAGGGTCGTGGGGGAGTGGACCAAGGTTCTGAGGCGTTTGCGGGTTTTGTTGCTGAGTAGGGGCTGGTTGACATGCCACCCTCGTCCTGTCGTTTCACTTGGAGGAGCTCTGGAGGATAGAGATCTCGGATCGATAGATTTTTCGCCTCGACGATGTTGGCTGAGCTGTTCCTTATGGCGGAGGTCAGATCCATGGAGCGGCCATTCTCGGACCACACTCCCTTGTTGTGGATGACGAATGAGGACTGGAGGCATGGTACATATTTTAAGTTCGACCGGGCATGGCTCCTCGAAGAGGGGTTCGGGGGGTTGGTAGAGGAGTGGTGGAGGTCGGTTTATGTGGATGGCTCGGCGGCTGTCAGGTTGGAAGCTAAGTTGCGGGATTTGAGATCTTTCCTGAAGATCCATAAGAAGCAGATTAGGAGGAACGTGGGAGGAGGAGAGAGGAAGCTCTCGGTGAGGTTGCATGACTGGACGTGGTGGAGGATGTTGGTCTCCTTTCTGACGCTGATAGGGTCAACAGAGTAAGGTAGATACAGGTGATTCAAGAGGAAGATCGGAAGGCGGAGATGGAGTGGAAGGTGAGATCCAGACAGAGATGGCTAAAGGAAGGCGATTCTAACACTCGGTTTTTTCATGTGGTTGCATCAGGAAGGAGGAGGAGGAACTGGATTGACAGGTTGGTGGTGGATGGGGAGGAGTTTATGGGAAGAGAGGCAGTTGGGGGGGGCAGCTGCGAAGTATTTCAGAGAGTTTACTGGGAGACATCATGGGGAAAGGTGGAGATGGCTGGGGACTGAGATACCGCTGATTGGGGATGCAGAGGCCGGTTTCTTAACAGGCCTATTTGAGGAGGATGAGGTCCACAAGGCAGTTTGGGGCTGAACGCTGATGGGTGTCTGGGTCCGGACGGTTTTCCGGTTGCCTTCTATAAGGAGTTCTGGTCGGTGGTGAAGGAGGATGTGATGCAGGTCGTGCAGGAGTTTAGAGCTGGTAACTCGGGCTTCAACAGGTTGAACAAGTTCTACGTGTTCCTGTTGCTAAAGAAGGAGGGTGCTGAGGAGATCCAGGAGTACAGGCCGATAGTCCTCTCGAATGCTATCTACCTAATTGTGGCGAAGCTCCTGGCGAATAGATTGAGGAGGACTCTGGCTATGATTGTAGACCCGGTGCAGACGGCTTTCGCCCCTGGCAGGAATATTTTGGAAGGTTATGTGTTGGCCTCGGAGATCTTGTCGTCTTGGAAGAGAGATAAGAAGGCCTTCATGTGGAAAGTTGGTTTCAGCAAGGCTTATGACTCGGTTCAATGGTCTTTTCTTTGGGCGTCCTTGGTGAAGAGATGTGTCACCGGTGTGGATTGACTGGATGAAGAGATGTGTCACCACGACGTCTTTCTCGGTTCTTATCAATGGTAACCTGGCAGGGGGTTGGATTCAGTTGAGGAGGGGGGGGTGAGGCAAGGGTGTCCTCTGGCCCCGATGCTCTTTGTTATTGCGGCGGATGCACTTGCGAGGCTAAGAGGTCGTGTGAGAGGAACTTGGTGAAGGGTTTCTCTCTGAGGGACGGGACGAGTATCCCGTTATTGCAATATGCGGATGATACGATTTTCTTCATTGAAGGTGAGGAAGCATAAGCCAAGAGAATGCGGATTTTACTCTTCTTGTTTGGTGAGGCCTCGGGGCTGCAGATCAACCTGTCTAAATCCGATTTTGTCCCCTTCAATTTAACTGAGGCGGAGGCGAGGGGGTGTAGCTTGGGTCTTGGCACAGAGCAGGTGAAGCTTCCAATCAGATATTTGGGCTTACTGTTGACAGATGGCAGGGTTCTGGCGAAAGACTAGGCTCCCCTGGTGGAGAGGCTGGAGGGGAGATTGACAAGATGGGCGTCCAGGCTTTTGTCTAGGGGTGGAAGGTTGGTTTTGCTTAAGACGGTTTTGGTAGCGATGCCATTGTATTTCACGTCTGTCCTGAAGATGTCCAGGAAGGTTGTTGTAAGAATAGAGAGGCTTATGAGAAATTTCTTCTGGTCCAACAAGGGGACGAGTGGACCTGGTGCCAGGTTGGTAGCATGGGAGGAGGTTTGCAGACCGATGGAGGAGGGGGGACTGGGGGTGATGGACCTGGGGAGGTCTAATGATAGCTTATTGGTGAAGTGGGTGGGGATCCTCTTGGAGTGCAGGGAAGATTTGGTGGGCAAGGTATTCGGAACGGCCTATGGTGGTCCGGTGCGGTGAGATCTTCTGATATCTCCTCCGAGGGATGCTTCGCATTTCTTGAAAGGTTTGTCGGCGGTGGCTCTTAGGGTGCAGAACTATTTTGTTCCGGTGGTGGGAACGGGGGAGATTTTCAGGTTCTGGCTGGATGATTGGACGGGGAATGGTGTGCTTGCTGGAAGATATTTGAGATTGTTTGCTTTGTCCCGGAGCAAAGAGGCGTTGGTGGCCGAGGTGTGGGAAGGTGGGTGGTGCTCGTATTTTGTAGGAAACCTCTAAGATGCGAGAGTTCATGATTTCCAGAGACTGCTTGAAGAGTTAGAAGGGCTGCAACCGGCTTCCGGTACTGATATGTATGGTTGGGATGAAGGTGACTTTTCGGTGGGGGCTGCCTATAGGAGATTGTCCAGTGGAGACTCCACAGGTGACTTGGATCTGGTGAGAGATTGCATACAGATTTGGAAGGTTACGTGTCCTTTAAAGGTCAAGATCTTTGTTTGGCTGCTTAGAAGGAGACTTGTGACAAAGGTTTGGAGGGCGAGGTAGGCTCCTGAAGAGAGTAAGGTTTGCCCTCTGTGTGGAGGTGGGGAAGAGGAGATTGACCACCTTTTTTTCACCTGCTCGTTTGTGGTGCAGATATGGAGTCGGGTGGGAGTGGGGTGGTGGAATTGTCGGTCTTTTGAGGAGTTTTGGCACAGTTTCAGAGGTGGAGGGGGCGATGTTGGACAGGTTGTCTTCCATACGAAGGGGAGGGCCAGGCCGTTGGCAGTGTTATGGGGCATTTGGTTGGGCATGAATGCTGTGGTATTCAGAGGCCAAAGGCCGTATGTGGAGAATTTTTTGGATTCTGTATTTTCTTTGTTTAATCTTTGGAGTGATTCTCTTTGAGTGGGGGACCTTGGGGTTCGCCCTTTGTATTGGCAGAGGCCTTTGTTTCTCTATTTAATATACTTGGGTAGTTATCACTGTGGATAACTGCGCTTTCCTCTTTCAAAAAAAAAAAAGCTAATGGAGGATATCATTATGTTTTGGCGATGGCTCAATCTGTCCTTTGAGGGGGGTTCTCTAACCTTGATGAATTTCTAGGTTGGTCCTTAGTGAAGTTCTTGTGGGAGTGTGAATGCCAAACTCACGATAACGTCATTGAAGAATAGGAGCCCATTTCACTTGCTCCTGAAGACCTTCTTCCTTCCCTACCTTATGGCGTAGACTCTCCTGAGGAAGAAAGAGAAGAGGCGTGATAGGTCGCAAAGGAGGAAGAATGGACCCAGACAGGCGAGGAGGATCACCTGGCAAAAGTAGGGCAATCTGGTGGAACTGATTAGATGGAGGAGCTAGCTTAGATTGGTGGAGTGCTTAGCAAGTTGGGTTCGTCAACCAAGGATAAAGAAGTGGATGACGTTATGGTGTCCATTATAACAGACTCGGAGTAATCCAAGGGTCCCTTAAGTCTCTGCTGTCTTGCTTTCTTTTTTCATCTTTTTCAGTTGTAATCATGTGGGGCATGCCCCCTTTCCAAGTTTTGTAACAAACTTCTTATCGATGAAAGTTTTTGGGCAATTGTGTGACTTTATTGATGCTTATATACTTCTTTTGTCGACTAATCAACGTATTTATAAAGAGATTAAAAATGACTGAACATGTTTCTTAACTAGTTCAGGAGGCTACTTTGACCTGACTAAGTACAAAAGACAACTTTTGTTAGACAAAATAGTGATGCAAATTGATAGCATGCCAAGATCATGTGATGGCTTGACCGACCAATGTTTTTAATCTGTAGGAGCCACCTGAGTTAGAGTTAGTGACCTTATAAGGTCTTTCCCAATTTGGCGCTAACTTTTCGCTTGGCTCAGTTGGATTGGAAGCTTTTGTTCATTGGAGAACAATCTTCTATGTTGAATCATCGCCATTTGAACTTTTGGTTGTAATATTCGGCGACAACTGCCTTGTAACTAGTGGATGATGCTAATGCATCTTCCCTTGAGCTGTTGACTAAGTCGAGGTCGGGTTTCATTTGTTCTTCATTGCGCTTGGGGTCATAGAATTGCACCCTATAGGATGGGATGTCTACCTCCAAGGGGATTTTAGCTTTTGCCCCACATACAAGGCTGAAAGGAGTTTGTCTGGTTGAAGTCTTTTGCCCAATCTTATATCGCCATAGGACATAAGGTAGTTCTTTCGCCCACTTGCCTTTAGCGACATCTGGCTTGCACGAGGGAGCATTTTGTATTGCCCTCGTTGATTCTATGCGGCTGTGTCATGGAGGAAGAGGTCGGGGAGGAGGGAAAGGTGGAGGAGGAGGAAGAAGGAAAGAGGAAGAGGAGATGGAAAATTTTGGAAAACTATAAGGAGATGACTATAAATTTTCTTTTTTTTTTTAAATTTTTTTGACGTTTTCCATTATATTTAACGAAGCATGGGTATATTTCCATAATAGAGCAACATTGTAGAGGTATATGTGTAAATATCACGTACACGAGGGTATGTCTTATCGAAAGTTTACAACGGTGTGTGTATATATATATACCCCTATTTTATATTAGAATACATATGTGATTTTTGTTCATTAATTCATGATCCTGTAATTGTCAGAGGTAAGTCATTGCAACGATCGCACATTACTGGACACAGGTTATGCACATTCTGTTGATTTCACGGTAATCGGATAAGGACATGCCATTGCCGTTTGACCAACTTTTGACATCATTACTTTGCAAGGTGTCCCATCTTATCTGTCCGGCTACCTGGTAGGATTGATCTGCCAGAATCCTAAAGTTGGGATATGGCTTATTCCTCCTCTTGAATCTTAGGGAGTCAGGCTTGCAAAACAAGTAAGTATGAGCGGGTAGTTGTCGTCATGATTAGCTTTGGTGGTTTGTCTGTATGCCAGATGAGGCGGGTACTCCACCTATCTTCATGAGGTGATCGGCTTGGGGATCAATTATTGGGTTGAAGGGTTACTGTTGGCCTCTTTTAGTCGGACTCACGAGAGGAATTTTTTCCTCTCTCATCTTCTTCACTGTAACTTACACTAGAACTCTAAAGGGCCCTTGACCGTCTAGTTTGAAGGGTAGTAGGGGCTCACCTGATTCAATTGACCAATGAGGCAAGCTGTTTTGCTTTGATCCAAGAGAAAGCCCTGTCAATCACCTTTTATGGGTGCAGGTTACAAGTCCAACTTGTTGCTTTTTGAGAATTCCTCTACAAACATCTCTACATGCCTTTCAATATCCCACTAAAGAAGAGGTGAGCTGCTGTTTTTTAGTCCCTTCTTGCCAAGCCCTATTATGCTTGTTTAGCATTTGACTCTAGAGGATCGGTCATGTTGCTTATAATGTTGCAATCCCTGTTCGGACTTGTACTCTCTGGCCTCTTTTAGCCAGAAAAGATTGTGTGATTTAGAACACTAGGCTTTGTCTAAACCATTATGGCGCTGAAGTTGAACTTCATGGCAATAACCACTCATTCACCGTGAATGGCTTAGGTTCAACCATTCAGGTGATGATGATCAAAGTTATGGAAAGTGCTATGCAATAGGTAGGTTGCTAGAGGTTTGTGATTGGGCAGCATGCATTAGGCAGCTACCTAGATTCTAACCTGTAAAGAATTAATACAAAACAAAATTGAAATGTAAGTACTACAATTTATGGGAAATAGCTTGATGCAAATATGCGATCTGAATAATCTTGTAACCCTGTAAAGAACAAACCTAATCTCACATTCACACAATTCTTTCACGTGATTCATAGGTAGTAACACTGATTGCAAACAATTGGGAGGAATTAAGTTAAATTTCGCAATAGGTAACACAAGATTCCAGTCCAGAAAAAGTTGATTGTCAAGGCATTAGCAAATTGTTTCAGTGAGGTAAATGAAGAAATTTGTGAATCTGTCTAGTCGGCCTTTCTATGTGAAGGATGCTTGTCAGCTTTTTGATGACCATAAATACAGATTGTTTTGTGAAAAGCAGGCTTTTTGTAGATTTGTCTTTCTAATAGTTATGTCAAAAATGGGTTTCTTCACTCTCTTGATACTTGGATAACTTGGATGAAAAGGATGTAATAAACTTACTTCTGTTCTTGTTCTTGCTCTTGTTAATGGAAGGCTGATTGGGAGATAAGATCAGCCTTCGGGGGTTAGGGGGTGTTTATGACACCACTTCGGATAGTCTTGGCAATGGATGACATAGCTTTAAGGGTTTAGTTATGGGTTTCTGGTGCAAGAATAAGCATATGATACTTCCTTTGTTGAGCTCTCGGTGATGATGGCCGTCCAAGTTGGTGTATTTTCTAGGTCAGTGTGCTATTATCTTGGATTTTCGGTCACTTTCGAGTTCTTTCTTTAGGTGTATGGATTGGAGCAAGGTTCAAACAATTGGTATGCGGTGTGTGGTCTGTTGGGTCACCGCATAGAGTGTATGTGGATGGTTATGCGGTTTTGCATTTTTTATTTTAAAAAATATAAAATAATTAGTTAACTTATTAAAATTTACGTTATGTGCAATGTTATAACTATACAACTACCTCAAGTAGTATAATAATAAAAAAAATATAGTTAATACTCCTACTCTTTAATTACCATACAACTTGGAATATAATTACCTCAAGTAGTGTAGGGGTTTTGCGATTGGGTTGGGTTTTTATTGATAAGGGCACTGGTGGCCCTTTGTGGAAATCGAGTGAGTATGCGTCTGAGTATATGGGTGCTTGGATTGACTACTTAGCTAGACTCAATTATATGACCGCCCCACATTACTCGGTTCAGGGAGGGATCTGCTGACACCTATGTAGGTGCCTAGTTAGCCTAGTTAGTCGACTTCGTGAACATTGGATTGGAGCTCTTTAGTGGAAGAAATGGAAGTATTTGGAATGATGTAATAAGCTCTAGTTGTGAAGAGTTCCCTGAAAGTCTAAAAATTCTACAAGGAACTTAAGGTCCTGATGGGAAGGGCTTTTACAGATTCTTGAAGGGTTTGTTGATAGTCCTGGACTTGAATTCTGCTGTCTAACAGGTTTGGTACTCTTGGAAGTTTTTCACTGAAGGAGGTCTGTACCTTTCTTCGTTAGTTGGGGAATCTTAGCCTCTTAGTGCTTGATGAATTGTTCATTGGAAGGCTGAGACTTTTGTTGGGCTTTTTGTGCCTTCTAAGTGCCTTGGATAGTTAAAAAGTTTTGTTTTAGCCCATATGATACCACTTGATTTAAATTCCAAGAAACTTCACTATTTCCTGATTTAGAGTGCTAAGATCGTATTTTAAATTTGAAAAAAGTCGCTTCACATTCTAGTTATATCCCATAGATGTGAATGTGATGCAATCGGAGGAAGAATGGGAGATTTAGAACGTGATGGAGGGTAAGGAAAAGAGGAAAAGCACGTCAACCTGTATAGGATTTTGGAAGGGAAGACATGAAGATGCATTTTGAGATAGGGAAGGAAAGGGAGGATGATACACCATAAGGGTTTCATTTTTTTTTATTCAACTCTAGCCGTCGACATCACTTGTCTATCCCTTTTGTAAAAGGGCATTAACAACCTAAAAGATAAAAAGGACTCAA
The DNA here is from genome assembly GCA_037157565.1 of Thalassia testudinum. Lineage (NCBI taxonomy): Eukaryota > Viridiplantae > Streptophyta > Magnoliopsida > Alismatales > Hydrocharitaceae > Thalassia > Thalassia testudinum. Next base: position 110,000,362 of record JAZHRO010000022.1, on the reverse strand, counting down.
CTTATCCCAAACAAAGGGATAATTTGTTAGAACAATCTAAATAAATAAAAAAAGAAAATAGGAGACTTGAGTCATCCCAAAAGAAAGGATAATATGTAAATAAAAAAAGAAAGAAAATTCTAAACAACATAACTAGAGATTCTCAACGGACCAAGCTTATCCTACAAGAAAAATAATAAAAACAAAATTGATTATTTGCTTCCATGCCTCTTGAAAGAAAAGGCTCATGAAGTCAACATCAGTTCCTACTTGAGACACTCGACTTTTGACGAGTTAATCAGCATGACTTCTTCAGAGTTCACGAGATTGTTATTCAACGGCAGAGCATAGAGGTGGCGGTGGTGGCTTTAGTGGAGGTTTTGATGGATGATGTGAGAACTGCGTTGATTCTACTATTTGAGGGTCGAGTAGTTGTAGTTAAAGTGAGCTAACAAGCTAATAATGTGATGGCGATGTTACAAGTGTTGCTATTGGTGCATGGGGCAGAGGTGGAGTCTGGTGCTAATGGGTTGGTGATGGGCTGATGATTATGTAATTGGGAGAAGTTGAGGGCAGAGAAGAGATGTGGTAGGTGGGCTAAGTAGGGAAGAGGCTGCATTGGTGGTGGAGCGAAGATGGGTGGCATTGAAGTCCTAATGAAGAAGGAATCAATGATTGAGAAGGGTGACGCACACAATGCGAGAGGGGAGCACATAATGGCGAGGGAAGACGGGGGGGCATCATGGCGGGAGGTAGGAAGTTGGGCCTGTTCAAGAGGTCCTTGTAGTAGAGAACCAACTTTTTAAACTCATCCTCATTCATGTTGATGTGGATCTTTTGGCTCTGATACCAATTGATGTAGTGTTAGGAATAATAGGGGATTGAGAAAGTGACAGAGGGCAAGGAGAAGCACGCCAAGCTGTGTAGGGTTTTAGAAGGGAAGGCACAAAAATGTGCTTAGAGATGGGGAAGAGAAAGGAGGATACACTATAAGAGTTTAATTTTTTGTGTTCAACTCTGCCCTTTTATATCACTTGTGCCTTTTATAAGTGAACTTTAACAACCTAAAAGATAAAAATGACAACTTATCCCAAACAAGGGGATAATTTGCTATGACAACCTAAATAAATAAAAAAAGAAAGATAAAGAGACTTAACTCAAGCAAAAGGATAATATGCAAATAAAAAAAGAAAGAAAACCCTATAAGCAAAATAGTAAAACTAAAATTGATTTTTTATTTAGTGGTAGGCATTCATTTGGGTTGGGTGGGTTCGGGTTATTCTGTTCGGTTCATTTCAGGTTCGGGTTGATAAAAGGACCACCCATGACTCACCCAAATTAGATTAGGTTTGGTTTGGGTGAAACCTAAATTTTGCACATTTTTTTTTAAACAAAGGAAAGCCTTTCCTTCTATCGTGGCTTAAATACTCTCCATCCTTGCTTCCTTTCCCTCCATCCTTGTGCCTAATCCCTCGATGCATGCAAATATAATCTGCGATATTTGATTCAAAACTGAAATATTCAAATATCATGGGTGATATTTAGTTTAGAACTATGTGATATTTGGGTTCAAAACGGAATATTACTAGTGCTTTTTTTTTTTTTTTTGAGGGGAAAAGGGGTGGTAATCCTTCAGATACCACCCAAAATTTCATTAATCAAACAGGAAACATAAAGTTTATATTACAAGGTAGAGATCCACTTCGAAATAAAAAGCTACCACAGACCCAACAAAATTCTCCACATATGGGTGCTGCCCCGTAAACACCACAACATTTTTGCCTAGCCAAATAGCCCATAAAGTCGCCATCGGTCGAGCCCGTTCCCTCTTTGACTGAAACACATTACGCTCACCGTCGACCCCACCACATCTGAAAGATTGCCAAAATCTAGTATAAGAGTCATGGGCCTACCTCCGATCCCCCATCCGCTCCTAAATTTGCGTTACCACTGGACACGCAAAGAAAAGATGGTCGATGTCTTTCTTCACTTGACCACATAACGGACAAGACCTCTCCACATCCGGTACCCACCGAGCTCTCCACTTCTTGGTCATTAGTCTCCCTCTCTTGAGGAGCCAAATGAACACTTTAACCTTTAACGGGCAAGAAGCCTCTCAGAGCTTCCTGTAGTCTCTAGCCAAATTAATATCCCCTAATGTGCCGGAGCCACCGAGCCTTTTATACGCATCATGTAGGAAAAAATCACCTTCCTCCCACCCATAGTAGTCTGCACCATCTTCTGGCTGAAACCCTTGGAGTTCCTACAACACTTGTACCTCTTCAAGCCTCTGGTCTGACAAGTTGCCCACGAATGTGGGACACCACGTGCCGTTCCACACCTCTGCCATAGAGGCTTTCCTGTCAACCGCTAGTGCCGCAAGTCTGGGGAAGTGCTCTGCCAAGACTCCAAGCCCCGTCCAGTCATCCGTGCAGAACCCGAAAGCCTCGCTCGACCCCAGCAACGGGGTGAAAAATGGTCGGACCTTTGGTACTACTATCGACAAGCTCCTCATGAAATGAGAAGCTCCTCTAGGAGGCAAAGTAAGGAGCTTCCAATTCGTCGGTCTCCCATAGCAAGAGCGCAAGACCCTCCCCACTAGACTGAGCCCCCAAGCAACCTAGCAATCTACTTCGTTAGGAGGCTGTCATTTATTCTCCCTACCTCTTTGACTCCTAGACCCCCATCTCTAACAGGCATGCACACCTCACTCCAAGCCACCAACTTCGCCCCCTCCCTCCTGCTCTATAATTGGTCTAGAAGAAGCTTCTCATCAGGCTCACAATTTTGTCTTCAATTTTCTGCGGCATCTTCACAATCGAAGAGAAGTAAGCTGGTATTGCTGACAGAACTGCCTTGAGGAGGATCAGCTGCCCACCTCTCGACAGCAGCTTGGACGCCCACCCCGACAGCCGATCTTTGATCCTCCCAAGCAATGGAGCCCAGTCTTGCACCGAGACCCTCCTATCTGTCAGGGGCAGACCCAGCTATCGAGGGATAGAGCCCTACCTCTGTACCCAGGGCCTCCGGACATGCTCCGGCCTCTTCATCCTCCATGCTGAATTGGACAAAAGAAGATTTGGAGTAATTGATCTGCATACTCGATGCTTCACAGAATAGCTCTAAGAGGATGCAACATTGCCTCGCATTTGCCACCGTCCCTTCGACAAAGAAGAGAGTATTATACGTGTACTGCAGTATCGAAATGCTCTCACCTCCCTTCAGAGGGAAGCCCTGTAGCAACCCTATTGTGCACGCTCTATCAGAAGTCCTTGCCAGAGCATCTGTTGCCAACACAAACATCGACGCTGGGGGCCACCCCTGCCACATGCCTCTCCTCGGCTGAATCCAACCCTCTGCTGGGTTCCCGTTGATAAGGATCGAAAACGATGCTGTAGTGATGCATTGCTTTATCCATCTAATCCAGACTGGTGGGAAGCCCTTCTTGGCCATATCGCCCACAAGAACGACCACTGCACCGAATTGTAGGCTTTCGTTAAATTCACCTTCCACAGGAAAGCCTTCTTTCTTTCCCTCCACTATGGAAGGATCTCCGTTGCCGCAACATATCCGTCCAAAATTCATCTCCTTGGCACAAAAACTGTCTGCACCTCTGACACAACTTTACCAACACCTTCTTAAGCTTGTTTGCCAGTATCTTTGCCACGATCAAATATGCCGCATTCAAGAGCGCAATCGGTTTGTAATCCTTAATTGTCTCTGCCCCATCTTTCTTAGGCAACAGGAACATATAGAACTTGTTCAACCTATTAAAACCCCTATTGCCTTCCCTAAACTCCACTAGGACCTGCAAAATCTCATCCTTCAGCAGCGGCCAAAACTCTTTGAAAAAGAGTACCGGGAAATCGTCCGACCCCGGACACCCTTCACCATTCAGACCCCAAACCACCCTACGAGCTTCGTCCTTCGAGAGAGGCGCCACTAGCCCCTTCGCCTCTACCGAACCCACTGTCGAAGCCCCCAGACCCCTGTCTCCATCTCTCATCCCTCCTCCCCGTAAACTCTCCAAAATATTCTGTTACTGCGCTTCCCGTTGACTCCCTGCCCGAACACTCCACCTCACACACCTGGAGCTTATCAATCCAGTTTCTCCTACGTCTGGCTGAAGCCATAATATGGTAGAATTTAGTGTTCGAGTCTCCCTCCTTGACCCATTTCTGCTTGGATTTGGTCCTCCATTCCACCTCCACTTTCTGATCCTCCTCCTGAATGGTCTTCATATGGTCCGCCCTACTCTGTCTCTCCGCCATCGTCATCAGGCCCTGATCTTCCACTCTGTCCAGCCTCTAAACCTCCCTGAGAGCCTTATTCTACCGCAAAGTGCATTAAAAATTAGTTGTGTGAATCGTGATGAAACAAATAACTTTTATAAATAGGGAGACAAAACATGATTTTTATGCAAAAGCTTTTCGAAAAAGTCGTTCTAAGTAAATATTTATATATGTATATATGGACATCAGATATCCAAATAATCAGAATTTTATTGCTATTTGGGAACAATTTTCAACACAATTACTCTAAGGAGTAGAGAGAGAGATAAAGATAGAGAGATAGCAGATGGACGACGTCGTTGGTGGGATGCTTGTGCGAAGTGCGGTAGCACTTCAGATCCAGAGCGTTGGGAAGAAGACTGGAGAGAAGTTGCAGAGAGAGAGAGAGAGAGAGGCTGGAGATCTATCTGGTGGGAGTTGCCTCTCAACCGGGGGGCACTAGGGCTCTTTTTATAGTTTTAATGAGGGGCAAAGTAGGTATTTAGGCCCTCCAACTCATGCAATAACCTCAGATTGATCAGATCTGTCGATCGAGAGATCAACGGCTCTGATCACGCTTAAAAAGAACCTTTCACGTGCCTTCCACGCGCAGATTGCTTCGGATGTTGCCACGTGATGGGCTCTGAGTCGCCTGATCTGATTCGCATTGCTCGCTCGCTTCTTTGCACATGCGCTCGATTTGAATTCGCGTGCACTTGTGCTTAAATCGCGGGCGCCATCGCCTTAAGGACAATGCGTGCAACGACACGTCAGCTTTGGCGTCAGATAGCGCATCATCGCACCGCCTGATCTAGTGCACCTCAGCTCGCCACGCGGTCGCATCCTCGCCGCTCATCCTTCATCTGACGGTCTAATTGAGCCTGAACGCCACTGCCTTCCCAATTTGGTGCGTAGCGCAGCTCGATCCACATCGCCCATTCGCGAACCAGCACGCTAACCAATGTGCTACAAGCGTGGATGGTTGCGTTTCCATTTCCATGTGCGGCTGCCATCAGCCGTTGGATCTTTCATCCAGCGGCTGAGATGGATCCCCACTGATGAGGGCGTGGGGTAGTTGTCGACGTGGTACGCTTGTGGCCATTGGATGACGATCAGCCCACAATATGTGGGAAGAGCTCTTCAGAGATTGGGGGTGCGGCGAAGGGCAGCTGTGATGGCGCTATGTGGTTCCATTGTGGCCGTCCATCTTCCTTTCTTTTTAGACGGTGCTGTAGGCCTCCGGTTGATATGATTTTTGCGAAGTTGGCTTGCGATCGTTGATCAGGATCCATCCGTGTAGTCGAATTCGGCATTTGAGGTCCGGATTTCTGCCATCTTGCTTCTTAGCCTTCATTCTTCTATGGATTGTATGTGATGCTACGGATGTTTGATCAAGACGATTTTGGAAGCGTTGGACTTCCGTTGTCGTCCTGATCAAATCCGTACGGTCTGATTTATCAATTGCGGCCTCGAATCATCTGCAATCAATATCATCTCTCTTTTAGAGCATAAAATGACAGTGTTATTTATAAGGCTACCAAACTAACTACTATGTAAATTATGATGCTTATGCATGCATTATTTCTAAGTTATGGTAGAATCTAACTTAATTCAGATAGATTCGGTTGTATGATTGCTGTGCAATCACACCCTCATACCTAAATTTTGCTAGTCCCCAGCAAATGCAAGACTAAATGCAAAGTGGACCTAAATGACTGGTTTCTATCAAGAGTTCGACTCGAGATTTATTTCTTTTGTTTTCATCCAAAACTTTAGAAATTCAGACATTCGTGAAAGTATAGTGTTGTAGCATATGCAACGGATTCAAGTGAAAAATCAATCCACATCTAAAGCTCGTACTTGACCTTTAGTAAAATTCTATTGGGATAGGTAGACTTCTTCCCTCGGGGTGATAAATAATATGTAAATTTAGCCTCGATTTTTTGGCTTAAGTAGAAGATATTTTGAGTCAAGCGGATTTGTATTTGGTGGCTCACACTTATCTGGTGCTATACGTAAACTAGTAATACAGAACCTAGATTTTCAGACTATTAAATAAATCAAATCAAAGAGAGGCGAAGAGACTATGCTCTTTTTAGTTCTTTTGTACTCATTCTCTCTCTTTTTTTTTCTTTTTCTTTCTTTTTATTTTTTTTCTTTTCTTCTTTTTTTCTTTTTGAGCTCAGAATCTCATCAAATTTGGCAATATATTTGGTGGCCTCTTATGGCATTAACACTTTGATTAAGTTCTGATAATCCTCTGACTAAGTCAGCAATCCTTAACCAGTATTTGGAGTATGTCAAGGCTTTATTTGGTGGATTTTATGGAATGAGTGTTGTCTCAATGTGTTTGACATGAAGTAAACACAACGCAATTAACACTTTTTCTTATTTCTTTTTATTTATTTATATATAGATATTTTGCTTCTCTTTCTTTTTTCTTTTTCCTTTTTTGTCACATATATTTTTATTTCTATCAACATAACATACTCTAGCAACCATGCACATTTTTATTCACGAGGCATTATTCGGGATTGGGGTGTTTAAGAGGATATCGGGTGGCTTATTTGGTGGAAGTACCTACTTTCGGTACCGGGAAAGGAATGGATGGGACAATGTATTTCTGACCTTGATATTAATATCCTCATTCAGTCGAGGATTACGTAAAGGATGATCGCAACCATCTATTTTAGTCCTAGTTTTATTACAACCCACTCTATGTGTATTTGCCTTATTTGGTGGCTCTTTAAAAGTTCGCATAAAGAATTTGTACGCAAGAACCGAGAGCGAAAACCATGCCCAACTTTGAGTATCATTATTCAAGTACCCAGAAACTAAGATTCCTTGCATTAACCTTAGAGCACCAGTAGATTCTCTACTCTCACCTCACACTTTGGTGGATCTGCTAGAAGATGGTTTGCCTGACTCCCTAATTACTGTCCGAGGTCTCAGGAGAAAAAGCAGTGCTTCTTCTCGACAAATTAAAGATGTCTATCCGTCTTCACAGAGGATCGATTGCAAATTCTACGTGTAAGTGTGAAATTGTACTAGATTCTAACTTAGGAATCAACTTAAGAAAAAATCCCTAATAAAATCTTCTTAATAAAAATTCTTTATACCTGAATGCACTTTTTTTTCTGACATAAAAATAAGACATGCAATGTCCACTCCCATGCCTATTCATTGCAATGTCCTTATTGAAATGTATGTAGGAAAATTAAAAAGTAATAAGCAAATAGGAGGGGATATCACTTGACTAAGCTTGTTCCAGGTCAGGTTGGATGCAAAACTACCTGTAAAGAATACTGGGTTGCCTCCTAACCAACATTAAGTTTAACGTCATTTGCTGGACTTAAACTCAAAAGAAATATATATTTCAATATTGTGGGTTAAGAGGAGTAATAACTGTTGCTGAGAGATTTAGAATTAGTATAAAGATATGATCGTTTGGTCTAAGAATCAGTGATCTATAAATGCGGACCAACTGATGATGCAGTTCTACTCTGAAGAGTTACTGATTTGAAATAGAAAATAGGGGTAGATAGATAAGGTTCATGATGCAAAGCTTGTTCATTAATCCAATTTCATAATTCAAGAAGAGGTGGTAGAAGGTCTAGATTGAAATCATGATTGAGATTTAAATCTGCTTCTTAATTAGAATCATAAGGATCCTCGAAATTACCTCTTCCTCATCGAAAACCATTTCCTCCTCAGAATCAAGTTATCCATTTGAACCGGTTGGATTATAAGTTCTTCTCTAGTCCATAATACCTTGGACTTCTTTTTCTGATGTTTCTTCATTTTCCTGGTTTATGACCTTTGGTTGTCCAATGTCTCGAATCCCCTCAAAATCCAATAGTTCTTGAATTTCAGGGTGGATGTATTGAGGATTCTTTATATTATCATCTAATTCATCATGAGATACTTCCAATAGTTTCTCAATCTCACTGTCTTTTTCAATTTGATTTTTTATTGGAGGTGGTAAATCAGCTCAAGTACATCACTTTTTTGCCTATTGTGTTGATATTGAGATTTGGTAAGATTTGGATCATCTTTAGTGTCAACTGCCAAAACCTCTTTAATTGTATCTGCGACCTCAATGGAACCAAAATTCACCTTATTTTTTTGGGAAGCTTTAAAGAAATTGAGTTGACAAGTTGTCCTTCTAGAAGTGATTTGCATAATCCCCGTCTCATAGTTGATTAAGGCCTTGGTTGTGGCCAAGAAAGGTCTTCCTAAAATTATCAGGGTGTGGTTTAAGTTTCCTGATGCCTCCATATCTAAAACAAGAAAGTTCACAGGGTATTCAAAATCTCACTTTTATAATCACATTTTGTAAGAGTCCCTTTGGAATCTTGGTTAACCTATCAACAAGCTGAAGGGTAACCTCAGTGTGTTGTAAGGGGCCTAAATCCAACTTTTCATATAATTCCATGGGGATTAGTTTGATGGAGGCACCAAGGTCTAGTAAAGCTCGATCCAAGATAAAATCATCTATCTCACATGAAATTAAGGGGATCCTTGGATCTTTCTTTTTAGGAGGGAGCTTGTTTAAGATGATGGCACCAGCTTGTTTAGAAATTATAATCCTTTTTGATGATTTGGCCTATCGTTTCGGTATGCACATTTCCTTCAGAAATTTCGCACAGGCTGGGATGTTCTTAATGGCTTCAAGGAGTGATATATTCACCTGGACTTGCTTTAAAATCTCAAGCCAGTCCTTAGATTGATTAGTTTTCTTTTCCCTGGATTTGTTCAAGGCTTTAGGAAAAGGTTCTTGAGAGAAATCATGAGTGTTCAAATCTTGAGTCTTATTTTCTAGATTAGTTTGGTCTCCTAAGTCAGATTTAGGCTCCTCAAGATCTTGTTAAGTTTTCGATGTAGAAGGATAAGGATTTTGAATTTGTTTCCCACTTCTCAATGTAACAGCACTAGCATAGGCATTAGGGTTAGAAGGGTGAGGTGGGTTTGGCAAGATAGGCTGAGCCTGAGTTGGGTTGGGATTAACAAAAACCAGGTGGGTGCTAGGGAGCAGGTTGAACTATATGTGCCTGTTACTCCCATGTGTTGTCCCTATTGAAGTTTCTTGGGTTGGGGACGAGTTGGGATGTCAGCATCCCGTGTTGTCTAGCATCAACTAGTTGGTCTAGTCATCCCGTCAAATCTGTTCTCAATTGATTCATTTCTTTCTTATGTCTCAGATTCATTTCTCGCATTTTCTTGAGGATCAGACTCAGATCAGAGGATTGGTTTTCCTGAGCAGGTTGTGGCTGATATGTGCGTGGTTGTGTACCTACTGGGTTGCCCATACGTGTTAGGCTTAGTTAAGTTAGGACTCTGGGTGGGTCTCTGACTTGACCAAGTAAAGTTAGGATAGTTGCGTCATCCAAGGTTGTGAGTATTTGAATAGGGATCATTTCTAGTGTATCGTTGGAGTACATTTACATCCTCAAGATAATTAGGCATCGAGATGCCTAATTCAGAATTTGAGGGCATCAAGGTCCCTTCTTGGTACTTAGAAAGAGATGGGTCCAAGTGAAGTTGGCTCATGGGTGGAGCCATGGTCAGGTTATTAAGCTTGTGCACCATTTCTTGACCTAGAGGGTTGGGGAGTTGGGTACGGGTTAACGTAGAAACTCCTTGGGTAGGCATAAGATTTACTCTGGAATGTGTACCTAAGGAACTCCTGCCCTTTAGAAGGTTGTCCAGTTTCGTGTCCAAACTCTCTACGTTCTTTCCCACGAGTTCCACCTTGTCTAATCGTTGTGCAATTAGCTCTAAATCAACCGAGTTTGAATTATCCTTAACTTCATAAACTTCGCTCCTTGGTTGATTTGATTTGTTAAAGGCGGACATTGAGGCATTGTTGAGGGAATTTTCGCTCATATTCTCAAATAATTGAAAGACTCTCTCAGCATCTCTACTTAGGAGATTGCCCCTACATGCTGTATCAACAAAATTCTTCAAATTGTCACTTAACCCATAATAGAAAATATAGGTCAAGTGTTACTTCGGAATCCCATGATAAAGGTATTTCCTAGCTAAATCATTAAATCTCTCCCAAGGCTCATGCAATTGTTTCCCAGGATTCTACTTAAAGGTTGTAATGGCACATCTAAAGGCATTGATTTTTCCAACGGGAAAGAATTTTTTTAGAAATGTGCTTCTCAAATCTTTCCAAGTTATGATTGGTCTACCAATAGTCCTCAACCAATGAGCAACTCTATCTTTTAAGGAGAATGAGAACATTTTCATCATTAAGGTACCTTCATGTTCCTAGGGCCAAAGGTCCTTCCTATGTGTAGAAGTTTTTCAAGGTGGTGGAAGGGGTCATCAAAATCGCGGCCATAGAAGTGGGGAATCAGATTGATGATTCGTGGTTTGAGTTCAACATCTTCCCCATCCTAAGGTACCTTGACAAAAGGTTTAGGTTGGACATTAAGAGGATTATAAAAGTCACAGAGAGGCCGGTCTACTCTCCCATTTTGGAGTCGAGTAATGGCCTGCACTATGATCTCCATTTGCCTGTCATGATGCCGGCCCCTTTTAGTAATCTGCCTTTGTAAGAGAGTTATTAGATCCAGATTTTGTTCCTTTTTTATTTCATCTTCCTTGTGGTGACTAGCCATTGAAGAGGGTTTAGATTCAAATCTTGGACAATCATGTCTTCTCCTAGGATTTCTTTCTAAAGGTGGTAGCAAATCAAGATGTATAGTTCTACCTTGCATACACCAGAAGAATCCCTGCAGATGAGAGGGAGAAGACATATGCGAGAACACCCACCCTCAGAATACAAGCAATCAAGTTAGTCCTTAGAGTTTAAACCCTAAATAGACCTGATCTTGGGTCTCTAAAACATGACTAGGTTAGGTCAACCCTTGAATTACTTGGCTGGCCAGAAGGGTGAGACCTCCTAGAACACTTTGCACGGTGGGACACTATTAAGGGTTAACGCAGTTACCACATCGACCTTTCTTCTCACAAGTGGGTCAAAGTAGACAAGGCCCTGACCTTAGCTCAATCTAATTTCAAGTCCCCAAGAAGATTAGTCCTGCCCAGGGCACGCCTACTCAGTTTTAGGCTTATGCTTGATCTGCTTTTGAAATATGATAGGCGTTAGGGTGGTGTTGCCCTTAAAATTGATTTTTAAAGTGTGAAGTGCGTAGGCAAGGGGTTCACAAGCAATTTTTATGAACTGGATTTTAAGGTTCAAATGCTTGTATTAATCAGGTTTAAGGTTCACTTCAGTAAATATCTTCAATTAAGGGTTCTGATGAGGCACATTAGAGTTTTACTAATCCCAATTGTTTGATAAATTTCCTTTAAGTATGGAAATACAAGTGTGCTCTAACCTTAATATGAAACCCTAAGCGCAAATAGTGCTAGATGGTCCTTTTAAGTTCAAAAATCAGGGAAGTGCTGTGACCAAACAATGCAATCAATTGGTTTTATTGCACCACTAACTAGGCATTCAGAAAATATTTTTTTCAAGAATTTTAATGCACATTTTATATTTTTTCAGATTTAAAGTTTTTTGAAAAGGTTTTTCAGATTTAAAGTGTACTGGGGTTTTGCTGTCTGTTTTGATCCCCAGTTAGTGATTGAGTAATCCATGCAATCAAACATGCAAATTTTTTTCTTCATATTTTTCCTAAATTCTTGATTTTTAAAGGAATTCGGTGCGACAAATTTTAAGTCAATTGGAGTTTTATAAAAATTCTTATGATATTTTGAATTTCGAAAAATCAGGAATAATAATCGACTTAATATCAATTCAGTTCGTGAATTTTTAAAATTTTTATATAACTTAGACTTGCACGAAATTTGGATATGTTGTTCTTGACTTCAAAACCTATATTCAATAAAAATTTTAGAATTTTTGGACGTATGGATTTTCGGGAATTGAATTTTTAAGATAAGAGTTTGTTTCAACCTGAAAATCACTAACAAGAGAGATTTTTTTTTTCTTTTTCGAAAGCAAGCAAATGCTAACTAATCCTAAAGTTTATGCAAAACACCTTTTTTTTAAATTTTTTTTCGAAATCTAAACTAATTTAAGCTACGAGTTCTTAAGATATTAATAACTTTTTTTTTTCCGTTGCACGTCTTTTTGCAATTTTGTTATTCCTGCATAACCAAAAAAATAGCAAGTTAGAATCTCAAATAAGCACTTTACAGGAAAAGCTTTTAAAAATTTCCGTTGCCTCCCCAGTAATGACGTCAACTTGTTCGACCGTGAAATGCGTTAAAAATTAGTTTTATCGTTGTAGTGCGAATCGCGATGAAACAAATAACATTTATAGAGATTTCGGTAAGTACCGAGTCATTTGCAAGGAGGCAAAAGATGACTTATGCAAAAGCTTTTTAGAAAAGTCGTTCTAAGCACACACACACACACACACACACATATATATATATATCAGGTATCCAAAGAATAAGAATTTTATTGCTATTTGGAAACTGTTTTCAAAATAATTATTCTAAAGAGTAGAGAGAGAGATAGAGATAGGGAAAGATAGCAGATGAAGAACGACGTCGCTTGTGGGATGCTTGTGCGAAGTGTGGCAGCACTTCAGATACAGAGCGTCGGGCAGAAGACCGGAGAGAAGTTGCAGAGAGAGAGGCTGGAAATCTATCTGGTGGGAGTTGCCTCTCAACTAGGGGACCATAGGGCTCTTTTTATAGCTTTAATGAGGAGCAAAGTAGGTATTTAACTCCTCCAACTCGTGCAATAACCTCAGATTGATTAGATTCGTTGATCGGGAGATCAATGGCTCTAATCGCGCTTCAAAAGAACCTTCCATGAGCCTTTCACGCGCAGATTGCTCCGAATGCTGCCACGTGGTGGCCTCTGAACTGCCCAATCTGATCTGCACCGCTCGCTCAATTCTCCACGTGTGTGCTCGATTTGAATTCGCACGCAATTGATTTCAGCGGTTCGATCTCATGATTGGACGGCTTAAATCGCGTATGCCACCGCCTTAAGGATAACGCGTGCAACAACGCGTCAGCTTCGGTGTTAGATAGTGCGTCATTGCATCGCCTGATCCAGCGCACCTCGGCTCGCCACGCGGTCGCATCCTCGCCGCTTATCCTTCATCTGACGGTCCAATTGAGCTCGAACTCCACCACCTTCCCAATTTGGTGCGCAACGCGGCTCGATCCCCCGTTGCTCGTTTGTGAACCAGCGCACTAACTAGTGCGCTACAAGCGCAGATGGTTGCGTTTCCATTTCTATGTGCGGTCGCCATCACCCGTTGTATCTTCATCCAATGGCTGAGATTGATCCCCACTGATGAGGGCACGGGGTAGGCGTCGACATGGCACACTTTTGGTCGTTGGATGGTGTTCGGCCCATAATGCGTGAGAAGAGCTCAGAGATTGGGGGCGTGGCGAAGGGCGGCTGTGATGGCACAACGTCCATCGTGGCTGTCCATTTTCCTTGCTTTGTAGATGGTGCTGTAGGCCTCCGATTGAGTGATTTTTGCGTCGTTGGCCTGCGATCGTTGATCCGGATCCATCCATGTGGTCGGATTCGGCATATGAGGTCTGGATTTTTGTCATCTTGCTTCTTGGCCTTCGTTCTTCTATAGATTGTACGTGATGCTACGGATGTCTAATCAAGACGATTCTGAAAGCGTTGGACTCCTATTGTCATCCTGATCAAATTCGTACGGTCTGATCTATCATTTGCGGCCCCAAATCATTTGCATTCAATATCATCTCTCTTTTAGAGTATAAAATGACAATGTTAGTTATAAGGCTACCAAACTAACTAATATGTAAATTATGATGCTTATGCATGCATTGTTCCTAAGTTATGCTAAAATCTAACTTAATTAAGGTAGATTAGGTCGTATGATTGCTGTGCAAGTAAGTCTTGTCCCGTTTCTTGGTCTGCTCTTCTTTCAACTACTTGTAGTCCTTTAGAAAGCGCCTCAGCTCCTGAAGCTTTGCCTAAGTCTCGCGGTAGTTAATCCATCCGGATGTAGAGCCTTCCACCATACTCCTGAATCCTTCTTCCAGCAGCCACACCCTCTCAAACTTAAAGTACGTACTGCATCGAGACCCCTCGCCAGACTCCTACAGTAAAGGGGAGTGATCTGAGAATGGCCTTTCCAGAGTGCGGGCCCTCGCCATCGGAAAAACTTCAACCAGCTCCACCAAGCATAGAAAACGATCCAGTCTGGACATCAGACCACCTGAACTCCACGTGTATGCACAAGAGGCAGGGGGCATATCCTGCAGTCCATACTCAGCAATGAGCCTCGCGAAATCCTCTGAGCCTCGATCCCTGCCTCTTCCCCCTGGTCTGTCCTCCGTTAAGAGGGTGACATTGAAGTCCTCTCCAATGAGCCACGGGCTCCCCTGAAATCTCCTGTTAGCTTGGTGCAAGCTCTCCTAAAGAGAACTGTCTGAGTCATCAGTTGGTCCATACACCGATGAGAATGTCATCACAAACCCATCATTCCTCATCTGCACCGAGACCACTCCTACCCCCACCTCCGAGTCTACTAGCGAGAACAAGTCCTTCCAACCAACGACCACCCCTCTAGACCTCCTAACAGTGTCCAGAGCCAAAAAATCACCCAGCAGGCTTCCCCCAATCTCTCTCCACACCCTCTGATCACACTCCTGCAACTTCGTCTCCTGGGAAAGCATTACATCTGGGTTCCATTGAAGCAGGTACGACCTCAATGTCCCCTTGAGAGAAGGGTTGCAAAGACCCCTGACATTCCACGTATGAACCTTCAGCATGGGACACTAATCGCACCTCCCCCTCCCACACGACCGAAGCCAGCCCCCTCAGCCACCTGCTCCGCCTCCCCCACCCCACATCATCAGCCCAGGCTTCCCCCAGCTTCCCAGCTCCCCGCTCCCCCCTCCTTTGCCACCTCCACACCTTCTACAGACTCCTTCCCCTCTCCGTCGCCCGATCGATCCCCTAGATCTTCGACACCCACCTCCAACCGCACCGGCTCCTCTACCACAGCCCCCGCCTTTTGCGCCTCCTCACGAGGCCCTTTTGCCCTAGAGGGTCCCTCCTTCCCCTCCGGGAAGCGCTAATCAACTTCATCATTAAAGATGGCATCGCCTAATTAACCCTCGTTGTTCCGACGAGGCCCTGCATCGCCCCTCGGACCTTCTCCACAAGTCAGGGGGTTCATCGGCGTCAAAGAAGCTCCAACCGACACCCTTTGTGTCGTGGGGGGTCCCTGCGTCGCCGACCAGATCCTCTCCATCCTTTGATGGAGGAGCTTGGTCATTCTGATCTTGCCTTCGCTCTTGCGGAGGACGGTTGTCGCCGCCCAACCTCCATGCTCCGCTCCCCTCTACTCACCATGGAGCGATGTGTTGTGCGCTTGCTCCGAAAGTACCCTCCGCGGTCCATTAGAGGAGAAAGAATGAAGGGGTACCGGGTACGGGTGCGGATCCAAACCCGGATCTAGCGTACCCCCACCTTAAAAGCCCTAGAGCGCTGCGCCTCCTCCCTCGAGAGTGGTTTGCCCTTAAATGCACCGCCTCCCCTCGAAGCTCTCTCCTGCTCCTCTCGTCGCTTCGCCTCGACAGCCCTGCATAGTCCCTCAACTTCCCCAACAGGCTCCTTGACCCACGGATCGACTCCAGCCGTCATGGCCCTCGAGCGCTGTCGCCTCGAGGGGTGTGTGCACACCCAACTCCAACTCCGACGCTGCTGACGTAGCCCACGATGTGCCTCCCCCTTCGGTGTCCTTTGGTCTCCAAACCACCCCTTTCGCTGGAACACCTCTCCCTGACGCAAGGCCTTCGGCTGGTTGCTCCACCACCTCTACAAAGGATTTCGAACCTCTCTCCACCAGCTTCACCAGTACGACCTACAATGCATTTCCCAAACACAGCATCACCTTCCTCCGAAGTGTTGTGCCTGGTCGCAGCTCCACCGTGGCCTGCATCGACCCGAGATGCCCTTTGCCAAGGTCGAGCCCCTCGCACCACCGCACCCCTGCGAAGGGTGTGACCACCACGTCAACAACCTATCTGCTGTGGAGAAACAAGGGTACACCCTCAAGGTCAACCACCATCTCCACCTTCCGCGGTGGTCGCTCCTTGATCATGCCATTCGACCTCACCGCCCACCGCCATCTAACTACACCTCCCAAGCGCAAGAGCTCCTTGAAGAGGAGCCGCTCTGCCACCTCTGATGACACCCCCACCAACAAGAACTTCCCCTCACCTATTGTCTTCAACCTTAGCTCAGACGATTTGCCCCCTAGCGACCTACCCACTTCGGCCTCTAGGTCTTTCAGCCCCATACGGCCCTCCGCCACCACACCTACCAAAGCTGATGCGAGGGCCTTCTCGATCCTCCCAGACTCTTCTGACCATGGGACATGCACTTCGACCGACGGTGCCCCCTCCGGTAGAGGTGGGGGAACTGTCACCCACGCGTCCGCATCCGCGTTCCTCCACAGCTCCTTCGCATAGGATGCCCTCCGATGGCCCAACTTCCCACACCGGAGGCAACACACTGGGTCCCTGTAGTCCTGCGTTAAATGCCCCGACCCTCTACACTTGAAGCAGACCACCTCCGGAGCCACCTTTCTCCTCGCCCTCCCTACAACCAGAGTCCAACCCCAACTCCCCTCCCCGCCCACGCACTCTCTTTGAGTTCGATGGACATTTTCATCCGATGATAAATTAGATGATCATAATAACAAAAGGGAAACATCAACAAGGTAGCGACAAAAGGGAAACATCAACAAATGAGTGATGGAATGGGAGAGGGGGAGAGCGAGAGAGGGAGAAAAAATGAGAGGGAGGAGGTGAGGGGAGAGAGACCTCACCTGCGGGGCGGTCGAGCGGAAGGCCACGGGGTGTGGAGGGTGGTCAAGTGGAGGAGGAAGGCGGAGGCTCATGTTGCAACAGAACTGAGGAGGGCTCGTGCTAATCGTTGCTTCAAATGCTTGGTGGTCGGCCATTGGGCGAGAGACTACAGAGAGCCCTTGCACTGTTGGGGCTGTCGGGGCCTTGGGCATCAGCGGGTGCGGTGTGGTGAAGTTGGGCGGCAGAGTGATGCGCGAGATCCGGATGCAGGACGTCCTCCGCTACCACCATCGGTGGTGGTGTCCTTGGCTGAGGTGGAGGCTCCTTGGTCGACAAACGCCGCTGCCCTCTATAGCCTGGTGGGTGGAGGTCTTGTGGGTGAGCTAGCTTTGGGTCGGCCGCAGGTTTCCGAGGTGGTGGAGGCCCTCAGTGATGATTCGAAGGGATCTGGTGTGAAGGTCCTTCCTTCGGGAGATAGGGGGTCCTTGTGGTGGGGCTTTCCCTGGCGAAGACGAAGGAGCTCTATTTCGTGTCTCCCGATTGAGGTCAAGAATGATGGCATGGAGGATGGCTTGCGTGCACGATGGAGCGCGGAGAGAATGCCCATTGGAGAGGGTGCTGGTGGGATTGGTGGTGGGGGGGGGGTACCTTGGTGGCTCTTAATGGTGGAGGTCCTCGAGGTGGTGGTGTCTCCATTTGTGCGTCTTCGTCGGTGTGGGGGAATCAGTATCTCGGCTAGGCCGCTTATGCGGTGGAGTTGAAGGTGGGGGTGACGGTGATGGAGAAAGTGCCCCTTCGCCACGAAGGACACTCGTGGGTGGTCTCTTGCACTCGCAAAAGGGCCTCTGGGAGGAAGGCCTCATATGCGGAGGTGGCCGGAGGAGCGACGAGCTCAGGCGGTGCGGTGGTGGAGCCACCGCATCCCTGAGCTAGGGTTTCGCTTGATGATCGGGAGCCCAAACGTCCGAGTGCTGACGTGGAGTCGGTCCCACTGATCGCAGTGCAGCAGCCATTGAATGTGACCGTTGTGTTTGCCTCAGAGGAGATGTTGCATTTGGAAGGTGAGGAGGCACTGATTGCGACATGATCCAAGGAGCGAAAGGTGGCACCCTCTGCGCACGGTGATGAGGGGCTACTGCTGGGAGACGCAATGGTTTCCATTTATGAACTGTTGGCCGCGTGGGTCGGATCCCCATCGGATCCGAATGGTGGAGACAACGCTTTGGGCAGCGTTGAGGCCTGTGTCTCGGTTTTGATGAAGATCATTTCAAAGAATTGGGGCTCGGGTCCTCCCTCGACACAGTAAGCGGAGCCGATTGAGGATACTGTGTCGATCTTTCCCAATGAGATGGGGGCTGTTGACGTCGGAGAAGAAGCTCAACATTTGTCTTTGCTGGCGCAGAAGAGAGGGAAGGTTCCATCGGCCTCCCCTTAGTGGAGGAGATGGGGACTAGGGACTTGGGAGTAGCGGTGGTGGCGCCAGATTTGTGTCCTTATGGAGGGTCGTCGCGACGGCAGGCTAAGGACCTATCCTTGGCACCAAGCGACTGCACGACGATCCCCCTGTCTGGGTGGAGACCGCGCGTGGTAGATGGTGACTGGGGAGTAGCTTTTCAGTATAAACGGAAATGAAGGTATCGAGAATCATGCCGGGGATAGGGGTGATAGTGGACGGCCGTGGCAACCCACCACAGCCATTGGCGCCGACAACTTTGGATCTTGATGATGATGAAGTACGTCGGATCGCGGAAGCACGTGGCTTTCGTTTGGTGATGTGGGAGACATCCACTTGTCCTACATGAACGGTGTTGTTACGTGGAACGTGTGGGGTCTCAATGACCCATCGAGGAGGGCGATGCTGGGGCACTACATTTGCTTATGGAAAGCGGATGTGGTGCTGTTGTAGGAGTCGAAGCTTTCTTATTGTGATGTTAGAACATGGAGGGAGATTGGAGTCTCATGAATGAAGGTTTTTCATTATGTTGGAGTAGCTGGCTGCTCTAGAGGGCAAATACTGGGGTGGCAGGAAGATGTCTTCTCCTTGGATGTTTGTTTTGAGGGTGAACATGTCATCTTGGTGAGGTTGATACAGAAAATAGGTGGTGCCAGGATGGTGATCATAGGGGTCTACGGACCGTCAGATGCTCAGGCAAGAGGGGTTATGTGGGAGGAGCTCACGTCGGTAGCTACGGAATGCCATGGAAGTCCCTTGTTGGTTGGAGACTTCAACATTACTCTGCAGTTGGAGGATAGACCAGGGGGTGGGGGAGGCAGGACCTTAGATCTGATGAGTTTGTTGTCGTGCATGGCCTTATAGATTTGTGCCCAACATCCTACGCATACACATGGATGGACAACTACTGTTAGATCTCCAGGATTGATAGATTTCTCTCCAACGTGGAGATGGCAGAGGCCTTCCCTGTGGCGAAGGTGTCCCCTTTGGAGAGACCGTTCTCAGATCATACACCCTGATGTGGCGACCTAATAAGGGAATGTACTATGGCACCTAGTTCAAGTTTGATAGATCTTGGTTGCTGGAGGGATTCCGGGGTATGGTGGGGAGAGATGGAGCCCTTTTGTGGAGGGATGAGCTACTCTTCGTCTAACAAGGAAATTGTCTATGTTGCGGGACCACTTGAAGACATATAAGAAGGAAATTCGAGTAGTCAAGAGGGGCAGAAAGGAAGAGGCTTTGACGGAGATTATCAGGATAGATAGACAGGAGGACTAGGCCCCTATCTCGGTTGAGGATAGGGAGGTCAGGTTGAAGATGACGCGAGTGGTCAGGAGGAGGACAAGAAAGCAGAGGTGGAGTGGAAGATGAGATCGAGACAGAAGTGGCTGAAGGAAGGTGATTCTAATACCAAGTTCTTCCACTAAGTGGCATTCGCAGGAAGAGGAGGAACTGGATAGAGAGGCTCCTGATTCACGGGGAGGTTTTCTCAGGTAGGGAGGTGGGTGGAGCTGTGGCAAACTACTTCAGAGAGTTCACAGGCAGACGTAGCAGAGGTTATTGGCAATGGAGGGGGGAGGATGTAGGATGTGTTATTGTTGCCCAGGCGGAGAGCCTCACGACCAGCTTCTCGGAGGATGAGGTAAGGCGAGTGGTTTGGGGGTTGAATGCGGAGGGATGCCCTGGACTGGACAATTTCGTTGTTTTCTTCTTTAGGGAATTTTGGTCCTTGGTGGGGACGATCGTAATGTAGATGATGGAGGAGTTTGCAACAGGGAATAGGGGGTTTGACAAATTGAACAGATTTTATATGTTCTTACTGCCTAAGAAGGAAGGTACAAAAGAGGTTCATGATTCCGTCTTATTGCGCTTTCGAATGCTGTCTACCTTATTGTTGTCAAGGTCTTGGCAAACAGGCTCAGAGATCTCCTTGGAGACTTGATCTCCCCTTTGCAGACAGCCTTCGTGTCGGGAAGGGGAATCTTGGATAGGTTTGTCGTCGCTATGGAGGTGTTGGCTGCTTGGAAGAGGGAGAAGAAACATGCGTTTATGTGAAAGGTAGACTTCAGTAAGGCGTATGACTCAGTACAGTGGGATTCCTGTGGGCATCCTTACTGAGGAGAGGCTTTCCCACGACATGGATTGGTTGGATAAAGAGATGTGTGACGACATCTTTCTCGATCCTAATTAATGGGAACCCAGTTGGAGGTTGGGTGCAGCCTAGGAGAGGGGTTAGAAAGGGGTGCCCTCCAGCACCTATGTTGTTTGTGCTGGCGGCGAATGCCTTGTAAGGGCAACTCGTAGGGCATGTGATAGGGGTCTAATTAGAGGTTTCCGGGATGGAGAGAATGAACAAACGGCAATCCTACAGTATGCTGATGATACCCTGTTTCTGGTCGAATGAGCGGGTTTGGAGGTTAGGAGGTTGAGAATCATTCTGGAGCTTTTTGACGTAACGCCAGGACTATAGATTAATTACCAGAAATCAATGTTTGTCCCAATGAACATGGTGGCTGCAGAGTTGGAGACAGTGGGTGGTGCACTTGGGACAGAGGTGGGGTCTTTACCGCTGGTATATCTGGGCCTTCCTTTGTCAGATAGGAAACTTAGACTGTGAGATTAGCTTCCTTTGCTGGAGAGAATGGAGAAAAGATTTGCAGGGTAGTCACCTAGATTGTTGTCTAGAGGTGGGAGACTTGTTTTGGTGAAGGCTATTCTGGCATCCATACCATCATATTTCCTCTCTGTTTTTAGGATATTGAGACAGGTTGAGAAGATCTCCGGGCTGATGTGAGACTTTTTCTAGTCTAATATGGGGGTGGCAAGAAGAGGGGCGAGGTTGGTGGTCTGGGATGAGGTTTGTAGGCCAGTGCAGGAGGAGGGGGTCTAGGGGTTAGGGAGTTGGACAAGGAGAATGTTAGCCTCCTCATGAAGTGGATTGCCAGACTTGTAGGTCGTGAACAGGGGTTGTTTGGTGACGTCATGAGGAGTTACTATGGACCCTTTATATCTTGGGGGCCTTTGGAGTCCCCTCCTTTAGGGGTCTCTTTCTTTCTCTGGGGGCTAACAGCGGTGGCAAGGAAGGTGCAGACATTCTTTTCTCCTACACTAGGTGAGGGAGATGTTTTCCGGTTCTGGCTGGATGATTGGTAGGGAGTTGGCCTGTCTCTCAGTGCTAGATATCCTCGCCTCTTTGGGGGTGTGGTCAACCTGTCGGCCTTGGTGGGAGACTGCTGGACTTGGGCTTGGTGTCCTGTCTTTCGGGGGGCGCTCTTTGACCAGAGGTGTGAGGATTTCTAGAGGTTGCTGCAGGAGGTGGAAGAATGGGAGCCAGAGGAGGGTGGTGACTCATACTCCTGGGAAGAAGGTGATTTTTCAGTGGCGAAGGTCTTCTATAGATTGAGTAGAGGCGTGGCCAACCCATACGTCGATTTCTTGAGAGACTGCAAACTTCTCCGGTAGGTGGAGTGTCCACTGAAGGTGACGATTTTCGCGTGGTTGATGAGGAGGGGAGGATTATGACGAAAAGATGGAAAGCGAGGTGGGTCCAGATGGATGACATGAGTTGTCCCCTTTATGGAGGAGCGAAGGATATTCATTACCTCTTCTTCCAGTGTTCTTTTTTGGTGCAGGTATGGCAGAGGATGGGGATCAACTGGATTGTCCATCAGGATGTGGTTAGCTTTTGGTCTTCTTTCTGCAGGGGGAATGCTCGAGAGGAGCAGATCTCTTTTACATCTAAGAAGGATCGAGCTAAGATTTTGGCTATCTTATGGGGTGTTTGGCCGGGTAGGAATGGTGTGCTTTTTAGGGGAGAGAGATCCTATGTTGAGAACTTTTTTTCTTCCATTATGTCCTAGGTGGAGTTTTGGAGATCCTATATGTAATTTTTGAGGTAATTCTTTCTAGTGGAATGAAATGATCGTAGGTGGTTATCATTTGGTTATCACAACTTCTTTTTTAGATGTCAGAAGCGTCATGGACTTCCCCTTGAATAGATTGGCTGTGGGTAGGAAATCGACAAAAATGATTTCTTTGACTGGTTCATGTCTAAACTTGAGATCCTATGCCTCCTTAGATTTGAAGAACTTATCGTTATCCTTACCTTCTATTTGATTTTTGAGTGTTGCCATGTGTGGCAGAGACCTCATTTCTTCGTTACAAGCTTTGATCTCTTCTTGCATTAACTTTAAAGTTCCCTGTAACTTCAAAAGTTCTTGTTGGATCCTTTACTCTTCTTTGATCATTTTACATCAAGGACTATCTCTACCTCCATGGATCGTTGGTTCGTAGGAATGACCTAATCTCATGCTCTATGTAATGACTTAGGCTTACCAATTGGTTAAACTCGATAGAACTTGAGTCGTTAAGAACAATTTATCATTCAAACCACAACATAATAGTCACCTAATGCATAATCATAAAATAATAATAACTAAATAAGCAAATTATAAAGTATTAATTAAATAAATGAACAAAATACCGATTGTAACAACTAATTTAGATCACAAGTACATGGATAAGGAAAGGCTCCAAACGTAGTTGCCAATCGATATACACCTAAGTACGTAGCCTAAGAAATATGCCAGGGAAAGCTAAGTGGAGTAGAGTTAAATGAGACTATATAAAATAGAGTACAAAAATGGGTACCATTTATTTATTGATCCATCAATCGAGCCATTATTAACTAACCATTATTTACTAGTTATTTCGTGTATTGCCCTCAGCATTACAATCCTTGTTATCTCAATCAACGCCTTGGAAGACATGGAATAATTTCAATGTGATATTTCAAGAAGTATGATTGATACAAGAAATCGTCTTGGTTAGGATCCCTTATATTTGTCACACAACCCAATTCATAACCCTGGGATCATTGCAAGAAGTGGTGGCTACATTGTGTGGTGTAAACACGTGGTAGTTAGATGCCTTGATCCACAAACAGTCGTTCATGCACTCACTAGACAAGTACAAACCAACTCCAACCCTAAAGCCATGTAGCCTGCTATCTTGGTTGTTCAGCCTAACTATGAGTCTCAAGGAGGATAGCAACTCTATCACCACTCCAATTGATCTAAAACTAAACCGATGTTGCAACCAAACACCGACAAACAACAAGGGCTGAACCAGTAATCAACTGTGTATAACCCAACAATGCCTTTATCAAGTTTAATAATTTAACTCCTAAATAATTGAATTCTAATCAAGAGTCCAATATATCTATAACAAGGTACAATCATCATAAACTATTATTCCATTATCAACATTTTCAATATTAGGGTTTCCATCATTCGACGTGAACTAGTCATTTAATGAGGTTCACATTTATTTATTAGGGCAAAAATTAGATCTGGAATGAAATTTCCACTAATCAGGAGAGTAAAAATCAGATATAATCTCAGTTAAGAATAAAGTGTTTCATGAGCAAAACAACCAAGAATCCTTTAATTCCACGTTAATGTGTCAAAATATAGTTAGGCCAACAAATTTGATATCTCCATGTAATTAGTTACATGATTAAATGTGTAATTAAGCTATAGCCTAATTCAATCGTAGTTTAATTAATTTTGGGCATTCATAATCACTTTAATCAATATTTAAGTACCTAATAAAGAGATTACATTTGATCACAATAGACTCTCATACTTAATAAGAAGAATAGAACTCAAGTTGAATGAGATAATACACAAATAGAAATTACAATCACAATCGAACAACAGAAGAGAAGGTGACTACTCTTTGTAAGGTCACTAGAAGGTCACAACGATTTTGGGTAATCAGGTTGGGGGTTCTCACACACTACACATCACCTTGAACACTATACACATCTTGAGGTGTCGATCCTAAATCGATATGACACAAAATAGGCTTTCACAATCATTAGATGGCTTTTCTAGGGTTTAATGTTAACCTTGGATGGGTTAAAACCAATTTTAGAATATGCTAGGATGTAGTTCATGAATAGATATTCCAACGACATCTTGTTTGTCAAAATCTGAGGTCGAGAAAGCCTTGATCTAATCGAAAAATATTTGAGTTTCCTCGAACTAGTCCAAATTGACTCGGTTCACTTGAACCGATGCTTGGTCTGTGCTTAGCAACTCACCGCCAAGTGGCGACCTTTGATTTGCCATGCTTGCATTCCTCGGATTGCCATCCAGAGTGATCCTTGTTGTTGGTGTGGGGCACGCACATGATTATGCTCACATGGAACCTTCATGCAAACGTCGTGCTCCTCGTTTGTGACCATGGCACCCAGCGCCATGTGGCGTGTGCTTGTTGTGCCTCCTACCCTACCATATAGTGCCCATATCATCGCCTTTTGCATGCAAAAATTTCGTAAAAGATCTCACCATCGCCTGAATTCGCTAAAAATGCCTCGTCTTCCTCTTTGTCTTCTTGTCTCCTTTTTCCCTCACTTCTCTCTCTTAAGTTGTGTGTGGTTTAGGGAATGATAAGGACATCCCAAACCCTAATTAGGGACTTTTATGGGTCACTAAATCGGATCAGGTTTAGGGAAAACACATATTTTGACGAAAAGATGCTCGTGTGTTGGTTTAATAATTCCTCTTGTTCAACTTGTTTTAAGATCTTGGATTCTTGTGAGACAAGAACTATTGGAAAGCTTGCAACGAAACAGATCCAATGATACTAAATATGAACTATTTTCAAAAAGCTTGACCAAGTTTTGACCAAAAATACAAATTTTTACATGCTTTTCGAGGTACTCTAATGCAACTTGACCTCAGTGAGTTCCAATGGGTTCGAAATGATGTGATTGACTCCGAGACTTGGATTTTTGGGCATTACACTCTAATACCCCTTGACGTGGACTAGATCTCTAAAATTAAATATCTAAGTTTGGAGGAGGTGAGAAAAGAAGAGAGGGAAAGAGGTAATGATGGTAGGGAAAAAAGTTGAGGGGAAAGGAGATGAGGGCACAACCTACTAAGGAAAAAAGGTAAGAAAAGAAATAAAGATGAGAAAGTATAAATCTGAATAGTTTCTAATTTGAATTCTAATTCTCCTTTTTTTTGGTACAACCCATCCCCTTTGATAACGAGGTTACAACCAAAAAACTCAAAAGAATGATTCTTGGGATTACAACCCTTGACCAAGGCATCCCTTGGTTGGAAGTACATAAAATAAAGTAAAATAAAAGGAAAAATTTGCAAAAACACACTTTAACTATTCTTAAACTAAGTTGCATCACATCATGGCCGGTGGTGGGAACTAGGAAATTGGGCTTGTGCAATAGGTTCCTGTAATAATGAATTAGCTCGAAAAAGTCATCCCCATTCATGTTGATATGGATCTTTTGGGATGGAAGATTGAGAAAGGGACAGGGGGCAAGGAAAAGAGAAGCTCACCAAACTACATGTGGTTTTGAAAGAAAGGCGCAAAGATGCACTTGGAGATATGGGGAATGGAAAGGAGGATACACAAGGGTTTCAAATTTTTTTATTTAACCATGTCCTTGTACATCACATGTTTGCCCTTTTTATAAAAGGGCTTGAGCAACTTCAAAGATAAAAAGGACTCAACTTATCCGAAACAAAGGGATAATTTTCTATAACGACGGAAATAAGTAAGAAAAAGAAGATAAAAGACTTGACTCATTGCAAAATACAAGGATAATCTACAAATAAAAAAAGAAAATCCTAACAAAATGATAATTGGTGATTCTAAATAGATCGGACTTATCCTACAAGAGAAATAATAATAATAAAATTGACTATTTGCATCTATATCTTTAAAAGAAAAGGCTCATGCTACCTGCATCAGAATGTGGGTGCCAACAACAGAAGATGTGACACAACAAATACATAGAAGCAAGACATAGAGGTGTCACTATATATTCACATCTAAATTTTGCTAGGCCATTCAAAAAAGTGAGGCAAAAGTTTCTTCTATGCAAGAAAGTATTTACAAATAGCCATGATGATACAAAGTATTGCCATATGGATATAAAAGTCACATACCTGGATATACGAATTATAAAAGAATGAGGCAACTTGCAAAGTCAGAAGGCATTACTCCTAGGGTGATTGACGCATGCTGACCAGTATTTTACTTGTCAATTTGTTGAAATGTACTTTGCTTGTATGTGGTTACTCATTGAATTTGGAGGAGGCTCACTTATTTTTATCAAAATGAAAAGTTCTGCATTCATAGATGGTTCCCAATTGCACTGGCTAGTCAGAACATTAAGGCGGCTAGTTTCAAAGCTCAATCTGGAAACCTAATGTCAAATGGTTATGGCGTCATAATCGACCGGTATCAACCTAACCAACCTTTGATTCCTGGCTCAACTTATTTAGGTTTGTTAGAAAGTTTGAATTTCAGATAATTGTGCTATGTACTATAACCTCAGCCCTCTCAATGATATACATTTTTTCTTTTTAAAAGGTCAAAGAGTATAAATCATGTCTCGCCAACCATCCTTTGCTATATTTCTCATCCATCACGATTTCTATGAATAGGTAGTGGAATGCCTTTCTTCATTAGATTTTGGGAAGTTATTGATGCTAAAAAATTGACGAACAATTTCTATTAATATTTATGGTTCTTTGATATTTTCTATTTCTTCATGGATATGTATGTATTTTTGTATCCCCTCTTCTCTATATGTAAGAGAGGCTAGGATTTGCTTTTGGAATAATATACTTTATTTTCTCGTACATGGTATTAGAGAGGTAGTTGATTTCCATACTCGTTTCTTCTCCCACATCAATTTGCCAGTGCCACCATAGTTGTTTCCTCTCTCAAAGCATAATAGCATCGGAGCATATGGCGTGGCGTTGTGCACATGCACAAGGCCACGCTACACAGCACTCATAGCAACACCAGGCGCAATGCACTTAGCATTACGCCGCACCACATGTAGCATGCGGACAACACCATGTGTAAAGCTGCAACACAAAATGCAACCCCCACGTAGTGTACACAGTGCCACACCGTATGCTGGGTGTGTGCAGCACCACGTACGTAGGGTCTTAACATGTCTACGTGCGGGCAGGCGCATGTGAACTCTTCATCGACTTTGTGTTCTATATTTTCTTTACACCTTGGAGATGACTCGATTCTCTTTGTGACATGTTCCTGCTACACCTACCTCTTCGAGGTCTTTGGATGATTTGATCTCCCACTATTATGCCAACCATGATTTGCTCTTTTCTATTGATTGGGATTATTTCCAAATTTTTGCTTGGGATCGTCTCAGTACTGCCTAGGATTATTGCCCCTTGCTATCTTTGCCTCAGTGTACTGCCTCCTTGAGAGGTTTCTGTTTAAATGGGTCTGCTATGGAGATTTGATGACTACATGTACCAAGAGTCCCTATGTGCTTGTTGATCTCACCAATGTCGATGGGGTCCAAGAGAATGACGTCTACCATTATTAGTAAGTGGGTGATTGACTCAGGTGCTTCTACTCACCTTACTAGTGATTCTAGGTCCCTGTGTGAGATAGCCAATCAGAGTAATTACATCAGTGAAATTGGCTAATGGCTCCTACTCCCCAATGACTATAGTTGGGGAGTCCAGTTCTCTTTCAGGCTATAGTTGTCAGACGTTCATTGTGCACTTGAGTTCCTTATGAGTCTCCTTTTAGTAAGCAAGTTGTGCAAGCAAGGTAGGTAAACTGATCAGATCATTGGTGGCAGATATGAGAGGGATAGATTATATTACCTTGATATCCCTACTTATTTTACAGGAGCTGCCTCTATTTCTATGAATACTCTAGCATCATCGACTTGGTCATCCCTTCTTTGGGAAGTTTCACCAGATGTTCCTAGCTCAACCTTTATTTGCCAAGTTTGATTGTGAGGCTTGTCAATTGGAGAAGAATCACTGATCTACTTCCTCCACGAATTGAGGAACGCAACAAATCTGCCTTCCAATTGATCAAATGCGATATTTGGGAACCTTCTCATGTAACTAGTATTGCAGGCCACTTATACTTTATAGGGTTTATTGATTATTACAACAAATCCACCTAGGTATTCCTCATTAACGATTAGTCTAAGATCCTTTATATGGTGAAACGATTCTTTGCTGAGGTGCAAAATGTCTACTCTATTGCTATCAAGAAATTTCGTAATGATAATGCTTCAGAATTTATGTCGAAGGAATTTGAGTCATTCTTTGTTACAGTTGGCACCCTACATCGGATGTTGTGTGCTTATACCTCTCAACAAAATGGCATTGCTAAGTGGAAAGACATACTAGATAAAGTTAGGATCGTCCTTGTGTTCATGAAGGTGCCATGGGAGATGCTGTGCATATTGCTACTTATCTAATCAATCGAGTCCCTTCATTTGTCCTGAAAGGGGGAATCCCATTCCAGCTGCTACATCTTAATGTGGATCGACCCTTTACTCTCCCAATACATGTCTTTAGATGTCTATGCTCTGTGCATGCCGTTGGGTAGTAGGACAAGCTATCCCTACGAGCACTCAAGTGCATCTTCCTTAGCTATGTTCACACTCAGACTGGATACTGATGCTATGATCCTAGCCGTCGATGACATATAGTTATTGCATATGAGCCTTGGTTGGTGATTCTAGCTCTAGGAGTTAAGGACACAATAACAACTTCTTGCACCTAGAACTAGGCACCCTTGATGACCTCATTGTACTGGATCTTTTCTTGATCTTCACAAATAGTTATGGAATTAGTCTCTTTTTGATGGGCTTTAACTTGCATCCTTTCTTTTATCCAAATTTTCCTTTCATCCTGCCAGCTAGAACTTTAAGTCACCATCTGCAACACTTTATGGCTCAACAACTCAATCATTCAACCCCTTGGCTAGGCTGATTCATTTGCAGCTATGTATGAATCTCTCTCGACTAGTTAGCCCTCTCACTTTGTCTGACCTTATGCTTCACTCCTTGACTGGCCATCAGATATGCTTTAGCTTGAATCCACGACCTTTCCTAATGGTTTGGACAAATGTTGAATACTCATGGTGTTGAAATTACATTATATAAGGGGTATCATAGGGACACCATGATAAATCCATAGAGAAGCTGAACCCCTTGCTTTGAAGAAAATAAATTTGTAGAGAGGATGCTAGATTCATATCAAAAAGAGCTAGAGGGAAATCTAACTCCTACATAGGATGTTGGAAGTCATCGGCCTTGGCTCTGCCCATGGAGGGCAATGTTGAAGTGGTAGGGTAATGGAAGAGATCGGTGTGCGAGACAAAGTAGTGGTTGAAGGGGCTCAGCTGAGGGAATGGTTGGAATGGAGTAAGCAATCATTGGATGGTGATGAATTGAATGTTGGAGGGGGTGTTATTAAATGAAGGTTAGGAGGCAAATCAGTCATGGCACATTCAGACATAGGAAGGCTTGGGTATTATATTGCTTTTTTTTTTTTGAAAGAGGGCTAGGAACTATATTGTTATAAAAAAATTTACTGGGATCCTTTCAATCAAGACTTCCTAGTTGGAAATCTTTTTACTGGAAAGAACTAGAGCATAGTTCACAAAGATGCAAGTAGAATTCCCCATAGTTGGGTTAGACGCTCGCCTAAGAAAAATGAGGCATTAAAGGATTTTTAGATACATATGCACAAGCTTCGATGTGCTGATATCGATGCCATACCAACAAGTTTCTAAGTGTGTATTATGGGCATGCCATGGAAATGCTTGTGTAATGACATTAGGTTATTGAGATTATTAATGACTTGAAAATTATGCATATCAACAGCATGCCGACAAATTTACTTAAATGATTAAAATTACAAATAAATCACAAATTACTAACATAAAACTTTAAAAGATTATGCAGAAAGGGCATATATGTAAAAACACAAGTGTTATGACACTAAGTAGAACTAATAAGTACTATGGTATTAATCCTAACTCCTAAGGACCTAAAGCACGTCAACAGATTTACTTAAAGGATTAAAATTGTAAGTAAATTACAAATTAATAACATAAAACCTTAAAAGATTATGCAAGGTCATATATGTGTAAACACAAGTGTTGATATGACACTGAGTATAACTAGTAAGTACTACTAAGTTACTAATCCTAACTCGTAAGGACCTAAACTGCTAATTTCATTTTGAATTTATATTATAAATTACATCAATCTAAGTTACATTTAATTTCATTTTTTATTTTTCATGTAACAAATATAAATTAATTTTACACTTAGTTGTGTTGTGTATGGTCAATAGGCATGCATACATGCGTGCTTGCATTTGTGGCTTGGGTGTGTGTGCACCCATGGCTTAGTTGTAGTTTCTTGTTGGTGAAATTCTTTCTCGAGGAGAATATAAACTTGGGATGGGGCATTCAGGTAGGTAAAGGGGATGAGAAGAACATGATGCTTAGTTCTTCCACTAGTCATTAGACTTATTGGTATCAACCAAGCATGAGTTAAAGCTTAGTAGAATCTTTTGAGTGAGGTGTAAAAAAAGCCTTCATTTTTCAATGGGAAAGTCCGAGAGCGGTACGGATTGACAGCAATAGGGGGTTCGGAACATAGCACATATGGCGATATTTAATTCCTTGGCAACAATACACAGCAGCAGGAACACGCAACAGCCAACCATACAACAATATTAGGTAGAAAGGAGGTCCTGGAATTGCACGATCGAAAATGGGGTATCGAATCAACAATGTGCTAACAAATATCAAAACAGTGTAGATTGTGCATTGATTACCCTTGATTTCTATTGGTACTGTCAACACATGGCGAAATATCATCGGTACATGGCTGGAAATGTAAGTTTTGGTAAATCCGACCCGAACCTGACTCAACCCAACCCGAAAAGAATTGGTAAAACTTGATTCGGGTATGGGTTTTATCTAAAAAACCTAACTGGATATGGGTATAGATTTATACCCGATTACTCGATCTGAGTATCCGAATAAAATCCCCATTTACCAGAGATATATAAGTCCCACCCAAATCTTTCATTCCCTTAGCTTTAATCTCTCTCATGATTCCCTCAATTTTTTATATATTCCCCTTGAAGTTTTATTTGTAATAATTTCGATGGAAATCACTAAAATTGGAGTAGCCTGAGCCTTATTCTTCAGGCTTGTTAAAAATAAACAATTGATGAATTGTGTTATAGATTTTTTTTTTCTTTAACTCTAATTTAGGCACGGTTTGGTTATATCAATTTATAAATGGGTATCCGATGGGTAAATGGGTATGGGTATGGGTTTGAATTTTTGTACCCGATGGGTAAGTAGGTAGGGTATGGGTATGGATTGTGTAAATGAGCATGGGTATAGGTTTAGCCAAATCCGACTTGAATCTGACCCATTTGCATCCCTATTCATGGCAAAATATTGTTGGCAGCCATATAAATCGACACTATTTGTGTGTTGATATGGCATTTTCCCCAAAACATCGTTATCGACATCATGCTATCAGCACCTCAATCACTAAATATGCATATACATATGTAGACATACATATGCACAGTAACCATAATATGATGTGTTATGCATGCTATGCTTAGACAAAGCAAGTGCAATACACATATATATACACATTGATACATATGGCAGGTGTGTGTACAGTTTTGTACATTTACATGTACACACATGTTTGTAAGTGAGTGTGTGTGTATTTTGAGATGTACACGTTGGGAATAAAGTTGGTTGCATGGCACTGCCACATGGCAGCCAGTCAGGCCATGTGGCAACAGGCCTGGAGCCCTCTTGGGCATCGATTTTGGAGTCTTAGGAGTCTAGTTTTGATCTTTGCTTAAGTTGCAAATTTTGTTTATTTGTTAAGTTATTTTTAGGAAAGTTGTTTCGAGATTTGTTTATTTGGGATTTGTTCTTTCTTATTTAGGAGGTAAGATTTGATTTGTTTGTTTCTTGTTCTAGAGGATGTGTTCTCTCTATAAAAGAGAGCTTTCCTATTGTAATTACCTTTGAGTTGAAGCAATAATATTTCCCGTCAATCTCTAACTCCTCTCCCTTGCTTCCATTAGCCACCAGCCATCATCTCAATCGGCCACCGTCACTAGCTGGCCACCAGTCTACAGCAGTCGGTGGCTGCTGCTGCTTTCTCCCTCCTTGTTCAACGTGGAATAGTCTTCTTTGCATTGTTTTTCCATACGCCTAGGAGCTGGTATGCTCCAAGCTTGCGCCAGTCTTGACGATACACATATGCATACATTCATATATGCACAAACATATAGAATATGTGTATATTTGTATGTATATATGTGTCATATCTATGTATGCACATGTATATGTATATATCTATGCATATGTGCATTTACATGTATGTGTTTAACTAAGAGAGTACTTAATAATTAAGTAAAAAGAAATTAAAACCCTTTAAAATATTTTAAAAATGGTTAATTACATATATGACCTTGCAATCATTGCCAAAGACATGTATACTCTTATGTATCCCATATAGCACAACCTTGTGCTTTATTCATATACCCTTACACACTGCAGACAAATAATAAGGATCTTTTTATATAGATACTCTTTTTTCTATTTTCTTTCACCAAAACCTTATCCTCTCCCTCTTTGTTGAAGAGGGGGAGGGGTAGAAAAGAGATTTTTGTTAAAACAAATGAGGAAAAAGGTTATATGTATAAAAGGACCTTTATTAATTTAGTTCACACAATTCATAGGGATACATGAAAAGTCAAATGGTTGTTTTCAAGAGTATACATGTAAACATAAAATACATAAGGGTATATACATCTTTGACAATGACTTAAAAGAAATGAAAAATCTTCAAATTTGGTTTAGGTGCTCGCCCAGGACGCCTAGTGCCTTGGCTTAGGTGCTCGCCTAGGCAGACAGTGCCTTGAGCAAATTAGGTGAGGTGAGACCTGGTAAAGTGCTAAGACCTCGCCCTAGGCAAACACCATGACAACATTGATCCAAGTTGTGATGATCCTAGCCTTTTACGTGCTTTCAAAGGGGTTGGACTATCCATCAAGTGTCTGAGACCATCCTTCCAATGATCAAACACCTTTTCCATGGGTTAGACACCCTTAAAGGGATTAGATAGCATTTTTTAAGTAAACTCTCATCACATACAGTACTCAGGCATATCTGAGGTTAGTGGAAGGTTAGAAAGCTCTTTGTACTTCTCCCTACCTAAGAGGACTACTCTAATGATATGTGCTTGATCAATTCCAATCTGCTAGCTTGTACAAAGCTATTGAGATCTGCACATGAACAAATTTCTAACAAATATAATCTGCATGATTCTCAAATTATCTTCCTCCAATCCTTGCATTGTAATATTGTGCCATTGATTTCCTGTATCTCTCAATCTTTACTGCTATGTTGTTGCATGGCTTGTAGATTAACTCCAGCTCTTCCTAATTTACTTGTTCTTCTCAGGATCATAGCATACATCTTGTTGACTTGGTATAGATATCTCTAGGGGAGTAACCACTTTTGACGGAAAGGCTAGCTTGAAAGGGCTTGCTTACATCGATGTCTTTTATGTAGTTTGACGTGATTGTAGGATGTAAGGTAACTCATTCGTCCGAGCTTCTTGATGAACTGGTTGATGCACTCTACTTGTTGAGTGCTTCAAGGATGCACAGCTGATGTATAGCATGGCTTGATTCCCCATTTTTAGCATGCCTTTTAAAGCCCTCTGCACTAAGCTTTATTGTCACAGATAATAGTTTGGGGAATTCCATTGTAGCAAATGATATTCTTCTAGACGAATATTATCTTTTGGTGGTAATAGAAGTGTGTCTCATCTTCCATACACTTGCTAAAATAATCAATGACAACAATCATAAATTATCTTTTGCTTGATGCCTTTGGGAGCTTGCAAAGATGTGTTCCCGTTGAGAAATGGTATGGAAGAGCTCATTGCAGTGAGATTACTTGAGGGTTACTGAGGAATTGGAGTCGTATGAAGGTGGCATCCTTTACTATATCATTATAATACTAGTCTGTCACGCAAAAACATCAATGTATTGTTGGAGGGTAAGGAAGTCAGATATTTTGTCCTCCATCAAGTCTCTTCCCAACTGGACTGACCAGTTAGGCTGGTCATCTAATAATGCAACACAAAGGGTTCACTCTTTGGCTGTAGTCCCTGATCCTTGAAACCTTGGGCAGGGACCTTGGCACACACTTCTTTCCCATCCTCTTCAATCTTCTTGAGGTTCTGATTTGGACTGCACCACTTCTCATTAATGGTGCCAAATGGAAGGAACATTCACCGCTCACTAAATTCTATGCATGGAAAAGAAAATGAGAAGCATAAACAAGCTAGGACAAAGAGATGATGGATTTTCACCATGTTTATGCTATTGATAAGAGTTATGTTCTGAAGAGTTGACTTTGTATGCATTGTCTTGAGTAGTGAGTACAATTTGAATGTGTGAGGGAGGTTGCATGCTTGCTGCAGGTGCCATTTTGCCTTTTGTATACATGTTGTATAAATTGAGTACACTGTACATTGGTCTCCACTGTTGGAACAAATTACTATAAATTGATTTCTGGGATAATAACATTTATTTTCCTAAATAAGTTACCTTTCAAAAAAAAATATAAAAAAGTTTCCTTTTTTTTAACCTTTTCTTTTTTTAAAAAATATTAATTTCAGCCTGCTGGTTTTGCGAAGAACCTGCTACTGGTTCAACAGGTCAACATGTATTTTATATGATATACTGAGTCTATGCAATTTCAATTTTTCAATGTATCAGGTGCAGTAAAAGATGACTGCAACGGGAATCTTACATACAATTATTGGAAATCATTCACCTTTCAACATGGGGTTCAATTGTAATGAAAGTTGATGCTGTAGCATCTTGTTCTGGTTATGGCAAGCTGGTGAAACTGTGGGCTTGCCACTGATACCTTCATGGTTTCTTTTTGTGATCTTTGTGGTTGTACTGTGTGCTACAGAGGCACATATGATTGAGATTTAAATAATTAGGTAACATAGCAAATTGTTCCACAGTTACATCTATTAAGTGGAATCAAAATATAGTAATTCATTGTTTTTTTAAAAAATCCGTTCATTGCTCCATAACTTGTTTCTACTATAATAAATGGTAACAGAAATTTCAGCTTCCTGCAGTTCAATGGTTAAGGAGATGCAAGAAAGGCCTTCAGATGAAGAATCAGATTGTCCGCTAATCAATTCATCTAATGCCCGGATTGCAAACAGTGATGTTAATGGCGGTGACTCTGCGCCTTCAGCAGTTGCAGAGAATGATTCTCTAAAAGATTTTAAGAAATTAAGTCTAAATGCCTCTACACCAGACGGGAAACATGGCACTAAATCCAGTAAGCAAAATAGCAAACAGAAATTAGTTTCTTGCATGAAATCCTCCTCAACTTTTGGTAATGGGTGTTCCCAAAGCACCACTCTACAACCATTTGCTCTTACTATTAACAAGTGCGCCCCAGGCACCCATACATCTGGCGTTGCTGGAGGTGGAAGAGTTGGAAACAGGCCAGCAAGTGCAGACGATGTCATCACTGTGGACTCACATAAGAAAACCCAGGTAAATTACTTGTGGATTTCAGTTTACTCCTTGTCTTACTGTGGTATCTCACATTAGCCACTTTCTTTTAACTGCATCCTGATTAATGAAATTATCAATTTCTATTTTCATCAATTTATGGTTTTATTCCAGGGAAATTCTCACGCATCACTGAAGCCTGCACAGCATGATGCCACCAAACATACTGATGAAGATGATGCGTGTTCTGTGGCTTCTTCGTATCCTTGTTAATTCTAGCTTGCCTTGTTCCATATCAACAGAATTTCTGAAACTTGTTTACATATTGGTTAAAAAATTTCTTAGCCACTATTAGAAATAATGCTTCATCTAAAACTACAAAATTCAAGGTTACTGTGCCATCTGCTCCTAACTTTAGATGCAGTGAACGGGCAGAGAAAAGGAAAGAGGTAAATTGTGATTGGATGAATATCTGAAAGCATATTGTTCTTATGCCCTCCAATGAAATAAATTGAGCCGCTTGTTCTGCCTTTCAGTTTTACTCAAAATTAGAAGAAAAGCACCAAATGTTGGAGGCAGAGAAAACTGAAGCTGAAGCTAGAAGCAAGGTTTTCCTACTCCTATAGAAATCTGTTGTACTGCAGGACTAGATTTCAGTCATCTATTAGAGTCCCTATTTTTGAAGAGTTTATCTTACGGTGCATTTGCTTGACCTATAAAAACACATAATTTATTTCCTACAGTAATAACTTTTGGCATGTGCACTACCTTTTGGTTTTATTTTCCAGGTTTCAGGATATATATTTTGAAATGGCTGTCCCATACCTAGAAAGGGTCATGCACGACCCAGCACCATGGTTTTGTATAGATACCCTCCTGCATTTTCCCTCTCCTTTTGTAGATCTCTTTGAAACATAAAAGGCCAAAACGCAAAGTATTGCTATCTCTCACTATGTATTCAGTGACTTTCATTTTATTGAGGTCTTTGGTTTCTTGCCTTTTCTCTGTTCATTTTATCACTGATTTATGGGTCATGGTTAACACGAAAATAATTCTATAGGAAAAATAAGGCGTTGTCCAATGTCTGCATCATAAATCTAACTCCTGGATTGTGACCGATGCCTGCATCATAAATTTAACTTTAAATCGTGTTGTTCTATTATTGTAAGCAAGAAGAGGAAGAAACATTCGGGGCACTCTGATAAAATCAATCTTGTATCTTTGTAATCCTCAGGAGGAGCGAGAAACTGCCCTTAAGCAACTCAGGAAGTCTTTGATGTTTAAAGCTAATCCTATGCCTAGCTTTTACCGTGAGGGTCCCCCTCCAAAGGTGGAGCTTAAAAAGGTATAATTTCTGTTTTTCCTTCCTGATTTCTTTTTCCTTTGAAGGATCTTTTCTCTTACCGTTTATGAGTCAGCTTCTAATGTTTCCTTGTAGACGTGACAATATGAGATTATGGAGAGTTATATTAGAAAAATGCAAATTCAAGGATTGTAAAATTATATGTGCTTCCCCTCAAAAAAAAAATTATATGTTTTTTTTTTTTCCTTTGAAATAACCATGTTCCTTTTTTCCCTTTTTTTTTCCAACTTTACTTTTCTGCCTTTTGATCTACGTAACATCAGTACATCACACACAAGAACACACACAGTTGGATGGCAGCTCCAGTTCCATTTCTGATCCTGTCAAACTTTCAGTCCAAAAGCCCAATAGCTGAGAATAGGAGCAGTTAATCCAAATACTTATGGCCTTGTAACATTGTAACCATCCAAGCTTTTAACCATTTGTATACAGATAGATCCATTCATAAAACTACATACATTCAAGAAGTTCAGAGATCACTCGACATGAAAACATCTCCAGCTGTGCAAGAACCATTGTAGAACCACACAAGAACCTCCACCTTTCCCTCCAGCTTCCTCACTATCTCCTCTTGCTTCTCTTGCCACATCACCACTTCTTAGTGTTCCTTGAAATTCGATGCACTTTTTTATAGAAATTTCTTGTAAGACGTATAATGACAAACTTATCCAGACTTCTTTTCTCATGTTCCCCCTGATAGCCACCTCTGACTCGTGCAATATCTCCGAAGCTCGGTCGAAGAAAGAGCTGTGGTGATGCCACGATGGAGACAGCAGGGGACGTAACGGCATCACCTTGTGAACGGCTGACTCGTCACAGCATTGGTACCTGCAAGGAAGAGAATGGCAAGCCAAAATCTAATGTCAAGGCTGTTGGTAAGACTAAAGGAGGGAATAATGCTGCTCCCAACAAGAACTTGCAGCCCATCCCTCTCGCACCGGTAACCCAAGAAACTGATGAGACATCAGAACCAGTAACCCAAGAAACCGACGAGACAACGATTCAATAACTTGAAACAGTTCTGAACCATCCTCTCCACATCCTTGGAAACCTGCCTCATCTTTTCTGGGTATCTTATCACTAAGACTTTTACCCTTTACCTTTCCCTGCATGTTGTATTATTATGTGTACATTGTTTTGACAGTCATACAGAAGGAAGTGGAGAATGATGCTGCAACTAAGAATGATCCCCTGTGGAGGATGGAAGGGCCCTTTTCCGGGCATTTCTAATTTTAATTGGGACCTGAGCTATTGTATATTTATTACTCTTAAATCTGGTCGAGACCAATTAATCCTACTTGTTCTTTGGTTGCTCTGTGGCATCACTTGTTCTCTCTTTTTGCCTCAAAGATGTTACTTTGATGATAGATAGAAGTATGAAATTTGGTCAAAAGCATACGAGTCTTCCGCATGAAAAAAAAACATAGCAGACGCAATTTCTGACTTGGTTTAAAGTCAGGTTTCTACCATTCTCACCTGTGTGTTGGAATATGGATGGCGGGGTAGAGAAGAAGGGAGCTAATTTGTTTTCCTGCACCACAGCAATAACAACAAAGCTTTTTTTTTTTTTTTTTTTGACACCAAGTATGGAAAAACAAATCTCATACTTTCTTGAGATTATATTTCATGTTGCAAGAATGGTGATTATCAAGTTAACGGCACTTATTCCAGTAGATCAATGGCCACCAAAACCCATTTTTTGATAACCAGGGAGGATGATAACTAAGTGCAATCTACATTTTCTGCAACTAAGAATGCAAGTTAAGGCTTTCATTATATCATCTTTAAAAAAATATTAGTCCTTTGTCCCAAACTTGATGGATGCAATGCAAGATAACAAGTTTTGTTGATTTCATGATGCAGTTATTATTCAGTCCTAGCTCTTCAATGAGTTGTATTGTGCATAAATTTATCATCAAGATTACTTAGAGACAAGTGGGCCGTATCCATTCAAATCCTACATTTAAGATCAAGTACGGGTCAAGATGGTATCGTTATCTCTTCTTTTCCCAATGCTTGGAGTTTAAGCATGGAATAACATCCAACTTTACCAAGATTCTCTCTGACCCTTGTGCTCCCCTATCTACTTTTCCAAAGGTGAGGGAATGGATATCACTTTGTTTAGGAACAGAACGCCTAATGCCAGAATCCCTAATTAAAGGTGGGAAACTTGTTCCTAAATCAACTTTAAGGGAAAATTCGTCATGTTAATAAATTATACAATGATTGATATTTTTGTGTAATGATTTGCCGGATTCTTCTTTTGTTGAAATATTTAAATAACAGAAGGGCTTGCATTAACTAATGCACGTCCATTGCAAAGTGCAAGATGCCTCATCACGAATCCCATCATGAGAATACCTTGACTTAGACATGGTATTGCCATTCTTCTCTGGTCTTTGTCATGAAAGATAAGTTTATTTTTCATTAGCAAGCACTAATAAGCAATAAGTGGGGGCTTAAATCTTTCTAGTCTGAAAAGGCTGCAGAGGGTTGTGTTGGCCTCGTGGCGGACTTGAGCTATCTTACAAAGGAAAGAATCTCTTTCTCATGGTTATATATTGAAGCATTGAGAATTACTGGAGTAGAACATGTACGTGCAAAGTGGTTTTGTCCCATTCTTCCTGACCTTTGCATATCTTGATTGATCTGAGGGGAATGTTGTCTGGCTCGAAATGATTCTACAACCCTGTGAGGGTTTACTTGGGAAAGTAGAGGGGAGGAGAATGGTTTCGGACCAGGCTTCATTCCCCTCAATATTTAGTCAATGTATCTTACCTCCAAGGTTTCATGGAGAAAGGAGATGGATATCTCTCCATCACCAGGTAAGTCTAGAAATGTTCACATCTCTCATTCATCACATCTTATCTGATTGGGCTCAAAGATTTTGTGAATTCTATCTTAGGATTCGACTGCATACCAGATATGATTGTAGATGTCACCGACAAAAAATTAAGGGTTCTTTCTGAAGCTTAGCATAATTGTTGGTGTTGCAATCTTGCTGAAAATTTCTGCTTGGCAAACAAGTCTTAGGATCAAGTTATCTCTATATCTCAGGGCAAACACTGTGTATCTCATAATAATATAAATCTTTCCAATTTTACGTAAGGGGAATGGAGAAGATAGCCTGGAAATGACTGCATAAATGGTAGAGAGGAGGAACTACAACTACTATCTATCTTGTTTACAACATGGCTGCAGTATGGTACTGGCACTTATTTCAATAATTCTTGACATGGTACAAGATGTAGATATGGGATGAAACTCATTTCAATTGAAACTCCAATCAGACATCGACTTCTACACCTTTGTTGTTAAAACGAAGAGGAAAAAAATTTGTTGACTCCCGCGATAAAATTTCTAGCACACCAAGAAGTCCATACAAAATTCTACCAAGTGGGTAACATGGTCCGTAGAGTCTGATACTGAAAGGTCCAGCATTAATCGAAAGTTGGTATTGCAGGATCGTTAATTTTCCTCAATTTTCTCACAAGCGAAAGAGAGAAGCGTGGTAAGGTTTGAACGTAAGCTTAGATAAGTGATGGCATTGTTTGAGGGTAGCCAAATTCGTTGTCGCATTAACGGTGAGATAAACAAATGGTGTAACGGCTTTACGCGTTTTTCCTTTCTTCTGAGAGGAAAATGGGAAGCAGCAATGGTGGTGATGGTAAAATCCAACGGTGGGGCGCATGGTAAAAGTCCAGACACAGACAAAAGAACGAATAAGCCAACCGTACGTGCTCCTAACAAAGGTAAAAAAAATCAAAACACCGGTCCCGGAGATCCATGTGGTCAATTGGTCTATTAGGCAAGTTCGCATTGGAATCTGGAGCTGCTGCCTCCTCTTGACCTTTCGAAATGATGCAAAAGGCGCGAGATTTACTCAGACTGTTTCTCTCTCTCTCTCTCTCTTGTTTTTTTTTTTTCCCTTCATACTTGCTATTAACATGGCTTAGCTTGAACTTTGTAATTGCTTTTTTTTTTTGGTTATTCAGGTTAAGCCCATTTTATTCTTTTCCTTCCATATACAAGGCTGCATTCTCTCTCGGAGATAAAAGTTGAGGAAAATGAAAAGAAACGATTGAAAATAAACATCCTAATGATTGAAAATTAAAATTCATCTAAGAAGAGATCAAATTATATCGGTTAGAAATAATTTTTGATTAATTAAAAATTAAAATAAATTAGTTACAAATAAAAATATATCGTTGTATTTTATTTTTCTATTGACAGTAAATAACTTTTTATTTGAAATTTAATTTTTTTCGTATAAAAGGTAATTTTTACTTAAAAAATAATTTTTTATTAT
This sequence comes from Thalassia testudinum, assembly GCA_037157565.1. NCBI lineage: Eukaryota > Viridiplantae > Streptophyta > Magnoliopsida > Alismatales > Hydrocharitaceae > Thalassia > Thalassia testudinum. Next base: position 109,958,739 of record JAZHRO010000022.1, on the reverse strand, counting down.
AAAAAATTATTCTCATCAATAAAAATTAAAATATATTAATTGAATTCATCGCCCTTACTTTAAATATTGTAAAATATATTAAAATGTACATTTATTTATTTTTTAACTGAATTTTATTACATTTTATCATCGGTATGTCGCGACACTAATGGCGTCGCACTCATGAGCAGTGACACAATATTAGTTCTGTACGCTAATTTGCTAATCTTGAATTTTCTGAAGGATAACCGGTGAACGAGGGTAGATCGGAGGTCAGCCTTTGATGTGAGATTTAGAAGTTCGGACGCAGGGGAATAAGAAAAGATATAGTATAACATCTTTATACGTTGAGAAAATCTATAATGATTTAGGTTTAAGTTCGAGTTTAATTGAGAATTTTTTTTTTTTTTTATGACTTACTGAGAGCAGTGGACTCTAAGCAATCAATTTGTTAAGTAATAATTTTTAATTTTTATATTTCACTTTTTTACTTTTATGACTTTATTATATGAGACTAATCTCAGGAGTTACATTTTTCTCTTGAAATTTTGATATCTTTCTAGAGGTTTAATTAATCAAATAATATACTCCTAATGGTAATGTCAATTTTGTCTCATGATATAATTTTTGGTTGTTTCAAAGGTAACCTTTTCAACCTATCAGGGAAAATTTATCTCTAATACTATTTATAAGAATCCAAATCTAAATTCAAACCTAAATGAAAAAAATTGCCCTGGATAATTTATTAGGTATGGATTTAATGGATTTGAAATAATCATTTAAAATATTTAAATTTAAATTATTATGCAATAATTCTCCATCATCATATCTCACTTCTCACTTTTATAAATTTAGTACGTGAGACAAGAAAATCTTTGAGGTGTTATAAAATATGTTATAATTTAATGGGATAACCTACGTCTGAACAACATTCCTCCAAGATGGTTATCCCACCTCTTTATGCTCAATTTGTTTGGTGATTATCCATTCAAAATGGTGATGACCTAGTCTAGGTTGAATTAACTTAGGTTACATAGGATTAACTTAGGATAACTTATCTTAAGGCTAATGCAAAATACGTTATCCTGTATATCAACCCTTGCTATCTCATTCCGTAGAAACAAAGTAAGTCATGATTATCTCACTACGCAAATAGAATAACCATTTAAGTTATCCAATTACATTCCAAAGAGATATAGGTTAACTTAATAGAATAACTCTTTTGACTTCGAAATGGAAATGCATGATAACTCTTTTAAAAATTTCTATCCTCCACAAAATTCATTTTCTTATATATATCCCAAACTAGGCCTTAGATGATTTTATTTTTCTCCCATGGGGTTATTATTCCCCACCAATGGTTCATGTCCCACAAACATAATATGAATTATAAAACAAAAGTGAAGAGAGAATTTTCATTTCAATTTGAGAAGTAAAATGGAAGTGATTTACCATCTTTCATACTCTTACACCTAGTTTACTAACCGATGTTTGTATCTTGGCAAAAAAGATTAATCCCTATTTGTGTTTACCTAAGAAGAGGGTTAATTTTTGTAGGTGTTTACTTTAGATGGAGGTTAATTCAAGTGTGTAAATTGGGATAAGAGATAGAAAGAGATTAATTGGAGTGTTGAGATAACCTCGCAAGTATCATAGGTTGAGATTAACTCAAAGTTACAAATCCAAAGAGAAGTCCCGTGCGATAAAGAGCTCGACCCGTGATGAAAATTAGGCCTAAGCTAAACCAATTGCCAGGCCGTAGATGATCCACATGGTCATTTTTGAAAATTTATTTGCTCGGGATATTACTCAAATAATTCCCAAATTTACGTGTAGTTGGTGTCCAGAGAACCCAATTCATTAGGAAGTTTGTCGGAGACCCGAAACTTCTAGATGAGCGTAAATTACTTCTTTAAATACGGTTTCTTTATATTAGCAATCTGAAATTCTTACCATCATTTATCCTCTCTTTTACTGGGTTTGGGATCGTTACTGGGAACCATTTCTTTGCTTCCCTTCTAAAACTTCCATTAACTTATGGGATTTGACAATGCCCGTAAGTGAAATCCTACTTCTCACGAAAGCTAAGGTACTGGATGTTGCCGATCAACACCTCACGCCTATTACCATTAGCACCATTAGTTTTAGAAGGTAACCTGATTGTCAAATCTCTGGAATCGACAAGTTCTGTTTGTCTATATATATTTTTGGTTAACAGTACGTACGTAATGTGCTTGTTGGAGAAGTGTGCACGAGCCACTGATGTTCCAAAAGCACGTGCAGGCACCAATTAAAAATGGAGCATGTACAATCTCAGTTCCCAAGCTCAATGATTTAGCATTTCATGTGAACTAATTCGAAATCTTCGAAAAGAATACGATCGAAAATGGGGTTTAATTTCCTCCAGTTCGCCCTGTTCAGTGGACTACCGATTATAAAAATCAAATGTCATATTGTATTTAGAAATTATAATACATTTTCGCTCTTTTAACTATGTATCCATACACTCTATATCGGGGAGAGTATCAGGTTGGATCGATCCAAATCTTGGATCGAACTTGAGTCTTTATTTTAAGACACGTTCAAATTTGAAACAGGACAGATCATAGCCCACTAGAATTCAGACTAAGCCTACGATCCAAAAAATATTTATTTTGTAACTATTTTTAAATTATTAATAATTATGGATTTATTATTAGTTCAAAGTTTATCAAGTAGTTAACTTTTAGTTTTATAAAGCAGAGGACGATAAGTTACAGAAAACATTAAATCATAAAATTATAATGGAGTGTAGTGAAAAAGGTCAATATTAATTTTTAAATTTGATCTTTATTATAAAAAGAAGGTCTAAAGTATATCTAGGATAAGCTCATAAAATTATTTACAAAAAAGAAACTTAAATTTATTTTTGTAAAAAAATACCTAAATCACTTATATATAAATAAATTTAATTTTTGAGACCAACCTGACTCAAATTCGAGCCTAAAACAAAAGGTCTTGAACTAAGTCTAGATCTTAAATGATAGAAAATTTTCAAACCTTCGACTCAATCCAAAGTCCAAAAAATTAAATTAAGGTTTAAGCAAGTTAGGGCAAAGTCCGGTCCAGTGCTCCGCCCAAGCAAACCGAGCAAGATACACGAAAACCACTGGATAATTCGATCGACCTCAACTCTCATGTCCGTGTGCCATCTGGATATCCGGATCGAATCCGGATCCGGATTCTGGTCTCCTCTATCCTTGCGAGAACCTGACACGTGGCGACCCGTGGGCATCCCCGCAGACAGGCCATGCTGCGCCCTTTGCCTGCTCAAGGGACCCTCGAGCGCGGCAGTTAGTTACACCCCACAGAGATCGTCACACCCAATCTAACCGTCGCCAGTGGGCCCCACCTTCCACATAACCGCCATGTGGGCCCCACCTGTCCGTTGGTTAGCTTGGGCTCCCCGCTCCCTCTCCCCGACCCAAACGACCCGTGCCCCTCCCCCAATGCCCCCTCGCCACGTGTCCATCCGTCGCATCCCCACCACCCCTTCCCTCTTCCTATATATCCCCCCTCCGTCCCCTTCTCCCCCACTTAGAGAGAGAGAGAGAGAGAGAGAGAGAGAGAGAGTCACAGTGTGCGTGTGTGCGCGAGAGAGAGATAAAGAGATCCACGGTGAGAGATCTTGAGATATAGAGAGAGAGAGGCAGTGATATGGAAGTAGTCGCTGCGGCGGAGGATGTGGGGGAGAGGAAGGAGTTGGCCGCCGCTACGCGTCCCGTGGAGGACGTCGTGGTCGCGGGTCTGACGACGGAGCCGCGGAGGAGGAGGAACAGGATCCAGGTCTCGACGAACAAGAAGCCCCTCTACTTCTACGTGAACCTCGCCAAGGTAACACGTGCAATCTCCGTGGGTTTTCGATCAAGTTTAAATCTTTGGTGCCTCTTGAAATGTGGGTTTTTTCTTTTGTGTTCTTCGTCTGATCGGTCGTTTGCTGTGTTTGCAGAGGATCATGCAGCAGCACAATGAGGTCGTCCTCTCGGCGCTGGGAATGGGTAAGATCCATCGGATCCTCCAATTTGATACGATGTCGGTTTCGTGGTTTGTTCGATTCAATCTTTCTTTAATTAGTTGCATTGTCAAGCTTGATCGATTGGCGTTTTTATATGATGATATAGCGATAAATTCTATGATCTTGCTGCAAGTATGTATTTTGTTTGTCAAGTGATGTCTGTTAGTTCGTTGCGCATGACGTGTTCTTTGCAAGATTAGTGTTTGTTACAGTTGTTTCCTTCGTCAGGGTTGTTACCGTGATCGATTTAGTTAGTATGATCCAATGTAATTTCTTGTGTGCGGATTCTTGATATGAGGCTCTCCATTTTTTATTCCACACTCTATAATCTGTCCGTCAGTGTTGATATTTTTCTTAGCGAAACAGTTCTTTTGGAATGATTACTTCTTAGATATCTGATGTTCGATGCAATTGAACTAATCAATTTAATTTTGTGGATCACACTTCTGATTCATATTTAAAAAATTGCCTTTTGTTGAGCCAACCATCATTGAGCTCGTGAGGTTCAATTCGCTGCCTTTTTTAGCACCAATGTAGACATTCGTAATTCATTTTTTTCTACTTGCTTTTGTTTATTTATCAGGCCATCGGAATAAATACTAAACCCTTTTTATGCTAAGATAATTAGCCCATCATGTTTGCAGCCATTGGAACAGTCGTTATCATTGCTGAAATCTTGAAGAACAATGGCTTGGCAACTGAAAAGAGTGAGCATAAATGAATTCTTTCATTTCATTTAAAAACTCCACTGGTTTTACACCAATTCAATCTAAGCAACATGTTTTTCTTTCTGGAGCAGAGATACTGACATCTACGATCGATGCGAAGGACGAGGCCAAGGGCCGTCTAATTCACAAAGCCAAGGTTGTTCCACAGCCCTGTTGCTGTTATCATTAGAGAAATAATCTTATTCGTTCAGCCATTATCGGTATTTATGCTAAACATGTTTTGCGTAACAGATTGAGATATTGCTGGGAAAATCCGAGAACTTCAACGACCTGATGACTGCTGGCAAAGCTGATAAGACCAGCAGCAACAACTGGAAGAAGGCAACCGAACAATCAAAGGCAGTGGAGGAGCAGCTGAGCGAGGATGGGCAGAAGCAGCAGCCTTGATTCTGGTTGTTGAAGTTGAGTGGGATTTGAGTTTAGGGGTGTCCGTTAATGTTGGTTCTTCTATCGATTGCTGACGAGTAGGGAGTTCGTGGTACGCATACTTGGTCCCTCTTCTCGTGTCCTTTGATCCTATGCAACTGTAGCTATTGTGTAGTGTACTTCTACTGCTAATTGTATCCATCTGGGACGTGTAATCAATCTCTAGTGCTGTTGTTACCTCCAACTCTCAATAGATCCGCTCCCTTTTGTAGGAAACCAAACTAAGTTCTTTTCTCAAGCTAATATGCATGAAGATTTGCACTCGCAACTCACGCCGCATTTCACTTTTCCGCAATGGCACTTTTGATGCACATGCACATATTATAACGGATTCAAACCATGGTATGAACATCTTTAAACGTATAATTTTTTTACAACAGAGTTTCATCGAGGATCAGATATTTTCAGTTTTAGTTGAAAGAACCATAATAATGCATCACAACCCAATGAGGAAACAATCATGTTAAGCCCGTATGAGATGAAAATAATCCGAATTTCTCCATTTGAGGCAAAACCAATTACTTGCCGTTTGCTGGTATACGGACCTCTTTACGTATATCGGTATTATCTTTCTAGGATTTTTTTACTTTTGGAGATCCACTTGGCTTGAAGGGTTGAGCAACAACCAATGAGCTCGAGGGCAAACTTAAAGGCGATGGCTGCGTAGGCCAAGTGGATCAATTTCATCTTCTCTAACACCTCTACCACCTTGCCACACCTCCCTCGACTTTGCCTCCCCAACCTTAACCTCATGAGACCCCTCTGCCTCCTCACCTCCCTCTGCCACCCTGACCTCTCCAACAACCTCTTCTCTGAACCCCTCCCCTCCTGCATCCTTTCCACCCAACTCCCCTCCATTTGTCCCTCAACTCTCTCTCCAAAGGCATCCCTACCTACCTCTCTCCCTCCTCCCCTCTCCTCTCCCTCAACTTCTCCTACAACGTTGACCTTTGCAACACCATGCCCCCTCCTCTCCCTCCTTTTTCTCAACCACACCTCCAACTCCCTCCTTAGGCCCCTCCCTCACCGCCTCCTCTCCTCCCTCCTCCTTTGCCTCTCCTGCAACCTCTTCTTTGGGTCCCTCCCATAGGATGCCATCACCTCCCCTTCTCTCTGCAACCTCTTCTTCTCCTACAACCATTTCTCTGGCATCATCCCCCCCGTTTCCATCGCAAGCCCTCAGCCTCTCTTCCAACTCCCTCTCCAGCCCTGTACCCTCGAGCCTCATGAGTTTCTTCTAGCTCTGGGAGCTCCGCCTCGACCACAACAACCTCTCCAGCTCTATCCCGACAAAACTCAATGACTCCACGTACTCGACCTCTCTAACTCCCTCTCCGATAAAATCCCCCTACCGATTGCAAGTCCCTTGAGGTTGTCAACCTCACCTCCAATTGCCTCTCCAGCAAGCTCAACAATGCCTCCCTAACTAATGCCCCTGTTACTGCGCTATTGCTGTTGTTGTTCTTGTTGTGTTGCTTGTCGTTGTTGTTTTCGTTGTTGTTGTTGTGGTTATTGTTATTGTTTGTTAATGTTGCTATTGTTGTTGTTATTCTTGCTTCTTGTTGTTACTTATGCTGCTACCATTGTTCTTATTGTTGCTTTTGTTGATGTCGTTGCTTTCGTTGTTGTTGTTGTTGTTAATGGAGCTTGCAAATGAGTTTCATCAATACAAGGATGATCCAGCATCGAAGCTTGACAGTGAAATAAATGTTTGTTAACTTAAATCAAATGGATCTTAATTCAAGCGATATTTTCGTAAAAGGATCATAATTTTCACTGGATTAATAGTAATAGTTACAATCCATGATATAAAATTAATTTTAAAAATTTACGATAACATTTACATAAAAATCTCTAAATATAATTGTGAAATGGAGAGGATTTTCGGGAGGACAAGTTTAGCAGAGCGGCCTGTAGGAAGGGTCCAACCCATTATCCAAGTCTAATTTCCTGTATTTTTTTTCCCTTTCAACCGAAAACGCATGTCCACTTCAATTATGTCAAAGCCAAATACTTACGTCCAAGTTATCAGGACATATTTCTCAGTCCTTCCGACCATGCCTCACTTTTCTAAATATAAGATGTGGTAATATTTTTGGTGCAAGAGAAGAAACTTGACAACAGAAGCCACCAAAGACCATTCGATGAAAAGAATAGATGATCGAAACCATAAACGTCTTATTGATCATACCAAAGTTCCATGGGGGAAAAACAGCTACAACCAACCACACATGATGTGTGGATCCTTTTTATTTCAAGCCAAAGAAACCACAACAAAACTTATCACAACCCCCCACCACGAAACCAACCAAGCAAGTTGCACCCACATGCATGCATGAGATCTCTTCTATATATCTCTCAGGAACTTCACGAAGTCATTGAGGTTCTCGTCGGAGCTTCCACCTTGACCGTGAGCTCTCCTAACCTTCTCCTTCCATTTACGTGCATTGGCCCTCACATTCTTCCCTCTCCCCTCCCCACCCATCACCTCCCCAATGCACCTCCCTATCTCCTCCCCGCTCGCTACCCCCTCCCCATCAACCCCCACCCTCACTCCGACCCCCCACACGTCCTCCACGTACTTCGCGTTCGTCGGCTGGTCGGTCCACTGCGGCACCGCCACCATAGGCACGCCGATGCTGAGCGCCTCCAGCGTCGAGTTCCACCCGCAGTGCGTCACGAAGCATCCGATGGCAAGGTGCGTCAGCACTGCGGGCTGCGGGCACCACGTCACCACCAGGCCCTTCCCGGCGGCCGAGGCCAATGCCCCGAAGCCGTCCGGGAGCTTGCCAAGCTCGGAGGCCCTCACCAACCAGAGGAAGTGTGTGGGGGAGCCCATGAGGGCGTCGGCGAGCTCCCCCATCTGGTTGGCTGAGAGTGTTAAGTAGCTACCGAAGGAGACGTAAACGACGGAGCGGGGAGGGCGCTCGGAGAGCCACAGGAGGCAGGTGGACTCCTCGGGCTGGAGGAGGTTCAAGCCGTAGTCGTAGTCGTCGGTAATGCTCGCGTCTATGAGCATGGAAGGGACTGTGGGGCCTATGGTCTTGGCAATCCAGTGTTCCTTCAAGGCAGTTATAACCTACAAATATTTGCAAGCAGATGAAGATGAAACAATCGCCGAGGAGTAGGTGGGAGAAATGATTGAGGTATAAACGTATTAACGTGATGCATCTTACCGATGCAAAATGATTTTCATTTTTTTACATTACAAAATACATCTTAAGGACTAGTTTATTTAGAGGGTTAGAAAAGTGATGTTAAAAAAATATGAAATTAGTGTTAATCCATAATTATATTTAATTACATAATGGTGTTATACCAATTTAAATTTGTGTTAAATAAATCTGTGTTAAAATGGATAAATTCAGATTAGTAAATTGGAGATTTAGTAGTCAGGTAAACGGATGTTAACCTACATATACAGAAAAATTTAGAGCTTAGTTTTTACAATGTAAAGCACATCAACTTTATAGGTGCATATGCATAAATACAAGGACGTCAAAGCTATATGTATATTATCAATCTTTTATTAGGACAAATATGTAAAAGCTTCCTATAGATATACGTGTATCTCTTTCTCGAGAACATTAAGGATAATAGATTTCTATCCTTGATTAAGGATATTTCCTTAAAATCTTATCCACGGAATTACCTTATGAATGACACTCTTATTTCTTTTACGTTATCTCAATCTCTGTTCTTGCTAATATAAACATCACCTTTGCATATATGTTTACGGTAAATTTCTTCAAACAAAAAATTGACATCATTTTTAACTAGATAGTCCTCTAAAGGATGTTAGTTTAAAAAGAAACCTAAAGGATATTACTTTACAGAGTCTCGCTTTCAGTTTCTACCGTACCTACTCAATCCCCACCATTTAATAGGGAAAAAAGAATGATATAATTATAGTTTTGGGGAAGAGAATATGAAGAACATTTCTCGTCCTACAAATACGCATCTTGAATGTAACCAGTACATGTACGTTCGCATGGGTAAATGAATATACCGATATACATGCATACATATATCCATACAATTGCTAATAGTGTGGATGCATTTAGAGCTTACCGGCAGTTCCAGCTCTTCAGATGTGTTGATTAAGACCCAATCGGCAGGCTCAAGGTTCTCAAACTGGCCGAGTGCAAGCATGGAAAGCATTGGATAAGACCCATCCTTCAATGACATCGATGGGAACTCCCATCGATGCATCGATGGGAGTCCAAAGGCTGGCTCAGATTTCTGGCCATCCCTGGGAGTTTCCATCACCCCTTCGTTGACATAATAGTAAATCGAGATAGCTGCAGCAGACTGGGTTGAGAAAGCAACTACCTTCAACCCAGCCTTACGTGCTACAGAAACTGCCCAAGGCGTGCAAGTGTCAAAGACAATGCACGTGAATGGTTGATCGCTAGACGCATGCCTATCGATCAACTCCCTCAACGTTTTTGATCCAAAGTCCTCAAGACTCTTGAGGTAAAAATCAAGGTTAGGAGAGGCTGCAACACCACCTTCATCGTAGCCATCAGATATCGGCTTAAGCTCAACAGGACCGAGCTCAGTCTTGGTAGAGTTTATGATGAAGTTGGTGGTGACAAGTGATACCTTGGGGCCTCTGGAGACGAGGCGCTTTGCAAATTGAAGCATCGGGTTGATGTGGCCTTGGCTTGGAAATGGGAGTAACAAGACATGAGGTGCAATGGTCGATGGCGATGTGGATTTGGCATTGCCTGAGTAAGGAAGGGCCATGTCACCGGGCACCATTGTCGAGGGCAACAGATCGGCAGCAGCTAAGGACAACACTCTGCTACCAGGGGACATCTTAAGATTGAACATGTATGTTGTTTATATAGAACCGTATGAAGGAAGCCTTTGAATTGTGACCGTGTGAGTAAATGCCGCCGGTTCCGCTTAACCGCATGAAACTTGAAACCGTAAAGGCATTCAATTTTTTTCTATCGTGAGAAATGAAGCAAAGACCAAACATAATTTGCCAATTATCTTGATGGAATTTCCTAATCAAACCTTTGCATAAAAAATAAGTAAAAAAATGCAAGTTATTAAGTACCCAGACATGATCGTAAGCACGCAGCTGCACGAACAAAATAATCAGGAAATATTTGTTTGAGCGTTTTAGGCAGCAACTTTTCTTCTTTTTTTTTTTGCATGAATGATCCTTGACAAAATAAACTGCTTAAATTATAACCGTGAAATAATGTATATTTAATCTAAATTCCTCTGTTCAGCATTACCATCAAATCATCATGGTCAAAATACTGAAATCTGCTGATTGCAGTATCTTCTCCGTATGCAATTTTCTTTTTGCATGAATGATCCCTGACAAACTAGACTGCTCAAATTATCAACGTGAAATACTGTAAATTCAATCTAAATTCCTGGCTGTTGAGCATTACTATTAAATCATCATCGTCTGAAATCTGCTCGCAACATCTGCTTTTCTATGCAGATACTGCAGACATTGTAATATCAACAGATGCATAAGCAGACAGAGAAATGGCAAATGTAGTTTTCCTTTGGATTGAGGGGCATACGTCGATTAAAGCTACATGGTATACAACAGGTTTTCCACTTGCAAAACGCTATAAACTTCCCATATACGTACAATGTTATAAAGATACAATTGTTATCACCATAATCATCGAAAACAAGGCCTCCAAGTTTAAAGATGCACAAGAAAATGGAATTCAGTTTCCGAGGCTTGCTGACCACTGTCTCTTCCCTCCATGGCATGAAAATATTTGTCGACGACCTCCACAGAGCATTTAGCTAAAAGGGTCAACATGGTTGTTAATATTTGGATTAGTCTTCTATTATTCACAGAGTCCATATGATTAGGATGCCAACCCAATATTACTTTCCCAAGTGAGACAAAATCCTGCTTATGAGAGTCTCTTTCTTGCCAGTAACTGGAAGGTTATGAGCAGTCAAGTAATACTTCAACTCCACCAATGTTAGATCTTTAAGCTGCAAGAATTTTGAGCCAAGAAAGCTGATCATGTATCAATGTCCTAGATAATCTACGTATGCAAACTGACTGCCATTTAATTCAATCAATCTAATCTTCCTTTTTTATGCGGCTGAATCACTTGATTATGCTACTACAGTTTCGAGTCCTGAGGTATTCTTAAGAGATGTAAAAAAAAGGTCAAACAGAATTGATACAATGCCATCACTAACCACTCTCTCCACTCCCTCTCATGGAATCAAAAGATGTTACCAAAAAGTTTCTGATTTAAAGGTATGTTTATCCTTCTACAAGAAATCTTTTGTTCAATTACGGGCCATCTTTTAACATTGGAAGGTTTAAAACCGGATGCATCACCTTAGTTTGAGTAACCTGAATAGCTTTCAAAAAAAATAGTTTGATTTACCAGGAAAACAAGGGGGATACTAGGTATTTCACTGTTTCTTAAATCCAATAAAGCTTGCTTAAATATGTTAAGACTCTTGTTATTCCACTTGCATTAGTTAAGAGCCCAGAGCTACAGACTCTACTGACAAGAATGGGAACTCATCATAATGACAATGCTTGGAGGAAACCTTAATGATATAAGGATATAACAAAATTTTACCCTTCCGCTGTCTGCAAGCTCAGCCCAATCATAAGTAGAAGACTCCCTGGTAGCAGTTTCAACCATAGCTTTACGCTTTTTGGAAGCCAGGCTTCCAGAAGCCTTTCCAGCAGCAGAGTCTGCTTCCTCCTGGTCATGGTTTTCACCATAAACAGCAATCTTGAAGTCCTCGACTGCATTGACTACCCCAGGCCTACATGGAGTATCCACTTCAAAACCCTCACATTGACCATGGATACAATGTTTAATTGTATATATCTTTCAACATCTATCTCCGTGACTTTAAAGGTCAAACAGCAATGATTATAATGCCCAGTGAGTGTGTGTAGGAAAATGTAATATGAAGAGATCACAATATAAACCAAGAGAAGATAAACATCAATCAACGTAGGAAGCATGATTTATGTGGAAAGCCCCTCACATGGAGACAAGGGAAAAGCCACAGGAAAAGAGTCGCTATTGGTAGAGCTTGTATTGTTTCCTTCAATGAACAAAGGGAATACAAGAACAATTTATATAAGCCACTACACCTCTCAAATTCTCACTCACACAAGCGACCAAGCCACATAAATTGGATTATCATATTATCCATCAACCTACAACTAGACACATATCTCTTTTGACAATGTGCCTTTTGAATAAAGGTATCACTGATAATAGGAATTAGGTAACTAAAAATTGGATTCTGATAATAAAATGAGGAAGATGCAGATCCAACAGATTGTAGCCAATCGGCTACTTAATTGACTAGAACATTTGTGGGTTTCCATCATTAAATGGTCTTAAAAGTGTATGAAATTTAATTGAAGGTAGAAACGATTCTAAGAACCATTTAATATTGCAAATACACAGAGATACAATCTTTGTAGCACCTGATTTCGATATTTATTGCAGCCAATTTAGTAGCATTTATGTTGCAGAACCAATGTACCATTACTATATAAATAAAAATGAAAAACAAACCCATTGATCTTGATCTAGAGTATTTGTCATGTGCAGTGCATGCAAAATTCAACACATTTCAAATCCTCAAACAAATTGAAATTAGTTTTCTTGTCGCTGACTATACATCAAGATTGTTGATTTGGATGTAAGATTGTTTTTCGCATGGCCAACCATCTAAATGTAGTTTAGAATCGACCACATCTAACATTTATGCTGCTGAGAGAATTATGTGGTGATGTTTAGTCCTACATAGTGAAGTGGGATTTTGTTATGTGTGTGGACCTATAAATAGGTGTGTATCCCCCACTTATTCTTTGAGAAGCAGTAGTAGAGAAACACGCCTATAGGGCACTTCTCCTATGATTTTCTCCCCACTCTTCGTGAGTGGATTTTCCACGTAAACCTAAACATTATTTAATTGTTTATTGCTTTGATTCATTTATGCATTATTTTAGATTTCAGCTTATGCCATTTCAATTTATAGCCACCTTTTAGCCATATGTTTTTTTTAAAAGGGAATATTAGCCATATACTTTGAGGTAAACAATATTAAAGATCTATAAATTTCTACTATCTTAGTATTCCAAGTCAAACACCTGCACATTCCTTCTTCATCAGGAAGCGTCTCATCCTTCATGTCAGGCATTTCATCTTCATCCAATGCCATTGCCTGCAATATTCCATAATGTCTCTGCAATGCTGAAACAAGAAGATTTTTTTTATTAAGCGAAAGGAATGATATCTACTGCTTAGTCGCACAAGAGAATGCCCATGGAAAGCTTGCAAGAAATCATATAACCCATCAAGGTTTTGCTTGTGCAAACTAGCTTCAAGATTTTCAGAGGCAAAAGGATATTAAAAGAAATAGCCACACTTTTGCATATGTTGAATGCAGAATAATATTAATTCTAACTAACATAGATGCAGGCATAAAACAACGTATAGATGAGGTGTGATGGTGAAAACAAAAAGTTTGAGATCAGAGTGTCTTATCATTTTGTTATTTTTGTTCTTAAGAAAATTCATATTATCAACAATTTAGGGTCTCAAACTTGTGAGAAAATTATAGATCAAATGATCTTTATTGAGTGTCTAATCCTCTATTTATAGACCATAGAGGCACCTAACAAAGGAAAGATATTACAAAGACAATAAGAAAATTAAAACAAAGTTAATGAAAGAGAACAGATGGTAGAAAATCCAAATTGAAGTAGAAATATTCAGTGTGCTGATTTGTCCAATCTGAACTGCATCTCACATAAAGTGGTAGTCCATTCCAATATGCATAGGAAGATAGGATTACAAGCAATAAAGATTTCTGTCTTGTTATTACAAGACATGGCCATAGGTAGATCAACAAGAAAACCAAAGACCTATAGGAGGGAATATACCACATAAGTTCACGTGTGAACCATAGCTCAATATTCGGACTAGATGTTGGAGCTTGATATCATGTTTAAATTTTTTTGTTATGCATTGACACCTATCATCCTTGGCGTGTTGGTCACGCACAAACAGTCCATGCATGGAGTGTTGGCATGCATGAACAGTGAGAGGGAGAGAGTTGGCATTGAAAAAGGAGAGGAGTTGAGGGAGATATGTTGGAAATAATTACATTTAACTCAAGGAAAGAAATTACATACGGTTCTCTCTATTTAAAGAGAACAAATCCTAATCTCAAAATAGGGAAACAAATCTAATCAAATCTCCTAAAAATAAGAAAGACCAAATCCTCTCCTTGAGTATTATTTTGTTTTTTTGTTCGTGTTGCCTAAAAATAGGGATTATTATTTGTTTTTTTGTTCGTGTTGCCTAAAAGATAATCTCCTAAAAATAGGGATTATTATTTGTTTTTTTGTTCGTGTTGTGCTGCAACTTTCCCACCTTCATTATATAAGAGGTAGGACTCAATAATAGATCTATCTCATTTCATCTAATTTAGAATCAAAGCAACGGTCCTTGACCAGGGCTCTAAATATCCCACTTCGCAGGCCTCCAAACCCTAACCACTAATTCCCTTCCTCCTCTCTCTCTCCCACTACGCACCATGCACCGGCCTCCAATGCAACGATGGCAATGATCGTGCGGCCCGGTGGTGTTGCAACGCTGATGCATACATGGCAGCAAGGCCGATGGTGCTGCAACGCTAACGTATGCGTGGCAGCAAGGCTCGACAGGGGTCACAGCGCCTCCAGTGGCGGCGTAGGTGGTCTGCAACGACCCCAGCAACGGCGCAAGGGTCGACGACGCTGGAGTGGGTGCGTAGGTGATTTGTGGCTACTCCAGCAGCGACGCAACTGATTGACGATGCTCCTGCAACGCTCCTAGGCCCTCAACGAGCGGTCAACAGGGACTTTGAGGGGTTTGTAGACCTATTCTAAGGGCTACATCCCTGCACCCAGGTTAGGCCAACACCCATCCAAGGGAGCTTTCTATCGAAGATGCAGATGAGAATATACAGTTTTAGATCTATTGATGTTTGCTTGGTGATAAAAGATTGATTGAGGCATGCAAATTGCGAGGATGGCTTCAAATGATCAGTTCGAGGTGACATCGAGCTCTCTTTCAGACGTCGAGGCACTCAAAAACCCGTTCTTCGATCCCATCATCAAATTAGATGAGACCAACTGCCCACAGAGGTCCCAGACCTTTCTTACAACCGTCAGGGGTCATAGAAAAAGCGACATTCTTATGGATTTGGAGCTCGCAAACAAGACTAGTACCAATGCCAACTGGGACAGAGACAACGCCATGATTTGTGCATGGCTTATGCAGACTGTTATTTCTCAAATAGGAGATCAGATTATGTACCATTAGACAGCGAAGGAGATGCGAGTCTTTACATGAGACGTACTCACATGCCAAGAACTCCACACATGTTTTCCAAGTCTTTTACAACATCTTTTACTTGCGTTAGGGGATGCATGCTATCGCAATACTATTCCCTCATGAAGGGAATGCTGAAGAGGTCTGCCTGTGAATCTTGGTGGAGTTTCCAGAGACGGTAGCCTCCCTTTTCTTGGCAGGCCTTGGACCTGATTACACAGCAATCAAAGATCAGATCCTCACCGCTCCTGACCTTCCTACTTTGGAGAATGCCTACAGCAAACTTAGCAAAGTAGCAATGCACACCTCTGCTCCTGACTCTGGTACTCAAACGTCTGCACTGGCTGCAGCAATCCTTGGACATGGCAAGGGCTCTCCCCTCCCTGCACATGGTCGTAGACGTGGATGTTCTTCCGATACACGTACTCAATCTCCATGTACCTACTGTGATAGGATGGGCCACTCTGAGGCTACATGCTGGTAAACGTATGATAGGCCACCTATGGCCAATCAGGCAACCAAGGTTACTGATGGAGTCCTCTCGAGCCCTGATGTTAGTTCTCTCAATACTGAGATTAAGAATCTCCGACAGCAGATTGCTCAGTTGACTCAGGCGTCTTCTTCTCAACCTCCAAACACAGCAGCCATTGCCTCCTCTTCTGAGGCACCTGCGACTGGTATGTCGTCTCTTTTGTGCTTTGGTGATTGGTTGATTAACTCTGGTGCATTCAAGCACCTGTGTGGAGATAGGGGATCCTTTTCTCAGCTAGCACTAGTGACACCAGCTAGGACTGTACAGGTGACAGATAGAAGATATTCGCCATTTGTTGGCAAGGAAGATGTCTTTATCTCCTACTTTGCCACTGCCAGATGTTTTCTATGTGCCTGAGTTTCCATTGAGCTTACTGTTTATAAGCAGTATTACCAGAGATCTGAACTGCTGAGCTATATTTGATGCGTCTTCTTGTATCTTGCAGCAAAAGCTCATTAGGAAGACGATTGGTGGAGGACGCGAGGAATGAGGGGTGTACCGTCTGAGCCGTACTGTTGTTGCTGCTTCTGCTACTTACGGCCTTATTTCCGCTGAATCCCCTCTCCAATGGCATCATTGCCTCGACCATTTGCCTATCGATCGTCTCAGATGAGTTTTGCCGCACATACCCTCCACTACTGCTCACCCGTGATGCCTATTAGTTGGGCAAGCACCACAAGGCTAGTTTTTCCACTTCTGTTTTAGTTTCCTCTTTTGTTATTTTGATTTGATTCACATGGATATTTGGGATCCCAGTCATATTCCAGATCAACTTAGGAATAGATATTATCTGGTGTTAGTGAATGATTTTTCCCATCTTTCTTGGTTGTTTCTTTTGAACAATAAGACCAATGTGAGACAAATTGTTGAAAATTTTGTTAAAGAAATAAAAACTCAGTTTGGCATTTAATAATGCCTTAAAATTTTGTACCACTCGGTTGCATACTTTCTTTTCTAGTTATGGCATTATTCATGAGACCACGTGCACCCACACCTCTCAATAGAATGATGTTATTGAGAGGAAACATCGCCACTTGATGTTGCTCGTATCTTGTTGATTCACCACTCGGTCCCTTCTCTTTACTGGGGTGACGCTTTTTTGATAGCTTATTTCTGATCAATCGGAAGCCGAACGCTACTTTGCACGAGAGGATTCCTTACAGGTTATGTATCCTTATACACCCCTACTTCACGTCACCCCTCGGACTTTTGGTTATGTTGCTTTTGTTCATTTTTTGGGACCAGGACGGGATAAACTAGCACTGAGAGCAGTTAAGTGTGTTTTCCTTAAGTATACCTGGACACAAAAGGTATATCAATGTTTTGTTTCGGCGGATGTTACCTTTCATGAGGTGACACCCTTCTCAACATCTACTACTGAGCTACCTTCTGAGGGTGATATGGCACCCATGCCATTTACACTCATTCGCTTTAGGAGTTTTCTTAGGATTCACATTCCTACTGCACCACCACCACCACTTGCTACGTTATCCTTTCCTCGTTTGACTGAGCCACCTTAGACATATGTCTGCCCTCACACTACTTTTCGGGCCCCTCCCTCGCCTTCACCATCGGATTCTCAAGTAAGTCCCTTAGATACTGACGCTTTTTTGCTATGTGCTGATCACAGGGACAGGACAGATGATGTGACATGTGATGATATGGATCTTTCGATAGCTATTCAGAAAAGACCACAGACTTGTGCTACTTATCCCACGGCTGGGGCACTTGCTAATAACAACCTAGGTCTTGGGTTTGCAGGATTCACATAGGCATCGGCTGCTACTCAAATCCCAGCAACTCACTGCGAGGCCATGCTTGATCTAAGATGGTGGGTAGCCATAGAGGACGAGATGATAGCTCTTAGGGGTCGTAGAACCTGGGAAAACTCCACTTCCAGACGAGGCAACGATTGTTGGTTGTCGATGGGTGTTCACTATGAAGTTCAACCCAAATTGAGGCATTGCCAAATACAAAGCCCGCCTCATGGTCAAGGGGTTCACCCAAACCTATAAGGTGGACTTTTTTGACACATTCTCACCAGTTCCCAGACTTCCTACGGTACGGGTGCTGGACGTAGTGGCAGTCCAGCCAGATTGACCCTTGCATCAGTTGGACGTGAAGAATGCATTCCTCTACGGTGATCTCCAAGAGGAACTCTGTATGCAGCAGCCACTTGGATTTGAGGTTCAGAGGCAGTGTGTATGCTGACTGCGAAAGGCCATCTATGGCCTCAAGAGAGTCCCAGAGCATGGTTCCGGAGGTTATCTCAGGTTGTAGAGGCAGCTGGATTTAGGAGATCGATAGCTAATTTTTCTCTTTTTGTCAGGAGGATTGGACGAGGTACTGTGGTGCTTCTTATATATATTGATGACTTAATTATCACAGGAAATGATGTGCAGGGTGTTAATGAGATTAAGCATATTCTGGCAGAGAAGTTTTTTCTGAAAGATTTGGGGGCTCCACGATACTTTCTTGGTATTGAGGTTGTCCGAAGCAAGAAGGGTGTACTTTTGTCCCAGAGGAGGTATGTGTTGGATATCTTGCAGGAGGTGGTTATGCTTGGGGCCAAGGAGGCCAACATTCTTATGGACCCCAAGATGTCACTTTATGATGAGGATGCACAGTTGGTGGACAACAGGCAATAAAGGCAACTTGTGGGCAAGCTGCTCTATCTGACTATCATGAGGTTCGATATCTCCTTTTTCGTAGAGAGATTGAGTCAGTTCATGGCCAAGCAAACACAACAGCACTAGGATGCAACATTGATGGTGCTCTGGTACATCGAGAAGGCTCTTGGAAAAGGTCTTCTCTTCTCCAAGGGATCTTCTATGATCTTGGTTGGCTATTCTGATGCAGACTATGTCAAATGTCATGTGAACCAAAAATCCACTACAGGGTTTTGCACCTTTTTGGCAAGGAATCTGATCATGTGGAGGAGCAAGAAGCAAGGCACAGTTGCTAGGTTGAGTGCCGAGTCTGAGTATAGGGCCATGGCTTAAACGACTGTAGAGATAATGTGGATCAGGTCGCTACTCACTGATTTAGAGGTACAGTTTTCTAGCTGATGGAGATGAGCTGTGATAACAGAGCAGCTACCTTCATCGCCAACAACCCAACTTTTCATGAGAGGATGAAGCATGTAGAGGTTGATTGCCATTATACCAGAGATATTCATAAGGCGTTGCTATATACAACACCAGTCATGTTTGAGGAACAAATTACAGATATTTTTACCACGCCATTCGCTAGGTCCTTGGTTGATTTATGTGTATCCAAGCTGAGTATGATAGATATCTATACTCCAGCTTGAGGGAGAGTGTTAACATATTATTTGTTAGCATATTATTTCTTTTGTATGAGGGGTTCTGGGTTATTTTTTGTTTCTTGTTCGTGTTGTACTGCAACTTTCCCATCTCTTCATTATGTAAGAAGAGGTAGAACTTAATAATAGAGTTATCTCATTTCATCCAATTTAATGAAATCAATTTTTTCGGGTGCTCCAAAAAAAAGGGATCTACACCTTTGGAAACTAAAACGATCATAGACAGCCATATTTCCATGCTAGGTTCATTCCTAATGAGCTATTCAGTTTCTCTCTACTCCTGCATAAACTCAAAAGAGTTAACTGGAAACCATTGTCCAACAAAATTTTCAAGAAACTCCAAGATTGCAAACCTAAAGACCTCATTTCTTTCCCAGCCAGAGCAGCACAAATAAACACCTGCTTCACTGCCATCGCAATCTACCTCTTCTGTTGATTGAGAATGCCAGTCTCAACTAAGCAAAAAATTGATACAAATAGAAAATGCTTTTTGTGGAAAAGAAATGATTCACATGATACATATATTCTAGTAAATCTTTTTTAAAAAGTATATTCTCATAAATCGGAATCTATTGTTGAGAGAAATGATTGTTGGTGTTAGGTAATTCGATATTGTATAAGATCCAATTACAAATAGTTTAGTCTACATGATAGAGTGGAAAAGAAGAGGTGTGTGGTGGCTTATAAAAGGGATCTTGTACCTCCATTTATCTTTAAGAAAAAATATTCAGAGATGATACCCATAAAGGCAATTCTCCCATGGTTTTTTCTCCTCTTCACAAAAGGGTTTTCACGTAAACCCAAGCGTTCAAAATTGTGATGCTTTGATTTCATATTTATTTTTATTCCATTTTTATATTCTAACATGATATCAAAGCAAGTCATTATTGGGTTTATTTTATCATTGTTTTCATTATAATTCTTAAGTTTTCATCCTTTTGGGATGAGGAGTTGGATGGCATTGTCTCGGCCAACGTTGGCTACAGGAGTTGTCATAAAGGAGACCCTAGAGGAGGTTCAGAAGAAGACAAAGGTCGAGATGGACACGGCCGCGCAATACGCAGAGAGCACCACGAGGGTGTCGCCCGTCAAGGCATAGCCCACACCCATGATCAAACGACCCAACTTGATTAGCTAGCTAATGAGGACCATCATGCTGAGGTCCTTGGAAGGAACCAGTATGGTTGATGCCATAGTGCTTGACCCAAAGGTCATTCATGGATAGGAGCTCCTTCCTAAACTGGTCAACCCAGAAGAGGTGTGAGTTCCCCTCAGGTAGTGACACCACGTGGTCTAGGACAATCTCCAGCAACACCTACTCGTTTGACCACACCCCAAACCCGTACGGTCAAGCAATTCACCCAACCCTCAAGTTGAGCAATTGCCTTTAATACCACCCATCGAACCGGCGAAGTGTGTTAAGGTTGTGATGGACGTCAATGAGGGACCTCAACCAAGACCGATAGACAACCTAGTCAAGGGAGTAGTTCCCCCCTGCTGTAGCTCTAAACGACAAGGTTCGAAATACCGATTTCGACATTGCTTTGATAAATTTCCAAGTGTAAATTTTGCCAACACGTCTAGGGAATGTTGTGCAATGCCTGTGTTTCAATGTCAGATTTCGATGATTTCGATGTCCTAAAAATAGTCTATTTCGGAGGCACACCAATGCATACTGACAAAAAAGGCAGTAGTCAAAACGATTAGAATTGTAAAATAAACTATTTAAATGGATAAATATTTCCATTTAAACGTTAAACCTCGTCTTATACTTCCGATTTAAACAGATAACTATTTTTAGAATTAAGGACCACAAGAAAGAAAGCGCTAATGCTACTTCAAACTTAGGATTTTATTTTTAGGAATTAAACAAAGATTTTCTCAATTCTAAATTGCGATTACCTATATATTTGTAATAATAGTAAATCTAGAGTATAATTAGGGATTGATTTGGAATGGAATTAAACCATAAGAGGAATAGAGTAGCAGCTGTAGTTGTCTCGCGTCAACGAAAAAATCTTTTTCGAGAAGATAAAATTGAGATAAGGCAATCAGGTAGGTAGAGGGGTACGATGAAGAGTATGATACTTAGTTCCTCCACCAGCCATTAGAATTGTTGACATCAACTAAGCAAGAGTTGAAGCTTTAGTAGAATCTCTTTCGAGGTAGGTATAGCAATAGGGGGTCTAGAACATACACAGTAGCAACGGCGAAGAATGGGAGCAACAACAGCAACAATTATCGAAATGACAAGTGCATTTCGCCAATGCTGACCAAATCTTAAGAGAAGAATGAGAGTAGCAACAACAGTAATGGAAAAGAATAGTAGTAATAGTAGTGGTGAACAAGAGTAGTAGCAGCAGTAGAAAGGAATGGGGGAAGTTAAAAGAAAAGCGAATGTTTTAAATATTAATATCGATATTGTCATAAGTCAAAAAAGAGATATAATGCTGATATTGAGAGAAATTTTGGCGAAATCACTTAAAATAGCTTAAAATGTCATAACATGAAGAAATGCTTAGGCCTTCAAAGATCAAAATCATGATTTTGAGAAGTAAAAATAAATAAATAAATTTCAATTTTCAATGATGGCAATATACAATAACAAATACATAACCTGTGCAATAGCAGCAGCAACTGTGCACAACGTACACAACAGTAGCAGTGGTGCCCACAACGCATGCGACCAACAGGCAACACTACGTGTAGCTCGGCATACCATTGACACGCCGTCGAAATCCTTGCATTTCGATAACTGTATCGTGTCGATATGGTAACATGCCAAAAACCTTCATTCCGCCAACATATTGACGACATTCCCATCACTGCTGAGCGCAATGCCCACGTCTGCTCCAACACCAACGACGCTCTGACAACTACAGCGACCAGTCCAACTGGTTCCTACGAGGGTGTCGCAAACTTGTTTGTGGGGTTTGGTGTTCTGACCTCCTCTGAGGTGGGGGTGATGCTTCATTGAAAGTGGCTGAAGCAATGATTGATGCTAATGAAAGGTGGCAGTGCACAACCTAGATCTGAAGCTCTGCAACGGCAATTGGGATGCTTTCTAGCAGCAACAGTAGCTCTTCTATGTGGTTTAGGTTCCTTCAAGCCCTATAGGAGATATTTGGGCATTTTATATGCTTTTTTAGAGGAAAAAAGAAGATTGCCAGAGATCGGTAATCATCCAAATATCATTAATAATAAAGTAAAAGCAATAGACTTACAGCAGACCAAGCCACTACTTCGACAGGCAACTTGCCTCCCTTACAATTTTCTCAACCCACACTCGTTCCTTCTTGAAAGCGATAGCATTCCTTTAACACCAAATAAACCACAAAGCGACCACCACTTTAACCCAAACTGTTGCATCTGCAAGGACCAAAGACCTAAGGTAATCCCACTAAGAATTTGAAGATGTAAGAATCGCCATCCAAACATTAACACTTTGCCAAACCTCCATTGATATCTGACACACGAAGAGATGATCCAACATCTCATCCGTAGAGCCGCAAAAAGGACATAGCAAATCTAAATCCAAAGCCCATTTAGCCTTTTATATGCTTTAGCCTTCTATTTTCTTTTAAGTTGGTTTTACTTGTTAGCTTTCCAGGAAAAAAAACAGAGAGAGGGAAGAGGAAGGAAAAAAAAAGGAAAGATAGAAGGTAGTTGATGAAAAAAAAGGGAGAAAAAAAAAGGTAAGTGAAGAAGCAAAAGTAAAAAAAATGAATTGATGTGGAAAAGAAGTGGGGAAGAACCGCTTCTCTAGTTTTGCTCTTGTCTATGTTGTTTCTTCTCCCATTGAGTGGGAGAAAGGGAGAGTCTAAGTGCGAGCCTATTGTGACCCCATACAAGGGAAACTAATCCTTTAAGGTTCCCACATGAGAGAACTTCACTTTGGTCCCTATATGCAAGGAACACTTTCTTGGTCCATATATGAGCAAGTCTATTGAGAGATTTCCTTATAGGAGAGGCCTGCTTCGAGGAGGCCCACTTCGAGTTCCAATGAGGGAGAGGCCTAGTCTCGAGGTCTCCAAGGGAGAGACCCACTTTTGAGATCTCTAATGTGGAAGGCACCATCACCGATTGAGGTCTCTAAGAGAGAGACCAACCAAAGCCAGCTTCGGCAATTCATCTACCAAACTCTAGCCTCGCTAATGTGCTATCATCAGCACACCCACCTACAAGCAAGAATGTGGATGTACTAGGCATCATTCGCCAAGAGGAGAGCCATGACCCAATTGCACCAATTGAATGTTGTGTTCTACTTGTGAGAGTGAGGAATAAGCTAAGCATTCCATGCTCCAGCTTCAAGGAGAGTTTTGAGAGATGATTGTTGTTGGATAATTGGATAGTGTTTGAGATCCAATTACAAATAGCTTAGTCCCACATGGTGAAGTGGGAAAAGGAGAGGTATATGGTGACCTATAAAAGGACTCTTGTACCCCACATTTATCTTTGAGAAGAAGTATTCAAAAACCATGCCCATAAGGGCACTTCTCCGATGATTTTCTTCCCTCTTCATATTAGGGGTTTCCACATAAACCTAAATATTTATGATTGTGATGCTTTGATTTTATATTTATTTTATTCTGCTTTTACATTGTAACACCTATCTATAGGCCCAAGTCAAAAATGGTTGGGAATCATAAATCTTGTTCTAATGGATGTCTATGGCACAAACTTATCCATACCCTAATTTAAAGGTACATGCTCCCAGCTTATTAGAAAACACCCAACGGCATCACCAATGTGGAGATATTTGATTGGAGTTTCTGGTTTTTTTTGTTTTCCATTTGTTGTTCATTGCTTCACGCCAGACAACTAGGGTAAAAAGCAACCTCTTGTAAGCCAAAATATTAATCAAAAAACCTGCTTTTCAAGCATTGTATCTGAATCTGTACAAATTCATAGAAAACAAACGTGACAACCTTCAAAAAGCCTTATATACCCTTACAGCTGGAAATAAGTAGCTTAAAGACTTGGACCTGAGAACAGGAAACCATCTCATATGGGAAATACAAATCGTCAGTAGTTCATTCAGGAATGAAGATCTTAGTTCCGCAAAGGACTCCATGAGCTTGGAAGCTTTCCCTAAGGGTACTTGCACCAAGGTTGCCTAAGTTATTCTCACAAATGATGATGTACACTTTCATCAAAAGTCTATTTTCTTTATTTTTTACAAGAAGCAAAACTTTATTTTGAAATATCATTTTTCTGCTTGTTAGCATACCATGTGTTATTGCCTTTCTAGCTTTTTCCTTATGTGCTCCTCAGGATCAAGGATGTACTTTTACTCTATGGTCTCTCTGGATAAGAGAGACCTAGGGTTTCAATAAAGATTATGTCATTTCAACCAATTTGGTATCAGAACGATGATTCTAGATACATACTACAGTATCCCACCCTCACAAGCCTCAGTACCTTACCCACCAAAATCTTAATCTCTCTTAGAGGCACCTGGAGGAGCCTCCACCGATGGCCACCGACCTTTGTTGGTCGCAACTGACCGCTAATCGGGCCATCGCCACTGCTAATGAGCTCCATCGGCCACTGCTGCCAGTCGATTTGCCTCGGGAGGCCATCGCCTGACAGACAGGGCTTCGTAGCCCTACCGTAGATCATCGCCATCGCCGTGTAGGGCCCGTCAGTGCCGCCAACGCTTCCTACCACCTCGCTAGCGCTACCTCGAGCTTCCCCAACGCTGCCAGCGACCCCTAAGGCTCTGCCAATGTTGCCTCAGGCCTCACCAGTGCTGCCTAGGGCTCCACCAGCGTCACCTTGGGCTCCACCAGAGTCGGTGGGGCCTTCTCAGGTGGTCTCCCTACACCTGTGTTAGGCTAAAGCTTGTTTAAGGGGATTTTTTGTAAAGATGTCA
This sequence comes from Thalassia testudinum, assembly GCA_037157565.1. Classification (NCBI taxonomy): domain Eukaryota; kingdom Viridiplantae; phylum Streptophyta; class Magnoliopsida; order Alismatales; family Hydrocharitaceae; genus Thalassia; species Thalassia testudinum. The sequence continues at coordinate 109,933,456 of JAZHRO010000022.1, read as the reverse complement.
ATCTAATTTTTTGGATTTCAGATCTGATTAATGACATATTGAATATAGAAGTCTGATTCCGGCTCCAAAATTATAAGGATGGCTTCAGATGATCAGTCTGAGGTGATTCCGGGCACTCTTTAAACAACAAGGTACTGAAGAACCCATTTTTTGGTCCTATTGTCAAGTTGGATGAGACCAACTACCCACAGTGGTCCCAGACTTTTCTCATGACCGTCAGGGGTCATGGGAAGAGTCACATCCTTACAGATCCAGAGCCTGCAAGCAAGACTGGTGCCAACACCACCTGGGACATACAATGCCATGGTCTCTGTATGACCTATGCAGACAGTTATTCCCTATATAGGGGATGAGATCATGTATTACGACACCGTGAAGAAGATGTGAGAGTCCTTGTGTGAGACCTACTCTCATGCCAAGAACTCTGCACGAGTCTTTCAGGTCATTACGACCTTTTCTACTTGCGTCAAGAAGGATGCACTCTACCACAGTACTACTCCCACTTGAAGGGAATGCTGGAGAGGCATCACTCCTATCTGTCGGGGTGTGCCTATGATTCCTGGAAGGATTTTCGAAGACAGTCGGTTGTCTCTCTCTTCCTGCCAGGTCTTGGACTTGAGTAATATGATATGCATACATCTAAATAGTCAAAAATGTCTATTAATGAATGTTCTTAGTGTCATATTAGCATCATACATTGTAAATATTGCATAACATGCATAATCATGCATTTAGGTCAAGTTGTATAAATTGTATAGTAATTCTCCTTTTATGGTCAGGGAAAGGGCGATTTTTAATCGGGGCCTCAGATCAAATATCCAACCATATAGGCCTGATCAGGACAACGATTGAAGTTCAACGACTCCAAGATCGCCCTAATCGGACATCCGTAGCACCAGATAGAAACTAAGGAACCTTAAAGATCAAGGGCCAAGATGGTGCCAATCCGCATTTCAGACGACAAATCCGACCGCACGAATGGATTCGGATCGATGATCGCAGCCTAACGACGCGAAAATTGGCTCAATCCAACATCTGTGGCACCATCTACAACACGCAGAAGATGGATGACCAAAATGGCACCACGTGGCACCATCCCAGCCGTCCAATCGGCCCTCAAGATCGCCGCTGCATCTCTGAAGGACTTCCAACGCACGATCTAGGCCGTTGGATCTTGATCCAACGGCCGCAAGCACGCGCACATGAAATCACAACCGCGACAAAGTTATCGTCGCAGCATAGCGATCGAGCGCGTTGCGAAAGCGCGCAACACGCGTTCGACTCCGCATCCGCAAAGCGCAGGCGAGTAATTGCGACCGTGCGATCAGTTGTGTGCCACGTGGATCAGCCAATAGCGCACACGCCCGATCGAACGCAGGCGCGCGGTGAAGGCACAGATGAAGGCGCGCGAGGAGAAATCTAAGCCATCCAATCTCGCGATCGGACGGCTAAGATTTGAAAGATGTGCGTGGACGTTTTGGGCACGGAAGGCGAGGAGGCGCACGTGGCGTGCGCACATCAACCACGATCAGACAATTAGTGACGGATAAATCCGTCACTAAAGACCTGATATTAATGCTTTAAGCATAAAATGACAAATTTGCCCTCAATTCCTACAACTATAAAACGAGACCCGACCTCCACTTCATCCCTTCCTTCACCTTTCTACCTCTCCTTAACTCAAGAAAAGCTTGTCCCACACCCGCGATGTTATTCTAGAGCCAAAATCCAATTTTCTCGCCCTATTTCGGAAGTGGATCCCTCGATGACAATGATGTGTTGCCTCGTTCCCGTTTCTTCCTGCTTCGTCCTCCTTCCCGCTCCATCCTTCGTCTTCCAGGCATCGCTCCGTCCGGCTCGTCCTCAAAGCATTCGTCAAGGAGGATAATATCTCTCCCTTCTTTTTATTCGCTTTCTAGAATATAATTTTCTACTTTCTAGTTGTACTCATTTCCCGCTTTGTAGTTGTAAAAACATTCTGATTATATTAAGTGATTGTTCTTTCTCTCTCTCTCTCTATCTCTCTTATTGTTTATATCAATTCCATTGTAATTATTTCATTTTCAAACAAAAACACAAAAAAAATAAATCGTGAATTTTAGATCGACGTAGCATCCTTGTGTTCGACTCGGAATTCTTAGGATTTATTTGTTGACGAATTTCTTCGCAAATCGAACTGCGACAAGTTTTTTCGAAACCAACTTCGATCGCATAGTTTTCCATGTTCAACAGTATACTACTGCCAGAGATCAGATTCCCACTGCTCCTAAGCTTCTTACCCTGGAGGAGGCTTATAGTAGACTTAGCTGAGTCGTAGTCCGTACTCCTGCTCTTGACTCTGGTACTCAGACATCCGCACTAGCAGAGATCCCGGAATGTGGCAGGGGTAGTCTTCCCCCTGTAAGGGGTTGTGGATGCGGATGCTTGTCTGGTACACGCACTAAGACCCCATGTACCTACTGTGGCAAACTTGGTCATCCAGAGGCTACATGCTGGCAGAAGCATGATAGGCCACCTATAGCCAATCAGGAAGCTGAGATAACAGATAGTGCCCGCCAGTTCTGATGTGAGCTCCCTGAGTACAGAGATTGAGATCCTGCAACAGCAGATTGCACAGTTAGCACAGGCTTCATCCCCTTAGCCTTTAGATACTGTAGCCATTGCTACCTCCTCACATGTACCTGCGACTAGTATGTTCTCACGCATGTCCTCTGGTGATTGATTGATTGATTCCGGTGCATCTACACACCTATGTGGCGACAGGAGTGCATTCTCTTAGTTAGCACCAGTTATACCAGCCATGACTGTGTAGGTGACAGATGAGAGACATTCACTACTGGTTGGCAAGGGAGATATGTCTCGATCTCCTACCTAAACTAACAGATGTCTTTTATGTGCATGATTTTCCCTTGAGTTTCCTGTTAATAGTATTACTAGAGATTTGAACTGCAAAGCCAACTTTTATGCGTCTTCTTACTGGGAAGATGATTGGTGGAGGACGTAAGGAAAGCGGGGCGTACCGTCTGAGACAGACCATTGTTGCTGCTTCTGCTACCCAGGATCTTGCTTCCACTAGATCTCCCCTTCAGTGGCATCATCGCCTTGGTCACTTGCCTACTAGCCACCTCAGACAGATTTTGCCGCGCATACCCTCCACTACTGCTCTCACATGTGATGCTTATCAGCTTGACAAGCATCATAGGCTAGTTTTTTAAATTCTACTTCTGTTTCTTCTGCTGCTGTTTGTAACTTGATTCATATGGATGTGTGGGGTCCCAATCATACTCCTAATCGACTTGATAATAGATATTATCTTCTGTTAGTGGATGATTTTTCTCGCATTTCCTGGATGTTTCTTTTAAAGAATAAGTCCGATGTGGCACAAAACATTGAGAACTTTGTGAAAGAAACAAAAACTCAACATTCTTGTTTTGTGAAATGCTTTCAGTTTGATAATACCTTAGAGTTTTGTACTACTTGCTTGCGTACTGCATAGGGGAATTTTGCGAAGAAAAGTTAGGGTTTTGGAAAAACCCGTCGTCGTCGTAAAACTCGGGTTGAACACGGGGAGGCGACATTTGATTTTGAGAAATCCACGCCTCCCTTTTATTTGTTTTCTATTGTTTTTGTCCTTTATGATTTTTTTGATATTTTTAGAAAGCAAGAAATCAGGTCGACAACATAATTATCTAGTTAATCTATTTGCAAAATAACATAGAGAATCACATATACTTTTAAAACAAATGTTTGCTACAGCTACAGATAAGAAAGTAAAAAAACTACACTAGAAAGCGAATAGATAGAGTGGTGAGAAGAATCCTTCTCAACGGTTTCTTAGAGGACGACTCGCTTTGACGACGATCGGATGAAGGTAGTGAGGAGCGAAACGAACAAGGACGACGTCGGAGGATGGAGGGAAGGACAGGACGGTGCTGCGGCGAGGATCTACTTCCCGAAGTGATGAGAGGATGGTCACGGGATGCTCCACGAATGGGATGAGAGGCAGGAAAAATATTTGGTTTTTCTTTTTTGAGAAGAAAAATATTTGATTTTTTACTCTAGAGGAGCATCCCGAGCTTGGGACAAGCTTTCTTTAGAGCCTTAAAGGTGGTGAGGGAAAGAAGGGAAGAGATGAAGAATGGGAGGGGCTAGGGCCCTTTTATAGTGGAGAAAAGAATCCATTTCGTACATAAGACATTTAGTGACAGCCATAAACGTCACTGAAGATCCGCGGCAAGCGTCGCTAAAGCTCCAGCTTACGCACTCCACACACGGCGCTCACGAACATGCACCCGCTGGTGCTGTGTTGCCTCTGCGTGCTTCCGCGCGCCCATGCGCTACGCACATGCGGTGGTGCGTGCGCACCCAAGGGCGGCTTCGATAGTGCTAGCGCGATCTGGGTCATCTTTCTTTCCTTTGTAGGGGCTGCTACAGATGTCGGACTGAGACGATTTTCGCGTTGTTAGACTGCAATCGTCAACCTGAATCCATCTGTGCAGTTGGATTTATCGTTTGAAGCTCCGAATTGCATCACTTAGGCCGTTGATCTTCCTCGAACTGCATAAGGTGTTACGGGACTCCAATCAAGACGATTTTGGAGGCATTGGACTCCAATCATTGTCCTGATCAGATCCGTATGGTCGGATCATCAATCTGAGGCTCCGAATTAAATCTCCTCTGGTCATAAAAGGATGCAATTAACCTAAAATTTATATAGACAACTCTAAATGCAGAATGATGCATGCTATGCAATATTTCTTACATTGAATGCATATCTAAGCTTAGGATCATGCATAAATAGGTAGTTTATCCTAATTACATGTGTCTTCATCATACCCCCATGCCTATCTTTTACTAGTCCCTAGCAAAATCAAACTAAATGTTATGTATAAAAACATAATAAGGACCCAGGTGTCTTCAACTAAAGACCTAATTACAAAAACTCAACAGTACTTAGGTAACTGCTAAAATGCAGACCGCCCAAGTCCTCGCCTTATTTTGAAAAGGAAAGATACATTTTTTCTATTTTTTTCTTCTTTTTTAATTCTTTTGGATTTTTGAGTATAAGATTTCGAAGTAGGTTTCTACGGCTACCCAATCCACCTAAAACTCGAAAAGAACTTTTAAGCATCTTTGTGAATGTAGTAGATTCACTGAGCGGCCGTTAAAACGGACTTTAGGTTTCTACGATCCTAAGTAACCTTAAGAGTTTCCACCTAAAGTTTTATCTTTCCAATCAGTAGCTTTATCCCTACATTTTTATTTTTTATGAAGTCAACAGTTTGTTCTACTTCCCCGCTTCTTCCCTAAGTATTTTAGGAATTATTTGTACATTTTTGTGAGCTAGGCTCTGGACAACCGACCAATGGGTTGTTACCCACGGCAACTTGCCAGCCATACTCGTGCGATGTAGTGTGGTTTATTTTTCTATTTTTATTTCTCCTTTTTCTATTTTTCTATTTTTTCCTTTTTATTTTTTAGTATCATTTTTTTTCTTTTTCTAAGTAGGTGGCTTCCCTAATCTAAGATTTACCTAAAAACAGTAGAATGAGTATGATCATGTAGCTGGACTTTGGACAACCGACCAATGGGCAGTTACACATGACAACTTGCTAACCATACTACTCTAGAAAGTTCATTAGCTACCTAATTTTCGTAAAAACTGCCAAAAAATGAGTCAGTGCAAATAGTGTGTAGATGCTTAAGCTTTAAGTCCCCTCAAATCAGAGGGCGGGTTGATAAGTCGTGTACTTATCACCCCAAATTATTGACCAAGTTAGAATAGAATTACTTGGCAAGGATTCGAGACCAAGTTCACATTTTAGTGGACACCCAGGCTGATTAAGCCCAAAGACCTGAATAGTCTAAGTGTTCAAGTTCTAAAGTATCGTTTCCTAAAGTTAACAACTCCTAATGCCTAAGTTCTCTTCTCCTAATTCTATTTTTTTAAAAATAAAAGAAATTCCACAGAGCTAACAAAATATTTTCATCCACCTCTATGCCTAAATGATGCAATATCCTCATTGTAGAAATAAAGACATGAAAAGGGCAGAATAAAGAGTATCACCTGAATTTCGTGAAACTTCGATCAGCTCTGTAGAGAAAATGGAATATCCACACATGCTAAGTTTATTGCCTTCAGCTAGGCATATTATACAAACAAAGAGCTTAAGAATTCACAGGTGCATGTCAAAATCAAAATTTTGATCTCAGGACTTCCCTGCAAGTGTCCACAGATGTAGACCAAATTATGGTGCAGACCCATGCCCCAGGGTTGAGTAGTTCTAAGGTTCTGGATGAAAATCACCCAGCACCAGAGATTGTTGTGCTTGTGGGGCCGGGCCTGCGGTTTGGTGGTGTGCAACCCAAGACCAAAGTGGCGGACAATGGGTAGATCTAGTTCAATAAATTCATGTGTCCACTTAGAGTTCCTCTCAGAAAGATAATCAATTACTCTATACTTGGGTTGCATGGCAAAGATATCACAAGAGTTCTGATAGAAGGTTGGTGGTTTAAATCAATAGGAACCCTTAGATCAAAACTCCTATTTTCAATGAAAACTTCCCAGAACTTCACTTCCAAATTCCTATCCTCAAACATCAAGTGTTCGGGTTCCAAGACCTCATTTACCCCATGTGATTCACCCAAGTTCAAAAATCATAGCTGATTGACTTGGGCACCATGATCTCAAAAGTATGATCATTCAACTCTTTGGAGTGTGGTTGAAGATTAGGGCTACTGATTGGATCATCTATTATATTAGGATCAGAATCCTCCATGTCAGCTCCAATCGGATCATAATCCTCAATTATCGGGCTATCAAATAGTTTATCAAATTCCTCCGGCTCGTTTGTCTCACAAACCATTTTCTTTAAGCTCGAGTGAAACCTCGCCTACAAATTATTCACCCTCACAATCAAAGAATTCTTGATCCTCATTTATATGTCTTAAAATCATATGTTCCTTAGTCTATGAGACATTTTTCCTTACTCCCGAACTCAGGGATCTCAGGTGAGAAAATCGATTTATCCTCAATGGGTTGCTTTAGACCAACCTAGCCATCCTCGGTTTCATAAAAAATGTCCCCCTGACAAGTGCCTAAGCAGGTTCTGACATTGGCTCTCCTGAAGGGGGTTCTTCCTAGGAATCATCCCAAGATTGGACTAAGGCAACCACAAATCTCATCCTCAATCTTAATAACTTCCCAAGTAAAAACTCACCTAGGCTCCTATCCTTAACATCTTGGAGCCAATCCAATAAAAAACTACTAAGTTCATCAATCATTTTGATCATAGGCTCTAATGTATCAGTGCATGGTGTTAGCTAAGCTTCTAAAGATTGCATGGTGTTCCTCAAGTTAGCCAACACCTTATCTTGGACCTGGTTCACCTAAACCGTGATTCAGGGTTGGGTGGGTTTGGGTTAAAACTGTGGTAGTCAAGAAATTGAGGTTCTTGGGTTCCTTCTTAATAGTAGGTCGTTTCGAGTTGTTCAAAGATAGGTGGTGACCTATATTCAGTATAATCCTGGGGGGTAGGTGGTATAATCATAATATCCTTCTTGATTGTAGATCGGGTTAGGTTGATCATCAAAAGGTGGAGATCTATGATCATTGTAGGCGTTAGAAGGATAATAATCATAGTTTTGTTGTCCACGGTTAGGCCTTGGACACTGAGGTCCGAATTTATATCCTCAATCAAAGTTATCTCGGCTAGTAGATGGGTAATCATAAGTCGAATCATCTTGAGGATAAGTAATGGTAGGAGGGTAGGATTGGAAATGTGTGTATGGTGTGGAAGGATACATGGTTAAGTAGGAGGGAAAACAAAACAGAGAAGGGTGTTCTACAGTACAATCAACCAAACATGTCCTTAAGTAGGTTAGCCTAAAGACCTACAGACTCTCAGGACCCATCTTGAGATGACAGAAACGATTTGGTCTTACTTCTATCCGGTCAATCAACCAGTCAGAGGGAAGGGTTGGGGAGAAGGTTCTTCCTTTGACTTGCGCCTCCGATTCCTTTGATACCCTCCAACCGCAGTCGTTTGATGCTACTCCCCTCGCTAAACATCAGATGGACTAGTAGAAGCAGATTAATCAAAAAAAATCTCAGTTGGAGCCCCAAAGAGCGAGTTACTCCTTAAGGCTAACGTCTACTCAGTTTTAATTAGGCTTGGGATGATTGTGCTCTTAGAATGTGATAGGCCCTTTAGATGGGTTGTGCCCTTAATGATCAATTAATATGTGTGCGCGTGCACAACCAGGGTTTGCAAACAAGGTTCTTTGATGATGTGTCCTTTAGGGTTTAACCTTGTTTAGTAGATTTTAGGGTTTAATCTCAGGTGTATTCAATCAAGTTTAAGAGAACACTCCAAGTTTTGCCAGCACCGGTGATATATTCCTTTAAAAATCAGAAATAATGTGGAGTGCCTGATTCAACCCTAAAAATAAATCCTAAGTGGTAAGCTAATTGAAGGATCAATTTTATTTTGAGTGATGCGACCCAAACAAATCAATCAATTGGCCAATTCGCATCACAGATTAAGGCACACAATGTCTTAACCTAATCAGATTTCTACTCACTTATGTGTACTAAGTTGAAATGTACCGAGTCCACAGGTCAAATCCCGGTTAAGTGGTAGAATCAAAGTGATTGTGTGCCTTAGGATGAGAATTTGTGGGTGTTAAGTGTATCTCTTTTAATTAAATCCCACAAGAGAATAGTATTTTTTATTTTGTTGAATTTATGCAGGTGGATGAGGTGAGATGAAGTGACAATCAGACAATCAGATCTATCCTATGGTTTATAATAGCACCTAGGTTGATTTGAGTTTGAGTTATTAGGTGATGAAATGAAAACCTAGTGGGTGGGTGAGGGAATATACTTACAGAACCTTCTAACCACACTTTATTTCAATCTATCCGCTTTGGCTCTCCTTGGAAGGGTACTTGTAATCACAGAAAGAAAGGAGCAAAGTAAGCTAAAAAGTTAAGGCGGAAAAATGCGGAAAAAATCAAAGTGTTGCCTCCTCGACAACAGCGCTAAAATGATTAGCGGATTTTCGCGAAGAAAAGTTAGGGTTTTGGAAAAACTCGTCACCGTAGTCGCAAAACTTGCTATCAAATAAAATTTTATCGAAACTTGAGGTGAGTCCCAGGTTGAACACGGGGAGGCGATGTTTGGTTTTGAGAAATCCACGTTTCGCTTTTATTTGTTTTTTTGTTGTTTTTGTCTTTTGTGACTTTTTAGGTATTTTTTAGAAAGCAAGATATCAAGTCGACAACATAATTATCTAGCTAATATACTTGCAAAATAAGAGAGAGAAAGAGAGACAATCACATATACTTTCAAAACAAATGTTTACTACAACTACAGATAAGTGAAAAACTACACTAGAAAGTGAAAAGATAGAGTGGTGAGAAGAATCCCCCTTGACAGTTGCTTGGAGGATGACTCACTTTGACGGCACCCAGACGAAGGTGGCGAGGAGCGAAACGAACAAGGACGACGTCGGAGGACGGAGGGCAGGACGGGACGGCGTCACGGCGAGGATCTACTTCCCGAAGTAATGAGAGGACGGTCACAGGATGCTCCATACATGGGGATAATAGGTGGGAAAATATTGGATTTTCTACTCTAGAGGAGAATCCCAAGCTTGAGACAAGCTCTCTAGAGCCTTGGAGGTGGTGAGGGAAAGAAAGGAATAAATGAATGGGAGGGGTAAGGGTCCTTTATAGTGGAGGAAAGAATCCATTTCGTACATAAGACATTTAGTGACAGCCATAAACGTCGCTGAAGATTCGCCACAAGCGTCGCTAAAGCTCTAGCCCACACGCTCCACGCATGGCGCTCACGCTCGGAGCAGCAGTGGTGCATGTTCGCCCATGGGCAGCCAGGATAGAACCACGTGGCGCGATCTGAACCGTCTATCTTCTTTCCTTTGTAGAGGCTGCTACAAAAGTAGGATTGAGTCGATTTTCGCGTCGTTGGGCTGCAATTGTCGACCCAAATCCATTTGTGCTGTCGGATTTGTCATTTGAAGCTTCGAATTGCGTCACTTAGTCCCTTGACCGTTGATCTTCCTCGAACTACATAAGGTGCTACGGGACTTCAATCAAGACGATTTCGGAGGCGTTGGACTCCGATCGTCGTTCTGATCAGATCTGCATGGTCAGATCATCAATCTGAAGCTTCAAATTAAATCTCCTTTCATGGCTATAAAAGGATGTAATTAACCTAAAATTTATACAAACTCTAAATGCAGAATGATGCATGCTATGGAATATTTATAACATGGAATGCATATCTAAACTTAGGATCATGCATAAATAGACAGTTTATCCTGATTACATGTGTCTTCATCACGTACCTTTTCTAGTTAGAGCATTATTCATGAGATCACATGCCCCCACACCTCTTAGCAAAATAGTGTTGCAAAGAGGAAACACCGTCATATTCTTGATGTTGCTTGCACGTTATTGATTCATCACTCGGCCTCATCTCTTTACTGGGGTAACGTTGTTTTGACTACTTGTTTTCTGATTAATAGGATGCTTAATGCTACTTTACATAAGCGGATTCCTTTACAGGTTATGTATCCTGATAGACCATTGTTTCACGTCACCCATAGGACCTTTGGGTGGGTTGCTTTTGTCCACTTGTTGAGACCAGGTTGGGATAAACTAACATCAAAAGCAGCAAAGTGTATTTTCCTTGGGTACACGTGGGCACAAAAAGGGTATCGGTGTTTGATATAATTGCTTCTCGTCATTTTATTTCAACTGATGTTACATTTCATGAGGCAATACCCTTCTTTTCTATTGCTGTTGCTAACATACCTTCTAAGGGTGATATGACAACTATGCCATTCACACCCATTCGGTTTGGGAGTTTTCCTGAAATACCGATTGTTACCATTGGTCTGCATCAAGGATCAGCTTTAAGCCCTTATCTCTTTGCCTTAGTCATGGATGAGTTGACAAAGCGTATCCAAACTGAGGTGTCATGGTGTATGCTTTTTGCTGATGACATTATGTTGGTTGATGCCACTTTATGATGATGATGCTCAATTGATGGATAGCAAGTAGTACAGGTAGCTTGTGGGTAAGCTGCTATATCTTACCATCACCATTTGCAGTGGGGAGATTGAGCCAGTTCATGGCCAAGCCAACATGTCAGCACTGGGACGTAGCATTGATGGTACTCAGATAAATCAAGAAGACTCCTGGGAAGAGTCTCTTATTCTCTAAGGGGTCTTCTATGACCTTGGTTGGCTACTACGATGCGGACTATGCTAGTTGTCATGAGGATCGCAAATCCACTGCTTTGTTTTATACCTTTGTGGCTGGAAGCCTAATCACTTGGAGGAGCAAGAAGCATGACACCGTTGCTAGATCCAATGCCGAGTCTAAGTACAAAACCATGGCTCAAACAACTTCAGAGATGATGTGGATTAGGTCTCTGCTTATTGATTTGCAAATATAGTTTTCTAGCCCAATTGAGATGAAATGTGACAATAAAGCAACCACCTTTCTTGCTAACAATCCAACATTCCATGAGAGAACAAAGCATGTCGAGGTCGGTTGGCACTATACCAGGGACATTATTCAGAAGGGATTGCTATATACTACACCTGTCACATTTGAGGAGCAAATTGCAGACATTTTCATCAAGCCCCTAGCTAGACCTCTATTTGATTCATGTATATCCAAGCTAAACATGATAGATATATATGCTCTAGGCTCTAGCTTGAGAGGGAGTGTTAGCATACCATATGTGTTATTTCCTTTCTATCTTTTTCCTTATATGTTCCTAAGGGGCAAAGATATACTTTTACTCTTTGGTCTCTCTTTATATAAGAGAGACCTAGGGTTTCAATAAAGATTTAAGTCATTTTAACCAATTTAGCTATTTCCTTCTCTATATAGGTTGCCTACCATAATGAATTGATCATGCAACATAATTTATGAGGCATGGGAAGCATAAAATGATGCATTTGCTATGCTACTGTAACCACACACATGGTATAATCAGCTCCTCCTTTCTTGAATCACATATGATTGTAAACCCACTATTACTTCTTTAGAAAAAATCAAATTCACAAATTTGAGCAAATATCTTAACAAAGAAAATCAAACAAATCAATCTATCAACCTGCCTTTGGCTGGTGTGGTGGTGAGAGTGCCTTTTTCTTTCTGAAAAAGGTGTGGTGACTGTTAAGAGCATTGCAAAATAAGTTCTTTGAATTTCATCTCCTCCTACATGTAAAAAAACCCAAAATGTCATAACACTCCTTGGAACTACTTTATGGCTAACAACCTACCTACGTAGATATTCACTAACCTTGGCTTCTACTTGGGGCCACCTCACTAATCCATGCAATTCTCTTCAACAACTAATTTTACAGGCTCTCCTCTTCAGAAAAAAATTTACAGGGCTCTCAAAGAAGATTGCCACTATCACCATTTCCAAGCTCCAAAGGTCTGAAAGAAGCACTGGAAGTTGAAGGCCCCAGAAACAGAGACTCATCTAGATATGCCCGTCGTAAACATTAAATACAAAAACCTCTACATTGTGGATACTATGCACCGTGGTAATCTATGCTGGATGTAACCCCAGCCAAATATAAAACTTTTCCAGATTTTAATGAAACATTCTCCTTTTATTAGTTCAAAAAGGAAATATAATCATTCATCCAGTTAGATTAATCCAATAATATAGCCCATACTAACATGGGTTCGAGAGACAAGGATTTAGAAAGCCAAAATCTGCCATCCAATGCAGGGCATGTGCATTGATGTACCTGTTTCAAAATTGAAAAGATTTGCGTGCAATATGGCTTGCATCACGAATATGAAGTAAATTTATATTAGTACCAGGGTTTGCAAATTGACAAATAGAGAAATCCTTCAAATCTATTCGTTGCATCAGCGAAGCAGCCTTCTTAATTTGATCATCTGTTGCCCGAGGTGTAACAGAATCAACATCTACATGACTCTTGATTGCATAGTTATTTTAGTATTTGATTGAAAGAAGAACGCATTAGATTAACCGGAGCAGTAGTTATATTTGTTACCTCCTCAGCATGTCTAATATCATCTGAATAAGGAAGATAGATCATATGCATTCCTGGAGGCTCAATCTGTCCACTTGGAGTTCCAATCTCATCCTTTTGTATGATCACCATACATGTTAGTATAGCTTTCAAAACTGTCAACTACTGCTACTGAAATAATGTAAGAAAAATGCTTCTACATGGTATGCCAACTATTCATAAATGAATAAGAAAAGGAGATCCTTACCTGTGCAACCAAAGCAACTACTCTAGGGTTAGCTTGACCGCCAAGAAAGGCAACAGCAAACCTGTACATATTTGATAAAGTGAAAAGAATGAAACTGATGCCAACTTGAGCAACATGTAAAAACAGAAGAAGCTTAGATTCCAAACTTTTTCAGACAAGATTCAAGATAAAGAAGCAACGAAATTCGACATTTATTTCTGATTTTACTACTAAAAATGCAAACATTTCTATTTTACTACTAGAAATGTAAACATTTCTGCTAATAATTACTGCTAGGAGAAACCATTCAATAGTATGTTCGCAAAAGACCAAATACGAATTCATCGTTTGGTCACTCTACAATTTTGATACAAAATCAAAACATCAATGGACCTTTTGAGCCGCAACATTGATCTGTGAAGAGCAATAAAAAGTCTGGTACTTCCACTAATTTCCTGTACAAGATGGATGAATTCTTAAGTTCAGTTTTTGTAGATATGATTTTTGGTTACAAATAAATAGAAATATGTAACAGAACATATATGCTCTCAAACAGGAAAGAAAGAATACATTAGGTATGCCCAGTAAAATGTATATCTGGAAGTAAATGGAAAAGGAAATGAGGGAAAAACCCTTTTAGCCAAAGGAAAAACAAAATTTGCCTTTTTAGTAAAGAAACCAGATCATAAGGCATTAGATTTGAGGAAAATAAAAATTTCTCTCTCATACTATTATGCCCATACATGTAAAGGGAAGTCAAACAGAATCTTTCTCATCTTCATACGAACTTCTTTTCATCCCCTTAGAAATAAACATTATGCCACCTTAACAGTGATTATAAATGAGTTTTAAGCAGAGCTGTAGCAAGCCTAACTCCCGGTTGCCAATACAAACTTTTTGGTATTTGTGTATCTTTTCAATGTCCATTGAAAAAGGCTTTTACTCAAAGATCTACTGATCCTAGTTAGATGGGTTGTGTTTATCCTACATAATGGTAAAGCTCACACAGGAGACATGCCCGCATGCTATCAAGCCCATCTTGAATAACAAAATAGACAATAAGGGAGACTACTAATTCATGTTGACCTTTCTTCCATGCACAAAGTCTTTAAAGATACTGTCAAGTTTGGCACACATGGAGCGTGGAGGCTCCCTTGACATGTGGAAAATCAGCCCAACAAGGGCTGTCCCACGTGAGATCAGGAAGAGAAAGGGAGCAGCAGCCAACTGCCTTGATAGAGACCGGCCGGTGATGAGGCCGGTGGTGATGGTGGCTGGTGATGATATTGAAAGAGAGGGGACGAGTTCGAAATATTGAAAATATTATTGCTAGACTCAAGGAAATTACAATAGGAAGACTCTTTTATAAAGAGAACATATCCCACAAAATAATAAACAAATTAATTAAATCCTATCTCCTAAATAAGAAAAAACAAATCCCAAAATAAACAATTCCTCTAAAACAACTTTTCTAAAAACCAACATAACAAAATAACAAAACTTGGAACTTAAGCAAACCTAAACTAGGACCCTTGGTCCACCTAGCCGCCGACCCTGAGGGCCTCTGTCTTGCTGCCACATGGCGGTGCCACGTGGCCTGGCTGGCTACCACATGGCACTACCATGTGGCCTCCTTATTCTCAACACTCCCCCTTAAGTCGAAGCTAGGAGAACGATGACTTGATCTTTAACATGTGAGGCTAGATGCCCAGCACTCTTCTTTAAGAGGCCTGCTCTCAGACTTGTCTTTGGAAGAATCAACGGTGTAGCAAGACTTGCCTCTTGCGACCTCCGAAGTCTATGGCAACTTCAATAGTCGTCACGACGGCCGCCATTGTCTTCTCTTAATTGACAAACGTGAGAGAAACCACGTGTGAAATGCTAGTAGCCCCACGTAATGATCTCTACACCTTCCTTAGATCTTTAGAAAAGGAACTTCTTGGATCAACCACTAGTCTTTTTGCAACCTGGGAAGTCGCTTCTTTTGGCAACCTCAAAAGTCATGTGGACTGTGGTGCCCTCTTCTTGGAGCGATCAACTGATGTGTGACCGCATACGTAATATTTGACATTTTTTCTCCGAGAAAATCTCCACTTTTGAAGGAGTAAAAAATCGGATATAAAGTGTCAATTGAAAAGACATGAGGATTGCAAACCGAATAACATAATAGATCTCCTTTACTCTTTTCTCAACTTCAAACTATGCCCTCTTTGTTGACAACGTGGCATTGGTGGTCATGGCAGAGGTATCTGTCATCTTCTTCGATCAATGGTCCTATATTCCACTTAAGGCACTGGTGAGGACTTCTCGGAGACGAGGAACCACACGCGTGTGGCCTAAGAACACACACGCACCAAAAGAGCCTAGACCAAAAGCTTTGATACCATGTCAAGATTGCGTGGAGCGTGGAGGCTCCCTTGGCATGTGGAAAAACAGCCCAACAGGGGTTGTCCCACTTGAGATCAGGAAGAGAGAGGGAGCAATAGTCATCTGCCTTGATGGAGACCAGCTAGTGATGAGGCCGATGGTGATGGTGGCCAGCGACGATGTTGAGAGAGAGAGAGAGAGGTTGGAAATATTGGAAATATTATTGCTTGATTCAAGAAGATTACAATGAGAAGACTCTTTTATAGATAGAACATATTCCACAAAACAAAAAATAAACTAATCAAATACTATCTTTTAAATAAGAAAGAACAAATCCCAAAATAAACAAATCCTCTAAAACAACTTTCCTAAAAACCAACATAACAAAATAACAAAACTTGGGACTTAAGCAAACCTAAACTAGGACCCTTGGTCCACCTAGCCGCTAGCCTTGAGGGCCTCTGTCTTGCTGCCATGTGGTGGTGCCACGTGGCCTGGCTGACTGCCACACGGCACTACCACATGGCCTCCTTATTCCCAACAAATATAAATCATGCAAGGTCCAACTTGCTAATTATACATGCACGCTATCAAGCCCATCCCTGATCATTACTAATTATACCTACACGAAAGCAATCCAATCTGTGTTCACTAGTAATTAGTGTTAATTATACCTACCCAATGTTGATTGATTCATGACAAACCTTCGGCAACCCATAGTTTCACATGTAACCTAGATTCATTTTTCACCCTGAACTAGCAACTATCTTTCAATTCTTGATTCCACCACTAATAGATGCCACCAGCCTTCTAATTATACAATCGTCTCCACAAGAAACCTGAATTCTTTCACACCCATGTAGCTCGTTTATTCAATCCAACATGCATCATCATTCTTGACTATCCTTCTATTTCCATTCGTCATGTTTCTCCATCTGCTTTCAATATTGCTTTAGTATGTCTTCATCTTTGATTGAAAACAGTTAATTTCCAATGGATAACCCACTCAATCACTAACCTGAAATCATTTGGACCTCAAAATCACAAGCACAAAATTGACAGCACCAACTGGAATTTAGCTTGTCCCTGCCAAGCTCAGTATTACCTGTGTTAGAGTTATTTTAATTTTTGCTGTTTCTATTTCATTGATGATTTGCTTATTCCATGCAAACTTATGCAATTTTTCCCTCTAATCTCTTGGAAAGTTCAGCACTTCTCAATGAGATTATGCTAGAGTATAAGATTTATTTTATGATATTTTAGTTCATGCCTTTGGCATCTTGGTTTTTTTTCAAAGAATATTTGGCATCTTTGTAATTCTTCCCAAGGCCTCTCCATACAAAGAAACTGAGAGTTTCTCCATTAAAATAAGACATCTCATTTCACTCAACATAGTATTAGAACAGTAAACCTTGTCAATGGTCTGAAATTCAACTAACTTCCTTTTCATTGATTCTTTCTCTGCCAACAACCGTGCATCATCAAACCCACCACATCGCTCCACACCTATGCTATTAGCATACAAGCATATGCCAAGGTTAAAATATCGCTATCAATATCATATTAAAAAGGCATCCACCGATATTTGAGGATATCGGTCGATACCATTCGATATCAGTGATATATTGTTCAATATATGAGAAAAACGATACATATCCCGTATCGATATATCATTGGTTGGAGATATGCGATATATTGCAATAATTAAATCACTAGTGCATGCCTTTTCATACTCTTACCAACTAATGTTATATATATATATATATGAAAAGGGAGCATGCATGTGACTTGCACGTAAGTTACGTGTAGGTGCAGCAATACCTCCGACTAAAAGTAATGTCTTACATTAAAAGTTTGAGAACTGAGATCACTCTATATGAACATGTTATGCACTAAATTTGAAACCATCCGATACCCTTAGTGCATGTGTGTGTATGTAAAGACTCGTTCTGTGCTGAGTCCTTTAAGACGTCTAAACTATCGGTCAGATGTCTGGACCCCTTCTCAGACGTCTGAAAATTGAAAATTTGTATGTAACTTCGCGTCTGTGCGCTGGCTGCGTGCAGGCTGCCCTTTTTCCTCTCTTGTCTCTCTTCTTTCTTCCCCGCAAAACCCTAGTGCACCCTTATAAAACCCCTCTCCCCCTTACTCTCCTCCCCACTCCACCATAGCCACCTTCCTTCCTCTCCATTGCAGCGAGGGGCGAGCGCGAGAGAGGGTGCGAGAGCGAGCGACGAGAAGAGGCGGCGTAAGGAGGGGAGGAAGAGCTTGAGCTCGCGAGCTCGTGGGAGCTCGCCGGAGGACGCACAGCCAGAGTGGCACGTGCGGGAGGAGGAGCGCGTCGGGAGAGACGTCCCCGACACTTGCCACAGCCGGAGCTGCAGGCAAGGAGCAGGAGGTCTTTCTGATTCTGGGATTTTCCCAGAATCAAACGTCTGGTGTGCCGTCAAGACGACGGGGTGGACGTCTGGTGACGACACCGGATGCCTGAAAGCAGAGTTCCACAGAGGTATGTTCCTCTTGCGGTTACGGCCATGCAGGCCGCACCACAGCTTCGATATGCATGGCTAAAAGTGGATGATTCGCCTATCGCGTGCAGAGATAGCTTCGGGAAGGCGCAGGACACATCCTCCCATGCGTTTCGGACGTCTGGACAGCTTACCAGATGACCGGAAGTACTCTCAAACGACTGGAGGAGAGGTCGGACGTCTGGAGCTGGGTTTAGACGGTCAAGAAGGGGTTCTGGACGTCTGAGGTCGACATAGGAACCTGAGGTAAGACTCTGGTTACTTTTAAGATGTCTGGACCTTGTGCCAAACATCTGATTTGGGTCTACAGTCCTATTTTTGACCCGTTTAGGGTCTGTTTGAGATCCGCTTTACGCAAATGAGATATATGTGGATTCCTTGTGAGTTCCTTTACATGTTAGAAATCATTTTATACCGTTCTGATCAATCCGTTGTGGTATGTCCCTTGATATACGACTTCGATCTGTTGCATGTTCGGGGCCTGCAGAGGCATGTGAGCCTGCCGTTCGAGCCTCCAGTACTTCCAGGTTGTCTGGTAGAGTGATTTCCCTATTTTAATTAGGAATCATAAATGCATATGTGAAATTGGATAACTAAAAACCTAGGATGTGGGATGAATCCTAGGACGAGAAGTACTTGCACTGTTTGAATGCATGTTGAGATTGCAGTCTTGAATGAATGAATAAAAATGTGAACTGCCTGTTAATAAACAAGAGCTACCTCTGAAATACAAAATGCCTATGCTAGTTAGACAGATACCTGTAACATTTCTTGTTGTATATGCAAATTATGGAAATACGAGTTGCATGTGTAAAATCTGAGAATGGAATTGTGAATGACGAAACCTAGTATAGAATAACATGGGGAAAACGAGCATGAACCCTACGAGGAATTAGGAGTAAAGCTCCTGTGGACAAATGGAATGGATCTGGAAATGAGTGGGAAGTGTGCTGGCCCTTGAGTACGTGGTACCAAGGAGAGCGACTATCCCCTGTTTTGTATAAAGCGAAGCTAGCCGCCCTTGGGTTGGGACCCGAGGTTAGGATTGGCCACTCTATACCGACTTCTTTGGTCCTCGCGTACACTGTACCGAGGAGAGCTACTAGTGTAGAGAGAAAGCTAGCCACCCCACGGGACCCGGGGTTCAGCTAGCCACCCTACACCGACTTGTTAGGCCCACTGGGCAAATCGGGGTAGTCAGACGAGGGTGCGCGGACTGTGGAGGGGCGAGACCCCTGTTTGATTCTGAGGGGCTAGACCCCTGTTACTGAGAGGGCTAGGCCCTATACTGTTTCGTGCTGTACTTTGGGCGTACCCGCTAGCAGAAACGACTGACCAAGTGTCAGTGCGGGGTAGCTACCCATGCGCTTATCGCGCGTGCCGTAGTCACCACTACGTCTGTCCATGACCTCGGGGTGGTTGACTGGGTGTAAGATCACCACGGGGACTCTCCCGGCCATGAGAGCACCACGTGTGCCTTCTACTCTTCGAAAAAGACTGCAATCAAGATCGTTCCCACAAGGAACATGCGAGATCAAGAAGGATCTGAAAAGTAAACCAATGGGTAAAAAGTAATGACTTGTAAAATAAAATAATTAGAAAAGATAAATTACCTGTCAGCTTTTAATGCTTTAGTTAGTTTGGTTTCCACTCTACTCAGCGTTAGCTGACTCCATTTTTCCCGTACCCCTTTACAGGTCCAGGAGTTGAATAGCCCTAGCCGCCAGCTGCAGAGGGTGCTGGGCCCAGTCGAGCCCAGCAGTAGTTTCCTGTTGCTTTACTTCCTTTTTGTTAGTGAGTTCAGACTCTTGTTATCGTTTACGTTTCTGTACTTTGTTTCTATTTTACTGTTGTGGTGGTAATGTGTACTGTTAGCAGCTTTTACTTCCTTTACTGTTGTACTCTTTTACTGTCAGTTACTTAGCATAGTGAGCGTAGTTTACTTTCTTGCTTTTTGGTTATTTCTTGTTGTATGACTGGGTCTTGGGATTAGTCGAGCTGGTCTCATGTCCTGTAAAGATTCGGAAATCGGGTCATAACAATATATATATGAGGGCAGGGAGTGTAGCTTACCTGCACCAAACTTGCGTGCAACTTAGGCATATTTTTATATAAAATCAATGTTTCAAAATGAAAATTTGGACGTTGAAACCATTTAGTAAAATGATAATTGCACAAAATTTCATTAAAATCAAACAATCCTAGCACCTCCATCAAGTGAAATTTCGTAATACTTAAGCCGTTAGAATTGAATCTCCTTCATTGTAAGGGGTAGGAGAGTTGGATTGACTTAAAATTTGGTGCATAATATGTTTATATAGAATGATCTCAATCCCCAAGATCACTTTAAAACATTACTTATAGTGGAAGATATTAGGTAAGCTTCACCTAAGTTATGTACAAGTGAGCTCCATGCTCCCTTTTCTTTTATATGTATGTGTGTGTGCGTGAAAATAGATACAAGTTAGAGGAATTACAAACTTTGATCGGTGGCTATTTTGTGGGAATTCGAGTTCTCATTGCAACTACCTTTAATTTACCACCATAGCTCCTCTTCTTAATACACCGTAGTAACTAAAAATCAGTTTGGATTTATGCCTAACCGATTTACTGTTGAGGCAATACACCTCCTAAAGCATGTGATGGAGAGCTACGACATACAGACCTTATTAATTTGAAGAAAGCCTACGACTGTCCCAAGAGATAAGTTGTAGAGAATTTTGGAGAAGAGACAAGTACCAGTTCTCTATATCAACCTCATAAAGGATATGTACTATAGAGCTGCGACTTATGTAAAGACCAAAGATGGATTGGCAAACTACTTTGATATTACCATTGGTCTGCATCAAAGATCAGCTTTAATCCCTTACCTCTTTACCTTGGTCATGGATGAGTTGACGAAACATATCCAAGCTGAGGTATTATGGTGTAAGCTTTTCGCTAATGACATTGTGTGAGTTGATGAGACAAGATGGAGTGAATAGAAAACTTGAAATTTAGAATGAAGCCCTTGAAGCTAAAGGCTTAAGCCTAAGCAAGACAA
This sequence comes from Thalassia testudinum, assembly GCA_037157565.1. NCBI lineage: Eukaryota > Viridiplantae > Streptophyta > Magnoliopsida > Alismatales > Hydrocharitaceae > Thalassia > Thalassia testudinum. Next base: position 109,912,237 of record JAZHRO010000022.1, on the reverse strand, counting down.
AGACTGAGTATATGGAATGTAAGTTTAGTAGTAGAGCGAATGATAAAGGGATGGATGTAAAAATTAGATAAGAGTACACTTCAATGAAAGATGTTTTTAAATACTTGAGATCCATTTTTCAACAAGATGGTAAAATTGATGATGTTACATATAAAATTCATACAGGGTGGTTGAAATGGAGAGAAGCATCTAATGTTCTATGTGATGAGAGTTCCTTTGAAAGTTAAAGGAAAGAAATATCAAGCAGTTATAAGACCTGCCATGTTGTATTCTGAATGTTAAACCATTAGCTATAGGGGAAGAAATTAAAATGTTAAGATGGATGTATGGTCATACAAGAAATGATTGCATTTCAAATGAGATTATCCGAGAAAAAGTTGATGTAACACCGATATAGGATAAAATAAGAGACATGTCTAAGGTGGTTTACACATTTGCAGAAAAAGCTACTAAATGCCTCAGTCAGGAGATGTAAGGAGTTACAATTTGAACCCACTAAAAGGGGACAAGAAAGACCAAAGAAATGTTGGAAGGAAACTATTAAGTATAACATCAATTACTTCAATTTAAGTCTAAAAATGACTCAAAATATATCTTAGTGGAGATAAAAATCCATATATCCAACCCCACTTAGTGTAGGAGAAGGCTTGGTATTGGTGGTTGTTGTTGTTGTAGCTCCTCTTCTTGTCAGGAGAACATTGCAGTGTATGGAGGAGAGAGTTGTAGATATTCAAGCACATTGTGCCTCTATTGCCTCCCACCCCCGACTATGCCCAGGATGCCAAACTTGGAGAAAGTGACAATGGTTGAATCGGTTGGGCTACGGACTGAAGAAAGATGTATCGTTGAGCTACAGCAGGAAGGATTGTTTTTAGGAGAAAATGAAGACTGTTTTGTAAAACATAAGGGGGTTTTGAAACATGATGAGGGGGTTGTTGAAGTAGTACTTAGTGAAGCATTTTGTTGATATAGCTCTCTCAAAAAAAACATTGTACGATAACAAAACTTTTTCCCACACTAATTCTTAAAAAAATAGGAGAGGGTTGCAAATATTCAAGCACATTGTGCCTCTATTGCCTCCCCCCCCCCCCCCCCCCCCCCCCCCCGCGACTATGCCCAGGATGTCGAACTTGGAGAAAGTGACAATGACTGAATCAATTGGGCTATGGACTGAAGAAAGATGTATTGCTGAGCTGCAGCGAGAAGGGTTGTTTTTAGGAGAAAATGAAGCTTGTTGTGTAAAACATAAGGGGCTTTTGAAACATGATGAGGGGGTTGCATTTTGTTGATATAGCTCTCTCAAGAAAACATCGTACAACAACAAAGCTTTTTCCCACACTAATTCTTAGAAAAATGACATACTTATCTCTACCTAATTCCAAATTATATGTGTGTATAGGTATGCTCTAGCTTGGGAGGGATTGTTAGAGTTTTTTATTTCTTGTTTCTTTTTTCTATTTAGGTCACACTTACTCGATGATCATTGCTCTATGATTTTCGCGTATTTATTTTTGAAAATGAAGAAAGGGGGTTAACAAGGGTTGTTTAGTCCTACTTAATGTCCCCTCATCAACAAGGGGGAGCGTGGATGTTAGACCAAAATGCCAACTTCAGGCCCCATTTGGTTGCATGCTAGTAGTTGTCCTTGGGTAAGTGTTAAGATGGGGTAAGTTGGAGAGATGGTGGTGTAAATGGTGGAGTAAGTGGTAGATGTGATAGATAGATTGATGTATTGTAAGTTGTGTTGATGTGATTTAAATGTAGAGAGGGTTGTTTATTTGTCATATATTTAATGTTGGGTTATTTTTTATTGTTGTTTTGTTGGAACCTAGAGTAAGTTGGGTAAGAGAATTGAGTTGATAGTTCTCGTAAACTGTGTGCCTCATGTTACTGTGCATGCATTATTCATGCACTGTTCACCCCACTCCATGCCACGTAGGAAACTCCCTCTTCTTGCTCCACAACCACACAGGGCGTTAAGATGCAATGCATAGGTTCATCTGACATGGAAGACCGACACTGCTAAGATAAGTGGCATGTTAAAACAAGCTCCGTGTCCTCAGTCCCACTGCCACAAAGAACACAAGAGTTATCAAACACAGATGCCCAGCAATGCCTATAGCTACAAGTGACCAGCCTCTTCCTCCTCAGCAACAACATAAAGATTTTAACCTTAACTGGCATATAACCTCTCCAGATTTTTCAACAATTAAAGGCTAGCACCTGATCAACCTAGGGGATGTCCTCTATAAACAGCAGATAAGCCTTCCTAATGAAAAAGGCTCCATGCCTCCAAATCCAACCATCCCTCACTTCACCTAGCCCGATTCCATCGAGCATCTGCAGTCTGCAGAGGTAAAATGACCTCCTCCAATCTGACCTTAGAGAGGGATTCGAGCAGTAAGGCCATCCAACAGTCATCCATGAAGTAATCCGCCACCGAGGCAAATGGGTGAGTGGTGACACCTGCCAATCTGGAGCATTCCTCTACAAGGATACTAGCAAGCACCAAGCATGTGACCAGAATCTGAAGCGAGAACTATCAGCCAGCACTCCTCTACAATGGGGCTGGACCCTCAGATTCTTCCCAAGCCCTTGCCAAAAGTTTGAAGCACCCTTGAAATTGATCCTCAGCTCTTCCCAGTATACCGTGTCCCTATAGGACTTGGAAGGACCATCTTCCAGGAAGGCATATGCAAACCCAAGAGATGAGGACCCAATTAATTTCCCATATTGCCTCTATTTAAGAAAGACTAGGATTTCTAAACAAGATCAAAGGAAATGCATTTTCCTTGACAACCTCAAAAAAGTAGATGCGGGCATAAAGACAGTTCTTGCTTCAAGAAGATCTCCACTTTAGGACCATCGATTCGATATAACATGGACAATGTGTGGCTTGTCAATTTTATTAAAGCTGATACAAAAGAAGATTTTCCCAATGCAAGAAAAATGGAAACTAATCTAGAAGAAAATCAACAACAACACTAAAGCATTTTCCCACACTAAACTTGAAGAAGATGTTCAGACAAAGACACAATGCCACAAAAAATCTATCAGTTGATGATAGGAATGTGAGTAAACAGTGTGAAAGAAAAAGGAAGCATGTTCAAAAGTAATTGAATGTTCTCCAGGTACCTACACATTTCCAACTTGCAACTTCATAAGTGAACTCTTTTAGCATATCTATGCAATGTCTAATGTCAACTCCTGTCTATGGTTATGTTTGGTTGCAAAATAAGTCATGGCCTTACCAATTTGGTGGGTGGAACATGTAGAATAAAGGTGTTTTGACTGGTGGAACAAGGGGTTGGATGTGATAAATGGATGGATGTATTGTAAGTGGGTATTAATTTGACTAGATATTTGGTGATCAAAGCTATTAAGGTGATAGGGGAATGTAAGGAAACAAGCTCATTAATTGCCTGGGTTGAGGTGACAAAAAGGTGATCACTCGATTGAACTGAGGCAACAAGTCTTTCCATTTTTTAAACTATTAAATATGCCTAACCAACTCATATCCTAGCATCAATTTTCATAAGAAATATACAATAACATTATTTAAGTGAAAGAAAAAATAATGATTCTATCATATTTAAGTCACAATAATATATATATAATATATATGTAATATCATACAATGTGTACACACATATTATATGTATAGTACATATATCATTACAAGCCAAAGCAAACAACCAAGACACATATGCATCTATCAAAACAAGAGAACATATATCATATATACTATACTACTTAATATCAAAACTTATACATATATTGTTGTAACATATATGTACATATACATACATACATATATCTACATGTATGTACATAGATCATATATCATTACTTATAGTAACATATGTGTATAACTTGTATATCGTAACTGTTGGAACAAATGAATTGCATTACCATCAAAAGAAAACCCTAACCCTCTTTTATAAAAAAGAAGACTAGGCTAATTACATAAGTACCCTTGAGGATAAATAAAAATACCAAATACCCCTACAACTCAACAATAATAAACAAACAATAGACGAAGTTGGTAACATATATCAAAGAAGACAACTTAAGAGCATATCAAAGCTATCAATAACATATATTTATACATATAGCAGCATAAATATAACATTAACATATATATGTATATAGCATATATAACTTAAAACTAAAGAAGCATCGTACAATCTCATTTAAAATGAACTAAGAGTACGGCGACAAGGCACAAAGCAACCTAGGCAATGAAGAATGCAACCACACTACCGCCTGGATGTATCCCCTTGCTTAGAACAACTCTAAGGCAACCTATGGCTTTTCTGCCTGTCTAAATAGCCCGATAGATTGAGGTGATCTCCTTGACAACATTTGATGTGATAGGTATATCCACTGTAAGTAGGTACTATTAATGAGACGTTTGGTTGGGTGTTTAGATTAGTGGATTGGATGTGATAGGTGAATGCACCTAATCAAAAGTCGTGACACCAAGTTGTCTCGCTTTTATATCCCTTTAGCACTATAGAGTTCATTTCAATTGAGAAGAATATCCTAAGAAGAATGGAAGCACATTCTGAGGATGTGAGCTTCCATTACTTATTTCATGGAAAACACAACTTAAAATACACAAGCACAGAATATCCACCATACAATATTAGCATGGATAATATCCTTCAATTTTAGAAAAAAGATATATTTATGGATGAAAGGGCGCAAGGTGTTCAACAAGCTAATAGCTATTCATGAGGTAGTCAAGAGCACTAAGCATCCCTAAATAGGGTCACTGATTAAAGGTAGTGGCTAGAAGCCAACAAGTAACCCTCGATAGTGCTCAACAAGGCCAACGAAAAGAAGGGCAATTAAAGCTAGCAAGATGCCCTTAGGAATGCTTAACAAGCCAATGAAGAAGAGACACAAGGGTTGGAGGCCACCGAAAACCCCCTTATGGTGCTCAACAAGCTACTAGATAGGAGTTGTGTCAATTAACTGGCTAGAGGCCACCCAAAAGAAGCCCTTGGTAGCTCAATAGGACACTAAAGGGGGAGGTTGATGATTGATGGTCACCAACAAATACCACCATCTAAGGGTGATGCATCAGAGAGGTCGTTGTTACTTAAGAAGGGTCATTGAAGTCCACATAGGGTTGCTAGCAAGTAGCAAGTAACAACAACAATTGGCCATTGGGTAACTTGTGGCACAAAGAAAAGCCCCTTATGACTAGCTAAGCAAGGTAAAGGAAGGATCTCAAGCCCCACATGCAAAACTTTGTGATCAAGGCAAAGAAGACAAAGACATGCACTTCTGGTACGATTTAGATCAATGAGCTAAGGTTGTTCTAATACCATGATGGAAGCAAATAATATGTTCTATGAAGAAATCCCGAGTGTCTGTATATAGATGAGTGCTAGGGAAAATAAGAGAGATGCTCAATAAGAAAATACAAAAAAAAGGAACAATCTAAACTAACAAGACATTTAACTCCCACTGTTTGAAGACCGTGGAGATTTAAGGAACTAAAAACTTTTATTATTTAATCTCTAGAAAGCACATATGGATTCTAGAATTGGTCCCTTTATAATCCTAATTGTAATCCTAATACAATCAAATCTAATCTAATCAATCTCCAACTACTAAAACATATCTCTATGATTTTGGAAAAAAACAAAATAAAAAGAAAATAAGAAAAAGACGATTCTACTTCCTAAAACATTATTTCCTAAATTTCTCTAAAACTATCACAAGTTGGAGCATGCAACACCCAACTTGTTACAGGAAATAAAAGTTAGCTCCCTCCCAATGTAGACATTTGGAGGAGCATGCAGCAAACCAAAGCAGGAGCAACCATAGTAGTAGTAGTAGTAACCGCAATAAACAAAGCACAGTAGCAATAAGGCAGTAGGAGACAATCCCAAGTAGCATTTGGTAGTAGGCATAGATGGAAGAAAATCCCAATTAGTAGTAGCAATAGTTGAAAGACAATCTCAAGCAATAGTAGAAATAATAAATATAGCAAATGGTAAAAATTTATAGTAGAACTCGCGGTCATAAACAACAATATTATGACTACAACAAAGATAACAATAGTAGGAAACGGTAGTAGGCAGTACCAATAGTAGCAGCAGTAGATGGGAAATGTTCCTAGGCAACAATAGCCAATAGGTAGGTAGTCAGGAGTGGGAGATGAGGATCCTTACTCAGATCCCCCACAAATCATCAGCGTCTTTTGCATCGATAACACGAGTCGAGGCTTCAGATAACATACAAGGATTAGCCACACGATTTATGGCAAAAGGAACAGTTCCCATTAAAAAAAAATTCTGATCAAGGGCAACAACAGCAACAAGGGCCGCTAAAGGGCAACGATGTCAATTAGGGGTTATCGGAGTAGGGTGACCTCAGTGTCCAACTGCTAATGCCTTCCAGTTGGCCGAAGATCGACAATAGAGGGTTTCTAGGACTAGGTCCCAAGATGGACCTACTTTGATACCATGTGGAGATTTAAGGAATTAGAAACTTTTATCATGTAATCTCTAGAAATAACATACAAAATTGGTCCCTTTATATAGAAAGGACCAATCCTAATTGTAATCCTAATACAATCAAATCTAATCTAATTAATCTCTAACTAACTAAAACATATCTCTATGATTTCAGAAAGAAACAAAATAGAAAGAATCAAAATAAGAAAAAGATAATTCTACTTGCAAAAATATTATTTCCTAATTTTCTCTTACAAAATCTATATTTTAGTTTTTCCCTATAATCTGTCTAACTTCCTAATGGGCAAAGCCAATCGCATAAAGCAAATTTAATTAAGATTCTTTCCTTGGTGTCCACTCTCCAAAGTGTTATTTGCTTACCATAGAAAATATAGAAAGAAGACCACTGAAAGAATAATAATGATATCTGACGGATTAGCAAGACAGTCACTCACCTTGTCAGTGGGATAAATAAATGTTGAGGGCCTCAAATTGTGATAATCTTTTAAGCAACTAAGCGGTTTGAATCCTAAAAGACGAAGATGGCGACTAGAAATTCTCTTTAACTGTGACAGTTCATCCACTGAGAATATAACATTCTTACTGCAGTAAAGTCACAAAATGATAAGCATTCTCAGAAGAAAATTACAAGGAGCATAATTTCCATGTACAAAACTTAGTTCCACAATTTCAAAGAGTTTATACAAAACAACCAATAGGCATCAGATGTAATTCAAGGCCAAATTTGACTGAAAGTCAACTACTTGTAATGATCAAGTGAACAATTTGTGTACAAAAACTGCTTAAGCTGCATTTGTTCCAAGAAAATTCTCAAAAACCACACAGACTTAAACTGTTTCATTAGTTGCTACAATGTAACAATTTCCCAGTTGACCAGAAAGGCAGTTGCCAGTAATGTTGAGTTATGCATGCAAGTTCTGGTTAGGAATGCCAGCATTCGACACATACAGCAGCACAATGTAGCTTTTTTTTGTTTTGAAAAGAAGATTTTGTGGCTATTCATTCTGAGGACCTGTATATAGGAAAAAAATTGATGGGAGCCAATTCGAAGGTCTCGTGACTGGTAGTGGGGTTCATAAAGAAATTGGCAAGTCAATTTCAAAGTAGAGAGAATGACTCTTTTTTTAAGTTTATAATATGAGTTACAGTGTAATCCAACAGGTCCTTCATAGAGTAGATTTTGCAATTGCATCAGGGCCATCACAGTGGCTGTCAAGTTGCCATTAACCATATATAAACATGTAAGACAATTGTTGCTAATAAAAAGTACCCTTTGTATGAATAGAATCTTTTTGCTGGTTCTTTTATTAGTGCACCGGTGTCGCTGCAAAAGAAGTACCGTTCTGCCTGAAGAAAGAAACAGTTGACAATGTAAGAGAGAAGCAAGCAAATGAACTCCAGGTAGAGAAAAATCGCAGCCTCTTGTAAGGGAAATTAGATTGTACAGTATTGACATAGCCTTCACTTGATATAATTTGGACCAGAAAGATTCGGTAGGTGTGATGTTTGTTAGAAGCTAAAAGATCATATTAACCCACAATAATACATTTATCTCAATCCTGCAACTCAATTCTATACTAGAAAAGAGTTCTGCGAAGTTGTCAAATAGAAGGCATCCACACTTTTTTAATATTAAAATGAAAAGAGGGGACAGATGATTGGAGTGATGCAGGCTTGTTCTCGACCCTCTTACCACATATTTTTCAGCTTGTCAGTGACAAACTCTATGGTCTCAAGTGTTTGGGATGAATATTCAAGATCTTGGAATATCATTCTTCCCCCCGTCTTTCAGAAGCTTCATGTGCCGAATTTCAGCACCTACTGGAATTTATCTCTGAGCTCAGTCCTACGAGAAATGAGGCTGACAAATTCGATTGGAGGGACGGTAAGTTTTCTGTCAGTAGAGCTGATAAGAAAATCACGTTCACAGCCACTGGGGGTCAAACGATATGAACTCAGATTGCGCCAAATTTTGGTCTCTCAAGTTGCCAATGAAGATCAGATTATTTCTTTGGCTTCTTCGAAGGGGAAAGGTGGTAACAAATAGTTTCAGAAGTAAATGGGTGGCAGATGGAGATGTAAGTTGCCCCATGTGTCGGGATGCAGATGAAGATATGCCACATCTGTTTTTCTCCTGCTGGTTCGCTAGAGAGGTTTGGCAGCATTTCAATATCCGGACAGTGGATCACTCACCAGTGGAAAATTTCTGGGAGGCTTTCAGATTGTACATGGGAGCTGACAGTACTAGATGGATCAAAGCTTTTGCTATCCTTTGGGGTCTTTGGTTGCAACGGAACAGCGTTTTACTCCGAGATGAGAGGTGCTGGGTGGAAAATATAATGAGGGAGAGTTCCCTTTTGTCTGAGTTTTGGATCTCCATTCTGTAAGTCTGTCCCTTTTGCGTTAATACAACCTTCTAGATGATTACCGACCTCCGGTAATCATCCTTTTCTTTTCAAAAAAAAATGAAAAGGGGGTAAAAAGGAACAAGGTGGCTCTAGCTAGTTTAGTACATGAAGAAAAATCAAGACCACCTACCATTTGGTTTTGTATGTTTGATCAATCATGTTTTAGTTGATCAGAAGAAACATGTAGGGCAAATTTTAGATATTTTTTCGTACCAAGTCAGTGAAACATCAACCAGAGATCATCCAGGACCAGGGCAACTTCCTATTACATGTAGTTAAACCTACAGTTAATCTCTCAAATCCACATTATTCCACTGCTCGTCTACTATAACTTTTGTAGGTTATATATGTACAGCTTAAGTTTTTTTGAAAAAGTAAAAGAGAAGCACTCAAGATCAGTGATCCTCCAGGTTCACTAAGCCCTTCTTAAAAGCATACAAGCTTTCGAAGGCCATCCCCTCCTTTCCAAAACAGCCCAAAGGCTCTTCAAGGCTAAAGCCTGATTAGTAACATTTTCCATATAAGCTCTTTCTCCTTTAAAAAAAAGCCCATTTCTATGAAACCACATTGACCATACAATAGCCAGAATGTGTGCCTGCTCCAGTTTAGTTCTGAAATTTCCTCCACCAAAAGAGTACAGCTTAAGAAGCCATAAGAGCCCCACAGAAGCCCATGCCACAAGGTATTACCATTTTGCATGAGTTTCGCCACCCACTTTAAGTAGGCATCATTAAAATCACAGAGCTTCAACACACCAAGTCCCCCCTCCTTTTTCGATCTGCACACTTCATCCCAGGCAACAAGGTGCAAAAACTTATTGACTCGATCGGGATCCTTCCAGAAGAACCTATTTCTCACTTTATCCATAACCTGAAGGACCTTTTATGGCAGCTTAAAAACAAACAAAAAGAAGACTAGTATGGCAGATAGAATGGGCCTCAATAGGACCAACCTCCTACCCCAAGATAACAATCGGCCACTCCACCTAGTCAATCTCCTCTCAAGTCTGTCAATCAAGGGGACCTAATCGCCAAAGGAAAGCTGCTTGTCCTTCAATGGCAATCCAAGATATATGAAGGGGAAAGAGCACAAAGCAGTACCAAGCAGTTGGGAGCAAGCTGCAGCATCACCATCATCAAGATGGAAAGGAATAAAATCCGGCTTCTCATGATTCACCTGCAAACCAGAGATCTCTCCAAATATTGAGATAAGAACAACAAGGTTCTCAGCTTCACAACTTCCTCCATAAAAAATAGCGTCATCAGCATATGCAGAATCGGAGTTAGGAAAGAATTGTCTCTGCGCAACGTAAAGCCCTACAGGAGGCCCACGGCACAGGCCCTGAAAGGCATAGCCACCAACATATCAGCTGCAATAATGAAGAGGAGAAGGGCCAAAGGACACCCTTGCCTAATACCCCTCCAAGGTTTTGTCCATCAGCCATCTAGTCTACCATTAATTAGTACCCAAAAAGACATCATGGTGATGCACCTCTTCATCCATGCTATCCACAAGTCAGGGAAATGCCTCCACCTTAACACTTGCCACAGATAAGACTAGTTGACTGAGTCGTATGCCTTGGAGATATTCACCTTCCAAAGGAAACACTTCTTGTCTAACCTCCTCCACACAACCACTTATCTCCTCTGCCAATATAAAATAGTCCTAGAGTGACCTTCCTTAAACGAAGGTGTGAAGATTCGTGGAAGCATGACGGCCTTGGCACATGGTGGATCCCATACGTGGAGCGTGAAGAGCGATCGAGAGAGAGGGCACATTTGGAGAGGTGAGGAGTTGTAGAAAGATGGGAAATATTATTGCTCCACTCAACGGAATAACCAAGACTTCCTCTCTATAAATAGAGAGGCTTTCCTACTGCAATCAACTAAAAAAGGAAAAATTAATTAGCCCAAAATAGGAACAGCTAAATCAAATCTCAAATAGCTTGACCAATTTAAACTTGCAACAAATAACTCTTGACATAGGCAACAAGCCAACACCAAAATTAAGGCCACTGGCCTTTTATTCTCATGAACTATGAGGCCACATGGCAATTGTGCTACGTCTCAGTCCACGTGGCAGCTTCATTCTTCACACCCCCTCAAATCGAGGCTGAAGAGGGTGAAGACTTGGACCAAATAATTCTCCTCCCATTTCTTCTTCTTAACTGCATCCTTTGTCTCAAACACCTTCTTAAGTAGCATGGATTTCCAAATCTGCCATCGCTTCATTCTAAAAGGTTGAAAGCGGTCTTTGTATCTCTTTTCTACACCCAAGAACCAAACACTTGATCTTGGCGTTCCCCAACGTGCTAAAGGATTCCACGTGCCCCCTCAATTCGTGTTAGTGTCGTTGCTCCTACACTCCACGACCCAACGTAAGGCACTCAATTTCTCCAGGCATGTATAAGATCACCAAAAGAAGGTGAAGTCGATGGAGATCTCCAATCCACGCATTGAGTCTTAGTTGGCGAGGAAAGCCTGCTCTGATACCATGTGAAGATTCGTGGAAGCATGACGGCCTTGTCATGTGGTAGATCCCATGTGTGGAGTGTGGAGAGAGATAGAGAGAAAGGGCACGTTTAGAGAGGAGAGGAGTTGTAAAAAGATGGGAAATATTATTACTCAACTCGAGGGAATAACCAAGACTTCCTCACTATAAATAGAGAGGCTTTCCTACTACAATCAACTAAAAAATGAAAAACTAATTAGCCTAAAATAGGAACAATTCAATCAAATCTCAAACAACTTGACTAGTTTAAACTTGCAACAAATAACTCTTGACTTGGGCAACAAGCCAACACCAAAACTAAGGCCACTGGCCTTTTATTCTCATGAACTATGGGGCCATATGGACTGTCCACATGACAATTGTGTCACATGGCAATCCACATGGTTTCTTCATTCACAAGGCAAACTACACCGGCCCAAGCAGCTATGGAAGAACCAGTCGAAGCCTATTGGCAAGGACCTTGGCCATAATCAAGTATATTGTATTGGACAATGCTATGGGGCTGAAGTCGTAAATAGTTTATGCACCATGCTTCTTCGAAAGAAGGAACTTGTTCAACTTTTCAAATCCCTAATTACCTTCTAGGAACTCCAATATCATTGGCATAAAGTCAGACCCAAGAAGGTCACAAATCTCCTTCTAAAGGAGCACTTAAAACCAAGGTTTTAAAAAATGCAAGGCGATACTGAGGCGGTTTGCCTTCATCGAGGCGAGGTGTATGCCTCGAGGCGGTCGAGGAGTAAGCCTCAAGATTTACATAAAAAATATAGAAAATGAAATGATATATACTTATTAAGTGTTAATAAGGAAATAATAACATAAATGACACAGTTTCATAACATTTTTTCTCTATCACAATATTGAAAGAACGAAACTAAATGAAAGATGACGTTTAAATGAAAAGATAAACATCCATATAATATAGAACATTAGAAACCATAACAAAAGCACATTAAATCAACTTCCCAAACCATTTGGAGACTTAAGACTTAAAACATACTTTAAAATGAAGGTACATGAAACATCCACATAAAAAACTCAAAAGAACTACAACACATTGTAGACTCTAGTCTCCTCCTCCTTGAACACCGTCAAGCTCATTAATGTTGTCGTTAGGGCTGGTCGCATCATCCCAAGAGTCATCCATAAATTTCATCCTAGCCTCATTATCAACATCTTCCTCAGTATCTCTATCACTCTCTTGAAACTCTTCCTCCTCAATGTCAATAACAGCTTTGCCAAAAAGATAAGTCATTTTAAACAATTTCTTAAAAGTTAGAACCTTAGTTTGTAACTTTAAACATTATAGTTCAGCAAAATATAAAATTACATATTACCTTTACCCTTGTCCTTTCTCTTTTGCCTCTTTCTTTTACTTCCTCCTACTTGTATTCCTTCCTCTGCTCCTACTAACTGCTCAAGATCAATAGGATCCTCTTTTAGAGCTACAATTGCATCAAGCTCCTCATAAGCATCAATCTTTGTTTTACAAAGTTGTAGCTCAGCAATCCACTCATCATCTGAGTCCACTTCCTCTAAGCATAGAGGATTATCTATTGTCTTTTTCTTCACATTCTTGTGTTTCAATTTCAAATTGAACATACAATAAACCAAGTCATTGAGTTTATCTTGTCTCAACCTGTTCCTTCTTTTAGTATGGACCTACTCAATGAAAAGTTCACCATTAAATTATATAGCCTAATTATTATATATTACTCTAAATTTAAAACGCAAATTTAGACTTTTTACCTAATTAAAAGCACTCCAATTTCGCTCACATGCAGATGCACTACAAGTCAAATTTAAAATGTGCATGGCAAGCTTCTTCAACTCAGGTGTTTCATCACCAAATGCTCTCCACCAATCCGCTGTAATGGAAATTTTGTTTATAGTATATAGGAAAAAATTAACAAAATTTATTAATTTAAATGATAGAATCATTGAAAGGACTTTACCAGGACTCCTCTTAAAATGAGTCTTAATGGCATTGGACAATCCAAATAATCCTCTTCCATTAACAAATGAATCTGTTTGGAGATCCACATTCAACCTCTCATCCTTGTCAGGAATCAACCTCTGAAAGCATGAGTACAAGCCCATCTTTACTTCTGAATCAACTTTAAAAGTTGGTTCATACTGGCATTGGGGATTCAGAAAATAGGCAGCAACATGCAAGTGTGTGTGCAATTGCTCGTCCCATCTTGTGTCAATGATGTCCCAGATTGTCTTGTACTTCTTTTCATCATTACCCAAATTTTTAGCAATAGCTTCCTTGGCCTTATCCATAGCCTCATAAATAAATCCCATAGGTGGATACTGTTCAGCGTCCACCATTCTTAAAACCAACACCAACGGTTTGATTGTCCTTATCACATAGGCTACACCAGGCCAAAATATTCTACTTTTGAGGACTATTTTATACAGCTTGCCCTTGAACCTTCAGTGCATAACTACTGCACTTCCACCTTTTTGAGGTGAAAAAAGACTCAAGAGCATCTTTTACTGTTAGCAATCTCTGCAAGGTAAGGAAAGCAGTAGCAAACCGAGTGACGGCAGGTCTCACCAAGTCTCCTACACGCTTTCTTATCATGGCCACCACCCAAGCATGTGCATATATGTAATTGATTATTTGTTTGGCCTTCTTGAAAACAGAGTCATGAAGAGGTAGCTTTATGATATCCTCCAACATAAGGTCAATGCAATGAGCTACACACGGAGTCCAATACAAATGTTCCCTTTTCTCCATCAATTTCTCTCCAGCTTTTTTTATAAGCTGACGCATTATCTGTTATCACTTGGATAACATTGCTTTCGCCCACTTCTTCAACAACATCATCCATCAATTTGAAGAGATAGTCAGCATTCTTGATCTCATCAAAGGCATCAACCGATTTCAGAAACCACGTACCTTTTGGGTTGTTAACCAAAAGATTGATCAAAGTACGTCCTTTTGTATCTATCCAACCATCAGACATTATGATACATCCAATCTCTTCCTAAGACGCTTTCGCTTGGTCCATCATAGTAGCTATTGTCTTGACTTCTTTCAAAATCCAAGTTCGTAACTCATGCATTGTAGGACCTCTGAATCCCCTTCCATAGTTACATCTTGAAGCATTTGATAGTAAGATGGACTGGTGGCCAAATTGAATGACAATCCATTCTCAATGAAGAATCTACCAATACTAAGACACGTTCTAATTCTTTGTTCTTTCTATCAAGAAGAATTCAAAGTAATCTGCTTTGGTGGACATTGAGGAGCATTATCAGGTCCATCACTTCCAGGCCATACTTTCTGTTCAACTCCTGCAACAAATAAATCCATAGGATCTTTCACCACCTGTGCACCACTTGATCCTGTAGATGCATTTTCATCATGCCCAGATGGACCTTCTACTGTATATGCACCTACGCGACGAATTTCTTCCATTTCTTCAAGTGCTCTTCTTCTACCAACTTCCTTCTTTGCTAAGGACTTAATTTTAGTTTCAACTTCAGGTGGCACATTTGCACATGCTCCCACATTTTTGTGTGTCTTCGCTAAGTGCTCCTTCAGTCTTGCAATGCCACCTATGATAGTTTTCCCACAAAAGTTACATTTCACATACTTATATCATTTCTCCCTTTAAGATCCTTGAAAGTCAATTTCCGTGCAATACTTCCATCCAGGATCAGACCTGCCAGTGGATCCTTCTTTTCCTCCTCTTCTTGCCTTTGGCGTCATGTCTAAAAGCATAAAAGAGATTGATAATCAAATAAACCTAAATGACCTAAACTTGAAAAATAAATAAAACTATCAAATAAATAACAAAGATTCCACTTTGACAATTAGTATACATCGTGAATCAAGTCATTCACTTTGACCTCAACATATAGTCATACACTCATACTAAAGTTAAGCTCAACATATAGTCATTCATACTAAAGTTAACCTAAACTTATAGTCAACATACTAAGCTCAACCTCAACATACTAACCTCAACCTCAAATGCATCCTGCTGGAGAGTGGAGCACTGCCGCTGGAGCTGGAGCTACGCTGCGCTGGGGCCTGCGTGGAGCACTGCGCTACCGCTGCTTGCGCTGGAGCCTATGCTGGGGCCTGAGCCACCGCTGCTTGCGCTAGGGCCTGCACTAGAGCTGCGCTGCGCTGAAGCTTGCGTTGGGGCCTGCGTGGAGCGCTGAAGCCTACGCTACGATGGAGCTGCTCACGCTGCTGGCGCTGGAGCGCTGCTCGCCGATGGAGGCTGCGATGCGGTGGAGGAGCAAGAGCTGTTGCTGACTCGCCGATGATGGCTCTTGCTCAGAACTCTTTGAGGTTTGGATTTTAGGCTTAGGGCTAGATGAGCTACACTAAGGCTTAGGTCAAAAAAATGGTCATGTGACTAGCACATGACAATTTTACAAACCAAAACAACCGAGGCGGCGCCTCGACCATGCCTCAGCAAAGCAAGGCGCACGCCTCGCAGACTGCAGCTGAGGCTTAACTCTCGAGGCGAAATTGGCGCGCCTCGCCTCGAGGCGCATTTTTTTAAACAATGCTTAAAACCCATCTGGACCAAGAAACCCCTCAACCTTCAAGCCACAAATGGCCAACCAAACCCAATCTTCAATAACTTCCCCCCCCTCAACATTCCTCTAGCTTCATCATCCAAAGATGGAAGATCTAAGAAGGATAATGCCCACCTCCCAGGATCCCTCCTCCTAGTGAAGTCGCAGAAGTGTTGCCTAATCATTTCAGCAATCTGTCCCCTTGCACTAAACGTCTGGTCACCAACCTTGAGAGAGGTGATCAAGTTACTCCTTCCACTTTCTCCAACTTTTAGCAGATAAGTATCGTGTATAGCAATTCATGTAGGCAAAATTGAAAACAAGAATATAATGGCAGTTAAACGATAGCTTGTTCTCAATCCTAAGTTCAGTTAGTTTGAAACGATTGGTCAGTTAAACTAAGAACAAAGAAAGAACTTCAACACGGCAAGTACAGTAAAGCAATTTAATGTTAAATTAGGTGACATGGAAATTCACAAAATAACAGTAAAACAACTATGATCTAAACAGAGGTGATTGCCATATCTACTTCTGCAACACCTTTTTTTGAAAAAAGGATTTCCGCAACACCTCCTACATCAGAAATTAACAATGATCGATCCAATATTATGTGTGTGAACATTTCTTCTCAGTTGAGATTAGCTCTTTCTTCAGTAATTTTACATTGCCTTTCCCAAGCACAAAATTCCCTTCTAATTTACATCAATCTCAACTTTGTCTTAGCTCATTGAGCTGTTGCTGAATGCCTGTGTCTTCTTTTCCCAACACAACTACAAGAAATAATGGAAGGCTAGGATTTCAATCTAACGAGTATGTTGAAACAAAACTAAGGTCATGGCCCTGTGTTACAGGAGCATCCCAGCTTTCCCAAGCTTGCTGTCCTCACCTCACCATGCCTCAATCTTGCATAACCTTACATAGTCAAATTCATGTATTCAAACCTCATAGCCACAAGCTTGTTTCTAAGGGCAGTGGACTTCCAGATGCCATCTTTGTTGTACTTTGGTTTATTGGCAATAGCTCATTTCACAGTCACCCATCTTTAGACAAGTAAATAGGATGGGTGAAGGGCTAACCATGTAAAACAAGAACACAAATGGGATCTTGGGGATGAAAAAGATGAAAGGTGGAACCATGTGAAAGAAGGCTGATGGTACAAAATGCAACACCCCGAATCCACCCTATTGGCACGCAAAGTATTTCCAGCATATTCATTTAATTACGATCATTTAGTTACAACCACGCAGATTTTGTTCTGTTAAAGATCTAGGCAACTTTCCAACACTTACACCATCTGGCAACATTCTACTAAAAAATCTGGTAAAATTTTTTAGTTATTACTTATTATATTGATGCTAAATATAAACAGGGGAAAAGACCAAAGAAAGCTGGAGTGCCAAGTAAATGTGCGAGACCATGTTCAATCGTTCAAGCTGATGAGGATTCCTAAAAGCCCGTCTCAGATGTGTCCACAAGTCAGAAAAACACCCAACCCAAACATGCACACTCCTCCATGCACAATATGAATCTTCATGTCAATGAAAAAAAATTATTTGTAATGTTCACTTTTTGGTAGTGATTGTGACCAACAGCCATCAGCAGTCACCTCGTTTGTAAGACAAGAGCTTCAAGGTCAATTTCTAGTGGCACCACTCCTCAAACAAGCACCACCCAATGACCCAAAAGCTTTGGCCGTTCTTTCTGAGTGAGGGTGCCGTGGGCATCTCATCTTGACATGGAATCCATTCCCTTCACAAAGTTCATGGTCCTTTCTCCACGACAGGGAGGCACCTTTCTTCCTCCTACTATGCAATTCTCTGTCTTCAATCCGGCTCGACATTCTACCTCAGTTCTCAAATCCACCATTCCTTATGGCAACTGCAACTCTACGCCACCCTTGCAAGTCCACAGAGATGAAGACGTTGCAAGTCTATGATGCAAGGTATAGTTGCAAGTCTACAATGACAAAGATGAGCCTCGTTCCGCTACGTAGGCTGCAAGCCAGAGCAAAATGTGGCATCAATAACTGCCATCATTCCCCAGCCCTCACATCAAGTCAAAAAGACGAGGATTTACCAAGCCTGTCCAATCGCCCTACCTGCTTTGCGTCTCTCCCCTCAAAACAAAGATTATTCTATGATCAAATTTGATGGAATGCCTCTAGAGACTAAATCAATCAATATGAAGGAGCCATCCTAAGCACCATCATTCCACCATTACTTTAAAAACTTACATCAAAAGATGGCTTAACAGTAGGAAGAAAAATCAAACTAGAGACTTTCTTGCAAGAAAGCACAAAAACCTTCATTTAAAAATCCAATGGGAGCCAAAGTGAATTACCCTTGACGCAGGATCTCCCTGGCCTATATGGCCCTTTCTCATCTTTGTCTACATTAACCCAGCCTCCTACATTCCAAACGAACAAGCTTAACCAGCAAACCTCTCAATGCACTCTGACTAGATACACAATCTTCTTGTATGCATTGGCAACACAACGATCTAACCTATCTAAATTATGTTCTAAATTTGCGCATTTTTCTAAGTTCACAATCCTCCCCTTAAAAACAACCTCTATCCCAAACTTCCCTAATGAAACAAACACTCAAAAAACAAATGACTACAGTTCACTGTTGCATAACTACAAAGAGTGTAAGTTGCATCCTCCCCTTAATAGTGTTTCTCTCTGTAACTCTTGGCCCTGATCCTTCCCCTCCTTATCAACCACATAAAAATCTCCACCTTCAGAGGC
Source organism: Thalassia testudinum (assembly GCA_037157565.1). Classification (NCBI taxonomy): domain Eukaryota; kingdom Viridiplantae; phylum Streptophyta; class Magnoliopsida; order Alismatales; family Hydrocharitaceae; genus Thalassia; species Thalassia testudinum. Next base: position 109,893,527 of record JAZHRO010000022.1, on the reverse strand, counting down.
ATCTTGGCTTTCTATATAAGCCTACCATCTCTCATCACTTGCTCACTAAAAGACTCATCGCTGCACAACAGATGATAAGAATATGTTTATAACATTTTTTTGGAAAACAAGAGGAGGGGTTGACAAGCCATGTTAACATCTTAGCTTCCATTAACACTAGATATATTATTATGATTTGCATTTAGAATTATTAATTGTAATGCAATTTTTAGGTCTATATGTTGGGCAATTGTGAATGTGGTATTATTGCATTTGATGGACCCAAAATCTCTAGGTGGTCAGACCTCCAGAAAAACGAGCCATCACAAAATGTGCTTATGCCATGTGACCAAATCCTAGGTATCCATCATTTTGTTTCTGAAAAGGCTCCCATTAAATAGAACTTCTCATCACTCGTTTCCTGTACTTCTAATGTCCCATTCCCCTATATGTATGTATGTATAGTGTTATATGTTGAGAGAGTTGAAGGATATATATTTCATGGTGAGATTAATGAGTATTGTACTCAAAGACTTTGTCTAGTTCAAGTGCATCATCTCTGGTAGTTTGAATGTTTAAGTTCTACAACTCGTATCAAAGCAAAGGTCCTTTGGGAGTAGGTCCTCTTGTCAAGCTTTGCTCTTCTTTTGTATCTGATAGTCCAGGTAAAAGGTAGGTTGTGTCCATCGATCATTTTGTGTCAGTCCTAAGGGTAGTCAAGTCTTAACATTGGTAGAAAAAGGAATGAATGGAGGTGATAGCCATAGCGAGGCAAAAACCATGCACAATCAGGGACTGTGAGGTTCAGGGTCTTTGATAAAATGAGTGGACCAAGGGGCAATGGTCCATCAACACGACCAGCATAATCAAGAAATGGAACAACCACAAGTCAGGTGATCGGGGGACCTGTATCGAATTGTGTGTGTGTGTGTGTCCATATGTCTAGATGTGTGTATCAAGTTTTTAAATGCCGATTTCGATGTTGATTCAATGATTTTGTAAATATCAATTTCAAAGGCATACCGAAAGCATGTTAATGCCAGAATTTCGATGTTAAATTTTAATGACTTCAACACCCTCAAAAATAGGCATTTTGAAGACATGCCGAGAAAATCTCATAATTCTATCAGGATGACTAATTCTATTGAATTCACATTGTTGCAGTACCAAATAAAAAATTGAATATTAATCCTATTAAAAATAGTATTTAAGCATCAAATCCTAAGATTTACAACTATATAGATCAAATATGATAACTAATTAAACTACTATATTTAAGCATTAACAATCAATATAGAGGTTGAAGCTTAAATCTACTTTGAATAATAAGAAATAGATATTATTTAACATTGGATATGTTAAAATACCTTAAGGCGCTGTTTGTTTGTGGGGATTGTGTCATTTATGCTGCGTTTGGGTCTTTCAATCCCGGGTTACAGCAATCCCAAGATAGAGCCATTAATCCCAGGATTATCAAATTCAAGGGGGAGGGTAGGATGAACTTATCCCGGGATTGTGTGAGAGAACAACCACACCTATCCCCTCAAACAACCCATAATTTGACCCATATTTCTCCCAAATGCAAAAACATCACAATCCCATGTTCATCCCACAATCCGATCACTTACAAAATTAATCCCTCAAGATCAATCTCTCAAAACAAACGGTACCTAAAATTCTAACAAAACAAGGGTAGCCCTTGAAAGTGTTCTTATTCCCCCCAACAAATATGCAATGATAGTAATGGATAGAAATGGGTTAGTGATCTGCCCATGTTGACCTTAAAATATGAAAATAGTCTAAGAATTATACTTTATGCACCATTTTGTTGAAATTGTCATCATACCATAGAAATTTGGCAAAGTATCATCGACACTCTTACATTTCGACATTACGTATGTGTTGATATCACCCCACATTAGAAAAAGACCATTTCGCTGATTTGTTGTGGGTATTCAAACCCTGGAATGTATAAGGAGATATTATTCGAGAAAAGTTTCATGATAAATCACAAGAAACTTCTAATACCAATTGTGTTTAAGAAATCCAATCATATGGATTAAAAGAACATCATTAACCAAGGTACCTACAAAAAATTATTTAAACCTAATGCGTATAGCACATCTTTCCAAGTTTTTCTAATGGTCCACTGATATTTAGAATAAAATAAATGAGACAATTGTGTTATGCATATCAAATTTGGATAATTATAATGTTGTAAAAGTCGATAGTCAGCATTCAGTCAACGAAGTCACTAACTAACGAGTATACAATATGCGAGGGAGTAGTCAGGATATAGTCATTCAGATATACATATAATATACCATTACATAAAAGTAAACTATTTTCAAGCTCAAAATTACGAAAATAACCTACAAACCATAAGTCCAACAAAATAAAAGCAAAAGTTCAAGATTGGAATAGCAGCAGCTCGATCCTCAATGCTACAGCAGAGCCGAGTAAGTTCAAAGTAGCAGCAGCAACAACGTCAGGTGCAATCGAAGTGTTGGGTGCGATCAAAGCAACGGCAACAATAGCGTTAAGCAATCCTCAAAGCAGCAACACTAGGAGGATTAGGCGATCCTCAGAGCAACAATAACAGCAACAGCAGCAACATCAAGTCGGTCGATCGAAGGAGCAGTAGTGGCGCTAGCAATCATCGAAGCAGCAGAGGTAGGGTTTTAGGGCGAAGGAGGGGGGGTTATTTTGTACCCATAATCGGGCACATAGTCAACCGAGTAAAATGACTACTCGGCTGATTAGTCAAGCATGCCACTATGTGGCCAAGTATAGGTTGTTCAATCAATCAAGGATCCAACTAGGAGTGGTTAGCCAACCACTTAGCCAATTTTTACACCAGAGTTATGTAACTAGATTAAAAACTAGGCATAATTTCTCACCCATGCATGCACATGCTCATCCACCCATACACAAGCACCCCCACATGCATACATAGGCATAAGTGCCCCTCCTTTGAAATGTTCTTTTACAACAAGCACCAAGGAGTTCAATTGTTTCACAGACTCAATTTGTGAGCTTACGCAAACTGAGCAAACCAGGCCCCATCACATCATGAAAGGTCCTTCCTTCTTAAGATCATTACGACTTGAATGGAACTCGTCATCCACTTTCTTTCTCAATTGGTTCAAACAAAGGCATACTCGTCAAGACTACCATTAAGAGGTATGAACATGTATATTTTTCCATATCCCAAATGTTTAATTCTTTCATACTTCATGCACCAACAAAGGTGGTTCACAGACCTTCGCTTTCCTAGAAGAATTGCCACCAACCAAGAGAGCATTTACAATACACTTTACATGGCATCAACTTGTCAGTCACATCCTCCAAACTTTGCTTGAAAAGGAAATTCGACTCCACCAAGCCAACAATTTGCTTGCCCATAAAGAGCAATTACCAAGCAAGTCCCAATCAATTGTCAACGTCTAGAAGTGGACCAAACACAGCCTATCAACCTCTGCCTACCATCCTACCAAGTAGGCCACATCAAGAGCAGTCGGTACGTCCCAAACCACTTTAATATATATATATATATATATTGGAATCTCAACACTTTATATATATATATATATATATAAAGTGTTGAGATTCCAATCTATCTTTAGTTATTTACCGTTTTTGTGCATTTTTCGTCATTTCTCATTTATGGGCATGCATTGTAATTGACCCAAACCTTTCTTTATATAAAAAGGTGTAGGGTTTCTATTGAGAAATAAGATGATTAATTCATTTGACTTGGTATCTAGGATCGTCGCTCCGGTATCCCACCCGCACAAGCCTCCATACCCCTCCACCCTAACCCTCCTCTCCCTAGCCACTGCCACCCACAACACCTGCAACAGGCCACCGCCAACCCTCCATAGGGCGTTGCCACCTCCTGCAGACTGGCACCCGCCCCTATAGGCTGCCGCCACCTTTTCCCCTGCAAGCCGCCTCCTGTAGGGTCTCTTGATGTTGTCGCCTGCTATCGGTGATATGCTAAACCACTAACGCCACTACTTGCAGGTGCTGGTGGCCGATAGCGGGTAGTTCTTGTCTGCTAGGGAGAGTACTACTCCTTAGAAGTGTTGTTAGGGGTTTCCCCGTGCCTTAACATGAGCTAAATCTTGTTCTACAGGGCGTTTCTAGCTCTTGAAATGATTTCTACGATCTTTGGATCTTAGATTTCATGATCAATGAGTCACTTTCTGGTTTCAGAATTTTCAAATATGAAAGCAGTCTTTCATATCCCCCGTGTAGCATATTTCTTTGGTTATTTGGCTTAAAGATGGCGTGTTCTAGCCCTTGGTGATCCCTTTAGTCCCTGCTAGGCACAATGCCAATCTCAAAGGGAGCAGAGATGGCATTGGATACCACTACTGCGATAGGAATGGAGTATGTGGGTTTGATGTTGCAGGAGCATGACAGGAGTCATCATGGTGCAGGATGGTTGATTGATTCTGGTGCTTCACAGCATCTTTATGGGGATCATAGTTATTTCAGGTCACTCAGTTCTATTGCACCAGGGAGAACAGTGCAAGTTGTTGATGGCAGGCACGCTCCTATTGTTGGTCAAGGGAAGGTGTTTGTAACCGCTACATTGCGGCTGCCGAAAGCACTACATGTACCGGAGTTTCCCATAAGCTTGTTGTTCGTGACAAGGATCACGAAGGATCTTCATTGCAGGGTTATTTTTTATGAATTTAAATGTATCGTTCAAGATAAGTTTACTGGAAAGACCATCGCCAAATGTAGAGAGGAGAATGGTGCTCATCACCTTGGGCAGGAATCGTTTGCAGGAGCCAATAGGTATGATGATGGGAGTGCCTTACAGTGGCACATTCGTTTTGGTCACCTGCCCTGGATCGCCTCAAGAGGGTGATTCCGCATATTTCTCCTACCACCACTATTAGGTGCAATGCTTGCCAGTTAAGTAAGCATCCTCAGTCTTCTTTTCCTACAAGTACTTCTGGATCAACTACTTTTAAGTTACTTCATATGGATGTCTGGAGACCAAGTAGAGTTCTAGACAGGATGGGACATCGTTATTATCTTATTGTCGTTGATGATTTTACCAGTGTCCTGGGTATTTCCTCTGAACAACAAGGCAAATGCTGGAAGTGTCATAGCGACTCTTCTTTTGGAGATCAGGACTCGGTATTCCGCCATCGTGAGGATTGTACGGACAAACAATGCCCTCGAGTTCTGCACTGCTAGACTTACAAAGTTTTACAAGGCTCGTGGGATTATCCACCAAATCACTTATCCCCATACCCCGCAGCAGAATGGGGTTGCACAGCAGAAGCACAGACACCTGTTAGAGGTTGCCCGCACTCTTCTTATCCACCACAGTGTTCCACAAAGATACTGGAGGGATGTTGTTTTGACAGCATGCTATCTCATTAACAGGATGTTGAGTTTATCCATCATGAGCAAATATCGATCCTTCTGTTACAGCCAAATGGTGAGATTTTCCATGTGCCTCCCAGGACTTTTGGCTGTGTTGCTTTTATTCATGTACCATCACCAGGCCATGACAAGCTTGCTCATCGCGCTATCGAGTGCATCATCTTAGGGTACTCCAGGAGTCAAAAGGGGTATCGATGTTACGATCCTATCCACAACAAGCATTATGTCAGCGCTAATGTGACCTTTCATGAGACTATACCATATTTTTCAGTTGCTGGATAGATAAGTGTTCATGATGTTGTAGCTCCCATGCTTATTCCTCCTGTTCCACTAAAGGTGATTCTGATTTCCACGTCTCAGTCGACTTCTCCAAGCTCTAAGACCTCCTTAGATGACTACCAAAGATTACATGGTCTGCTACACACGTATAATAGACCTCATATGACACTACAGAGGCCACCATCCTCACCAGTGGTTGATACTCCACAGGCAATTGAGATGGTATTTGGCAAGAGTGACAGTCTAGTTCGACCTGATCCCCCAGATAGTGTAGATCACAATAGTAGTGAGGTTCCTTCTGCAGATGTTCAATCAGATGTGCCAAATAATTCTGACCTTCCCAATGTCATTAGGAAGGCGCCCCACACGTGCGAGTCCACATATCGTGCTGCAAGCAGTTTGGCTACCGATGGTTTTGGTTCTCAGTTTGCTAGTTTTTGCCAAGTAGTTACAGTCTCACACATTCCATCTACATACCAACAGGCCATACTTGATCCAAAGTGACGACAAGCCATGGAGGACGAGATGGCAACACTTTAGAGTAGACAGACTTCGGAGCTCACCTCACTTCCTACGGGCACACGACTGGTTGGCTCTAGATGGGTCTTTACCATGAAGTACAATCTTGATGGGTCTATTGCAAGGTATAAAGCTAGGTTGGTGGCGAAGGGGTTCACCCAGACCTATGAGGTGAACTTCTTTGATAGTTTCTCCCCCGTTGCGCATCTCACCACTATTCATGTACTTATCTCTGTTGCAGCTCACAGAGATTAGCGATTACACCAACTTGATGTAAAGAACGCTTTTCTCTATGGCGATCTTCAAGAAGAGGTTTACATGCAACTGCCCACAGGTTTTGAGGTTTAGGGGGAGTGTGTGTGCAAACTCAGAAATGCCATCTACGGCCTGAAGCCCGAAAGCCTAGTTTCAGAAGCTCTCAGATGTATTGTAGAGGATGGGAATGCAGAGGTCTTCTTTAGATCACTCTATGTTTCTCAAGAAAATGGAGAATGGCATGGTAGCACTACTAGTCTATATAGATGACCTGATTATCACCAACGATAATGAGGCTGGGATAAGGTAGGTCAAGAAGTCTCTTTTACAACAGTTTGTTATGAAAGATCTGGACCAACTTAAATACTTTCTGGGGATCGAGATCCCTAGGAGCAAAGATAGGATTATTCTTTCTTAATGCAAATATGCATTGGATGTTCTTTAAGAGACATGTATGTTGGGGTCCAAGCCAATCAATATTCATTCCTATGGACCCCAAGGCACATCTTTATGATGAGAAGGTAGAGGCAGATGATAGCAGATCATATAAATAGTTGATTGGCAAACTATTCTATCTTACCATTACACGGCACGATATTGCATTTGCTGTAGGTAAGCTCAGTTAGTTCATGAATAGGCCAACCAAGCAACATTGGTAAGCTGCTATGCAGGTGCTTAAGTACTTAAAGAAAGCACCTGGACATAGTATTCTTTTTCAGGTTGGGTCTCCGAAGACAGTTGTGGGATACTCCGACGTAGATTATGCAGGATGTGTTGCAGATAGGAAGTCTACTACAGGCTTATGTACCTTTGTTGCAGGTAACCTGATTACCTAGAGGAGTAAAAAGCAGGTTGTGGTCTCACGCTCTAGTGCTGAGTCAAGTACAGGGCTATAGCTCAGACTGCTACTGAGATGGTGTAAATTAAATCCTTGTTACTGGATCTACATATTCAGGTTAAGGAGCTCATACAAATAAGATGTGACATAGAGACACCATATATATAGCCAACAACCCCATATTCCATGAGTGCACCAAACACGTTGAGGTGGACTGTCACTATATCAAAAATCTCATCTAGCGTGGTTTGTTGTGTACTACTTGTATCACATCTGAGGATCAGACTGTTGACATGTTCACGAAGCCTCTACCTCGATCGGCGTTCGATGATTGTTGTTCCAAGCTGAGCATGATTGACATCTATGCTTTAGTTTGAGGAGTGTTGAGATTCATATTTATCTTTAGTTATTTTTTTTTTTAGAAAATCTTTAGTTATTGTTGTGCATTTCTTGTCATTTCTCATTTTATTGTGAGCATGCATTGTAATTAACCCAAACTTCTCTTTGTATAAAGAGGTGTAAGATTTCTATTGAGAAATAAGATGATTAGTTCCTTTGACTTTAAGATATAAATACATGTGCACTTATTTGTGTATGTATGTATTTCCCAATTTAAGTTGAGATATTTGTTTAGGAGATTTATATTGTAATGCATCATTACACACTGCCTATGCAGAACTTCCTAAATTTCCCTAGATCAGTCCTTTAACATCAACTTCCTCTGCCCCTTCGTTGCGATTCACGTGGACCTTGAAGCCCCAAATCAGCATGCTATATTGTGGACTAAGAAAAGCAAGTAAACGTACTATTACATCTGCCATTAAAGCACGAAAATTTTAAAGGAACTAAGCACTCAAAAATTATCTATGTTAAAAGAGTTAGATAATAACAAGTGTTGTATTTATGTTTTCTTTGTTCCATGAGGACCTATCTATATCTTACCCAGATCTCTATGTATTGGGACGTAAGGTTACATAATAAACGATTCTGCTCACTTTTCTCAACCAGGTATCAGAGGACCAGTCCTACACCAATGTTCTATACCTTTCTTGATTCCCGCACCTCTTCCTTTCTTCTAGGAAAAAAAAATCCCTAACCCTAGCTTAGAGGATGAACCTACATAGCCACCGCCAGCACCACTAGACTTTTAGTTGACCAATGGCCTCGTCTACGATCAGTGACAACCGCATCTCACTACCATTGAGCAGACTTCTCTCGAGCAACAAAAGAGTGTGACGAGGGGCTCGATCACCATCAACTCATGTCATGATCAAATCCACCTCCCCTTTGCCTCCCACCATCTACATGACCTACGAGTCTTCCTAGGAAGCCCTGCAACGCTGCCAAGACCTCCCCAGGGCCCTTCTGCATTGTTGCTGCTGCCAAAGGAAAACTTGCCTCTAACACTGCTGCCTAAAGGTCCTATTCCCATGCACCACCGCAGAAGACTTCTGCCACCCAACACCATCGCCGTCAAGGGTTATTCTGCCGCCATTGATGCTGTTGCTATCCAAATGTGCCTCCCGACAGTGGTTGGAGGCAATTCAAAGCTCGTCTTAGGTCTCGTGACACCCTCAGATTCGATCTACAGGTGTTGGTTTGCTAAGTATCAAACGTAGGTGATTGCACCTCATATTTCTTGATAGTCTAACTTTAGTCTGAATTTACATCAAAGCATACCATGGAAGCGAGGGCTTACAAGAGCCCCTTCTTTAGTCCTATAGTGAAGCTTGATGAGACCAACTACATCCGATGGTCACAAGCCTTCATTATGTTTGTGAAGGATCATGACAAGGAGCACATGTTACTTCAGCCAAAACCAATGGAGATGAGTGACAAGAATGCCACATGAAAGACAATGCCAAGGTCTGTGCACGGATCATGAACTCTATCATCCCTAGGATAGAGGATCAGATTATGTACTACAGGACGGCCAAGGAAATGTAAGATAGCCTAAGAGATTCCTACTCACATGAAAAGAATTCTAGCCTAATCTTCCAAATCCATAGTAAGATGGCGCACCTTAAACAAGAAGATCGCACTTTGTCTCAATATTACTCCATGCTCAAGGCACTATCTAAGAAGTACAATGCATGTTGCCCAGTTTGTACCTGTGGCACACAGAGGGTGTACGGTAAAGAGGTCGTTGTCTTGCAGGTACTAGCTGGCTTAGAGTCTTAAGTATTCAGTTGCCTATTCTCAAATGCTCACCTTGGAAGAGCTTCCTAGCCTTAAGGAAGCATACAACAGGCTGAGTATGATTGTTGTGTCTCTCACATCTAAGGAGTCCACAGGTCAGACATTTGCCTTGGTTGCTACCTAAGGCCATCGACATGGTCTGCTCTCTACCTGGGTGAGGGGCTAAGGGCATGGTGCTTAAGGCAGAGAGCACCCATCCTGCACGCATCATGGGAAGCTTGGTCTGTTGACATACTCTCTTGTCTTGTCTTTTCTACCCTCTTTTGTACTTCTTGTCCTATTCTATTTTCTATGTAGACTCATGTTGCTATTTACCCAACACCCCTCTTCATATAAAGAGGTGTTGGGTCCCTCTAGAAAAACTAAGAAGAAACAAAAACTATTTTCACTTACAACTTGGCATCAGAGCATCCATGTTGCCCTAGGCCCTTTCTTCGTCTCTTCTCTTCTCTGGCAATGCTTCTTGCTTCATCGCTTGCTGTTGGTCTCCTCACAGCACTACAGGGGCCCTCTCAACCCAGCGAGGGCATCCTCCACCCAACAGGGGCCTTCTTGGCCCAGCCACCAGTGTCACCTAGTCTCCACCAGCTACACCCAGTCAACCCCTTGCTGCAGCGCCACTAGCAGCACCTTCTAGGTGTTGTTGCGGGCCCTTGTTTGACCAACAGAGGCAGGACAAAAGGGTAAGACCCCTTGTGTACCCTGCTGGGGGCTGTGTTTCCCTTCAGTAGGTGCAAAAGGGGGTGTTAGATCTCATCTAGAGCTATGTAGGTCATTGTTAAAGAGGTTTTATCTCTAGTTTAAGGCCTTGTGATTAGTTTGATAAGGTTTATAATCAGAAATTTGTTGATTGTGTTTTCCCCGTGCTTAAGTTGGTATGGCAACTTCATCTGAGTCAGAGGTGACTTCAAGGACTACCAAGGAGAGCAGAATCTTCAAAAATCTGTTCTTTGCCCCTATTGTGAGATTAGACGAAACCAATTATCCAAGATGGTCTCAGACATTCCTTATGACCATAAAGGATCATGATAATGAACATTTGTTGTTTGAACCAGAGCCAACACAGAAGACGAGGAAGTATGCTACTTGGAAAAAGGATAATGGAATGGTAAGGTCTTGGTTGATGAACAATGTTATACCTTGTATTGGAGATGAAATAAGGTACAAGATTGCTAAACAGATGTAGGACAATCTCAAAGACACCTACTCCCATGAGAAAAATTCCTCTCATGTGTTTCAAATCCATCATATGTTTGATTTGTGATAGGAAGGCCAAACTTTATCCCAGTATTATTCTTTCCTAAAGGGGTTTCTAAAGAAATATGGTGCTTGCCATCCAGTGTGCACATGTGCTTCACAGAAGGGGTACAGGAAGGAGTTTGCTGTCCACCTGTTCTTCTCCAGCTTGGGTCCGAAATATGCTTTTGCATGCTATCAGATATTAACTTTGGCAAAACTTCCACCTCTAGAGGAGATATACAGTCGTCTAAGCAGGATTGGAGTTTCCCAACCTCAGACTGTTGATACTTCTAGTCAAGCAACTGCTCTAGCTGTTGTGGAAGTTCGAGGAGGTAGAGGTCTGCCTTCTCCTAAAGGTCGTGGTAGAGGACGAGCAAGTGCTGCGAGACCCCAGTCCCAATTGTCCCTTTTATGGTAAGATTGGTATGTGGAGGCCCATTATTGGGCTAAGCATGGGCGACCTCCAATGGCCAATCAAGCAGTTGCTTCTGAGGAGACTTCAGAGACTGTTTCTCGATCTAAGTTTGATGCATTGGCTCAGCATTTAGCCTAGCTTACACAGGAGCCACCACAAACTTCCAAGACTAATTTGTTTGCCACCTCTACTTCAGGTACAAATAAGACTTGGCTGGTGGATTCAAGCACCTCACATCATTTGTCTAGAGACCAAAGATGATTTTAGAGGTTTCGTTCTGTACGCCAAGGGCGTACCGTATAGGTTGCCAATAGGAGACATACCCCCATCAATGCTAAGGGTAAGGTAGCTATCCCCCCCTCTATGCAACTCGCAAACCTTTTCTTTGTCCCTGATTTATTAATGAATCTTCTCTCAATTAGTACAGTTACAAAGCAATTGAATTGTAGAGTCATTTTTTAAGAATTTATACGTAAATGCCATTAAAATCTTTTGAAATTACTTAAATGTCATTTACTTCACTATATTGTCAATTATACCATTGAAAAAATCATGTCGTTTTCGTATTTGCTACTCTATTAGTCATAGCCATTAAACTTAATAATTTTAGACCAAAATGTAATAATAAAAAAAAACTTCATTTTCACCCCCTTCCTCCTCCCCACTTCACCTCCTTTCCTCATCACCTTCGACCACCCCCTCTCTCCAACCTCCAACCACCTCCTTTGCCCTCTCTCTCTCTAACAACCTCGCCATCCACAACGTCGACAATGTCCTTGACCCTACCATTGCCACCTCCAAATACCACCTGAGAGCCTTGGAGAGGAAGAGGTTAGAGTAGAGGATGCCGACGCAAAGGTGAAGGGACCTCCCATAGGGGGTGCCAAGAAAGGGGACGTCGAAGGAGGTGCGGTAGACGAACAGGCAGCAATGGTGACAGAAGCAAGTAGGGATGGCCAAGCCAGAAGGGAAGGTGAGGTCAAAGAAGTGGAGAGGTAGGAGGCAAGTGGCATGGTAGAGGAAGAGAAAGGCGAGGGGAGGTGGCGGTTGTGGATGGCAGAGTCGATAGGAAGGAAAAGGGTGTTCGTAGCACTCCATCTATGCAGGAAGTGGTGGAGGCGGGGTCAAGCAGCAATGGCGTGAGCAGTAGAGGAGAGGGTAGCAGCGAAGAGGGAGTAGCCAGAGCTACGAAGGATATAGGTGAGGTTGGGTGGGAGCGGGGCACCCGCGGAGGAGGTTGCGATGCAAAGGAGGAAGAGCACAAAAGGGAGAAGAGAGCCATTGGTGGTGGTGGTGTTGTTGATGCTTTAAGTTATGGTGGGGGAGGGGATGAAAATTACAAAAAATAAATTTTGAGGATTAAAAAATAATTTTTGAATATTAAAAAAAATGAGGAATAAAAAATAAATTTTCATTACATTTCAATCTGAAATCATTAAGTTTAATGGTTATGACTATCGGAGTGGCAAATACAAAAATGGCATAACTTTTGCAATGGCAAACTGGCAATATAGTGAAGTAAATTGCATTTAAGTAATTTTAAAAGACTTTAGTGGCTCTCACATAAAAATCCCCATTTTTTATGACCTTGGTTGCACTTTTCAGGACTGCCTGATGGGAAGGACGATTGGTGGCGAATATGTGAGAGGGGTCTGTAGACAAGCTTGCTCAGAGTCCTTTTGTTGCTGCTTATTGGATTAATTCTGCTTCTGGGAGTGCTATGCAGTGGCATAGATGTCTGGGTCATCCTCCTTTAAACAAGCTTCATTGCATCATCCCACATTTGTCTCCGACCACACAGCTACACCATGATGCTTGTCAGCTTAGAAAGCACCACACATCATCGTTTCCAACTTCTTATAGGTTGAAGACTTTTGTCTGTTTTTGAGTTGCTTCGCATTGATCTATGGGCCCTAGTCGTATCCTGGATCGACAGGGTCATAGATATTATTTATTGTTGTTGATGACTTTCGAAGGTATCATGGTTGTTTCTTTTGAAGAACAAGTCTGACGTAAGCCATGTTATTGAGACCTTTTTGCTAGGAATACAAAATCAGTTTCATGCTTTTGTTAAAATTATGAGATCTGATAATGCTTTAGAATTTTGAACTAAGCAATTGACTGAGTTTTACATAGTGCGTGGGATTGTCCACCAGACCTCCCGTCCTCACACCTCTCAGCAAAATGGTGCGGCAAAAAGGAAACACAGGCACATTTTGGATGTTGCTAGGACTCTGCTTATTCAGCACTATCTGCCACACCTTTACTGGGGTGATGCATTGTTCACAGCCTATTATCTTATTAATAGATTGCCTTCTTCAATTTTACACGAACAGGCACCCTACCATGTGTTGTATCCTAATCAGGAATTATTTCAAGTGCCACCCAAGATATTTGGATGCGTAGCTTTTGTTCATGTTTTGGGACCTGGGAGAGACAAGCTTGCACCCAAAGCAATAAAATGTGTCTTCCTTGGATATTCTCGTACCCAAAAAGGGTATAGATGTTTTGATCCGATTCAATAAAGATGTTATGTAAGTGCAGATGTAACATTTCATGAAGCCATGCCATATTTTTCTCTTACTACACGACAGCTAACTGTTGAGGCTTAGTGTACACCTGTGCCTTTGCCACCTATTCCCATGAGTGATCTTCCAGATGGAGTTTCTTCCCCTTCTACAAAGCACACAAAGGCACAAACAAGATTTCAAGGGAAAATGTATCAGTTGCCTGTCACATACAGACGATACACCCCTCCTCTTCTAGTCCCAGCATCCTCCCCAAATCAGGTATGTGTTGAGCCAACAGATGTTGTTGAGGATACTGATCAGTTTGCAAGTCCTATGCAGGATACTTTGGAGGATGAGCTTCCAATAGCTATTCGGAAGCCACCTCGTTCTTGTGCGCACTACCAAGCTACTAGGTGTGCTATTTTTACAGCACATCTAGGCTCAGCCTTTAGATCTTTTATGATTGCACTTGCTGCAATGGAGATTCCTACCACCTATCAACAGGCTCTTCTTGATCAGAAGTGGCAAAAGGCTATGGAGGACGAGATGTCTACATTGAAGGATAGGGGAACTTGGTAGTTGACTTCCTTACCTCCAAGGGTGTGACTTGTGGGATCCAGATGGATCTTTGCCTTAAAATACAACCCTGATGAGTCTACTTCAAGGTATAAGGCCAAGCTTGTTGCAAAGGTATTTACCCAAACCTAAAACCTATTGGGTGGATTTCTTTGACACCCTCTCTCCAGTGGCACGACTCTCCACAGTCCGGATGCCGATTTCAGTCACGGCTCACTCTAATTGGAAACTTCACCAACTTGAAGTCAAAAATGCTTTCTTTTATGGAGATTTGCAAGAGGAGATATATATGCAGCAACCCCCTAGGTTTGAGATTTAGGGGAAGTGTGTGTAGATTGAGAAAGGCCATCTATGGCCTCAAGCAGAGTCCCGAAGCTTGGTTTCACGGCTGTCAGAGGCATTGAGCACAATTGGGTTGCAAATGTCCTCCTCAGATCACTCTATGTTTGTGAGGAAAACAGAGAATGGTGTGGTGGCATTGCTGGTCTATGTGGATGACCTAACCATTACTGGAGATGATACGAGGGGTACCTCTGGCACAGCAGTTTGTGATGAAAGACCTGGGGCAACTCCAGTATTTCCTTGGCATAGAGTTGGTAAACAATGGGGAAGGCATTGTGCCATCTCAGCACAAATATGCCCTGGATGTTCTTCAGGAGGCTAGCATGCAGGGATCTAAGGTGGCCAATATTCCTATGGATCCCAAGGCACATTTATATGATAAACAAGTAGAAATTGCAGATAACAAAGCATATAGACAATTGATAGGAGAATTATTGTATCTGACTATCACTAGGACTGATATTGCTTTCGCTATAGGTAACCTAAGTCAATTTATAGACAAACCAACCAAGTTGCATTGGTAGGCAGCTTTGCAGGTGCTCAAATACTTGAGGAAAGCACTTTGACGGGACATCCTGTTTCAGAAAGGAACCTCTATGACTGTGGTTGGATATTTTGATGCTAATTACGCAAGCAACTTGGCTGATTGGAAGTCCACTATAAGTTTCTATACTTTCGTTGCGGGAAATCTAGTGACATGGAAGAGTAAGAAACAGGTAGTAGTCTTTAGGTCAAGTGCAGAGTCAGAATACTGGGCCATGGCTCAAACTGCTACTGAGATGATTTGGGTTCGGTCCTTATTGAGAGACTTACATATCCAGGTTCAGGAACCCATGGAGATGTGCTATGATAACAGAGTAGCTACTTATATAGCCAATAATCCTATATTTCATGGGAGGACAAAGCATATTGAAGTTGATTGCCACTACACTTGGAACCTGATACAGGAAGATGTCATCCATACCACATTTGTTGCTTCTACAGATCAAACTGCCAACATCTTCACAAAACCTCTGTCTCGATCTGCCTTTGATGCATGTTGCAACAAGCTAAGCATGATTGACATCTATGCTCCAGGTTGAGGAGTGTAGACATACTCTATTGTCTCGTCTTTTCTACCCTCCTTTGTGATTCTTGTCCTATCCTATTTTCTATGTGAACTCGTGTTGCTATTTACCCAACACCCCTCTTCATATAAAGAGGTGTTGGGTCCATTTAGAAAAACTAAAAAGAAGAAACAAAAACTATTTTTCACTTGCAACTTGATCACACGGAGAATACTTGTTGGACCAAGCACAAACAGCCACCATCTACCAATCAGGCAGTTACCACAATGGAGCAACCCAGAGACATTGCTTCAATACCTCAGTCTGACTATGATGAGCTTCTTCAATGCCTATCTCAGATCTCTCCAGATAGTTGTTCTGCCCTGGCCACTTCTTCCACTGATTCAACTGCACTTGCCACCTCTCCAAGTATTTCACCTGCACTCTCTACACAGAGTGATAATCTATGTAGACACAATTTGGCTAGTGCATTCTGAAGCATTACCACACTTAAGATTGACGACACTTCCATCATCTTCACTCAATCCCTCCTGGAAAGGCAATATAAGTGGAAGACAAGAGGCATTCTCCCATTATGAGTCAAGGAAAGGTTATTGTTGCCCCCAACATGAGGCTTACTGTTGTTCTACTGGTTCCAAACTTCCCTACTGGTTTACTTTCAATTAGCAAAATTACTAAAGAATTGAATTGTCAAGTCATATTTCATGCTAGTACTTGTACTTTTTAGGATATCCTAACAGGGAAGACGATTTGTGACAGTCATGAAGAAGAGGGAGTCCATCGCCTATTTGGTCTACTTTTGCTATTAAGTCTTGGTGGTACCACTTCTTCTATCGAATCTTCTTTTCAGTAGCATCTCTGTTCGGGTCACTTATCTCTGGACAAGCCTCGACGTGTCATACCATACATAGCCCCTACCACTGTCATTACTTGTGATGTTTGTCAGCTTAGAAAGCATCACTGAAGTATTTATTCATGTCAAGAGTTGCTTTAGTTAATCCATGTCAATGTTTAGGGTCCCAATTGTATTCATAAAACTAGAACAACAATATTATTTGGTCATCGTGGATGATTTTCTAAGACCATCTTGGGTTTTTCTTTTAAAGCAAAAGTTTGATATCAGTTCTATTCTGAAACATTTTGTTTTAAAAATAAAGATGCAATTTGCTATCACTATTGAAGTTGTTCGCTTTGACAATGATTTGGAGTTTTGCAATCAATACTTGCGTGATTTCTTCGAGTCCTAGGGCATTATACATTAGAGTAGTTGTCCCCACATATCTCAGCAAATGGGATTGGGGAGATAAGATCTTGACGGCTTGTTATCTCATCAACCACATACCCTCCTCTATTCTACATGAGCAACTTCCATTACAAATCTTATATCCTAATGGGAACTTGTTTCATATGCCACCCCAAGTCTTTGGGTTGTTGCCTTTGTCCACCTTTCTACTCATGGTCGTGACAAGTTAGCCCCCCATTTGACAAGTTTCTTGGGGTACTCTCATACCCAAAAGGGGCATCATTACTATGATCCCATTCGTCGAGGTCATTATGTCAATGCAGATATGACATTTCACAAGTCTATATGTTCTCCACCGCTGGGTGGAGTGCTCATGATATTCCTAATGTAGCACCCATGCCTATTCCTCCTACCCCCTTGGAGGGTATTCCTGTTTCTGAGCCAGTCAGGTTTCGTGATCCTGATCTCATATACAGACTTTGTCCTCCCCCATATAAACCAACACCAATCCCATCCACTAAGGTTTTACAGCCTAACAATGCGGTACTTAGTAATGATCCAAGTACTCAACAGCAGGATGTTAATGCTCCACATCCAAATCCATCTTTTAGTATTCATCCATAGTCTTCCACAAATCTGGATCTACCTATTGTAATGTAGTAACTTCCCAAGAGTTATACCAAGCATCCTATTTCCAACCCGATCTCCACTACTTGCCTTGCCACGTCTTATAGACAATTCTGCAACACCTTATCCGTTGCTCATATTCCAACTTCCCGTCAACAGGCTCTTTATCCAAAATGACGGAAAGCCATGGAGACTAAAATGTACGCCCTTATCTCTCGACACACATCGGATCTTACAAACCCTCCACTATGAGTTGTTGTGGTTGGCTGCAAGTGGCTCTTTGGTGTAAGTACAATCCAGATGGTACAGTGACTCGCTACAAAGCCCGCTTTGTTGCCAAAGGCTTCACAAAGATTTACGTGGTTAACTTCTTCGACACCTCCCTTGTAGCACATTTTCCAACTGTCTGGATTCTTGTTTCTATGGTCGTTCAGCATGACGGACCACTCCAGCTGAACATCAAGAATGCTTTCCTATATGATGACCTACAAAAAGTGGTCTATATGCAACAACCACCAGGCTATGAGTCTCAAGGGAAGTATTCCAAGGTCTGTCGTCTACGCAAGGCAATTTATAGCCTTAAACAAAGCTCCAGGGCATAGTTTCAAAAGTTGTCTATTAAGAATAAGAGACAAATAAGCAAGCCATATCCCTCTTTATATAAAGAGAGGATTTGGTACAATAAGGAAATATAACTAAGTTACTAAAAATAACATAGACTAAAATAAGAAAGAGTGAAATTTTTAACTAATTAAATCCTAATTTATTTCCTAACACTCCCCCTAAGTTGGAGCGCACAATGTTCAACTTAAAGGAGTCACGACAAACAAGGGCCACCCCAATCCAGGCAATCAGAGGAACGATAGTGATAGGAGAAAGTTAGAGATCAACTGTAGATGACGAAGTAACTGGCATCTACATCCGCAACTACTAATCGTGTGTCTACTTGTACATCCCATGTAAGGCGCTGGGTGTGTAAGAAATAACAACTACAACTCAAGTGCTGCTACTCCTACATACAAGAGTCTGAGGATGATGAGGCTTGGTCTTTTTGAGTGTGCATAAGTTCACACGAGTGTCATTGCTCCTACACCCAGCAAGCCAGTGTATCATGCTTGGTTTCTTTAGACGTGCATAAGATCACCTCGATGACATTGCAACTACGCCTCAAAAGCCAGCCAAAACACTCTAGGTGCATGAGGGTGCATCCCATCTGTGTGACAATGCGAAGGCCGACGATGATCAGAGAGGTGATCGGTGGCAGTGGTGATGATCTTCGGTTGTCATTGCAGCTACTGTTGGTAGGTTCCAACGTTGAAAAAGAAAAAAAGGAGATCAACAAGAGAGAAGAAAGGAGATTGACGTGGAGAGGAGGGGCCTCCCTAGTGGCTCACCGAAGGCCAATGGTGTCGCCAAAGACTCCCCTCCTCTCTCTAGGGTTTCATCACTCCTAACCCTAAGCCACCAAAATGGATGGCTCCGATACCATGTTAAGAATGAGGAAAGGATTTTTTTTATTTAAATAAGCTAGCCATACCCCTCTTTATATAGAGAGAGGGTTTAGTACAATAAGGAAATATAACTAAGTTACTAAAAATAACATGAACTAAAATAAGAAAGACAACCAAATTCTTAACTAATTGAATCCTAATGTATTTCCTAACATTGCCAAAGGTTGTTAAGACACTGGGATTTCACAAATCCTCATCCAATCACTCTCTATTTGTATAGAAGACAACCTAGGACTAGTAGCCATGCCGATGTATGTTGATGACATCATTCATGATAAGGCATTACTAATATGAAGAAGTGTCTTGCAAAAAATTGTTATCAAAGATCTGGGATCACTACGCTATTTTCTTGACATAAAGGTCGCTCACATCAAGAAAGGATTCGTTCTATCTCAAAGGAAGTACACTATTGATTTTTTCTAGGAGACAGGCATGCTGAAAGCTAAACTAGCAAATATGTCTATGGACCCAAAAGTACACTTGTATAATGAGCAATCTGAGCCTGTTGAAACTCATCAATATAAAGGCCTAATTGAAAACTTCTCTATCCGACGATCACATGACCTAATATTTCTTTAGCTATTAAAAAGCTAACTCTGTTTATGGACAGGCCTACCAAGCATCACTGAGATGCTGCCATGATAGTACTGAGGTAACTGAAAGAAACCCTAGGGTATGGGATTATATTTACAAAAGGCACCTCTTTAGATATTGTGGCTTACGCAGATGCTGACTATGCTAGTTGCATCGAAGACAAGAAGTCCACAACAAGATTTTGTACCTATGTGGCTAGGAATTTAGTAACCTGGAAAAGTAAGAAGCAAATTATTGTTTCCAAGTCCAGTGCAGAGTCTAAATATTAGACAATGACCCAAAAAGCTACTAAGATGATGTGGATATGAACACTCTTATCAAATCTGCACATTTCTATGGAGACATCAATGGAAATGAGAAGTGATAATAAAACATAATCCAATGTTACATGTGAGAACCAAGCATGTAGAAGTATACATCACTATACTTGTGACTTGATTCAGCATGAATTTATTCGTACAACTCATGTGACTTCAGAGGACCAAGCAGCCAACAACTTAACCAAGGCACTTCTACGAGCTCTCTTTGATAGATATTTTTCTAACCTAAGCATGTTTGATATCTATACCCTAGCTTGAGAGAGTGTTGAGAGTTGCATAATAAGTGTTGTATTTGTGTTTTCTTTATTCCTTGAGGATATGTCTATATTTTACCTATATCTCTATATATTGAGATATAGGGTTATATAATAAACATTTCGCTCACTTTCCTCAACTCTCACCAAACAAGTAAAGACTAGTCAGGCAGTCATTCACTGAATTGACATTACCTTAAGTGGGAGATTTGTAACAGCATCCAGCCATGTGATTGCTCCTGAAAGGATAAAAGGTGGAAACTTACAACTTGTTACCCCCCTCTTTTTTTCTCTCTTTTGGATAACAAGATAGAAGATACAGAGGATGCAGCCAATGGGTAACAGAACTACCTGGTAAGGTTGGTCGAATCAAAGCATATGTGTTCACCTGAATAGAAACTCCCTCGACCATTGAAAATGTAAGAGTTTTGACCTTTCGCTTCTTGAACATTTGTTTTCTCAATTGGTTCATCATGTCCTCCAGCCTGATATTTTGAAACATGTATAAGAATCTAAAAAGTCAAACACACCTGAAGAAACAAATTAACATATCATCATCCAAACAAAATTCAGAATTACACATTGATTTAAGAGGAACATGAGAACAAATTCAAAACATCAGTACATCTTTTTTTTTTTTTGAGATAAAAGTAAGAGGTGGATCACTCAAGCTAGTGATCCTCCACCCTCATACAAAAAAGTCAATTTACATTTTCCAGAAGGGCATACCCTTCATTATAATAAACACCATGTCTCCTTTAAAGATTGCACTGCAAACAAAACATTCTCAACATAAATACACTTCCCCTAAAGATAGCCCCATTTCTTTGAAGCCACAAGTCCAACAAAACAGCCAAAGGGTAAGCCCTCTTCTTCTTGGATCTAAAGGTACCACTGCTGAAAGGTCCAAAAAACCCACTACGGACAAACATTAATCCAACAAATACTCGCATGCTCCCACACCTCTTAGCTATGGGATGGGAAAAAAACAAGTGCCGGGAATCCTTCCATTGAATAAATCTGGATATTGCCAAAAAAATTGCAGCTGTGCCCTCTTCTCTTTTAAATTTTGTTCATTGGCTTCCCAAAGATCTTTCTATACTAATTCTGTCCCCATAAATGAATTCTCTTGCATTCTAAAATTGAATTATTACAAATCCACTCTGTTAGGATGAATTTTGAAAATTAACGTTTGCACTCGAAAAGATGAGTCCTATAAGCAACATTTAACATGACAAACACCAATATTAACAGTCAAATATATGCAGAATACCATTTAATCAGCTAGTAGCCATCATTAACAGATTTTGTTGTGGTATACTCCCATGGACTGTTTTATTATTTCTTATTTTATTCCAACCATGTACTGTTACCCACACCTCTCTCTATATAAAGAGGTGTAAGGTTTCATTGGTTGTAAGATTGTCCATTTTCTCCCACTGATTCTTTCCCCAGAATAGGTACGAAGGATGCACAAAAATATACCTGGATCTATTTGATGTTCTTAAAGTGGATGTCTAAGGCTAAAACAAAAAACCAATAACCAAGTTTGCAGGGTAAAAAGCCCATCTCCTCGTTATATTTAATTTCCAGCCGTAGCCTTTTTGTCCCTCCATGGGAGAAGAGTGTAAGGCCACATTTGGTTGTGGGTAAAGTTTATCCAAGAATAAGTAGGGTGGGGTGAGTGGTATTGGCTGTTCGGTTGTATGGTGAGCTAAATGGTGGTTGTATAGTGGGATAATATTTTTTGACACTGAAATTTGGAAAATGATGTGGTGGAGAAGGTTTTATGAGAAAGCACAAAGCCCATTGCATCTCAGATATCTTACTGCTACCATTCCCCAAACCAATCTAGTGAGATATCTCAAAAGCAAAGGCAGCCTAAAAGCCAAAAAACTTGTCAACATTGGTGGATTTAGAAATAAGGTTTGACCAAGAAAGAGAGGTGCTGAAAAAGAAATTCAAAAGGAAGAGAATGGAGCTTCCGAGTTTTTGTTTTTAAAACAAGGGGTGGGGGGATGGAGAAGGAATTAAACAAGTTTACAACCTCCAAATTTAAAAACTTATTACTCTACCCAATGGATGACAGAAGCAAGGATGTTTAAGAAAAAGATTTTAAAAAGCACAGAGGAAAAAATATTAATATCAAGAAAACTTTACAGAATGACTACTAGCCTTATTTCCTCTAACCTCAATTATTTCCTTCTTTGTGATCTTTACTTATCAATGTTATTTGGCATATGCTTTATCCAAATTTGCAAAGATAGAGGGATTGCCAAGCTACTAGTTCATGGTGCATGTTTGAGAAAATCTCATTAAGAGTGGAATTGCCCACTTCCAATTTTAATTTTTCCTAGTTTATTTTTAGATATGCTTTAGGTTGTTAAAGATTTAATTAGATTAGATTTGATTTGATTTACAAGTAGGATTGGCCCTCTCTATATAAAAGGACTAACTTCATGTATTATTCTTTGCAATTTATAATAATAAATGTTCTCTAGTTCAGAAGCAAATCATTGAAATCCAATCTTCCCAATCTCAGTATTAAGCCTCTCAATTCAAGCACGAGAACTCTGTTTCAATCCATATATTGCCTTCTTCAGGCAACAAACATGCTCCACTAGGTGTTGTAACCTAGTGGTTGTCGCATATATACCTCCTTAGATAAGTCACCATACAAAAAGTCATTCTTAATGTCAAGCTGATGTAGGAGACATCTCTTGACCACTACAACAGATATAATAATCTTGACAGAGTAAATTCGTGCTACTGGAGAAAATTTCTCAAAGTAATCTACTCCATATGTCTGTGTAAAGCCTTTGCAACAAACCTAGCCTTATACCTATCTATTGTCCCATCAAGTCTATATTTGATAGTGTAAACCTATCTGCAGTCCACCAACGTAGCACCCTCAAGACAAGATACTAACTCCCAACAATGTCGCGACTGTAAGGCCAGTATCTCTTCATTCATTGCAGCCTGACACCTAGGATCACGTGAAGCCTGTACAAAATCTCTAGGAATAACAGTAGCAATAATGGCTGTGAAGTAAACTGATGGACGCCATCTTCAAGATGAGCAACACCTGTGAATTGAGAAAGAGGATGAAAAGTACCATCCCTACTGGATCTCCTCAAGGATCCCTTCTCCTCCGTGTCCGAATTGCTCTCAGCTGGCGACTCTAAATCAGCCCCTGGTCAGGCAAAGTGTGCGATCTCCGATGATATACCTGAGTCTCCTCAAGAATCGCCTGTATAGATGTTCCATCCTCTGATAAGTAAGGAATCTCCTCAAAAAATGTAACGTCTACAATAACAACATATCTCCTGCGACTCGGGTCGTAACACCAGTATCCCTTCTGCGTCCTGGAATACCCAAGAAAGACACATTTAGCCACCCTTGGAGAGAACTTGTCCTGGTTGCCATATGCCTAGACAAAACAAGTACATCCAAACACCCACAGGGGTAAAGCAAACGGCATGTCACATTCTGGATAAATCACCTGGAAAGGAATCTGCCCTCGAAGGACTGACGAAGGCACCCGGTTGATTAGATAGGCTGTAGTAAGGATAGCATCTCCCCAGAATTGCTTAGGAACCTCCATGTGGATCATTAGGGTCCTAGCATTGTCCAGAAGATGGCAAAACTTGTGCTCAGCCACACCATTCTGCTGAGATGTGTGAGCACAAGATATCTGATGAATGATGCCTCCAGAAGAAAAGAGATCATGCACATCTCGTTGCATAAACTCTAAGGCATTATCGCTGCGGAAGACTCAAACTGTACCATATACTGAGTCTAAACCTCTGCCAAGAATTGTTGAATAATCTATGAAATCTTTGCGCGTGTCTTCATCAAGAAAATCCAAGTGAGATGACTATGATCATCCACAATAACGGCATAGTATCGATGTCCTCCTAGAGTAGGCACTCTGGATGGTCCCCATACATCACAATGTGCCAACGCAAAAGGGGTAGCACTCACCCCAACGTCCCTTTGTGAATACATACTCCTGTGGTGTTTCCCAAGCTGACAATCCTCTCACTGTAACGTCAGAGAGTCCGGCAAATTGGGATACATCTAGCGCATCTTCTTAAGCAAGGGATGCCTAAGTCTCCTGTGCCACAGTGATGGGTCAAATGCTATGGATGCAACTCCTGCAAATAATGTAGGCGTGCCAAGGTAATAGAGTCCATCCTACTCTATACCTCACCAATAATGTCTCTCGTCTGCCTATCTTAGAAATAGCAATAGCTCTCATTAAAGACAACACGACACCCCAAGTCCTTACAGATGTAACTAACTGATAGCAGACTCATTGGAAACTTGGGAGCACAATGAACTCCTCCTATCAACATCTTCTGAGAAGCACGTACCTACCCACTGCAGTAATAGGTGAGTAGCCCCATTAGCCACCCTAACTTCCTTGATCCCCACACGAAGCCTTGGGATCTACAAGACATTGCACATCTCCTGTGAGGTGGACAAAAACACCTGAATCAATTATCCACCGTCCTCTGATCTTACCCTTCTTTCTTGTGTTGTCTTGGGTTGCAACTGCAAACCCCTTCACTTGTGAGGTAGAGCCTCTTGGTGAGCGCACCACCTCGTTATGCGAAAGAAGACTCATCGCTGCAATCAATGGTGAGAGAAGGCTCATCACCATAATCCAAATGTGTGACACCCACGTCATTACATACATGAGGACATCAAAAACGACGAATCGGGATGGTATGCACCCTAACTGGTCCACTGGCAGACCCATAGTGGATCTGCAGGTGGCGAGGGAAGGGCCGCTCGCCTGCAACATGTGTCTAGCAAAGCCACCTCCTCACCGGCTACTAGGGTTTGGGAGACCACCGCACCCTCTGCAACGGTGATGGAGCCCACCGCAACGCTTCCAGTGACGGTGGTGCCTTCTACGACGACATCAGCAGCAGTGGTAAGGGTTGTCACAACCCTTGCGATGGCGACAAGGCCCTTATTAGGGGTGATGGGAGCAAAAGAGCCCCCCACGGGGGTGGTGAAGGCAATGACCAGGGCCACCACTACCCCCTGTGTCACCGAAGGAGCACTCGTCAAGGGCAATGGCAACGGTGGCACGGTGGCGGAAGGGCAAAGCACGCTACCTCTGCTACTGCTCCTCCCAATCCGTGAGATCGTCGATTGAATCTTCATGATCTTGAATCATCTTGTAATGGGATATTTGGTGGGATACCAAAACACCGACCTAGGACCGCTGCTCTGATCATGTTGAAGAAAATGAAAGTCTCTATTCAAAATAGAAATCCTGACCTCTCTTGTATATTAGAGAGGTTTGAAAAAATTACAAAGAAACCATAAAGATAGTAAAATAGATAAAAAAGTTCCTATGCTCAACAGATTCTATTAGGATTAGAAGTAAGATTGGCCCTCTCTATATAAAAGGACCAACTTCATGTATTATTCTTTATGATTCATAATAATAAAAGTCCTACAGTTCTAGTAATCACCACAAAGCAAAAAAGTGATTTTAACATCTCTACACATCACTACCTTTCTCCAGCATACGTCACTAGCTGAGATGCCTCTTCATCTTCCGCTCCAAGCAATTCCTGAAATTTGATATCATTTCAAAAAAGATATCAACAAAGAAATTTTGATATCTGGTTTCTAACATCTGGGTCCTTATCATTAATTAATGATGCGAAGCCTACCGAATAAAATGCAGAGGGATCAAATTTCTCATCTGGCCAACTAAGTGGAAGAAGCTCAATAGAAATCCCTAAATCTTGGATATCCTGCAAGAGATAGAACAAAACAGAGCCTGGAACAAGCACGCTAATGCCACTACACAAAAAGGTAGATTGGAGAACCATTAAATCAGCATTCCTACTTTGGCTCGTTGAATGGTCATCCTGACCATATCTGCTTTTACGGCTCCTGTAACATCATCGTAAGGATTATCTTCATTTGTAAACAACAGTATACGTTTACTCGCACTTTTTATGGATCTGCGAACAAAAGCTAACTGATCAAAATGCCCATCTCAATGCAAAGCTCCAGTTTCCACTGTAAAGAGACTAATTACCCTTTCCGCAAAAGTGATTGACAGACCCAAAGGGCATTATACAAGGAGTTTTCTCGAGTAGCAGAAATGATTCCATAACGACACCCAATTTCATTCATAAAGGTCTCTGTCAAAAGATAATCTTATCAGTGGAAAGGCTGCCCAAACATTTCAATGAGAATCTCAAGAAATTCTTAAAGAAAATTGAAAATACATCACCAAACTAATATTGAAATGATTCACCTCCTCAAAAAAAAAGAATAATTCAGTAAATAGCATTAAAAGATCTCATATGACGTGTAAAGCAAGCTCCTATTTCCTAGCCATATGAAAATAGATAAATGCAAAAAAAATGAAATGCTAAATATCTCTAGATACCAAACAATTTTTTTATTTTTTTGAAAAGACCAAATAATTTTTTATTGAATAAAAGTTTCAATTAACTTAAAAATAACCATAACAGCATAGAAAAATTACATGCCGTCGGGACAGTGGAAGATCAATATTTACGCCATGCAAGAATCTGCAAGTCATATTGTCAAGATCACTATTGCATAACTATTGTTATTATTTCATGATTTTACATGTAGGCTAACATATGAGTAGCTTCTCTTCATTGTTTTAGCGCCATATTTTTGTTGGGTTATGTAAGGTTGGGTGTTTTATTTCTATTAGTAAGTGAAGGGGTATTCTTGTACTTCTCTCTGAAGCCTCTCTATACAAAGGCTGAGGGTCTTTCTCTGAAACATGGTATCAGAGCAACGATACTAGACCGAGGTTTTGGTATCCCACCAAACCCTAGCCTCTTAATCCTAACACCACATCCCCTCCTCTCTCTCCTGCACCACCAGCCACCGCCAGCAGCAAACAACGACCCCTTCCCCAAGCCGTCGACCACCGCCAAAGGCTGGCAGCGATGAGGTGCCGCTGCTCCCCCTACACCAGGTAGTGTAGGGCCTCCCCCCTAGCGTCGCCCCTTCCTTGGTGGGTCTACATGGCCTTTAGATCACCTTCTAGGGGCAGTGTTGGCCTAGATCAAGGATGTAAGAGACTCTTAACCTACTGATCTACTAGTTGAGATTTTGAGGACCCCTCGTTACTGCCAAAATCGAGATTATTGATTCACATCTAGCCTCACAGTCCCTTCTAGAGGAGTTTCTGCGGTTTGGAAGGCACCACTAGGGCCTTTCATATGCCCTAGCGTGTGCAAACAAGTTCTATTGAAGTACCAACATGGTACATGCTCTGAAAATCTTCATATGGCTTGGATGTGGTCTTTAGAGGTGTTTTCGGTCTGAAAACTGTGATTTCAGACCCTATGATTGGATTTTCAGACCTATAAATCAGTGTTTTTTGTGGATCTAGACTTCAGACACTATGGGGGATCAAAAGGAATCTGTGGGTAACTCAGTGGAGAAGAGTTCTACCACAAGTACTCTCCCTCATATGAAGGGGACTTCGATTAAGTTGGATGGATACAACTTCTTGTTCTAGTCTACTTTCTTCTCCCGGTTCATCGGATCCCATAGGAAGAAATACATCTTGACCGATGTTGTGCCTAATGTGAAGTCTACAGATTGGGAGGCAGACAATGACTGGGTAGCTACTTGTCTTCTCAACAGTGTGGCACAGACTATTGCCAAGCAAGTCATGGCTCATGCTTCAGCCAAGAAGATGTCAGAGGTACTGCATGAGATAAACTCCCACATGAGTAATATCACCAGGTTGTACAGAATTGTGGACGATATTCACAATCTTCAAAAAGGCACCATAGCCTTATGCGAGTATTATGGCAACATGAAAAATCTTTAGGACGAGCAAGATATGTACCAGCCAATCTCTACAAATGCTTATGTTATAACCAAGT
The DNA here is from genome assembly GCA_037157565.1 of Thalassia testudinum. Lineage (NCBI taxonomy): Eukaryota > Viridiplantae > Streptophyta > Magnoliopsida > Alismatales > Hydrocharitaceae > Thalassia > Thalassia testudinum. The sequence goes on along the minus strand of JAZHRO010000022.1, from coordinate 109,865,435 downwards.
AGAGAGAAGTTATTCGTTCTATTCAGCTTCTATTTGGTCTTAGCCCCGAGTACAAATCAATTAAAGATTAGTTCAAGACTCTGGACGAGATTCCTACACCAGAGCAGATCTATGCTCGTCTCTCTAAGCTCACTACCTCGGATTCCGTACCTACTTATGATGCCTTTGCCATGGCTGTTGTTGGGCGTGATATAGGAAATTCGGGTGGAAGAGGTGGCATAGCTCGTGGTGGTGGTGGTGGTGGTGCACATGGCCATTGTCATGGTCGAATTTTTTCTTCTGTGAATACTGCCACAGGAATGAACACACTATGGACCGATGTTAGGTCAAGCACGATTACCCACAGGGTATGGATCCACGTGCCCACCAAGTATCTACAGAAGATATTGTAATTCCTTAGACAGAGGGGGTGAGATCGAGCATGATATGAAATAATGTGGAAATAATATGATAATCACACAAAATACAATCTCACAAACACATAAAGTGTTTTTAGATGAAAACCTAAATCCAGGTGAAAACCACTACCTAAGTCTCTCGACTTAAGATTTTCCGATCAACTTAGTCGATCAAATCCACTAACCAAGTCACTTAAATGAGGGTGATTCAACCTCTTACAACCACACTACTTTGAACCCGAAGGTAATGTAACCTTAAACCCCTCTTCTTCACAAGGAGTATTTTATCTCGCGGTAGAAACAGGAATTCGCAAAGCGAATACCCAACAAAGACAATATTATAAATATCCTATAGAGCCTCACAGTAAATATCTTATACTTAGCTTCTAAGGCAATAGGTACTTCCCTAAAGTGGAAGTGAAGTGTGCAACGGATCAGTGCTCTTGGATAGAGATTATGTACACGGGAGAGCAATGGCACTTCTAGCACTTGGAACTTCTCTTTCAAAGACACAAATCGTGGAAGTAGTGTATCTTGAGTGTGTCTAACAAAGGAAGGGTCATCCTTTATTTATAGAGGCCTTAAGAAGGGTTTATAAGGCTTTAGAAGGCTTCTATAACCGTTGGGAATAAATCAAGCCAAATTCACAACGAAATCAGGGTCATTTATGATTCTAACAGGGTTATCAGACGTTTTGATCTAAGGTCAGACGTCTGGGTCTTCATCTGATCCAAAGTTTGATCGTCTAATCCAGAAGGGTTGATCATCCGGTCGGTGTTGGATCAAGACAAACATTTAAGAAGTCATTATAAGACATTTGGGAAACTAATCAGACGTCAAATTCTAAGATGGATTTGTTCCTGTTTTCACCTAATCGAAATAGGGTTCTAGGTAATTTAGGTCAAACAACAAGTCAATCATCCGACAAAGACTCTAGACGTCTGGAAAGAGAAATCTTTGTGGGAATTGATTTCTCGAGACTCAAATGGCTATTAGGGTCTAACAAAAGTAGATTTTGGTCAGATATTATCCTAACATCTATTTATCAAACATCTAGAATATTATGAACGTCTGAAAATCTAATTAAATATACTCATAGGTTAATCCTCCATGATTATGTCTGACAAGCCAACGGTCCTTTAGTTGGAAATCTGGCAGGGTCTTCAAACATCTTCTAAGATGTCTGAACTATGGGTTGGTTTGAAACTAATAAACAGAATACACTAAGTCCAGCCTAAGTGTTGGACGTCTTGACAAAAGGTCAGACGTCTTAAAATTCAAGATCAGACGTCTGAGGCCCAAATTAGACGTATGATCGAGCTGTCTGATTACTGTTTTGGTTTTCTAAGTGATTTCTAAGATCATCTAAGTATCCTAGGGATGGAATAGTGTTCATAAGACTAAGGTATGTTACTATGGGCTCTTTAACATTTAATCTAAGAAAATAAAGAGCAAAGAACATAAACAAATACAAAATACAAGACAAAAAGATATTTATCATATTATTCTTGTCTTCAAGCTCTCACTCCATGCAAAGCTCCATCTTCTCTTCTCCATCAAGCTCCTTTAATCCACCATGGATGTAAGCTTGAGCTCTTTCACACCCCGATTCCATTTGCACTTATCATAAAACTATAACTCAAATGCAAATATTAAATAACAAGTGTTTTATTATCATCAAAATGAATGATCGAGATGCTCTTCCACTAACAGATACCACTCAAGTGCAGGAAGATGATAGCCAGATAACTATTTTCAGAGCTGACCATGAGCATTTAATGGCTTCTCAGGCATCTACCTCTCCTGTTCAGAGATCTGCAAATACTTCAGTGATGTCAATTAAATCCGAAGCTCATGCCTAGCTTGCGGATTCAGGTGCCTACTTCCACATTACTGGTGACACTACCCTCTTTTCTTCTCTACAAGATCTTGCATATTCTTTCATATTAAAGTGGTAGATTAAAGTGGTAGATGGGGGTTTGTCACAAATTACTCAACTCAGAAATATCTCTATTTCTAACACTTCACCTCTCTCAAATGTTATACATGCCCCCAAATTTACTCTCAATTTAAAGTCCATTAGTTAGATTACCAAATATTTAAGGTATCAGGCTGTGTTCCATGACCAGTATTTCTTCTTATAGGAGCTCTAGACGATGAGGCGGATCGGTAGAGGACTTGAGCATAATGGTCCTTACTATCTTCATGTCCCTCCATCCTCCAATGCTGATGTTGTGTGCCACTTCTACTCTCTAGTGGCATTTTCGTCTTGGTCATCCTAATTTGCATATTCTGCGCCGTCAATTTCCTGAGTTATCATTTCCTGATGTTTTGAGGTATAAAGTCTGTCGATTGGACAAGCACCATAAGTCTTCTTTTCCACCACAAAATAAAAGAGCTTAACCTGTTTTTGCTTTAGCTCATGCTGATGTTTGAGGCCCTTGTAGGGTCAAGAGTGTTGGAGAATTTCGATATTTTCTTATACTTGTTGATGACTATACCAGGATGTCCTAGATTTTGATGATAAAAGAAAAGTTCGAAGTCTTTGATATTGTCAAAAATTTTGTTCCGAAAATAAAGATTCGATTTTCTACTATCATTAAAATTTTCCAGAGTGAATGATTTAGAGTTTGTGAATGCCAAGAGTACTGCCTTTTTCAAGTCATTAGGTATTGTTCACCAGACGACTTGCGTTCAGACTTCCTAACAAAATGGGGTTGCTGAACGTAATCTCTGACATTTGCTTGATGTAGCCCGTTCTATTATGTTTCAAATGAATGTTCCTTCATATTTTTGGGCTAATGTTATTCTTACTGCTACTTACCTGGTGAACCATGTTTGTTCGTCTGTCTTAGGTGGTAAAACTCCATACTCTATGTTGTTTCCTGGCAAGGACATTTACTCTCACTCTGGTTGTCATTGGCTGTGTGTGTTTTGTCTACTTATATAAAATGGACAAGATTCCTCAGGATATTCCTCTTCCTATGCCATTGAGCCACCTACATCTAGGGCCAATCAGCCTGATCCTGGTCCTTTCCCGTATCGTCCTGAGATTCCTGATACAGATACTTTTCCTAAACACTTTCAGGGCAGAACCCAGGATGTTCCTCAGGTGGAAGAACCACTATCTACCATTTCTGCTCAATCCCCACCAGCTGCTAATGATTTATCTAAGAACCAAGTACCGACTACTACTAAGGATACTACTCTGGACCTTCCTATTGCACAAAGGAAGGCTCCACGATCATGTGCTAAATATTTTGTATCTCAGTTTATGTCACTTGACAGCTTGTCTACAATTGGGCGCCAATTTTCTCTGGCCATTGACAGTGTGCAGGCAAGACCAACATGAAGCCTTCCGAGATCTGGACCTTGGCAGTGGAGGAAGAGATGTCAGCTTTACAGTCCCATGGCACGTGGGATCTTATTGATCTACCCACAGGTGCTACTGTTGTGGGGTGTAGATGAGTGTTTACCGTCAAGTGTCGTCCAGATGGCATTGTAGAACGATACAAGACACTTGGTTGCCAAAGGCTACGCTCAGACGTTCGGGGTTGACTACTTTGAGACATTCTTCCCAGTAGCTCGTCTTAATTTTGTTCAGATATTGTTATCTCTTGTTGTTAAGAGGTATTGGGTTGTCCATTAGCTTGATATAAAAATTGTGTTTCTGTCTGGCGATTTGGAGGAAGTCTACATGGAGTAGCCACAAGGCTTCCCTACTCGAGGGGAGTGCCAGAAGGTGTGTAAACTGAAAAAAGCTATCTATGAACTGAAACAAAGTCCTAGAATCTAGTTTGAGAGGATCAGCAGGGTGGTTCAAGAATATGGCTTTACCAGATCTTCTGCTGATCACTCTATCTTTACATTGCAAAGAAAGACAGGATCGGTCATACTCATTTATGTAGATGACATACTTCTGATAGGCAGTGACAGGCAAGGCATAGAGGAAACAAAGAAGATGCTACAATCACAGTTTGTTACTAAGGATTTAGACCCTATCAGTTATTTCCTTGGTATTTTGAGGTGCAGCATATTGGAGGACATGTGTTATCCTAGCACAAGTATGTTCTTAACATACCATGAGACATGGGTATGCTGGGTGCAAACCAGCATACATGCCCATGGATGTTGCCTTGCCTATTGCAGATAATAGCAACCCTTTACTGCAAGATGTCACCAGATGTCGTGCAATGATTGGTAAGCTATCGTATATGATTGTTACTCGTCCTAACATTGCCTTTGCAGTTGGGAGGTTGAGCTAGTTCATACAGTCACCAAGGGAAATCCATTGAGATGATGTTTGTCAAATTCTAAGGTACTTGACAAGTGCACTTGGGAAAGAACTTCTTTTCAAAGACTATGGGCACTTCGATGTTTGTGGATATTCTGATGCAGACTATGTAGGTGCTCATGAGAATGGGAAATCCACTACAGGATACTGCACATTCATTGGGGGTAATATGGTTACATGGAGAAGCAAGAAACAGGTAGTAGTATCTAGATCTAGTGTTGAGTCTAAATACAAGGCAATGTCTCTGACTACTTTTGAACTGCTCTGAGTCAGTTCCATTCTAGAAGACTTTGGAGTGCAGGTCCCTAATCCTATTCCTATGCACTGCAACAACAAAGTTGCCACCTTTATTGCAAATAATCTTGTCTTCCATGAAAGAACCAAGCATATTGAAGTGGATTGCCACTTCATCAGAGAGGCCATTTCAGCTAAAAAGATTTCTACACCCTATATATGTATTGAAGACAAACTCGTAGATATCTTCACTAAAGTACTTCCTAAAAAGAGATTGCACTATATTTGTTCCAAGCCGAGCATATTTGATGCTTAGCTTAAGGGGGACTGTTGAGTTATGTAAGTTTGGGTGTTCTATTTCTCCTTGTAAGTGAAGGGATATTCTTGTACTTCTTTCTCTGGAGCCTTTTTATATAAAGGCCCAAGGTCTCTCTGAAATAAAGTTATCTCATTTCAATCCTAACAATTTTTGTAAATCAAAATATTCACTTAGTGTATCCTCTTTCTCAACTCGTTTTCAAGGAGATTCACATCACTGGCAAGTTGACCATCCAAGAAGACCCTGCTTGAGTTCAATATATATGTTCCCATGTTGACCAAGGTGACTTCACCAAGCAGGTTGGTGGCATCATGAAGATGAGAATGGTGAGGTCAACAACAGGCTTCACTTCTTTCCATCCCCTCAACCTTTTAAATAACCATCTTTGCGATTGCTTCCAGCCAAGTACTTTCAGCCACCCAAAAGTCTATAACAGGGAACTACACGGCCTTAAGAATTTCTCTCTTCTATCAAATCGGCTGCAACCATGGAAGACAATCAATATCCAGGTGCGAGGGATACTGCTCCACCTCCGAACCTTGGAGATAATGGAGGCTTTGACATCCGACCTCTCCCAATTGAAGTGTGCCTCTTCCTTGCAATTTGAGGCAATAGACCTAAGGGTTGTTCTAGCAACGATGGAGGTTCACTGCATGTCAGTTGTCCCTTAGGTTGTTGTCCTTAATCTTGGCAATTCTTCGTGGCTCATGCGAGTCTAGGTGGCAGAGAAGGTGTAAACCTATGTTGAAGCGGTCTCTTCATCAGTCATGTTAAAGGGGGGGTTTCATGCCTCGTTGAAGGAAGGTCGTTGGGTGGCACCGGCATCACAGACGAAAGAACGAATGAGGCAGATGTACGATTGAAAGGACGGCTCCAAATCCAAAGTCATTCCAAATTGGATGGTGTTGCTTTGAGTCACCGACCATCTATAGCAATTCATGTTCGACGCAAAGGGGGATTTGGAAGATCAGGAGCCTGGTGCTAACATGGATTCCAAAAATGGGGCCCAACTTTTATTACACTAAACAAGGGATGTCTCTAAGACTGATAAGTTAAGGTCAGTGCAAGGCTACTCCAGATCTGTATAGAGATCTGATTCAATATGTGTAAACCAATGATACCTTTTGACTCAATTTTTAATTGTGGATCGGGTAATAGGCCAACTAGTGGGCTTGCCTTGGAGTCATTTGCTCATTCAGTACGGTGACCTCTCTTTTTGGATTTTCCCCTTTACAGTTTGAGACTCCACTACAAGTGGGGAGTCGAATGAATCGTAAAGCACACTATGGCGATGCTCACTGCTTGAATGAGGGACCTCGGCACGATGGCAATGCTCGTCCCGATCATCCTGTGGTCCTGATCATGACATGGCATAAGGAGACACTAATCGTAACAATGCAGTGGCTATCACGACTTGCAGCGGTCCAAGGGGAGCTACGGCTTTTCAAGCCAACTCTGTTGATGCTACATGACCTTCTGCAACTGGCAGTGTCGGATTGGGGGCACCCTCACCTCCTATAGCCCATCTGGGTACATCCTCGAACAAGTCCCCCCCTCCCCACCCTGTTTATGATTCTTCAAGCTCCTTGATAATGGGTGCGTCGAGGACACCTTCAAGGGATTGTGGTCAGTAGTCATCTCATGGTGAAAACCCAAGGATTATGAAGTGAAGTGCCAATGGATCATCGAGTAGGGGGTCCAAACCACCAAGCTATGCCTTCCAAAGTAGAAACTCTTGTATAACTCATTTTATAAGAAAGGAATTATTAAGAAAAGAAGTAACTCCATGGTTTAAAAAATGTGACACCGAATATCTGTCTCCAATTGATTAAAATGGTGACAAATGCTAAAAAAGTAGTGTCTGCTGGAGTCTCGGGGGGCAATGCATGTTCTCATGGTTAAGGTACTCTCCTGGAACGTAAGGGGCCCACCGCGATCACTCACGAAGGTCAAATTTGTTGAGGTACCTTTCAGATTGGAAGATTGACTTTGCACTTCTTCAAGAGACACATCTTGAGTTGTTGAAGGATAGAACTCGAAGGCAATTGGATGCTGATTGCTTCACGAATGTTATGCATGCTAATGTTGTTGGAAGATCTGATGGCATTTTGCTGATGTGGAACAATGCTCACTTTCAGATGGGAGCATCTTTGATTGGGAATCGAATGTAAAGGGTGTGTTTAGCCATAGATTTGATGGCTTCTGTCATTTCCTTCGTTTATGGGCCTTGTGAGGATGCAGCTAGGTCTGTTCTATGGGAGGAATTGTGAAAAGCTGTAGCTTTCGCAAATGGTAGACCCTAGCTAGTAGAAGGTGATTTTAATGTCACCCTATCCTCAAATGATAGGCCTGATGGTAGGACAGACCAGGCTACGGCTAATTTAGGCACTTGGGTTGAGGATCTAGATCTCTATGATGTTCCAATATCTGGCACAGTCTATACTTGAAGGAGTGATAATGGCACTAGCTCCAAGATTGATAGATTCCTCTACTCAATGGCGATGGCAGAGCGCTTTCAAATGATCGATGTTACCATCCGGCAACGACCATTTTTAGATCATACACCCTCAATTTAAGACAGTAATGACGGAATTCCATTATCGTTGTATTTCAAGTTTCAAAGAGCAAGGTTGTTGGAACCTAAATTTCGTGAATTTGTGCATCAAAAGTGGGATGAAGTGCCCCCTCTTCCTCTATTGCTCACACCTTGTTAGCAAAAATCCACCATCTCACAACTACATTGATTCAATATAAGGAGACTAAGGAGAGAAGGGAACAAGTGAGAGCGAAGGCTTTGAACGGTACCTCCTTAAACATAACAAAGGACATTTGGCCCTTGACGTAGGCAGAGCATGGTGAACAATGTTGATTACAAACTGTGGTGCATCAAAAAGATCACAAGCGTGAGATCGATTAGAGACAAAAGTCTCATCAATTGTGGCTAAAGGAAGTCGATTAGAATACATGATCTTTTCACCTCGCTACGAGTGCCAGGAGGAGATCCAATTCAACTTGCACACTTCAGCTGGGCGAGAACGTTATCTCCAACAAAGGCCAAATCGTGGAGGCTTTGGAACATCATTTTCATGATTTCACTAAAAGGCAACCTCAAGGTTGGTGGATAGGGCATTGGATATGTCTACCCTAGATGATAGTAGGATGATTTGGTTAAAAATGTCTCCGAGGATGAAGTTCTGGAAACCATACATGATTTGAAGGCTGAGGGTGCCCCAAGACCAAATGGATTACAAATCCTCTTTTACAAGAAGATGTGGGAGATAATTAAGTCGAATTTCATGGTGATGGTTCGAGAGCTCCTAGTGGGAAACCATGGCTTCAAGAGACTAAATAGGTTCTATTATTTCTTGATCCTGAAGATAGTGGTTGCAGATACAATTGATGAGTTTAGGCCGATTGCATTATCTAATGCAGCATACCTCATTGCAGAAAAAGTATTGCCAAATAGGTTGTGAAAAATGCTACCTCATCTCATTAGCCCAATTCAAATTGCTTTCCTTAAGGGATGATCCTTACAGGAGTCCTTTATTTTAGCTGAGGAGATGGTTGCTGCATTGAGGAGATCTGATGAGCCTCCCTTTCTGTGGACGGTGGAGTTTCTCAAAGGCATATGATTAAATCTCGTGGTCATATTTATGAAACAGATTGAGATGACGAAGGTTCCCAAAGGTTTAGGTGCAGTGGATGAGAAGGGCATCACAAGCACTTCTCCGTTTTGATCAATGGCAAGTCGTGTGGTGCATGGACACAACCTCAGTGTGAAGTAAGACAAGGATGTTCGTTAACGCCACTCATGTTCAATGTTGAAGTCCACATGTTGACAATAATGACTTTTAAGGCCCGTGCTAGTGGTCTCTGGAATCAAGCGAGATGATTTGCTCTTGATGCCCATCCTGCAATAGGTTGATGATATGCTCTTCTTTATGGAGGGAGGTTGTTGAGAAGCTAAGAATGAGGTGGCCTTGGTCAGGATATTTGGTGAAATTTCGATGTCAGTAGTTAACCACGCAAAATCAATCTTTGTTCCTTTCCATACGAGCACAGACGAAGTGATGACCACGTCACAACACCTTCACGCCTCAAAGACTCACCTACCTTTCAGCTACTTGGGCCTTCCAATGGACAAGCATCTTAACTCCGACGATTTGTTACCTCTGGTGGAGTGAATGGGCAAAAGACTAAACTCTTTGAGTTGTCTAGAGAAGGGAGGTTGGATCTCTTCAAAGTTGTCCTCCCTACCATCCTGATCTTTTATTTATCAATTTTTAGGTCGCCAAGAAGATTTTCCAAAAGTTAGAGCTCATACAGAAGTGATTTGTTTTTAATTGAAACACAAGAGGAGCTCCTACAGTTGGTTCCTTGGGGAGAGATATGTAGGCCCAAAAAAATGGTGGTCTTATGATACATCTCCTTTCTAACTTCTATAATGCTTTACTGGCAAAATGGGCAGTGCAGCTCTTCAACAACGGTGATATCATGTGGCATAAACTTATGAAGGGCTCCTATGGCACTGTCTTATCGATAGATGAGAGGGTGATTTCTCATCGGGGAGACTCTGACCTTTAGAGATCATTGTTGCCAATTATGTAAAGGTTGATCCCATTCTTTGCTCATGCCCCGAAGCATAAGGAAACTTTCAGATTCTGGGAGGACGATTGATCAAAATATGGTCAGTCTGCTGAATTGATTCCTCATCTTTATAGCTTAGTTGTTAATAAGCCAATTTCAATTAACAAGGTTTGGGATAGAACCTCCATGTCTTGGATGCCTATCCTAATTGGAGTTTTGTCTGAGGCTAGGCTTTAGGATTTCCGGCTACTCATGTCGTTGCTTAGGCAGGTGAGGCCAAATGCTTTACGACCTAACCAGTTGGTGTGGACTAAGGGTCACTTTTCAATGACTAAGGCCCATATATTGTTGTAGGGTCCAAATGTGGGGGATGATGAATTGGTGAATGATAGCCACCTTCTTTGGAGGATGAGGATCCTTTTGAAGGTCAAGTTGTTCCTTTGGCTACTGAGGGAGAAGGTGGTCATTAAAGTGTTTAGAAGGCATTGGACCAATGATCCAAATGTGCCTCGCCCGTTGTATGGTCTAGCTGAGGAGGATGTTCACCATCTCCTTTGCTCATGCAGCTTTTCTACTATGATGTGGTCGTCCTTGCAGCTTCTGCATATCGACGTTCCATCCTTTGATAGGTTGTGGAGTTCTTTCAGGAGCAACATCTGGACAAACACCCACCCACGAGTGGATAAAGACTGTTGCAGCTATTTGGTCTCCATGGATTCAACGCAATGTTATCTTTAAAGATGACAGGGCTTTGGTAATGAAATGAAATGAAATGGATGGCTACCGGCCTTCGGTCGTCATCCTTTTACCTTTCAAAAAAAAAGAATGAAAGAAAGAAAGAAAGAATCACAGTCTCATCATTAGAAATGCCATTCAAACTGCTATCTACAGTGCTTTCCTATAGATATTAGCTCATTACAAAAGGGTGCGCTACCTATCTCCAATCTGTAAATGATCACTAACAAGCTCAAGTCCCAATGAAATGCAAAGTTTAAGGGGACTAGAGATGGTATTAACTAAGTATTAATGGCACCCAATCTCATGTGCGTACTAACTCAATGCAGTTTTCCCTTTGTTAATCATCTAATGAGGGTGAATTAGTAAAGGGAAAACTACAGAGGTAAGAGGACACAATGGAGGAGCTTGAGTAAGTGATACGTAACAAGTAAACAAACTTGAACAATTGCTTAAAGCCCATTTAGTATAATAAGCAATGGTAAAAAGACATGAAATGTCTCCTGGATTGCTATACATAATGCCAACCAATAGCAATATATCAGTCCTTATGTTTTATCATTTTAAGCTATAATTCTACTTCCTGTAATCTGTGATTAAGTAAATGACAACTATGAGATGTTTTTTTCTTTGTTGAAAAGTAAAAGGATAGTTACTCGAGTTCAGTAATTCTCCAAATTCATTAAGCTGTAGGTATAAGTTTGTATAAAGCTGCAATCAAGGGACAAAATCCCAATCTGAAATCGAGGATTTTGCCCAGAAAACAACGTTTTCAATGTAAGGAGTACAGACATCAAAAACCAAAGCATTCCATTCCCTCCAAAGAGCCCACAGTACAGCCATAGGAGCCACTCTCAGTCTTGGAATGAAACTGCACAGGCCCATCAGATCTTCTACCTCGACGAAATGATGTCCAGGAGTCATTGAAGGATGATCGAGAAACCCATTCAAACTGAAAGACTCCCACACAACCTTTGAGAAAGGGAAGCAGAAAAATAGGTGATTGCTGTCCTCAATGCCATCAGTGCAAAGAGAACAAGCAACAGCCAAATTTGGATCCCATCTCTGCCTTCCATCCTTTGTCACAATTCTTCGTCGTCACATTTCCCACATAAAAAAATGTACGTTAACAGTGCTTTTGCTCCACACAAAAGCCGGCAATCCCACAAGAAATCTTCATCCTGAACTTTGCCACACGAGTGCAAGACATGGTAAAAGCTTTATTGCCAGAAAAGCCTCCATCATCCCACTCCCAACCATCTACAACATCAGGGACCATAGAGAATTGCTGAACAACCTTCAGTAGCTGCAGGAACCCTTGCTCCCAAGCTGCAGAAAGCGCACCCCAAAAAATAGGGGCCCATACACCTACCACATTCGGCCCCAAAGAACCAGACCAACAGTCTTTCAGAAGCCCCTCAGGTGTGTGGGCCAGACCATATGGTTGAGAAAACTCCTCTGTTAAGGTGCCAAGGGGGTGCCAGGGGTCTAGCCAAAATAGAAAACCAGAACCATCTCCGATTCGTTGTGAGCAGGGTGAAAAGTGACACCAAACCTTTCCAAAAATGTGACTCCCATCCAGAGAGAAGTCCACAATGATCCCAATCAATGATCGTAGTACATAAGGAGACCAGCAGCCGTGTACTTAAATGTGAATCCCCATCCATTACCCGATAACACCAATTGGAAAGTAAAGCATCATTCATGGTGCGCAGACTCCAGACACCTAATCCCTCCTTGGAGAAAGGCCAGCAAACATCCTCCCATGATACCCAAAAGCCCCCTGTAGCAGTTGATGGAGAATCGCTCTTCAAAGAAATCTACGACAAATCTTCTCAGCACAATTAACAGGTTATACTGGTAGTCTGAAAAAGAAAGCATAGAAAGCCAGTATAGCTAGAAGAACAGACAAACTGCAAGATGATATAAGACTTAAAAAATTAATATCAAGTACAAACCATGAGACAGTTACATAAAAACTTAAAATCTGGGAAAAAGATCATCAAGTGCCCTTTTAATTTCTAAGTCATATAAAACCTTAAATATTCATTGTTTGTCCTCCCAAATTCCTTCACATCCAATACCCTATTTGATAATTGCTTGGCGAACCATTCCCAAGAAGCACTGGGTGGAGGTACATTTTTCTCTTTGTCCTTCCTCTTTTAATGTGTTGCCTTTATTCTCTCACTTGATTGGAACTTTATGCAGGCAAGCAAAAGCAGAACGCAACAAAGAACCCCTGCAAGCTAACTTACAAGTACGAACACTTTGGTTTTATTTTGACTTCAATGCTTCTTTTATTCGATAGAAAGTTCTACCATTAATAAGAATCTTTGTTGAATCAAATCCAAACAATTGTATATGATAAAAATAGCTATATAAGGTTTCACTTAGCATGTCCCTTGTTATTATGTAATAAACCAAGCGAAACTAGAAAAAAAATTCATGCATAAATGCATTTAGATAGTTCATTCTGTCAATGCCCTACTTCTGAAACCAATCGGCATATCTGTCTCATGTCAGCCAAAGCAGCTTGTATATATGCACTTCTCGGTAGATTAAATAAAACTAAAGCCTATCCCAGCACCAAAGGGGGAGAGAAGAAAAAACAAACTGTCTATCATAATGATAATAGACTAGCACATGCTATTAGAGTTTAGTGCTACAACATAACCTTCTATATTATCAAATTCTTTAATTAGCCTTGCAGTTGGTCTGTCCAGTGGGTCTTGATCCTTGACATTATAGACAAAGACACCACTTAAATCCTGCAGATTCTTCTTCTCCTTCTACAACAAAAAAAAAAAAGGAAATACCTAAATTATTTCTACATAACATGGTGCAAGAACAGAAAATGGAATGAATTTCGCACTAGAGAAGAAAGCCAACAAAGTAAATATACAAGACAAAGAAGGTAAACAGAAACTTCATGCCTATTTGGCTAATCAGGACAAACAACAAAATTGCTCTATTGAGGAGAGGTTGATGCAGACAGACAACCCGCTGCCACCACTGTAGAAAACATTTTTGTTTAAAAAGAATAAAAGATGGCCATCAGGAGAAACATTCTCCATGTGATTTGTATGTACACTTGTATGTGTGCATATGCGCACATGTGTCTGCATGTGTGTGTGTTCATGTCCATGTGGATGTGTATCTGTCTATGTGCGCACACATATGTTTGTGTGTGCATGTGCTCGTGTGTATGTGCTTGTGCATGCATGGGCATGTGCATGTGAATCTTTGATTTTGTTTGTGTGTGTGTGTATGTGTCCATTTGTGTGCATGTGTGCATGCAACGTGTACCATAAATTTGAGAGGACTTACTGCACACATGCCCCTTTGGTTTTACAAAAAACTCCACTTTCAGATTGATAGTATGATTATGCATGAAAAGACAACCCATGATAATGAAATATTATAATACCCCAGCATATGGAGAATCTTCTGCAATTTACATTGACATGGGAGCTAAAGTTGAAACAAGATGGCAACTAAGGCATTTCAACTTTTGAATATGGTTTATGGCATAATGGCATTGCATGTATAACCTAACATTTGGAACTTGCATAGGACCTCTAACATGCATTTGTGTTGAGCATGCACAATCTACTCCCACAACTCTAATTAAGAGTCACCTATCACTTTTGTCTTCGACAGAATCCATGCTCCTCATACATATAATGAGCATGTCAGCTTCTTCTGAAGTCATAATGTGCTACCCACTTTTTCTGAAGGGTGTACTACACCCTTCCAAAACACCTCCAGAGTTCCAGACACAGACCACAATCAAGATTCAGACATGGTCCATGATCATTCTTGCATCAACACCCCCCTCACCCCAACCCAAAAGAAAAAAGGGAAAGAAAAGGTCCAAGATGGATAGGCATCATGACCAAGATAAAGCTAATTATTTTGACTACAATTGGAAATATGTAATGGATTCACTTCTAATATACAAATTTAATACACCAAATTCGTAAAGGATGGATCTGGAAATAAAAATCACCTGAATCATAAAAATGCTTATCATGGAATTAAAATCCCTTCCATTGAATAAATTGGATCCGTCAGGGAGAAATGTATTTCATACTAGATTTTCCAATCTTTTTGAAAGAGTAAAAGGATAGTCACATGGGGGCAGTGGCTATCCTATAAGTTTTATTAATTGAAAAATGGAGCATGACTACATTGCATTAGACCAAAGTCCTGACAAAACAGAAGCATCAAAAACCATACCCCTAAAAAAAAAACAAACACATACCCTAAACATAAAGATGCTCCTGGCAAAGCACTCCCATTTCTCTGTAGCCATGGCACCAAAAGAATAGCAAAAGGCTTAGGTCAGTCATTCCTTGATACAAACCATCTCGGACCTGCACCCCCGTTCCCAGCCAAAAACTCTCCCAAAACACCCCCCAGGAGGTGTAGTGCATCCATCCCCCTGCCATCCTCTTCCATATTGATCTCGCAAAAGCGCACCAAAAGAACAAGTGATTGCAGTTTTCTAGTTCTTCGTCACAAAAAGTACATCTGCCTGGTTCTAAACAGGGGGAAAATCACTTTCTACAGCATCTTTGCCTTCCAAATCAATTTGTTTACCGTGCATAACGGTGGATCCATGTCAAAAGATGTCTAGAACAACCATGAATGGACGCCCTTCACTGAAACTATGTCATCCTCCAAACCCCATATATCAACCTCCCCAGCCCTTGGCTTGAACCTAGCAATATCCTCCTAGAGATGAATAAAGTGCTCTACCCACTGATCAGAAAGGTTAGACAAGAAAGTCAGGCCCCAACTATCTTGATTAACATCATCTGCAGAACACCAACAGGAGTTCACTAATGCCTCCATAGCAACAGATAAGGCGAAGAGCCTAGGGAATTATCTGCCAAAAGCCCCAATCTAGTCCAGTCATCAGCCAAAAAAAGGGAGCTGCTCCCATCAACTGAAGTCGCTCCCATAAACCTCCCCTCAAACAAGTGTTGTGTAACAGGCATAATTTGTAGCAGCCCGGTTAGGAAGTAAATTAGTTAAATATTTTATAGAAAAATTAACTAGGTTTAGGTGTCATACTATTTTTAATCCTTTCATGGTGAGTTATTAAGTGCTATTGTGTTTCCTTCTATACCTAAGCCTTCTCTCTAAATAAAGAGGGCTAAGACTTTCTTTTCTAAATAACACAACAACTGAGTTGATCTTTTTCAACATGGTATCAAAGCAGATTTGATCCCATTTGAGAAAAACAAGAGGGGGACCCACTTAAAGCCCTAAAAGAGGGCCACCGACAACACTGTCGAGGCTTATGGTCACCAGCAAGCCTCCGGTGGCCCTCCTCTCCAAGTGACCCCTCTAAGGTCTCTCCTCTCCCTCCTCACTCGATCAAGGTCGAGATCAACCATGTTATCTCTCTTTTGCGCTCTGGGCGGCAGCCAAAGAAGGCCACCGATGCCTAGGGTTCTCACCACTATTACATCATCAGACCCTATAGGACACTTTAATGGCCACACAATGCTCTCTCTCTCTCTCTCTCTCTCTCTCTCTCTCTCTCCATTGCACTACCTAAGAGGTCATCTTCAATCTACAGCGCCGCCACATAGGTAAAATCCTCCTCTCCCCAATCCAATGTCACCTCTTGGTGGCAACCCCCTCCTAACGTATTGCCCAACCTTATGGAACTCTCTGGTGACCACGAATCGCCACCTCCTTCCCTATTGCATCGACAACAGGGCTTTCTACAAGTCGCAACGCTACTTCTCGCTACCTAGTAGGAACTCCTTCACTCAAATCGCCTCTTGCCGACAACCACCTCTTCCACATCATTGCCCCACACCTCGCCACGAACTTTCACAACCGTAACCCTGTCACTGTCCTCAACATGATTTGTTTGGGTTCATCAACCCCTATCGAAAGAGACAAGGAAAGTGGTGATGGATTTTTTGCATTGTAAGCCCTTTAATTTCTTATTTCTTATTTGTTAGCATTACAAAAAAAAAAAATTTAAATGGAGGAAGAAGAAAGAAGAAAATAGAAGATTCATTCTTTTCTGTGAGGTCCCCACATAAGTAAAGCTCACTCTTTCTTTTTTGGTCCCTATATGAGAGGAACACTTTCCTGGTCCCTATATGAGATAAGTCTGCAATGATATTTTCATATGAGAGAAACCAGACACTTTGAGTTCCTGTGTAGAAGAGGCCAGTCTCTAGGTCCGAAGGAAAGGCCCGCTTCGAGTTTCCGAGTGGAAAAGGCCCAATCTCTTGGTCTCCATGGAAGGACCCACTGCAGATATTCTTAAATATATTTGAGGACATCTTAAAACCAAATTGAACTATCACATTACTCGATATTGGAGGATGAGTGAGAGAGGAGGATGAGAGGAGCGGGGGTGGACTATGGTTGCGAGGAAACTGAGGTGGAGGAGGGCAGCACCAGAGGTCCTGTGCTTCAAGTGTCAGGGGAGAGGCCATGTTGCGAAGGATTATAGGGAGCCGATGAGGTGTCTCCGTTGCGGGGGGTTTGGTCACCGAAGGGCTTCGTGTGGGAGGAGGGCAATGGTGAACAGGGGTGCTTCTGTCGTACGTGAGACTGCCTTGCCATCGTCGTCAGAGGGGGTACCTATAGTTGAGGTCGAGGCCCCATGGTTAAAGGAGGTCGAGGTCCTCGTAAAGGCCCTCGCTACAGCATTGATTGGGTTTGTGGTAGAGGGCCAGGTGACATCGGAGGAGCTTAGGAAGGTGGTCTCAAGGACCTTCGGTTTGAAGGAGTTCGAATTGAAGCTGGTCAGGCGTAGGAAGTTTGCGGTGTTTAATCTACGCACTGAGCTGATGGGAAGATTGCTCCTTAAGGACCTTCACTGTAGGTCTGGAGTGGTGCACTGGAAGTGGCCGATGAGGTCAGATGGTGCGATGTCGGAGCGCCCCCCAACGAGGGTAGAGGTGCTAGTAGACCTAGAGGGGGTACCCCTGTTCTTACGCACGATGGAGGTGCTTGCTATCGTTGTTTCCCCTTTTGCGAAGGTACGATGGTGCAGAGCTATCGGTCTTTGAGGGGGTGACCTCTCTATGGTGCGGGTGATGGTGGTTCTAACGTTAGGGAAAGCGCTTGAGGATAAGGTTGTACTGCATCTGGGGAGGGCATCGTGGGTGGTGTTTATCAGACCAGTGCGAAGAGTGCCTCTTTCTTTCACGAACGCGATGAAGGGGGTGACAGCAAAAGCATAGCAGCACTTTCAAATGCTCCAACAAGGACCATTACGTGGAGGCCAAAGTGGAGAAGGTTGCACGTCAATTGCGATGCCCCACTACGTGTCCCGGAGCAGCTGGCAGCTAATCAATGCACCACAGGATTAGCAGATAAGCTAGAGGCAGTGAGGGGGGCAATTTTTTAAAAGGATCGTATCCTTCCACAGCCGATGTTGGCAAAGTGTGCGAATGGTGGGGAAACAACCGCCATTCAAGCGAGGGCTTTTACTGCTGTTGGGGAGGTGCGCAGACCTATTTTGGGAAGCGAAGGAGACGAAGGGAGAAATTCTCGATGATTTATGAAGGCCAGTTGCATTTCCTTTTCAGCAGCTGATGTGGACACGCGATTGGGTCCTCACGAGCTAGAGAGGATAGCAACCGTTTCGGATCTAGGTCCAGATCCAGATTTGATGGTTGTGAAGATGGGTTCTAATTTTAAGTCCACGAGGACGAGGTCTGAGGGGGGTTTCACCCCTCGCATGCTAACGAGAAGGGGGAGGCATGAGGACGTTCATTGACATTGGAGCCTACGTTGGAGCTAGGCGTGGAAGGTCAAGGTGGACCTGGGTGGTTCCATCGCCAAAGGCTGAAGAAGCTCCTTGACTTGGTTGGGGATGGAGCCTCGAGTCCTCGACCTTAGTGCCACTGAACCTCCATCCGTCGAGGTCCCATCCAGAGGTCGTGGCTACTGCTGTGCCAATGAGGGTGCACCTTCGAAGGGGGGGATAAGGGATGCATGTGGTGCTACTGATTGGGAGGTGAGGGGATTGCCCCCTCCTTGCTAGAGTGCGACAACAATGGAGGGGGGCTACTGCTTTAGGGAGGGGGTGCAGTGGAAGGGGGGAAGGTAAGGGGTCTGTGATGGTGGGTGGAGGGGTGGATGCTTTGATAGGGGGCGAGCAAGAGGGTGACGATGCTAAACGGAGGGGACCAGCTACTCTAGGGAGGGGGTGAGGTGGGTTGGAGTGGTGAGTTTAGGCGTTGCGAGATTGACCATGTGGTAGAGGTGACGAGCTTCGATCATGCCAGTGGGGATGAGGCTGCGCATACCCGATGTTGAAGGTTCTCACGTGGAACGTCAAAGGTCTTAATAGACATTAAGGTCGTACCTCCAGAAGTGTGTCCTGGACATTGTCCTGATTCAGGAGATGAAATTGCAAATATATGATCAGAGAATTTAAAGGGAGATTGGGGGTGGTTTTCTCGATGGTCGAGTGGCGCTAGATGTTGCGGGGCGATCAAGGGAAGTCATTTTTGGGTGGAAGGAGGATGTTTTCTCAATAGTAGACTCAGTGGGAGGACATGTGTGGTATTGATTCAGCTAAGAAGACGTTGTGATGGCTTCTGTTATGTGATTTCAGTAGTCTACAGGTCAGTTGAGGACTCTAACAGGCACTCTTTGTGGGAGGACCTCAGTCGGGTTTTCCAGAGGTGCCCGTGGGGGATTTCAATGTCACATTGGCAGCAGATGATAAGCCAAGAGGGAGAGGTAGGCGAAATCACGGCTTAGAGGAATTCTTGGAGCTCATTGCTATGCATGGCCCAGTGGACTTACCTACCGCCTCCTGTGCATACAGTTGGAGGAGCTCTGAAGGGTTGATGTTAAGACTTGATCGTTTCTTTTCCTCAGTGGAGATGGCAAAGGTGTTCCCGATGGCAGGAGTCCGTGCCATGGAGAGGTCACCACTGTTGTGAACGTCCAATGAAGGTACTCAGTATGGTATGTATTTTAAATTTGACAAAGTTTGGTTGTTGAAGGAGGGTTTCAGGGGGAAGGTCAAGAAGTGGAGGCCTCTACAGCCAGAAGGCTCAGCGACAGCGAAGCTGGAGTCGAAACTCTGGGATCTTAGGCTTTTCGTTAAGGAGTGAAGAAAACGAATAAAGGAGCGTAATAGGAAGAAGGAAGAGGCATTAGGGGAGGTAGGGAGGCTGGACAAAATCGAAGATCTAGGCCTCCTATTAGAGGAGGAGAGAGTGTCCAGGGCAAAACACATGAAGACCATTTATGCAGAGGACCGAAAGGCTGAAGTGGAGTGGAGAACGAGATCCAAACAGAAATGGATCAAAGAATGTGACTCCAATACTAAGTATTTCCATATGGTGGCTTCTGGTAGGCGGAGGAGGAATTGGATTGACAGGCTTTTGGTGGGCGGAATAGAGTTTTTTGGTAGGGAAGCAGTGGGTAAGGTTTTAAATATCGATATTGATATCGTATCGATAAGTTAAAAAAGGGATATATCGAGGATATATCGCTAATATCGGTGAATTTTGGGAAAATCGCTCATAAAAGCCCAAAATGTTACAAATTTTATGAAAATTAACATTTTAATAACTAATATATCATGAAGAAATACCTAGAAAATGAAAATCATAAATTTTGAATGAAAACATAATAGAAATGCACTAGTTGTATGTCGACAAAGTCATATATTGAAAAGAAAGTATACATAACATGATAATAATTGAAAAATATTCATAGTAACTTTCGTTGCATATTGTTGACAATTGAAATCATGCCTTAGTTGCATTGATTTTCTTATTAGTTTCAACATGCTCTCTATTCCAATACTCTTCTTTTTCTCATTGACCTGCTTCAAATTTCGTGAATCACCCTATTATTCTTCTCATTACGATCTCAAGATATGAAAATCATAAATACTATCACCAAAGATGCACTTGGTAATATACAATACGATTTAGATTACACAAGAGCATATAATAAACAGATATAAATGGTCAAATAACTAAGCCATGATTTTCTTATCAATTCCAATGCGTTCTCCATTCCAATTCTCTCCTCTTTCTCATTGATCTGTCTCACATTTCGTAAATCACCCTATTATTCTTCTCATTATGAGCTTAACACATGAAATCATATCTCATGTCAACAAAGATACACTTGATGAAACAAGACATGGTTTAGATAATACAAGCGTATATAATTAACAAATATAAACGCTCAAATAACTAGAAAGAAATTATGCCCATCATAGTATAATGCACAGTTTGCAAGATTAGCGGAGATCAACAAAGCACCAGTACGCAAGTATTTAGATAAACCATGCTGACAAAAGTAAGCCTGTCATCCCTAGGTTGTTATGGGGAAAAGAAAGAAAAACCATCATGGATGGCATCCTTTAATTAAAGAAAGATGACAACATAGCCCTTTCAATACTCCCATGAATTATCAAAGTGCTTAATTTTATACATCTTTTTATAGAGGTTTGAAGATGCTAATGTATTTCTCACCGATGTTTTAGAATCTTCCTTTTTTTTCAATAAGTAAAATCAAGTACAATGACTGAATTGTCGACAGAGGATGTACAGCTCTAAAGTTGACATATTTGATGGACTACAAGGAAGCAAGAACCCTAGCATGTACAACTCTAGAGTTCAACAAAAGTTCATAATATAGGTGATATATCTCCGATATATCAGTGATATGGGCGATATATCGCCGATATATCACCGATATATCAATCCTTGGCAGTGGGTAAGGCAGCTGCGAATTTTTTGAGGGAGTTTACAAAGAAGAGGCAGGCTGGGAGTTGGAGGTGGAGAGGGTCTGATGTTCCTTCCATTGGTGAGGAACAAGCAGAGGGGTTGGTTGCACCTTGTAAGAAGGATGAAGTGCGACAGGCAGTTTAGGGGTTGAATATCGACCGATGCCCTAGTCCTGATGGTTTTCCAAGTCATTTCTTTAAGAAGTTTTGGATACTACTTTAGGAGGATATCATGCAGGTGATAGCGGAGTTCAGGGAAGGCAATTTTGGCTTCAACAGGCTTAACAAATTTTATATGTTCTTGTTGTCTAAGAAGAAGGGGGCTGAGGCGATCAATGATTTCAGACCTATTTCCTTTTCTAATGCGATGTATCTGATTGTGGCAAAGGTCTTGGCAAATAGGCTGAGGGTTCTTAATGGGGTGGTTTCTCAAATGCAGACAGTTTTTGTGCCACAAAGAACCATTCTTAACAGGTATATTCCTGCCACAGAGATACTTGCCCATTCGAGAAGGGAAAGGACAGCTTTTCTTTGGAAGGTGGATTTTAAGAAAGCCTATGACTCAATTCATTGGTCTTTCCTCTGGGTGTCTATGATCAAGAGAACGTTCCCACCAATGTGGATACAATGGATGAAACAATGCGTTACAATGACCTCTTTCTCGATTCTCATAATTGGGAACCCGATAGGAAGATGGATTCAGCCAAGGAGAGTCAAGCAAGGGTGTCCGCTAGCACCTATGCTTTTTGTGTTGGTTGTTGATGCTTTGGCGAGGTCGTCAATTAGAGCATGTGAGGCTGGATTGATCAACAGATTCTCGATGGAAGATGGGACTGCTTTTTTTTTTTTTTTTGAAAAATGGAAAGGGTAGTTATCCAAAATAATAACTACCCAAATATATTAAAGAGAAAACCAACAACCAACGCCAATACAAGGGACAAACACCAAGACCACTCACTCACAAGGACTCACTCCAAAGTTTAAACAAAATAATAATAGACTCCACAAAATTCTCCACATAAGGCCTCCGTCCTCTGAAGACGACAGCATTCCTTCCTAACCAGACACCCCAAAGGACCGCCAACGGTCTGGCCCTCTCCTTCGCACAAAAGACATTCTACCTAGCATTACCCCCTCCACCTCTATAACTACACCAAAAATCATCAAATGACCGACATTTCCACCACCCTTCTCCCACACGACTCCAAATCTACACAACAAACGGGCAAGAGAAGAAAAGGTGGTCAACCTCCTCATCTTCACCTCCGCACAACGGGCAAACCTTACTCTCCCCAGGAGCCCATCTTTCCCTCCAAACTTTAGTCACGAGTCTCCTCCTCCTAAGCAGCCAAACAAAAATCTTAACCTTTAATGGACATGCTACCTTCCAAACCTGTCTGCAATCTCTCACCAGATCCAAATCACCAGTGGGACCCCCGCTGGACAATCTCCCGTACGTAGCCCCCACTGAGAAATCACCTTCATCCCAACCAAACATATCATTTTCGGATGCCGGCTGCAGACCTTCTAACTCTTCAAGCAATCTCTGGAAATCGTGAATTCTCGCATCTGAAAGATTCCCTGCAAAGGACGGACACCAACCACCTCCCCAAACTTCAGCCACAGACGCCTCTTTGCTCATGGACATAACAAAAAGTCCCGGAAATCTTCTAGCGAGCGCACCTTGCCTCGTCTAATCATCCTACCAGAACCTGAAGATCTCCCCCGTCCCCACCACTGGTACAAAACAATTCTGCACCTTATGAGCCACCATCGACAAACCTTTCAAGAACTGAGAAGCATCCCTCGGCGGAGATATCAGGAGATCCCAACGTAGTGGGCCACCAGAAGCCGTTCTGAAAACCTTGCCCATCAAATCCTCCCTACACTCCAAGAGGCCCCCAACCCACTTCACCAACAGGCTATCATTAAACCTCCCCAGATCCCTCACCCCAAGCCCCCCTCCACCGATTCGCAAACCTCCTCTCACGCCACCAACCTGGCACCAGGCCCATTCGACCCCTGATTGGACCAGAAGAAATTCCTCATAAGCCTCTCCATCCTCAAGATGATCTGTCGGGGCAACTTCAGGACAGAGGTGAAATACGACGATATCGCCGCTAGAACCGCCTTGAGCAAGACCAACCTTCCACCCCTCGACAAAAGCCTGGACGCCCACCCCGCCAGCCTCCCCTCCAGCCTCTCCATCAAGGGAGCCCAATCCTACACCAGAATCCTATCATCTGTCAACGGCAAACCCAAATATCTAATCGATAGCTTCATCTGCTCTGTGCCAAGACCCATGCTACACTCCCTCGCATCCGCCTCCGTCAAATTAAAAGGGATAAAACCTAATTTAGACAGGTTAATCTGCAGACCTGAAGCCTCGCCAAATAAGAAAAGCAAAATCCGCATCCTCCTGGCTTCCGCTTCCCTGCCTTCTATAAAGAAAATCGTATCATCCGCATACTACAGCAATGGGATGCTCGTCCCATCTCCCAAAGAGAAACCCCTCACCAAGTTCCTCTCACAAGATTTCTTAGCCTCGCAAGTGCATCTGCTGCAATAACAAAAAGCATCGGAGCCAAAGGGCACCCTTGTCTCACCCCCCTTCTCAGCTGAATCCAACCCCCTACTGGATTTCCATTGATAAGAACCGAGAAAGACATAGTGGTGACACACCTCTTCATCCACTCGATCCACACGGGTGAAAAACCCCTCTTCATCAAGGAAGCCCAAAGAAACGACCACTGCACTGAGTCATACACCTTACTGAAATCAACCTTCCACATGAAAGCCTTCCTCCTACTCCTCTTCCAAAACGACAGGATCTCCGAAACCACCATGTACCCCTCCAAAATATTTCTGCCAGGGACAAAAAACGTTTATACCGGATCCACAATCCTTGCCAAGGTCCTCAGCCTATTCGCCAAGATCTTAGCCACAATCAGGTAGATAGCATTTAAGAGAACTATCGGCCTGTACTCCTAGATCTCCTCCGCACCCTCCTTCGGTAATAAGAACAAGTAAAACTTGTTCACTCTGTTGAAACCCGAATTTCCATCTCTGAACTCCTGCAAGACCTGCACCACATCCTCCTTCACCATCGGCCAAAATTCCTTATAAAAGGCAACCGAAAAACCATCCGGGCCTGGACACCCATCAGCATTCAGCCCCCAAATTGCCTTATGAATCTCATCTTCCTCAAACGGACCCGTCAAGAAACCCGCTTCTGCATCCCCAATCCGTGGCACCTCAGATCCCAACCACCTCCATCTTCCCCCCTGCCTCCTCCCGGTAAACTCTCTGAAGTACCTCGCAGCCGCCCCACCCACCACCTATCTTCCCACAAACTCCTCCCCTTCCACCACCAACCTATCGATCCAGTTCTTCCTCCTCCTCCCTGATGCCGCCATATGAAAAAATCGAGTGTTAAAATCGCCCTCCTTGAGCCACCTCTGCCTAGATCTCACCTTCCACTCCACTTTCACCTTCCGATCTTCCTCTTGTATCACCTGTAAGTACTTCGCTCTGTTCACCTTGTCTACATCAGAAAGGAGACCAACATCCTCAGCCAAGTCCAGCCTTGCAATCTCACTAACAGCTTCATCTTCCCTCTTCCCACGCTCCCTCTTAATCTGTTTCTTATGGACCTTGAGGAAGGACCTCAAGTCTCGCAATTTAGCTTCTAATCTGGCAGCTGCAGAGCCGTCCACGTGAACAGATCTCCACCTCTCTTCCACCAGCCCCCTGAATCCCTCTTCAAGGAGCCAGGCTCTGTCGAACTTAAAATACGTTCCATGCCTCCAGCCCTTATTCGTCACCCACAGTAAGGGAGTGTGGTCCAAGAACGACCACTCCAGGGGTATAACCTCCACCACAGGGAACGTCTCTACCATCATTGTCGAGACGAAGAATCTATCAATCCGAGACCGTTGCTCGCCAGAACTCCTCCAAGTGAAGTGGCAAGAAGAGGGCGACATGTCAACCAACCCATGCGCCGCAACAAAACCCGTAAAGGCCTTAAAGCCCTGGTCCATCCCCCACGGCCATCTGGTATATCCTCCGCCAGCAAAGTGACATTAAAATCACCTCCAATCAACCACGGGATCTCCTGATGTGCCGCCGTGACCTGGCCCAATTCCTCCCACAGAGCTTGCCTCCTCCCACTATCCGTCGAACCATATACCGAGGAGAAGAGCATGCAGAGGCTGTCCCGACGCCTCTGCAACCTGACAGTAACAACATGGGACCCGACCATCGAGTCCAGCAAGGAGAAAGCATCTTCCTTCCACCCAACAACAATCCCACCCGCTCTTCCAACCGCGTCAAGAGCCAAGAACTCCCCAAAACCACTCCCCCTACCTCCTTCCATAATCTCTTGTCACAGCTCCCCCACTTAGTCTCATGGAGAAATACCACCTCAGGTCCCCACCTCTGAATATACCCACACAAAGCTGCCTGCCTGGAGGGGTCGTTCAATTCCCTCACATTCCACGAAAGGACCCTAGTCATGGAGAAAATCGAGAGACTCCACCTTGCATCATGCACCTGAACCCCACCTCCGCAGCCACCCTATCCACCTCCCCCTCTTCCACTTCATCAAGCCTACCAGGCGGACCCTGCTGCACCTGCCCTCCCCCCCCCCCCCCCCCCCCAGCAAGACCTCCACAGTCCACACCACCTCCTCACTAGCCCCCCTCAACTCCGCCGGACCCTCCTCAGCCCCAACATCTCCTCCAGCCCCAGCCACCCGCTGACTATCAATGCCATTAGCAGCCACCGCCGCAACCCCCGCATCACCTCCGCCACCTATCGAGCCCACCGTCGACTTTTTCCCTCGCCTACCAGCTGACGCATCGCCGCCAATCACCACTATCCTCCGACGCTGGACATCCCCCACCTTGCTCCTAGTCGGAGCAATCACGACCCTCCCCCTCCGATAGGTCCACCTCAGCTTGTACGTGAGCCGTTGCGACAGAGGCTTCCTCGGCCTCCACCTCTGCACGCGCATCACCATCCCATCCGCGTCACTTGTCGCCGCCCAATCTATCCAATCGAGATCGCGTCGAGGGCTCTCCTCCAAGTCCCTCCGACCACGGCTACCACTGGAGGTCTAACCCAGACCCTCACGCGAAGAGGAGCCTGACCCAAAAACCCCTCCGAAGCCTTCTTTCCCCACCTCCAGATCCGGTCCACCCGACCCGGATCCGCCAAGAGAGCACCCCATATAACCCTGATCCACCTCAACAGGGTTCTCCGCCCTCAGTGCCGCAAAATCCTTCATCACCTCCGTAGATCCCGCAGTTCCCTCTGAAACCCACGTCCGCTCGTCTGCCACAGATCGCACCGCGGGAATAGCAACGATCACGCCATCATCGCTGCGATCTTTCGCCTTCCCAAAAACAGCCTGCCCCCTGTCCGCCCGTACGTTGCCTCAGATGCAAAGCTCCGCCGTCGCACCGCTAACCACTGCCTCAGCGAAAGACCGAGGTCTCCCAAGCTCCCGCGAGACCCGAACCAATCATGAGGAGCTCCCCTATCTGAGGACCACCTTCTCTGCAAGCTGGATCCCCGGCCTCATCTCAACCCACGCCCTGAATCTTGATAAGTCCACCGATCTCAGACCCAGACCCTTGCAGCTCCGGAGCCTCGCAAACGAAGCGACCACCGCTGCCACCACTTCCACCGTATGGAGGAAGAGAGGGACCCCCTCAATCAACACCCTCTACCTCGCGACAACCAGTGGCCGCTCCTCCACGACCCCATCCGACCTCACCAACCACCGCCATCTCACCACACCTCGGCCACACGGCAACTCCTTGAAAGCCAAGCACCGTAGCATCTTTTGTCCAAGCCCCAACAGCATCAGGCAGCCGCTCCTAAGAGATGCAACACCAAAGGTCTCCCTTCCGATCACCAAGAACGAAGATGGGACTACTGTTCCAATGCTTCAGTATGCAAATGATACTCTTTTCTTTATGGAAGGGTCTGAGATTAAGGTGAGGAGGGTTCGTATTTTGCTTGAGTTGTTTGGAGAGGCATTGGGACTGCAAATTAATTACCAGAAGTCATCCTTCATTCCTTACGGTGTGACTGAGGAGGCCAATGTTTGTAGTGTTGTGCTAAGGATGGAGAGGGGTTCATTGCCTATCTCCTACCTAGGCCTACCTTTGACGGACACGAGAATCGCTATGCAAGACTGATTTCCTTTGGTGGAAAGGATTGAAGGACGATTGTCAAGCTGGGCTTCCAAGTTATTGTCTTGGTGATCCTCAAAGCAGTTATAGCGTCTATACCCTCCTACTTCGCATCGGTGGTGAAGATGCAGCGACAAATTGAGAAGATCTTGAGTCTCATGAGGAGCTTCTTTTTTACTAACTATGGCGCAAATTGGAGTGGGGCGAAGTTGGTCACATGGAAGGAGGCGTGCAAACATGTTAAGGGGGTTTGGGAGTTAGGGAGGTGAGGAGGATGAATGATAGCCTTTTGGCCAAGTGAATACGAGGTTGCTTTGGGGAGAAGAGTGCTTGGTTGGAAGGATTCTATGGTCTTGTTACGGAGGCTCTCTTTGCTGGGATCTGTTAACATCTCCTCCACAGGGTGCTTCTCATTTTCTTAGGGGGCTCTCTGTGGTGACGCCAAAGGTCCGTAATTTCATTACACCAGTCCTTGACACGGGAAGGTTGTGTGACCGATTTCCCAAGCTTGCGGCGTTGGCCGTTGACAGAGGAGCTATGGTGACAGAGGTTTGGGATGATTGCTGGTGCCCCACCTTTTTGGGGAACCTTTCTGATCGAAGGATCATGGAGGTACAGGAACTCCTACAAGATGTAGACGACTTTCGAGCTGAGGGGTTGGACGCTTATGGCTGGGAGGAAGGACAATTTTCTGTTCGTAGTGCTTATAGAAGGTTGGGGGTCCTAATGTTTGGAGGGATATTGACCTTGTTAGAGACTGCAAACTAGTCTAGGAGATGTTCTGTCCCTTGAAGGTGAAGATTTTTGCTCAGTTGCTGAGGAGAGGCTGGCTCATGACGAAAATGTGGAGAGCCAGATGGACCCAGGAGGATGATAAGACATGCCCGCTTTGTCGTGGAGCTGACAAGGATATAGGGCAAAGGTTCTTCACCTGTCCTGTGGTGGCACTGATCTGAAGTTGCTTTGGTGATGGGTGGTGGTCACATCTCTCGTCTAACAGCTTCTGGAGGTCCTTCAGATGAGGGAACAAGAATGGAGGACAGAATTCCTTTCGGACAAAGAAGAACAGGGCACAGCAATTGGCGGTTCTATGGGAATATGGCTAGGTAGAAATGCGATAGTCTTTAGAGGGCAGCGCCCATATGTTAAGAATTTTGTGGAATCTATTTTATCATTTCTTTCTAGTTAGAGCTGTAACTTATAATATGGCGTAATGCCTTTTAATTGATGAGAATCCTGGGTGGTTATCAGTTGGATAACCACCCTCACTTTTAAAAAAAAAAAATCTTAAAACCAAATTTTCATGGCCCTGACATATAATTTATATCTACTGGATTTCCCATTGAACATATAACATTGGAAAAAGATCACTATTTATTTTAAAAAAGACACTCTGTACTCAGCAAAAATCTCTGCATGAAAATGCTTATGCTATAAGCCTACAACCATTACTTGCTAAATTGAATTTTAGATGAAACTACCTTTGGATAATATGATAATTATTGGTTTTTTTAATCCAAAATGGCACACTTAAGACTTAACAAACTTCAGGTCCCATTTGTTCCTGAAAGGGCACTTTTCATGATGATCATTTACTTCGTAATCCATTTTGTATATTATTTATATACATTTTATGCTTTAATAAAAAATTCATACAAGTCTATCAAATAATTTCTCAAAGCAACTCCTCAAGTTTTTTCTTTGACAAGATCCTAAACTTTTCTTGACAAGATCCTGAAACTTTTTCGACTACAATATAGAAGCACTATGGTTCAAAAACCAAATGTAGTCCTCCATTAACTTAATTATTTGACATTGCCATCCTCCTTATGTTTCTTTCTCCTATAAGCAGGCTCTTACCTCGCAAAATTGCACCTGCACCTCACCACTAAAACCCCCAGAGGGGCAGAGCTCATTTTCATGACCTCCAAATCCATAGCTAACCAATGCATTTCTTTCTTGGATGGTCATACATGGATGTTGCTAAAGGAACAACGTATACATTTTCAGAAGACAGATATGTGATAAATGGCATTGCTAAAAGGAACTTACAGTGTTGAAGAAGCATATAGCAACCTCGTCATGCGATCTTCCAATGATTTGTGTCTTCAAAGACTGAGATATACAACTCAGGGCAACATGAAAATGGCTTTCTTTCTTCTCATCTTCCTGAAAAATCAATGGATAGTATCAACTTGAAAGAAAATACTTTCGATAAAAACATAGCATATCTCAATTACACCAAGTACTCAAGAACAAGAGGTCTAACAAGGTTTGCAATTTTTTTTTCTGAGGGACAACATTTCCACCAGAAGAACCTCCTAGTGGATTATATTGCCCTTTACGAACTTACTTAAACAAACAGAAAAAGGCTTTCTTCCACCATCTTGTGGCTCGTCTGCATGCCGATTATTCACTTAGCACCATTACTCTACTCTGTCTATGATTAGTTGTAATTAAGCATGTAATTTTTTTTCAAGTCCTCGGGGGGCAGTTTTGTCCATTACGGGGACTTTTGATGAAATTTACAAGTTACATGGGGAAAATGATTAGAAATCAAAGACATTTGGGGTCTACACTACAAGGGGCAAAGCTGTCAAGACATTAGACAACTCCTTGATTGCCCAAGGTGAGAGGCGATAAAAAAACGATTGCCTAATTAAATTGAGGCAACAAATCTTTTTATTTCTTAAAATATTAAATATACCTAATAAACTCACATGAAAATATCAACTTTCATAAAAAATATATAACATACGATAATATTATTTTTAAGTAAACAAAAAGGCAATAATCCTATATAACATACATATTTATATTATCAGATAATGCGTAAACATACATATTACATTTATAATTATAGACCATAACAAAGAATTAGAATATATATCATATGTATCTATCAAAATAAAACAGTGACATTTTTTTTTTAAGAAAAAGAAAAGAAGGGTTAACAATAGATATTAACCTTCCATTGCATTAATAAAATGAACCAATTACACCAAAAATTTAAAAAGTATTATAATGATAAGGCACTACTTTAATTGAGACTTCCTATGGAAAATCACTCCATTATGTCCGACCCAAATGCACCACAATAAATTAAAAGCCTTTCTCAAGATAAAGGCATCTACCAATAGCCCCAAATGCTAGCCCAAAAGATCATCTCAGAGTCATACTCAAGACAATAACATGTATTATAATATATTATATTTACAATATAATACAAATTTAATATCATAACTTATACATATATATTGTCATATATCATTAGAGAGTTGTTGACAATAATAAATATATGCATACATAATCATTAAACTATAATATATCATAATTATATCATGTCAAACATAAAATAATGTATATGTATAACTTATGCATATATGTCTTAATAGACAAACAATGGTCTAAATGAAGAAGAGAATGCAAAATTGAGCATGTAAAAATTGTTAATAACATATATGTATATATTTTATATATACAACAATATATAACATAAACATATTTATAATATATGTAACTTAAGACTAAATAAGAGTCTTATGGTCTTCGTACACAATAAGGTTAAAGGGAGTTTTTTCTCAACCTGCGGTTTTTATTCAAGTTTTTCTTATTATTTCAATACAAAATCTTACATAATTACTTCCAATCATTCAAATCAAATCACAATAATATTTACTCTTACTTTTACTATTAAAAAATTCATACCACACTCTTCACTCTCACTTTTAATGTTAAACAAATACACACTAACATTCTTTCCTCTCACTTATATTATTAAACAAATATCCACTAACATCACATTATTACACCAATCATTTTAACCATCTACTTAATCCTCCCCTTATTTCACCACCCAAACAAACATCCATCCCCATTTATTTCATTTTAACATATCCTACGGTGTTTAATCCACCCTCATTTTGAAGCCTAAAATCACCCTTTGAACAAAACCACAAGCCACCAAAACATTAACAAGCGATCCTTACACCCTTCGCCGACGACACGAACATCTTCGGGGAGGAATCGACAAGGTAGACCACGAACTCCTTCGACGAATCCCTCTCCTGCAGCTCAGAATAAACGCGTCGTCAGAAACCCAAAGCCGACGAATCGGGGCCGCAGGGCGAGATCGAGACCTCGTGGAACTCGTCCTCGGAATCTGAATGGTCGCCGAAGATGTCCTCCGGGTCGAGATCCATCGCTTCCCTCTAGCTGTCGATTGATCACCACACGTGGTGGCGAGATGGAGGTCTGCTTCTTCCCGCCCGTTTGTGGGGGTTTTGGTGGGGCTTTTCGCCGCCGGGGCTTCTTATTTCTTCCACGGGAAGGGTGGGTGTGGGGATGTTGATCGGATCTGGATCCGACGGAGGTGGTGACCCGTTGGGCTGAGCTGAGGGTCCCGATTGGACCGGGCCGGCCCCAAAAGGATGCAGATGTAGATCGAATTATGGGCGTACATGTTTGCATAGTGAATATTCTTTGTTTTGGTGGACACTAGTGAAGGTATCCGCATTTCATCGGAGGTGTCTGTGAAATTTTGATACGCCTATCTATAATATATGATTAAATATTTTAAAAAATCACTCTAATAAAATTTATTCTATAATTTATTTTTTATTGAATTAGATAATTAATAATAATATAAATTATAAGATTATTGCTAAAATTTTATCAAAAATTTAGAAAGAATCTTGTATGATTTTTTACTATCAATAATTATCCAGTTGATTTTAGAGTGAAAATATATAACGTTAAAATTTTTATGAGATTTATTTCTGGGGGAAAGAATTTTTGTGTGGAATTTATTTTGTTGCTATGGATAAAAGTTTTTAAATAATTAGGAGAAATTCATGATTTTTTTGTGAGATCCCTATTTTAATTTTTTTTAACCATGGTCTACATCGGTAAGGGCATAATTAGGGAAGTTGGGAGTCACATAGGATTACTAATCGAATTGAGTGGTTTGAATTCTTTTCGAATCCGTTCGATAAATATTTAATAAAAGTTCGTTAAAAAAGAAACGAATCAAATATGATCATTAACATTACATTCATTAGCTTAACAAATAAAAGTTCGAATTCGAAAATACATACAAATAAAAATATACGTGGATATAATTATACATTTACGTAGATATTAAAAATTCATTTCATTTAAAAAAATAATAATAATAATAACCCTTCCCACCTTCCCAGATTTCCCTCTCACACCTTGTCTCTTCCGTACAAAGAAAAAAAAAACAAAAAATAAAAACAAAAAGCCTTCCCAAATACCCAATTATCATCCCACACAATCTCTCAAAAAAAATTCCACTCACCCGCTTACACACCCTCAAGCGCCCATGTCCTCCCTCCTCATCAAAAACAAAATAACCTAATTAGAAACATCGCGTGACTCCTCCCTCCCAACCCTAGCAATGCCGATTTCCCTTGCCAACCACTTCATCTTCGAGGACACAGCCTTCGATTGTGCAACTCCTTCTATAGCGCACCTAACTGCATCGACCATCGTGCCTTCCTGTTGGCCGTAGCAACCCCTTTGACACCTGCGTAGTCCCCTTTCGCATACACATCCGCACAACCAACCCCTTTAATCACCACCTCCATCGATTGCCCAGCCATCGCATCCTCCGATCGATCACCTTGCCACCTCCATTGATTTCCCGACCATCGCAATGATCACTACTCAAAGCCTCCCTAATTGACGCCCTCTATTCGATCACCTCCTCCGCCACCCAATCGCCCGCGTCATTCCTCTGTTGCGTTACCGGTCCTCTTTTATTTTTTGAATAAATGCTTTCCAACATCATATTTTTAATATTAAGGGGGAGGAAAAATAGATGGAACTAGATGGATGAATCTACTAATCTGACTTAGGCCTTTGATAAATCTCTCACAGTGGGGTCATTGTTTAAACATGAAAATTTCACTGTAATGTATTCTCATATCTTTTTACTTCCTAGATTTGGATAGCTCAAATGGCTTACTTGTAAGCACATTCCAAAGGTATTCATTTTCCTTCTCTTTCCTTATATTCATTGATTTTTTAAATTATTACATTCAACTTGAATCTTTTTCTTTTATCCAGAGAAATAGTCTGATCAGCTACATGCTCATGTTTGATCTAATGTCTTACATTGTATGTAAAACTTGCTTTAGAAAGGATTTCTCATGTTTGATGCAGCTCAATTTGATGGAATAGCAAATTTTAATAATTCTATTTCATCAGATCTAGTATGCTTTTCCAAGCAACTATATATTATTTACCTTATTCTTTCGATCTCAATTGTCAAAGCTTGTATTGATATTGATCTGAAATGTATGTCTTGTTACCATGAATGGTTTTTCAACTTTAACAGACCACCTTTCACTTTCAAATTTGCAACCATTCACCTTCTTTTAGTTAAGTTAGAAGTGGTGTCATTAGTTGTTGCATCAGTAGTGGGTTATGAGTAGCTTGCATACAAGGATCTTAACAATTATTGCAATGCACTTTACTTGATCTGTATGGGACAGAAGTTGGTGAATTAAAGGAAAATTAGGCTAAAATGAGGTATATCAAGGTAAAAGATGGAAGTTTACTTATTTGATTGGAAACCTACTAGGCTATCCATGTTGGTTTACTTTCCCTCCAATGTTTCATGTCACCATTGGATTGATATAATGATTTTAGTATTAAGTTATGGAAAGGAGAAATGTATTTATTTTTTAACTATTGTTGTCAAAAACAAATTTCTCTATGAAACTTGTTTCTAGTGGTATTCTTGCATAGATGTTTCTTTATTTAACTTGTGTGTGGAATTTTAATTTTTCATTATGCATTACTAGATGTCAATGATGAAACTCCCTTCACTCAGAATAGTGCATGTGATTCACCTCGTGAGGAAAATGAAGTTAATAATGAATTCATTGAAATGTTTAAGTTAATGAAGAATATCAAAAACAAGATTATGAGGAAATAGGTCAGAATGTTCAGAACAATCCACTTGCTAGGCAAGGAAGAAGGAAAAGATCAATCGTTTATGAAACATTTTCACAGAAGATTGTGACAAAAAAGGGTATTACGAAAAAAATGCGGGTATACAAGGATTGTAACCAGAAATATAAAATAATTCCAAGTGGGACAACCTCACATTTAATACGCCATCAAACCAAAGAATATCCTAGCAGACCAAATGTTGATAAGAAACATAAGAGTTTGTCATTCAATCCTCCATCATTAGAAAATTACTACTTAAGCATCATTTCTATGTCATCTTCCAAGTTTAATCATTTGAAGGCGCGAGAACTTATTTCAAAGTGACTAATAGTGCATAAACATGCATTTAGCATTGTTGAAGAGTTTTTCTTCAATACTATATTATAGTACTTCAATAATAATTATGTAAAAGTTTCAAGAGCCACAATCATAAATGATTGCATAAAAATTTTTCCATTTGAGAAGGACAATTTGAAGAAGAGTCTTTCGGAAGTTGAAATGATCAGTCTCACATCTAATACTTGGACATCAAATTAAACAAGAGGATATATATATTTAACTGCTTATTATGTTGATTCAAATTGAAAGTTGCAAAAATGCATTCTCAATTTTTGTAAACTAGATCCACTGCACACTGAAATTGTGATTGTAGATGCTATACTAAGTTGTTTAGTTGAGTGGGGTGTTGACAATAAAGTAATTAGTATCACTCTAGACAATGCTAATAGTAATGATGTGGTGGTGAGAACAATGATGGATACTTTTAGTAGACAAGGATGCTTGTTTTTTAGTGGAAAGCTTTTTCATGTGAGGTGTTATGCTCACATTTTAAATCTTATGGTTCAAGATGGCCTTCTTGTTGTTCAAGCTTGTATTTCCAACATTAGAGAAAGTGTGAAGTACATGAAGAAAAGTCCAACAGGTTTGAAAAAGTTTGGAGACATTGTTAGACAATTAAACATCCCAACTTCTAAAGGCTTGTCCATAGATGTTCCCACTCGTTTGAATTTCACCTTTTTCACGTTGGATTCTGCAATTTTTTATAATTTTTTTTTTAAAACTATGCTAGAAGAGATGACAATTACAAATGGTTACCTTCTGAGAAGGAATGGGAGATAGTAGAAAAAATTCGTCCTATATTAAACAAATTTTTGAAGTTACATAAGTTTTTTCAGACACTTCATTTCCAACATCGAACTTGTTTCTTCCTAAAATATGGAATGTTACAGAAATTTTGAAGAAAAAGGTTCAACGAGATGATAAGTTCATAAAAGAAATGACAATTTCAATAAAAAAAAGTTTGACAAATATTGAAAAAATCGTTGTTTGCTAATGTCTATTGCTACTATTCTTGATCCTAGATATAAATTCAAGTCCATTGAGTTCATATTTGAGAGGGTTTATGATTTCATGGATGCTCAAGATCAATTGATAAAGTTGAAAAATTATTTGTCTAGCATTTTTTAGTATTACACAAAAAAGGTTGGTGTTCAAAGTGAAGTAGCAAAACATTCATATCAATGTGAGGAATCTCTTAATTATTTGTCAGGTGAAGCTCAGTTAGACAAATACTTGGATGATGTTAAAAGTGAGCCTCCCGAAAGATCAAATTTGGATAGATATTTCGAAGAACCCACATTAAGATCCAGAAAAGGAGATCTTTCTTTTGATGTGTTGGATTAGTGGAACTCAAATTCCTTAAAGTTTCCAATTCGCTCAGTTATGGCTAGAGATATATTATCCATCCCAATCACTTATGTTGCTTCTGAATCTGCATTTAGTGCGGAAGGAAGAGTTCTTACAGATTATAGAAGTTCTCTAGCACCAAAGACTATAGAAAGCCTAGTATGTGCATCTGATTGGATTCGAGCTACTGTTAACGTTTCACATGTAAGAAACTTAAACTTGGAAGTCTTTTTTTGATATTTTTCTTTAAATATACATGTATGTCTTTATATGTTGTGACTTTTTTCTAATGTAAACTCTTGTAGAATAACAACTTTGAAGATGAATGTCCTAAGGTAGGGATTCCAGATTAGGGAGAGTTACCCATAGGCGAAGGTTTGTATTTAATTTAATTTCTTATTATGTAGGCAAAGTCTTACATTATTCTTCATTGACGACTCTTTTAACCTTTTTTTTTTTCATTTTCCAAGAGAATGGTAAACGAGAGTTTGTTGAAAACTTGAAAGGAAGCTTCTTTTGACTTCCTTTTTGCTTTAATGGGGCTTATAACAATCTACTTTGAGCCAACCCACCCATCTACAACAAAATGATGAGTTTTCCTTTTTGTCAGCTGCCTCCCATCATCTTTTTAGCTAGTAAAAGAGCACATTGATTTTGTGTCATTGTGCTCCATCATGCAAAAGTTGCTTGTTCTAAATATTTGATCTACTCAGTTCAACATATTACTAAGTACATTTGAAGAGAAACGAGATCTTGTGCGATTAATTCCCTAACTTTGCATTGCCTCCTTTTATGTTATTTTGGTTATTGTGGCTGCTCTATTTTTCAAGGTGAGATTTGAAACTCAGCTTTTGCATGGAAGTCAGCTCAAAAGCTAGATGATTTTTAAAAAATATAAATGCTTTCTTGATTAAAAATTTAAAAGCTTAGAAAACTTATGGCCATCGAAGGAATCACGGAAAGGAGTTATAGCCATGTGGAAGGGTGCCCAAACTTTTCTTGGGAATTACTTGAACCAATGGCTCTTGTTTTATCTTTCCCTATGATTTTTTTTTTGAGTACTATTATATATATACTATACCCACCAATATATCCAATCCTATTTAGCATCCCAGTGTAGGCCCACCTCCCCTATCCCCCACCTCCAACACCCCGTGGAGTTCATCCTTCTTCCAGGTTTTATTTAATGGGACTTGTAATAAACTACTTTGGGCCAAATCGCTTATCTGCAACAAAACGGTGAGTCTTCCTTTTTGTCAACTGCCTCGCATCATCTTTTTAGCTAGTAAAAGAGCACATTGATTTTGTGGAATTGTATTCCATCATGCAAAAGTTGCTTGTTCTGAATATTTGATATACTCGGTTCAACATATTACTAAGTACATTTGAAGAGAAATGAGATCTTGCGCGATTAATTCCCTAACTTTACATTATCTCCTTTTCTGTTATTTTGGTTATTGTGGCTACTCTATTTTTCAAGGTGAGATTTGAACTCAACTTTTGCATGGAAGTCAGCTCAAAAGCTAGTTGATTTTTAAAAAATATAAATGCTTTCTTGATTAAAAATTTAAAAGCTTAGGAAACTTATCGCTATCGAAGGAATCATGGAAATGAGTTATAGCCATGTGGAAGGGTGCCCAAACTTTTCTTGGGAATTACTTGGACCAATGGCTCTTGTTTTATCTTTCCCTATGATTTTTTTCTTTTTTTGAATACTATTATATATATATTATACCCACCAATATATCCAATCCTATCTAGCATCCCAGTGTAGGGCCACCTCCCCTATCCCCCACCTCCAACACCCCCGTGGAGTTCATCCTTCTTCCAGGTTTTCTTTAATGGGACTTGTAACAAACTACTTCGGGCCAAGCCGCCTATCTGTAACGAAACGGTGAGTCTTCCTTTTTGTCAACTTCCTCTCATCATCTTTTTAGCTAGTAAAAGAGTACATTGATTTTGTGGCACTGTATTCCATCATGCAAAAGTTGCTTGTTATGAATATTTGATATACTCGATTCAACATATTACTATG
This sequence comes from Thalassia testudinum, assembly GCA_037157565.1. NCBI lineage: Eukaryota > Viridiplantae > Streptophyta > Magnoliopsida > Alismatales > Hydrocharitaceae > Thalassia > Thalassia testudinum. Next base: position 109,827,219 of record JAZHRO010000022.1, on the reverse strand, counting down.
TACATTTGAAGAGAAACAAGATCTTGCACGATTAATTCCCTAACTTTGTATTACCTCCTTTTCTGTTATGTTGGTTATTGTGGCTGTTCTATTTTTCAGGATGAGATTTGAAACTTAGCTTTTACATGGAAATCAGCTCAAAAGTTAGCTGGTTTTTAAAAAATATAAATGCTTTATTGATTAAAAGTCTGAGAGCTTACGAAACTTATCTCCATGGAAGGGATAAAACATGGAATATTATTGAAGGGGTTGTGAAAGGTGGCAAAATGTCCTTTTTTCAATGCTTTCCATTAAAGATAATTATCAAATAAACTATCATCGAATGAATCGTTAATAAACATATTGTTATTGAACTTAAATCCAGACATTTGCAATTAAACATTTAACGAACTCGAATCGAATTTGAATATTACATATTTTATCGAATTCGAACATATCTATGTTATGTTCGAATTTGTTCAATTCAATTAACACCCCTAAATTCAGGAAAGAAATTTGATTCTGGCGATGGGGAGCATATGACATCTAAATTTATATCACAAAATCATTATCCAAATCTATGGCAAGTTTCAAAAATATCCATATATAGATATTCAGATCATATTTAGATACAATTAACAAATTTCATTCATCTTATCGTAATTGGATACAATCAACAAATATTAAATTTAATTTCATTTATATCTGTGAATAAGTTGAGTATCCAAATTTAATGCTTAAATCTAAATATAAATTTCGTATCAATATCCTAAACTTTTAAGAAAAAAAATTTACGACTCTTAAATATACATGATGTCTGCTACTAATATAGATAACAGTATAGATTACCAATAAAGTAAACTTTTAAGTTAGGATTTGAGTATAAGGTTTGGACCTAACTTGAGAAGGAGGGGCCAGGGACATGGCAGAGGTGAGGATGGGGAAAGGACGTGAGATAACAGGGAAGGAATGGAGAGGGAGAGATGATCGTGGGGAGGGGATGGGGTGACATGGAGACACGAGAGGTCACGGACCCTCTTTTAGCTATAAGATAATATAGTATTGATGCAAACAATGTATGAGTAAAGGATGACCCATCACGGAAAAAAAAAATGTCCTGTTGCTTGCATAAAATCTTGATATTGTACTATACCATTTTGAGGATTTTTTTTTATCTCCTCGCCCCATCATTATTAGAAAACTCATTACACTTTTTTAACTTTCATTCAAATTAGAGTTAAGTTGGCCGTGATTGTGAGATTTTTTTTTTTTTCTTTCCATGAACTTTTGCAATGTACCTTTTGATGTGAAATTCTAACAAAATAAAATAAAGAAATACATTATTTGCAAGTAACATTAGCATACTTAAGTTACCTAATACTATGAGAACATATTTACTCTCTTGTATTTACTTCTACATCATCTTCACAGTAGGTGGACAATGTGTATACACAAGATTGGATGCTAAGAAGAGGAGTCAAACCTCAACATCAAGTGAGTTATGATTACATCTTAAACGCTCTCTCTTATAAGTATATATCATATATTAACTCAAATGTCATACACTTAGACTTTACTATCATGCTCTTTGTATAATTAAGGTAGAGACAAAATATTAAAGCTACACAAAATATTTTATGAGCAAATAATTTGCATACACTTTTTTTGATATATTTGCATAATTATCTTCCAAGTAAGCTACTTCACCATTTCCAAGATGATGTGCACACATCTAATTAGCCTAAATTATCATTTATGTATGCTCCTAAACCTATAATTGCACCCAACGCTATAAATATTGTATAACATGCATCATCATGCATTTAAATTGAATATTGTAAATTATATGGTAATTTGCCTCTTTAATGTCTAAGAGATAGGGCGATTCATTTCAGGGCCTCGGATTGAAGATCCAACCGTATGGATCAGATCAAGGCGACGATCGGAGTCCAATGCCTTCGAAATCATCTTGATCAGATTTAAGTAGCATCATACGCAGTTCGAGGAGTGCAAAGGTTAAGGGTCTAGGTGGTGAAAATCCGAACCTCGGTGGAAAATCCAACTACACAGATATATTCGAATCGACAATCATAGCCCAACAGCGTGGAAATCGGTTCAATCCGAAATCTGTGGCATCTCATATGAGCAAAATGAGATGGACGGCTCAGATTGTGCCACGTGACACCATCCTAGTCGTCCAAACCATCTCAACCTAACTGTCCTTTAACATCTGAAGACTTTCATGTGAAATCTCAGCCGTTGGATTTCAATCCAACGGTTGAGATGCATCTTAGCCATGCCACACCTTTTCCAAAGAGGCAACTCAAGGTTATATGTAGACCGTTGGATCTTCATCCAACGGTCCCCATCTCTCCACGTCTCCAGCCTCTATTATCTTCTCTCAAGCAACAATCGATCTGGATCATTGGATTCTCATCCAACGGTCACGAGCGATGGACCCTTGCAGAATCTTTGAGACAATTTGCGAGTGTGGCTCATTGGGCGTCTTTGAGACAATCCGCGGGCATGGCTTGTAGGGCGAACGCCCTACCAATAGCCAAGGCCATGGGTTCGAAACCCACTAGAGCCTCTTCTCTGTCATAAGCGAAATTCAGTTGTTCGATCAATGATGAGCGACATCCGATGAAGCCACGTGGCACGATGAGCGCCGCGCGATTCAAACATGTGAGATGACACGCCATTAGACGGGCAATCTGACACGTGCGTGCGAGGTTAAGACGTCTGGATGCAATCTTCGCCGTCAGATGGAGATCTAAGCGCGCTATCTAAAGGCGCAATGAGGGTGGATCTAAGCCATCCGATGCTAATCAAGCGGTTAAGAGTGAGCGACCCTTCGCGCGTGAAAAATGGCTAAAGGAGAGGAGGCGTGTGACATGGTCGCACGAGGATGCTTGGATCAACAATCAGCAGCCAAGGTTGCATGCGCGTCTTCAGCAACGTGCGTCTACAGCAACGTGCACAAACGTCACTAGAGGCTCTACATTTATTTTGAAGGCCTTAAAAAGTTTGTTTTGTCCCGATGAATACACCTATAAATAGCCATCTCCCCTTCACTTTTTCTTCATCCCTTCTCTTCTTCTCTCACCCTCTCCAAAGCTCTAAGGAGCTACTCCCAAACCCAGGATGCTCCTCTAGAATAAAAAAATCAAAATTTTGTCCATCTTCTCACCCCCTTCGTCAAGTATCCCATGGTTGTCTTCTCACCTTCATTCGAAAAGCGAATCCCGCTGCGACGCCTCCTTGCTTTGTCCCCCGTCCTCCAGCTCTGTTCTCCTTCATCCAACATCTCACCACTATCTTCTGAGCGCTCTGTCGACGTGACTCGTCCTCCAAGTAGCTGTCAAGGAGGATTTTCTCACCCCTATCTTTTTACTGCTTTCTAGTGTATTTTGTTTTTTTTAAGTAATTGTAATAGACTCTAGAATATTTAAATGTAATATTTGTTCATCCTTTCTCTATTTTTCCCTTTCATTGTATTATTCTCTCTCTTTCTTCTATTGTTTATTCTTTAAGTAGTTTAGCTCACGTATATTAATTTTAACTTGCTATTTTGCTTTGTAACAATAAATCCAAATGTGGTTATTAATCAAACATTAGCCTTCCTGTGTTTAACTTGGAATTTACTAGAGTTTCGATTAAATTTATCTAATAGTAAATTTTTTATGCATTACAACGACTGGTTTTCAACTCAAACTTTTATGCGTTCAAATCTCGCACATCACAAGACAATGGTGAAGAATGCTTTTCTCAATGGCTTTAAGAAGATTTTAGGTGTTGGACCTTCACAAATGAAGGCATGATTCTATCTCATGTTGTCTTCAAATAATTTCTATTAATTAGTTCATGTAAAGTCGTAAACTCGGATACTATAATCATTTTGGACTTAAGCATGTCAAAATGAATCGGTCAACACTTGTCGAGCGTAAATCAAGTCTGTGTACCCTAAAAATGAGAAAAAAAATATATATTTTTGTCAAAGCTAATCAACTCCTGATAAATTTGCTTCAAATATTTCATAAATGATGCCATTAATTATTTTTTAAATAAACTTTTCAACATCTTTTATTTTGCAAAAATCCAAATTGTGTAACAAAAGTTACATGCAAAACTCATTTAACAGGTACATAGCCACATGTAAATTAAAGCTAAAGGGTTTGAAGAGTTATTTTTGTCAAAATTAGAGTTTTGAGTAATTGGTATTTGATCGCATCATTTTAGATCCATCGGTATCTGCTCACATCGAATCAAGTTAGAACGCCTCGTAAAACGTGAAAAATGCATGCTTTTGGTCAACCCTCAATCAAACCTTTTCAAAAGGAGGTCATATGTAGTATCATTAGACTTCTTTGATCGCAAACTTTTCAACGGTACTTGTTTTGTAGAAATTCAAGATCCATAAAAAATACAATAAATATACATGAGGCTTAATTAAATCAACATCAAGGGGTATTTTTGTCGAAACTCATCCACCCAAACCCTAATTCAAGTTAGTGGCATATTTAAAGCCCTAATTAGGGTTTGGGGTGATCATTTGTTCATTCAATTGCACATGTCTTGACAAAGAAGAAAATAAATGGAAGAAAGGAGAGAGAGTGTGTCGTGGTGTGTGTAAGGGGCCTAACACAAGCAGTGCACACAGTAAGAAGCGACATGCATGGAGCATGGAGCAGGTGGCACAAATGCATGACACAGTGCAGCTCGATGCATGCGGTGAGTGCACGGGGAGCGCAAACCATGAGGCACACTCGATTTGCACCCACGTGCAGGCATATGTGGTGGGAAGGCAATGAAGTTGAGTAGCATGCGAGTGGTGTGTAAGTGCGTGAAGCATGACGATCAAGGTGTGCGTGCATGTTTCCCATTTTTCATCGCGTTTCGTGCTTTGATTCGTTCGAGAGTCAAATGGCGTCCAATTTTTGCATTCTAAAACTCATTTAAATTGTCCCATCACGTAGTACAATGTGGAAAACCCAGTCTTGGAAATTGACTTGCATGTGAAATTTACTAAAAAACTTATAGAGCATTTTTTTATTCATTTTCTATACGTATTGGCCTAAAGATGACTACCAGAAGGTGTATGAGGCATGAACGACAATAGGCACGTATCTTGGAGTCACCGTGACTCTCGATGACATTAGATAGAGTAGTCAAACCCCCTCCATCTAGCATGTGAGTGTGATCATCTTTACGTATTTTTATCATTCTTGTTGAGTCTCAAAGTCTGTCAATTTCTAAATTTTTATTATTCGTATTTGGGTACTATAATATTACATGCAAATAACAATTAAGATAATGTTGACATTATTGCCTTGTTAATTTCTAAAATATTAATTAATCAACGATTCTGCATGGTCTAGTTACTTGAGTAATTACAAATTGATCATCATAGTCAAATGTCAAATACATTTTATTTGTAAAATGAGGTAATATTGAGAAAGTTACGGACTATGCACCACGATGAACATAAAATCGAAATTATCGGTAACCAGTCGGAGGAAACCTATAGGATTATAATAAGCTCGATCTAGCTGATTAAACAACAAGTATGCTTAATTCTTATTACCTACTAAGCAATGATGAAATAAATGTGTTGGATGCAAATAATTAGTTATCATAAATTGATGCTAGGATAAGAAGGATGTGGTGTAATATGAAAATGAATATGGATAATTAGGTGGTTTTGATAAGCTGATTTGATTACTGGATCAGAGATGTAAGCTAATTGTCTTACGAATCTATAATAGGCTAATTGGTTAATGGGCCTGCGATGTAGGAGTACACCTATGGATATATGATATTATGGTTGTAATATGTGTCTAGGTTGTGGAGAGGGTTATCTATAAGCTAGTGTAGGTCGTATCTACATGTAGAACTTACAGCATATAACTACCATGCTACTTACGCTTAGACCCAAGGGTGATGAAACGAGGTGCAGGACGAGTGCGAAGTTTTCTCATAACTAAAGAGGATGTTACATACTTGTTATATCACTTAGGATATCGCAACAAGATCTTCCGTACTTTCCAAGAAATTAAAATGTGATCAACACAATTATAATGTTGATGGCAACATACTTGACGAGATAAATAAAAATTAATAATATATGAATAGATAAAAAATATTTATAATAACAAATTAGTACTTTTTTTTTATGTTATTGATTTTTTTTTTGCATTCCACTTTTATAACTCTACTCAATGTTCAGTAATATATTTTTTTTACTTTGTACTCAAATATACTCTAATAGATGGTGTCAAAAGTTACTTTTGGAGTTCACATATACTTAGGTAATTATAGTCTACATTAGTCAATTTGACCAGTATTTTGTTTATTTATTTAATTAATAATTTATAAATTATTTGTTAATATGCCTATATTTTATAATTACGCACCATGTGACTTCGATTCTAATTAAATTTATTTATTGTACTCGATAATTAAATTTCATCAGGTTAGCCCGTTTGGTAAGATCTATATTGTCACAGTCTCGAATAAAGGCATTGAATGCTTATCTGTTAATTTTTTAACTTTTATACATAATCACGTGCTTTGCCAAGATGGCAAGAACATGATTGTTGCCATAGAGCTTGAGGATGTTTCATTCTGTAACAAATCATCTCGAGGGAAAGTATTTTTTTACGATTCTTCAAGTACAAAACTCCACTTTCAATAAGATAGGATCATATTTGAAGAATCAGAGAGGAGCACCTTACTTGGCAAAAGATTGTGACAAAAAAAACGTGTCTTTTACTTTATTGAGTGGAAACTCTTCTACCTTAAATCGGCACATTCATTTGAAGGATTTGAATGCTAAATGCCTTCTACCAAAATTAATTTTTTTTATTCTTAACTTGCTAATACGAGTTAGGGTCATTATCGTATTGCTAACTTCATGGAAATATTTTGTTAAATCCAAACAACCTTGCTTGCACATTGAGTAATTTTTACTCATCATATAATTAAAGGTTCACAAAAATTAAATTAAATCAAAATTTAGTAAATCTACACTTGAATATAGTTTTTTCGATTTGAGATTATTTCAACCCTAGGTCCACACAAATTAAATTAAATCAAAATTTAGTAAGTCTACACTTGAATATAGTTTTTTCGATTTGAGATTATTTTAACCCAATCAAATCTATTTGCAGGTCTAATCTAACCCATGAAATTTTTGATTGAATCACATTAAAATGGATTTTTTAAAAAAAATTATACATGAATTCATAATTTATACCTGACTTCTTATTAGCCAATGCAATGTTTCAATTCTAAACTTAATTGTTTCCTTATTAAGTCATTAGCACAATGACATTAGCATGTAAAAAATGTAAATATTTATATTATAAATGTACAGAATTATTTAGTTTATTCATCCTATTATAAAATAAAGAAATCAACTTCAAAATAATAAAGAGGCAATGAACATACTTTATACTATATGTCCTTTGATATTAAAGATTTATTTTTTATTATATGTGATATACATGATTGTTTTTGTGCATATACGAGGACACCGAATCTAATTATCGGCAAAGGTCTACATCCAAATTCAGCAAATTAAAATAGAGTGAAAATTATTTACTCTAATTCAATTCATAATGATACAAAAATCAATCCAATTTAACCCAATCGAATTGCAACATATTAAATTTTAAATTAATCTAATCTATATACAACTTTAGTTTTTACAACAACAATAACAACAAATCAATGTGGTGTGGATCAAACATGATCAAGAAAGGTAAATATGATTAGATATGGATGTATGTTAAAATTGTTGAAAGCATTACATTTTTCAACTACATATGAAACTTCAAAGAGTATATCTTATTTCGATGAGAAAAGAAAAAAAAAGATGTAAATAATATAATATATAACTCTCCCGAGATAAATATAAAAAGAGAGGCTTTTCACTTTTTATTCTTTTAGAAGGTAAATGTGTTAGTCATAAGATTTGATCCTATAACTTTTAAGATGTAGTCGAATACTCTATCATTAAGTTAATCCCTTGATAGTAACCATTCAAATTTAAGGGGCTGGCACAAGGAGAATATTCTAGTTAGGACTCATGATAAGGCTCTCATCATATCCTCATGCTTAGCTTTTATTAGTTCCGTAGCAAAAATTTAAGGTTCTAACCTTTGTTCTAAACCATGAACTTCTTCCATCAAGTTTTGATAAGTGCTTTCCTCTTGTATCCCTGATTAGGTCAGAATGTCAATCATAGGCCTAAAAGGTACTCTAGTACCAACCAAGATCCAGATCTATCTAGCTTTAGCTTCAGTCTTTAGCAAAGGTTTTTAAAGCCTACAGGAACTAACTCAAAGTTTATTAGACTCTGTGGTTAAAACACCCGTGACTAAGATATTTTTAGCCTTGGTTCAGTTTGCAGTGCGTTTTGTAAGAGAGAGAGACAGGAGATTTATTTGTTTGGAGAGTTTTCTCTCTCTTTTCCTTTTAATTCTAGGTTAGGATTGGCTTCACAACACGATCTGTATCGGATTCCTTGTCCCCATCATCAATCCTCAAGGGTCCCTGGCAGTCCATGCTTCGAGATAGCACCGCCCATGGTAATCCCCAGAACCCTAGCTTTGGAGATTTCGAGATAATCCCGTCTATGGTGTTCCGTGGCCGAATTCATACCCTTGCAATTGACACTTCGTAATACTGCCATCCATGGAATCTGAACTGGCAGAGTGCTTACATGCCCCCTGTAGGATATGTAAATATCCTAAGAGACAAGCACCGAGGAGATGATATGTTGTTACGCATCTTCAAGGGGAATTTCCCACCTCTCCGCGTCGGGAATTCGTCTAAATCAACTTGTATTGATCGACTGCTCCCAATCTAGGTGACTTTTTAGAACATTTGAAATGCTTTTGCGTGATTTTGATACTTATGCTTACTGAACCAGACTGTGTGTGTGAATTTGGGTGCTTAGGTTACTGAGTCCCGTAAACCAAAAGTCAGTCAACGAGGCCGAATACTTCCCAAGCCTTGGACTTAATCCTTAAGCTTTTCATTTTTCGCAACCTCTTGAGGAGTATCTAGATCTTAATGGGTACTAAGAGTCTATCCAAGAATGCCTAAGGTTTGCGTTTTTAATAATCTTGTTGTGCACTTTCCTTTTTCTTTTTCTTAATGTGGTCTAGAACTTAGGTTAAATTCCTTAATTTCTTACTAATGACTATCCATTTTCTTTTTCATTTTGTGCTTCTTTTATCATTCTGCTCTTTTTCTTCCTCCTCTTTTTCTCCTTCAAAGTTTTTTTTTTCGTATATGCGGATTTTTTTGTTGAAACATTTTCCTTGTTATTTAATTGCACTTTTATATCCCCCCATGCTTAAGATTTGTTAGGCCCTCTGAGCAAACCGAGGTAGTCAGATGAGGGTGCGCGGACTATGGAGGGGTGAGACCTCTGTTTGGTTCTGAGGGGCGAGACCCCTGTTCTAAGAGGACAAGGTCCTATACTATTCCGTGCTGTACTTTGGGCATACCCGCTAGCGGAAATGACTGACCGCGTGTCAGTGCGGGGTAGCTACCCGTGCGCTTATCACGCGTGCCGTAGTCACCTCTACGTCTTAACGGTGACATCGGGATGGTTGACTGGGTGTAGGACTATCATGGGGACTCTCCTAGCCAGGAGAGCACCACATGTACCTTCTACTCTATAGAAAATACTGCAATTAAGATCGTTCCCACGAGGAACATGCAAGATCAAGAAATATGAGGGATACTTTGAGAAATGGGTAGCACTGGAACATATAAAACAAATAGATGGAAATGAGAATTAAACATGTTGTTTTTACTGTTCTGTACTTATATAATATAGATACCACTCTACTCAGTATTCACTGACTCTATCTTTTCATAACACTATTCAGGACCAGGAGTTGAGTAGCCCGAGTTTCCGGCTGCGGAGGGTGCTGGGCCGACTCGAGTCCAGCCGTAGTTTTCTTCAGCACTTCCGTTTCTTTTCTGTACTATTTTAGTAAGTAATGGACTTTGAGTTATTGTTCTGCTACTACTGTTTACTTCCGTTCTCCATTATTATTGTTGTTGTTGTGGTATGTACTGAAATAGCAGATCTATTTTCCTTTATTGCTTTGTACGTTTCAAATGCTTAGTTATATTGCATATGTGAATGTGGTTTACTTTCCTGCTTTTGGTTATTTTTTATTGGACGATTTGGTCTTAAGATGAGTTAAGGCGAGCCGGTCTCGGGTCCTGTAGGGATCCGTAAATTGGGTCGTAACAGTTGAGGGGTGAGATCCCTGTTCTATTCTGTGCTGTATGTTTGGGCGTACCCACTAGCAGAAACGACTGACCGTGTGCCAGTGTGGGGTAGCTACCCGTATGCTTATCACACATGCCGTGGTCACCGCTACGTCGCGACCGTGACCTCCGGGTGGTAGATCGGGTGTAGGACTACCACGGGGGCTCTCCTGACCAAGAGAGTGCCACATGTACATCCTACATCGCGGAATAAACTGCAATCAAGATCGTTCCCTTAGGGAACAAGAGGATCAAGAAATATCGTTGATCCTTATTAGAATAACCGAAACAAAAACACATAGTTGAGAATAATGGAAATGAATGACTAGTTACTTACTTGTGCCTTTAAGTTAAATAGCATATAAAAGGATTAACCACCACTCTAATGATTGCACAGCAATAATAGGCCCTAACTCGCCTGAATTAAGCTAGAACTTAGCTTAACATGAGCATTATGCATGCATATGCATCGTATTCTGCATCGTAGTTGATATATGTGTTTTACATATTAAACTAAGTTATTTAAGAGGTATTAATGATTGCAGGTAATCAAGGGCTGTAGATGATCGATCCAACCTTATGGATCTGTTCAAAATAATGACGGGAGTCCAACGCATCTAAGATCGCATCAATTAGACTCCTATAGCACCCTAGGGAGTCCGCAGAAGATCAAGAGCCAAGGGGCAAATTCAAGAAGATCCAGACCTCAGATGACAAATCCAAGCGCATGGACGGATTCGGATCGACATTCACAGTCCAACGGTGCAGAAATCAATTTAATCGGGGGCCTTTGTCATCAGATATAAAGAGAAGAAGAACGGACGATTACGATGGCGCCATGTGACACCATCGCAGCCGCCCCTTGCCACACCCCCAACTCCCGAAGTCACCTCTCCTCGCAGTGTGGGCCGTTGGATCTTCATCCAACGGCCACGAACGCACGTCACCACCTAGATTCGATCGGTATAAATATAAATAAGCACATATATATGATAAAGGCTTTGCGCAACGCGTTAGCTTGCGCGCGCCCGTATGCATGGGACGTGGGTTCGAGCCCTACGCTGCGCAAAAATTAATGCGGCGTCACGGGCGCGTGCAAGCAAGTATGCACGATTGGGGGGCTAAGATGCGTCCACGTGACTCGATCACGTGGGTTGTTGCGAGATTAGGCAAGCGCGAGAGAGCGGGAGTCGTGCGATCTGCATCCGAGGGTGCACAGAGTGCCTCATGGCAGCACCAGAATAAACCAAATGGGGAAGGATTTGCATGAGAGAAAAGAAAGCTATAAAAGGACCAAAGGGCCCCCCCTTGGAGGGGACAACTCTCAACTCTCTCTTCGTTCTTTTTCTTCTTCCTTCTTCTACCTCTCTCTCTTCTTCTTCCGATCTTCTTTGCCTCCGTTTGAAAAATCCGTTGGGCCACTCTATCGGATTGTCACTGCTTCTCTCAACCTCCTTGAAAGGCCACCACGATCTACCCGTGGTGCCCTTGTTCTATTCCATAAGTAGTTTATATTCATGTTATCATTTAGTTTAGTTTCATGTATGAAATTCATATTCAAACGCTCTATGTGATATATATATCGTGATTCATTGTGTCTATTATTTAGTAATTAGATTTAGAATTAGTGCATGAAATCAAAAGCATTTTTCTACCTCCCTATGATCAATCGAGACTTCCAATTTCGGTAATTTTATTTGTCGAGACGTATTTCGCACTATACTATGACATATTCATCTTTTACGTGATTTACTCCCTGAACATCCACTCAGCGTTAGCTAACTACGGATTGTATAACCATGTTCAGGTCAGGGAGTTGGGCAGCCAGCGCCATTGGTGTCCGAGAGTGCTGGGCCTAGCCGAGCTCAACCGTAGTGTTGTTCCTTTTCTGTTTCGGAGCCCTTTTGTAGTAGTAAGTACTTTAGTATGTATTAGCTATTTCTGTTCATGTTATATTTCCCTCTGTTGTAAGTTTGATGGCTATGTATGTTGTAGTACTCTTCTGCTTCTGGCATGTAATATTTTTGAGTCTCATTTTGTTTTCCATTATTGCTTTTTTTTATTTCTGCTTAGTTACATTGCATGTGTGGTTGTATATATTTTCTGCTTTTGGATTATTTCTCGTTGGACAATTGGGTCTTGGGATTAGTCTAGGCGAGCCGATCTTGGGTCCTGTAGGGATCTGGGATCGGGTCGTAACAGTAGCGCTTATGGTGCTTGTTGGTCTACCACTGCGTTGGTCTTGCTTTTGCCGTTCTCGCACACGGCTTGTCGTTGACCAGCGGCAGTGGCTTGGTGCGGCTGTGGTTGTTGGTCGGTGGGAGGGTTTTTTGGTGTGGAAGATGGTGTGGCAATTCGTAGTGCCTTGCCATGCCTTTGTGGCGGGTTGCAAAGATGGCCGGTGGTAGCAGCTTTGTTGTTTGTCTTTGTGGGATGTGTTTGTTTGTTGTATGGTCTTATTTTCCTTTTTTGTGTTGTTTGTTTTTTTTTTAGGGACCATGTGTGACCCCAGGTGTTTTCGATCGAGTTTTCTAACTTTTGTCAGATATCATTTTCGGTCTTCAAGTCGTTATATGCAATATACTCGTTGGCACGATCTTTAAGATTTGTCTGTTTGCGCCTTGCCATACCTACAAGCATGGAGTCGTCCCCTTCGGGATGTCATCCGGTTCCCGATCTTGTGGTGCATTTCTTTCTCTTTTTCCTTTATTTCTTATATTCTTTTTTGTGTTTTGTGTTCCCCTATTTTTGCGAGGAATATTTTTCCCATGGTGGGTGATGATATTCCGTCTCCCTCCACGTCTGCTTATTTCGTCTTCTCCTTTAATGGAAATATTTTTAAATAAAAAAATAATAAACTCCTCCTCAAGGCGTAAGTAGCATGTCCTAAGTTTACATCATCTAAGGTAAATGAGATTCAAATGATGGGATTAACATGTGGAGATAGGATCGCTTGACCCCCTATCTTTTCACTTGGCATCTTCTCGACCTTCATAACAAAGCAACATCGTAACTTGGGCAGGGAATAATTTCCCAACTCCACTTGCTCATCCTTTCCCAATGATCTCAATTGTGTTCTTTGATTTCCATTCCCACACTTTGCCGAACAAGGAAATTATGACTTTGGTTAGTTGAGTACTCTTATAACTCTTTCCACACGACACAACAAAAAAGGGAAGGAAGCAAGACGTGCCCACTACCTAGAGAAGTTTTTAACCCTTTAAACAATTGGGTACTTATTTGATAACATTTGATGGGCCTCAGAGACTTCCTTCGGCCATCAAAGGATTTATAGAAGGGGAGAACATCACGTAGCTATGAAACCTCCTTCATTGGGAGGATGTGGTCGAGCCTCTTTCATGATGGGAAGGCTCGACCTGGCAAATCTCAAACAATCGCAAGGGAGACCAGAGAAATTGGTGACCATGTTCCACCATAAGGGGTTTATGTCTGGGAGGAGAATGATACTCCCAACTATGCACTATAGCTTTTAAGATTTCATGATTTCTCTCCTTCGCGACCCCCTTCACTTGGGGGGCGCTTCTTACTATTTATAACACGAGAAGATTCCTGGCTTGGTAATCCTTGGTACATTTGTCAGGCTACACGTCTATTGTTAGGTTGTAGGTGGTCATTTCCATCCTATCGTGATTTTAACCTTGGCTGCATTGAACCTTCTAGCAGCTTGGACACATCTAGGCCCTGGTTTGGCAAGTCACAGGTGCGGTGCCGGACCCGCCTATCTATTCTGTCTTCGAGTAACCGAATCTCCTGTTACGCGTGAAGTTTTGGACTCGAGAGTAATTTTTGCCCTTCGTCATATGCTCCCACTCTCTAGCTAGAGTAAGTTGCTGAGAGAGTAATCAAAGCATTTAAAATACCGCAATAGATAATGCCCCCAAATGTTCAACCTGCTTAAGATGAAGCGGGAAGAACATTTGTCATGATGGAGGAGTTGTCGGATTCTTGTAGACAAGTGTGGGTGGTTTGCCTCTGTCTCCTGCCGATTGTAAGCGGTCAAGTGTAAGGAAATGTGGGGCGTATAAGCCCTGGTTCATGCTAGCCTTAGGAGGTGACACTTTGTGGAACGTAGGGTGTATGAGCTGTAGTTCGTGCCAGCCTTAAGGGGTGGACTCTACTAAATGTGGGGCATTTGAGCCTGTGTTTGTGCTAGCCTTAAGTGTGAGAGGCGAGCTTGTCGCCTAGGATTTGTTACTCACAAGAGTTGTGTAGACCACTTTTACGAGTTTCAGTTCGATCCCTGTTGCCGAGCGTTCTGATTTTTTGCTCAAATGGCTTGGCATAGAGGCTTGTTCTGTTAGTCTATCCTAGTTGCTCTCTAGTGGGTCCTAAGGGGGTGGTTATAGGGGAGGTTAGCCACCGTAGCGGTCAGATAGTTATGTTATTCGCCTGGCTAAAAGCAGGAGTGCGACTAGTGGGAGCCTTCTTGCGTACCCCGTGCCCCGACTATTCGCTTTGCCCCCGCCCAACACATGGCATGGTTGTGTCGTCTAGAAGCAGTACCGGTGTCTTGGTCGCAACTTGCTTCTTGAGAAGGGTGGGTGCTATCCGCATGATCCTTCTTGGAGATAAGGTTGTTGGGAGAATGTCGGAAGTGGTGCTAATTCTTCAGGTAGAAAGTTGTGTTGGGCTTAACGGTATTTAGCACTTTTTTGCGCAAGCAGTTTGAGACTGGTGCTTTACCTGGGATCCCTGAAATAGCCGGGTTGGCAGTGGCAGCTTTGAGTGCCTCTATTTGAGACGCTTCCCTTATGAGGTAGCATGGGGAGGGGGGGATTTCCGATTGGCTAGTTGGCTTTTAGGGAAAATGCATCGGTCTGTTGTAGACTGCGAAACAATTAGTTCCGGAGTTGGTTGTTGCCAGTGGGGTTACCAGCTAATGTTTTCAGGGAGAAGTGGGGAGAGCATTTCAGACTTACCGATGCTGCCCAGGTCCTTTCCTTTTGCCCGGGGTCTAAAGGGCCATGGTTGTTTGGACTTTGTCGAAGTTTGCCCGTCTTCTTGGCCTTCAGAGCTCTTCGTATGATGAGAATTCTTTTGCTTGTACTTCGTAGGAAATTCATTGGTTGGAGCAGGCTGATTTTAGCAGGGCTCGTTGCGGGTCCTTCATGGAGTTTGGGCAAAAGTGCTCGTTGTAGGAATTTTTCAGTGCCTAAGCTTGGTAAGGGAGATTTGGGGTAGGCTTTGGTATTGAAGCATATGTGTATGCCTCGTTCGAGGTCACCACCTCCTACGAGTGCCACGCCCGACGTAGGGGGTCTTGTAGCGGCTCGGCTGAGACTAATCTACCTCAATAGGTGAGACATTTGCCTAGATGAGCTTGATAGTGTTGTCAGTATAGTGTTGAGTCGCGCAGTCGATTGTTGCTGGTTCTATCGTTTCGAACGTGGCAGTTCCGTTACCAGGTCCATCCCTATCACGTGTGGGTAAGGGACGTTTTGGTGTCGTCACAGGGTGTTGATATGTCTACTTTAGGAGACATTAATTGGGCCTAGGAACAATCAATTTTAAGATTAAATGGGACTTCCAGTATACAAATGCACTGAAAAATCAGTAGAGTCATGATTTAGTATTCCTGCATAATTCTTTGATGCAATGCATGTTTCATATAATTAAGTATACTTATTGCAGGCATCACATCTTACAAGTAACATTAAAATTATGAGAGATTCTGTTGAGAAACAATCAATGAGGGAATCTTGCTAAAAGAAGAAACATAAGAAAGGACTCATCAATTTCTAAAAATATAGATCTCGTGGGATCTCTCTTGATTTCCTATTGCCTTGATTAACAACTCTCTTTCTTATTTTGTTCCCATGAAATCATGCTCTTGTTCTCTCCCTTTGATTTTCTCTGTATATAACAGGGGAATGGCAGGACGAGGGGAGACCATATTCTTCCTCCATAGGGGGGGAAGCTCCCACACCATCTTCTTCCTCCCTGAGGAGGGAGGACAGCTCCAACATCCAACATCCCTCTCGCTCACACAAGACTGCGTGCCTTGACCACCACCATGACATCGACGATGCCGCCACTACGACTCCCACCATCGTGGTCGGCGGTAACAACGTCGCTGCCACCGCCGCGTCTCGTTCCCGCCGTCAATTGCAATCACCACCATGACCCCTCAGCACCGCGTCTTGTCCTCCTTGCCACTGCGACCCTCCTCCTCGACGTTCAACGCTATGCTCTACATGTCTTCCTTGACTCCGCACAACATAGCCGTGCCACCCCCCGTGCATGCACAACCACCACCACAGGCTGCGCGTGCCTGGTTACCCCCGTTCCTCTTCTTCAGTAGATCCTGCACCAACCTAATAGCGGTCACCTTCTGCTCGACTGTCAATGGCCCTCCGCACGCACTACCAACCTCCAGCCACCTCCGGCACCCCTCACGTGAGTGTGCACGCCTGACACTCTACCGACCAACTTCCCCGAAGCATGGCCACCTTCACGCACTGTTCTTTTCTCCAAGAACCCAAAGTCGTCGGCCATCCCTCTCCACGCAGTTGCCTCGTCCGACCACCACACTCTGCTCCGTCGACGTCATTAACCTCACCTTGACACCTCGAGCTCGCCTACATCCACAGTAGGCCCTCCCACAGTCCACGCACGCCGTGGAAGCCGCCACTGCCGGTGAGTTCTCCAGTGGTCGGCCATCTCTGACCGTCGTCGGTTGAACCACCACCACCATCGCAAATCCATCCCTCCGGCCATCTTCCCACGGGCTTCTCTCCTTCAGTTGAGCATCCGTGCCCCGTAGCCAAGCAAGTGAAGGATTCCCCTATTTTGAAGCATATTAATTTTTACATTTAGTGCCATTGAGGGGTATTTTGGTTTGATTTTTACGGCTAAAAGATAATGTGGTGAATTGCGGACAAACTCCCTCTCAATTTCCTTATTCCTCGTCAGCCTTGTCTCTAGCTATGTGATCTTGTGATTGACGTGACCAACGAAGTTCTCATGATTTTGTGCCCCTTATTCATTGAAATAGCAACGAATTTCTTGGTGTTTACCCCTCCCTATGGATACGACATCATAACTTCGTGGTTAGTTTTCACTGATAAATATTTTTCTTTAGGATTTTTTCGCCACGATTTGCAATTCTGCGACGACGTATTTTTCTGATGCATCATCTTCCAACCAAAATCTCCCGATCAGGTGTAATACCACCACTCCTCGGCCTGTTGCCTGTTCCCTTGGCTTTTTTTTTAAAGAATGAGGGAAGCGCGAGAGGACCTTCGAGAGGGTTGCCTTTAGGAGCAAGAGCTGACCTTAGGAGGTGGCAACAAATCAGAGTTAACCTTAGGAGGTGGCAATAAACGAGGGTTGACCTTGGGAGGTGGTAACGAGAGTAAAATGCGAGCACTCAGACTCTTATTGTTGGAGCTCCGAGTGTGTTGTCGTCTCATGAGGCGAAACTTGAGGCGTACGGGCCCAAGCTCCAGTCGTCACTGTGAGGTGATGCTACGCTATCTAAGGACCTTGAGGCGGAACTTGAGGTGCTTGTTGAGGATGAAGCAGCTCTATCAATGGGCGGTACCCGGCTTTCTGTCTAAGTGAGGAAGCTATTAGCAACCAAGGAGCCTTCATCATATGCTTCTTTTACTGTCTCCACGGGGAGTGAGGTGTATTTGCTTACGTTTGTAGGCAGCCTTAGGAGGCAGAATCAATATGTACGAAAATTTTAGGGTGTGGGGGCCCAAGTTTGTGCCGGCAAGGGGAGGCGGTGTTACATTCGTCGGAAAGTGGGACATGAATACCCTTACTTCTTTGGGCCTTTTCGTGTTTTTTTTTCGGAATTCGTGGCAGCCTTTCAGAGGTGGCTCATTGGCCTTAAGAGGCAGCGACCTCAAGGAATGCGAGGTGGGTTTGCTCGGGTCCCTGCCGTTTTTAAGAGGTGGCTTGCCGACCTTAAAAGGCGTCCATGTATGGGAACAACAGGTGTTGAAACGACGGAGGATTACGCGATCGGAATCGATTTTGAAAACCTGTAGTTGTAATTTGAATAGCGAAGAGCTCGGGTTCAACAAATAAAAATTATACCGGAATAGAAATCTTAGGTCGAACACAGGGAGGCGAATGTTTGATTAAAAATACGCGTTTGTTTTATTTGTCACGAAGCAGAATAGCTGATTGAAAACTATTTAACAAATAATAAATAGAAGAGAGAGAATATTACAAATAAAAGCAAAAGGGATATAGAATAAATATGGATTTCATTATCAAAAATTATTCATTACACCACTCATTATGACTAGAAAGCGGAAAATGATTACACTAGAAAGCAGTAAATCGACTCTAGAAAGCAGTAAAAAGAATGGAGAGAGATATATCCTCCTTGACGATCGCTTGGAGGACAAGCCGGTTGGGACGACGCCTAAAAGAAGGGGAACGGAGCGGGTAGAAGGAGGACGAAGCAGGAAGAATGGGAAAGAAGCAGTACGTTGTCGTCGTCGTGGGATCCACTTCTTGAATGTAGAGAGAAGACAACTGCAGGATGCTCCACAAAGCGGGACGAATGCGGAAAAATTAAGATTTTTACTCTTGAGGAGCATCCGGGGTTTGGGACAAACTCTTAGAGCTTTGGAAGGGGTGAGAGAAGAGAAGAAGGGATGAGAAATTCGTATGGAGGGGGTCTCCTTCTATAGTTGTCAGGAGTGAGGGCATTTTGGTCATTACATTTTGAAAATCATTAATTCAAGACCTTTACTGACGGATTTCTGAACATGGCCTTCGTGGGCGGCACTCACGCGCCCGCTCGCCTCCCCGTGCCTCAACGCGCGTCGACATCCATCAGATCTTGACTGTCCGATAGTGAGATTGGACGACTGAGATCTCAACCGCATGCCTTGCACGTTAGATCCCGCGTCATGTGGTGGCGCGTGGACGCTATCGGCCGCGCGGTGCCGTTGGATCTTCATCGTGTGGCCGATCGCGCCCGCGCGCCATCTCCAATTTGAGGCGTGCGGCGGCTTGATCTCGTGCCTCCTTGCCTCATTAAGGTGCTTGACCAACATGCTACGGGCGCGTTTGTGTCGAGCGCATAGCTCAAGTGCGCGCGCCGTGCAGCCGTTGGATCTTGATCCAACGGCGGAGAAGAGTTGGCCAGAAGTGCTTCAGCAGGTGCGTGCGGCCGGTTGGGCGACCGAGATGGCGCCACGTGGTGCATCTTGGTTGTCCATCTTTTGAGTGATGTAGATGTTGCCACGGGTAACGGATTAGATCGATTTTTGCGCCGTTAGGCTGTGATCGTCGATCCGAACCCAGCTGTGCGGTCGGATTTGTTGTCTGATGTGCGGATTAACACCATCTTAGCCCTTGATATTCTAGGATTCCTTGGTCTCTATCTGATGCTACGGATCTGATTAGGGCAATCTTGGAGTCGTTGAACTCCACTCGTCGCCCTGATTAGATTCGTATAGTTGGATCTTCGATCCGAGGCCCTGATAAAAAGTGCCCTATCCCTGATGATGAGAACCTCATCATGAGCCCTAACTAGCATATCTTGACCTAATAAAGCGAACAAGAGCTCTTACATAACCAAGAGATGGGCTTAATTCAAGGGATCATTAATATGTGAAGAGAACATAAAATAAGGGGCAAATTGTAATTTTACCATTGCAGTGCATCAACGGGATTTATAAGGGTCTAGACATAGGTCAATTGGACTTAATAAGAGAAAAAGTGGGATGGTTCAATCAGAAAAGGGTTATTGTGAAATCTAAGAATTAAATGACATTCTGTAATCCTAAAATAAACCCACTTAAATTCATAAGGTTCCAGGTAAGATAAAAATCAACTAAACCCTCTAAAAATCATGGAAAAATATTCTCTAGGGTGTAGAACCTTTAATTTGGCCTTTGGAACCCGTTTTGACCTAGATAGGGACCCATACCTCCGACGACTTTGCGCGGAGGTTATCTCCTTAGATTCATGGGGAGTTGCTCCCAAATTTGAAAGGGGAGCTCCCTGCGAAGCCCCCTACCGCATGGGTAGCTCCCCATGCCTTGAGGCACCCCATACCTCTCATGCGAATGCTTGAGTGGTAAGGGTCTCCTCTGGCCATACCTCCGGCGTGGTGTGCCCGCCACCTCCTTGCGAATCCCGCTCTGCCTGCACTTATTTAAGGAAGCCCAGACCCTGCCTCTTCCTTCAAGCTTGAATTGGCCAGAGAAAACCCCCCAATTTCATCTCCTCCTCACTCCGGCCAACTGCTCGCAGCTTCCGGTGACTCTCCCTCCCTCTTCTCATTGCTCTGCCACCGTACTACTGGCAAAGCTAGCTCCGCTGTACTTCTCCGCGCTGTGCCATACCAGCACGCGCTGTCCGACCCTCTTCCTCGTCCCCGCTTCTTCACCACAGGGTCTTCGTATCTGGCAGCAGCAGTGCCCTCCACTCGCCCTCCACCTTCCCCCTTCGCTCCAACTCCAACAGTTAAGCTCCTCTCCATCTACTCTTCATTTCCCCTTCATCAATTTTTAGTTTCGACCGCCACTACCACCACCATCGTTTTCACCTCCGGCCACCAACTCCGGCTAGGCCGCTCCACCTCCACAAGCCGTCCCACCCCTCGTCGACCGGTCCCTAAGCACCGCCCCGACCCACTGATCATCCTCCGCACCTTCACCAACCACCACACACACTGCACACCTCCACCAACCTAACCCACCTTTACAGTCACAGTGCGACATAGGCACGCACGCCTAGGCTGCCCCACGGCCAGCCAACCCATGCCTCACCTTCGCTGTGATACGACGAAGGTTTTCCTATGATCTGACAGGGCCGCGAGGCCATCTTCATGCATTTCAGGTTCGTCGCCACTCCGCCATTGACGAGGAAGCTTGAAGCAACCTTGCAAGCTTCTCCAAGTTGTGCCCACTCTAGGACACAGTCCCAGGTCACGAGGAGAGCTTTCGCGAACATCTCCAGGCCCTCAATTGGTGTCGAGGGCCGTAGCTGCAGCTGCAATCGAGCGCGACATCTATTGCGGGTGTGCGCGAGAAGGTGGGATATTTAGTCCCACCTCGAAAGCTTTGAAGCGGGTGAGGTGAAATAAATTGAATTTGTGAATTAAGCCCATTGCCTCCTGACATGGGGTGAGGTCCCTCACCCACCACCCAGTCTCGTCTGCCACCCACACCTCCACGGACCTAGCTTAACCCGACTACCCGCGCACTCCTCGCCCACCACGGCACGCTGATGGGCTTGGTCCCGAGCATGCATACCTGACCCATTTACCCGAGAAAGGCTCTGGGAGAGCTGTGTCCTGAGAGTGAAATAGAGGGAGAGAAATGCAGGGAGGGTAGGGGTTAGGTTTTGCCTCTGTGCGCAGAAAAGAAAGAAGGAACCATGGAAGAAGAAGAGGAAGCCAAGAAGCTCTTAGCCGCAGAAAGAAGAAGAAGGCTGAGGAAGGAGCCTGTTATGACCCCGGCATCAAACGTCATTTAAGACGTTTGGGAGTTGGTCCAGACATCTGGTCAGATGTCTGGAAGACTTCCCAATCGTCTGGAATTTATTTTTTTTTTGGCGTACGATTTCGCGTCTGCGCGCATGCGCGCGCAGACTGAACTGCCGCCGTCCTTTCTTCTTTTTCTTTCCTCCCTGCAGGCATAACCTCCTTTTTCTCTCTCTCTCTCCCCACGGCACCTTCAAATACTCCCCCTCTCCTCTCCCTCACCCTCACTCCACCGCCTTCTTCTTCTTCCTGTTAGCGTGAGAGTGAGCGGGTGAGGGCAGTAGCAGCTGCTGCTGCCATGAGTGCGCGGGGAGGAGGGGTTGCTGCGAGAGGGAGAGAGCTAGATCGCGAGGGTGCGAGCTCGCTAGAGCAGCCAGGGCCGACCGACAGGCACGTAGCAAGAGCGTAGAGCTGGGGTGGTGCTGCTGCAGCTCAGGCAGCAGGCGAGCGCGACGCGGTAGGCGGAGGGCGAGGTGGTCCTGATCCTGGGAAAATTTCCCAGGATCAGACGTTTGGACATATGTCCAGACGACGCGGGAGACGTCTGGAGGAAGTTCCAGATGTCTGAAAGGTACGATATTTTCCTTCCCTTCTTCTTTCACATGTACGGCTATGTAGCCATTCCGCCGAGGGATTTGGCCTCATTTCATGTTAAGGGCGGTCGCGTATGCGTGCAGGTCTCATTCGGGAAGGCGCAAGGGCACGCCCTCCTACACAAATCGGACGTCTGGGCACAGCACCAGACGACGGAGAGGGTCTCCAGACGTCCGGAGCGACAATCGGACGTCTGGAAACTAAGTCCAGACGGTTCAGCGGGATTCTGGACGTCTGAAGGACCGCGCAGGATCAAGGTATGACCTGAACCATCGTTTAAGACGTCTGGAAGATGTTCCAGACGTCTGATTTTGGGCAGACTTGTTGTTTTTGACCCATTTAGGATCCGTTCGAAGTCTGTTTTCCACGTTTCAAGTTTCGTTCTTCTCAGATTTAGTTCCTCTACCTGTTTACAGTATTTGTATCATGTTTTGATTAGCTCCTTGTATTTGATCCTTGTATTAGGACCCCGTTCCGTTGCAGCTCTGGGGGTTGCGGAGGTGCGTGGGCTTGCCGATCACGCCCCCAGTACTCCCGATTTTGCGGGTAGAGTGAATCCCTTTAAATATCTACCAACATTTATGCACTCGTGAGATAATTAATAGATTCTAAGGTATGGCATGAACCCTAGGATTGGAAAACTAGATTGAATGATAGATCCTAGGGTATGGCATGAATCCTAGGACTGGAAAATTAGATTGAATGATAGATCCTAGGGTATGGCATGAATCTTAGGACTGGAAAACTAGATTGAATTATAGATCCTAGGGTGTGGCATGAATCTTAGGAACAGAAAACACCGAAGCGAATGTCGTGAATATATGAATTGCTGTCTTGGAAAAGTAGAAAGAGAAATGATAATTGCCCGTAATTGGATAATAGTTGCTTGTTTATGAATGGATATTAACTGTTGAGAACATGGGCCATATGAATATAAAACTGAAATGATGAAACCTAAATTGGCTTAGTGAAAGAAATATGAGCATGAACCCTACGGGAAATTAGGAGTAGAGCTCCTGAGAGAGGAATGGAATAGAATTAGGGAAGTAAGCTGGCCCTTGAGTATGGGGTACCAAGGAGAGCGACTGTCCCCCTATTTAGCGCAGAGCGGAGCTAGCCGCCCCAGGGACCCGGGGTTAAGTCTGGCCACTTTGTACCGACTTTTGGCCCTCGTGTACACGGTACCGGGGAGAGCTACTAGTGTAGGGAGAGCACTAGCCAACCCATGGGCCCCGGGATTCTGCTAGCCTTCCTACACCGACTTGTTAGGCCCACTGGGCAAACCAGGGTAGTCAGGCGAGGGTGCGCGGACTGTGGAGGGGCAAGACCTCTATTTGGTTACTGTGGAGAGGCTAGACCCCTGTTACTGAGAGGGCTCTGCCCTATATTGGTTCCGTGCTGTGCTTTGGGGCGCACCCGTTAACGGAAACGACTGACCGCGTGCCAGTGCGGGGTAGCTACCCATGCGTTTATCGCGCGTGCCGTAGTCATCGTTACGTCTGTCAATGACCTTGGGGTGGTTGACTGAGGGTAGGACCACCACAGGGGACTCTCCCGGCCAGGAGAGCACCACGTGTTACTTCTACTTTTCGGAAAAGACTGCAATCAAGATCGTTCCCACGCGGAACATTCGAGATCAAGAGAAAGATCTAAGGAATAATTCAATAATGAGTAAATGGAAAAATAAAGAAAGAGATTAAAAACATAACAGCTACTGTCCACCTTGCTATTTTTCTTAGCTTTTGGTTGCCACTCTACTCAGCGTTTCGCTGACGTGTCACCTTTTCAGGACCATGTGTTGAGCAGCCAGAGCCGGCGACTGCAGAGGGTACTGGGCCTAGTAGAGCCCAGTAGTTTTACTTGTGTAGTACCTACTGTACCGTTTCTTTTGTGTAGTGAGTATTTTTCTGTTATCACTGTACTATTTTCTTGTAAGCATCATGTTTATGTACCTGTTTATTTCTCTACTGTTGTGGTGGTGTGTACTGTAGTAGTTCTTTCCTTTACTGCTATACTTTTGTTACTGCTAGTTATATACATGGTGAATGTGGTTTATTTTACTACTCTTTTGGTTACTTACTCGTTGGACGACTGAGTCTTGGGATCAGTCGAGTCGGTCCGATTCTCGTGTCTCGTAGGGATTCGAGAATCGGGTCGTAACAGAGCCGAAGAAGAAGGAGGAGGTGCAGCACAGCTCAAGAGGAGAAAAAGAAGGAGGTGGCGTGATGAGAACCTCATCATGAACCCTAAATAACACATTTTGACATAAGAAATCGAACAAAAAGCTCATACATAACCTAAGGGAAGGCTTAAATCTGAAAATTGTTGAGCAGATAATAAAACATTACACAAGGGGTAAAACTGTAATTTTATCATTGCAGTGCATGAATGGGATTTTTAAGGGTCTAGGCAAAGGTCAAGTGGGCTTAATAAAAGAAAAAGTGGGATGGTTTGGTTAGAAAAGGGTTATGACAAAATCTGGAAATTAAATGACATTCTGTAACCGTAGAATAAATCCACTTTAATTCACGAAGTTTCGAGCAAGATAAAAATCAATTAAACCCTCTAAAATTCATGAAAAAATATCCCCTAGGGTTTATAACCTTCAATTTCGCCGTTGGAACTTATCTTGACCTAGATTGAGAACCATACCAAATTTTTGATCTAATTTAGGTTTTTATGCAAAATGTTCAGTCAAACATGGTCAAACATAAAATCCAATATCACCATTGGATTCCTTAGGCCAAATTAGATTTATACCAAAATTTGGACCTAAGGGAAGGTCGCCTTGACCCACTTTACAAAATGATCTTCAACAATTACTTTTCGACCCTTAGCTTTTTGAAACGTTGCAACGACCCCGCTATCTTTCCCGTCGTCTTCTTTAATCAGGTCCCTCTGCCACCCTCCTGCACAGGCCATACCTCCTGCGACTTTGCGTGGAGGATGGCGTTGCGCATGCATGGGGAGCCGACCCCAGATTTGAAAGGGAGACTCCCTGCGTTGTCCTCGCCGCATGGGCTGGCTCCCATGCCCTGTCGTGGCTGGCTCCCTCGCCGCATGAGTCTCTGACCGTTCACGATGAAAGATTCGGAATCGTGGCTGAGCGGACTAATTTTGATAGCTCCATTACCAAAAACCTGTCGGACTAAATATGGTCTGACCCACTTGGATCGCAACTTTCCCGGGAAAAGTTTGAGTCGGGCATCAAAGAGTAGGACCTTTTGACCAGGATGAAAGATCTTTCTCGAGATATGCTTGTCATGGAAGGCTTTAACCCGCTCCTTGTAGATTCGCGAGTTCTCATACACGTCTAGGCGTAATTCATCAATCTCGCTGATTTGGAGTTTTCTATGGGTTCCAGCCTTCGAAAGTTCTAGATTACAGTTCCGTACTACCCAATAAGCTTTATTCTCCAGTTCTACGGGAAGGTGACATGCCTTTCCATACACCAGTCTAAAGGGAGACATGCCTAATTGGGTTTTGTGGACGGTCCTATAGGCCCACAATGCTTCCGAAAGTCGGGACGACCAGTCCTTCCTGTCAGGCCGAACAGTGACCTGCAGGATCTTCTTGATCTCCCGATTTAACAGCTCAGCTAGACCATTAGTTTGGGGGTGGTAAGGAGTAGAAATTCGGTGAGACACCCCGTATTTGGTCATCAGTGACCTAAACTGAGTGTTTGTAAAGTGGGTCCCTCCATCAGAGATTATAGCACGGGGAATTCCAAACCTTGAGAAAATGTTTTGATGAATGAATTTGAGAACGATTTTGTGATCACAGGTTCGGGTCGGTATGGCTTCAATTCATTTGGACACGTAGTCCACAGCAAGCAGAATGTATTCGAAACCATCCGAAACAGGAAAGAGGCCCATAAAATCAATCCCCCAAACATCAAAGATTTCGCATACGAGAATCGGCTGCAAAGGCATCATGTCGCGACGGCTTATGTTGCCCAAAGTCTGGCAACGATTGCATGCCTTGCAGTGACTGTATGCATCTTTGAATAGTGTAGGCCAGTAAAAACCACACTGGAGGACATTCGATGCGGTTTTATGCCCAGAGAAATGGCCACCGCATGCCTGGTCATGGCAGAAAGAGAGGATATCGTTGAATTCCTCTTCTGGGACACATCTCCGAATAATTTGATCAGCACCTATGCGGAAAACGTACGGGTCTTCCCAGATGTAATACTTGGCATCAGAACGCAGCTTGTCTTTCTTGGCCTTCGGCCAATCAGACGGGGTTTGATGAGATGCCAAGTAGTTTACTATATCAGCAAACCATGGAAGTCTAGTACCGACAGTAAGCAGGTGCTTATCAGGAAAATGTTCTGTGATGGGTCCGGAAGGGTTGATAATCTCAGAAGGAAGATGGGATAGATGATCGGCTACCACATTCTGCCTTCCCGCCTTGTCGCAAATCTCAAGATCGAATTCTTACAACAGCAAGATCCAACGAATTAGTCGGGGCTTCGCGTCCTTCTTGGCAAGGAGATGCCTTACAGCCGTGTGATCCGAGTAAATAATGACATGGGAACCCAGAAGATACGATCGGAACTTTTCAAGGGCAAATACTACGGCTAGCAGCTCTTTCTCCGTAACTGTATAGTTACGCTGAGCCTCGTCAAGTGTCTTGCTAGCGTAGTAGATGACCACGGGTTTCCCGTCAGCTTTCTGACCCAGGACCGCTCCTACAGCGAAATCAGATGCATCGCACATGATCTCAAAGGGTTGAGACCAATCAGGGGATTGTAGGATAGGTGCCTGGGTGACTCGGTCACGCAGGTTTTCAAAGGCTAGTGTGCATTCCTTGGAGATTTCAAAGGGTACATCCTTAGAGAGAAGAGAAGTCAAGGGGTGCACGATTTTCGAGAAATTCGGAATGAAACGACGGTAAAAATCGACATGCCCCAAAAAAGAACGGATGTCCCTGACCGAGCTAGGCATATGAAGGCGAGAGATAAGATCAACCTTAGCTCGATCCACTTGGATGCCTTTTTCTAAAATTAAGTGTCCCAGGATAATTCCCTCAGGCACCATGAAATGGCTCTTTTCCCAGGAAAGAACCAAATTCACCTCGATGCACCGCCTGAGTATTTGGACCAAGTGTTGGAGGCAATCGTCAAAAGATTCTCCAAAAACTGAAAAGTCATCCATGAAGACTTCCAGAAAATCACCTACCATATTTGAGAATATGGCAAGCATGCACCGCTGAAAGGTAGCGGGTGCATTGCAAAGACCAAAGGGCATCCTTCGGAAAGCGTATGTTCTGAAGGGGCAGGTGAACGTGATCTTTTCTTGGTCCTCAGGATGGATTGCCACTTGGTTATAACTGGAGTACCCGTCAAGAAAGCAGAAGAACATATTTCCCGCTAGTTTCTCGAGAATTTGGTCAATGAAAGGTACTGGGAAATGATCTTTCTTCGTGGAGGAATTTAGTCGGCGGTAATCTATACAGACTCTCCACGCGTTGGCTAATCGGGTAGGAATGATTTCTCCAGTCTCAGTTGTTATAGTGGTGAGTCCTGCCTTCTTAGGCATGACCTGAATTGGGCTCACCCAACGACTATCGGAGATCAGGTAGATGATTCCGGCATCTAATCACTTGATGATCTCCTTCTTCACGACCTCCTGTAGATTAGGGTTCAAACGTCTCTGCATTTCACGAGAAGTTCATGCGCCCTCTTTTGAATAGATATGATGAGTACAATAAGAGGGACTTATTCCAGTCAAATCATCGAGAGTCCACCCGATGGCTGTGCGATGTTGCTGGAGGACAGTAATCAGATGGGATTCCTATTCGGGATTGAGGTTGGAATTGATAATCACAGGGAGGGTCTGATTAGAACCCAGAAAGATGTATTTTAAGTGGGCAGGGAGAGGCTTCAGTTCGAGGATAGGGTTATCAGCAGCAGCGGGTGGTTCAGCATAGACCTGAGGTTCAAGAGTAGGAGTTATTGGGTTGTTTATGTCTGGATTTGACTCCTCTGTTTGCGGGTCAAGATCTTTCTGTGGTTGATGAGGTATAATAAGGTCATTCTAGAAGTGTGTTTCATCAACCAAAGCCCTAATGTCACAAATCTGTTCGATGACACCGCAATTGATTCGTTGTTGGGCCTTAAATATATCAATTTTTAAGGTTTGATCCCCAAATTTGAGCTCTATTTGGCCCTCCTCACAGCTAATGTTGGCTCGAGCAGTAGCCAAGAAAGGTCTCCCTAGAATGATGGGTGTTTCCTTAAGGTTCTCAGGTGCGTCCATGTCTAAGACTATGAAGTCTACAGGAAAGTAGAAATCCCGTATCCTTACAATAACATCCTCGAGAATCCCTTTTGGTGACTTTATAGATTGATCTGCTAATTGCAATGTCACCTCGGTTGGTTTTAGCTCCGATTCTTCTAGATGGTCAAGTAAGGATGTGGGTATCAGATTTATAGATGCACCCAAGTCTAGCAAAGCTCTATCAAATTGGGTATCACCTATCTTGCAGGAAATCAGGGGAGTACCAGGATCTTTTGCCTTGGGTGGGAGTCTACTTAGGATAACAGAGCTGGTTTGCTCTGACAGAACAATTGGACTCCCACCCTTGGTTTGAGGCTTACACTGGGGTGTACACACATTCTTTAAAAATCGTGCGTAAGCCGGTACGTGGCAGATTGCATCCGTCAAGGGGATGTTTATGTGAACCTACTCAAAGAGCTTGACCAGGTCCTCCTCAGGTGCCACGGGCTTGGTGGTCTTCTTTCCCTTGGTCAAGGCCTCGGGAAATGGAATCTTGGTTGGTTCTTCTAGGATAGGTCCAGGTCTTGGATCTGGGGTAGGGGTAGGAATGTCCTGGATTACTGTCCTAAGCTTGGGATCACTACCAGGCTTGGAGTGGTTTGGATGAGGTGGGTCTTGGGTTTCCTTACCACTACGGGTTGTTACGGAATTAAGTCCTGCCTGATTTTGGTTGGGATTGGGTAGGATAGGTTGCTGCTGGTAACCTGCAAAAAAAGTGGAGGCCTCTATCCCGTCGGGTGAAGGAACAGAGGGGGCCTGATAAATCATATGGGCATGGCCCGGGTTTGGGTTCATAACGCGCCGCTGGGTTGGCATGTTATTTGGGTTAGGAAGAGGTTGGGAAGGAAGAGTGCCTGGCTGGCGAGAGTTTGCCAACTGGGCCAATTGGTTTCGGACCTCTGTAAGTTCGTCCTTGTGTTGTTTTTGAATAGCCGCATTTGTTCTTTGAATGTCAGCCAGAGTCTGAAGGATAAGGGACATTTGATCCTGATTTGGCCCTGATGGATAAGTAGGGTTGGGCCGAGGCTGAGGCGGCTGGTAAGGACGTGGGGGTTGTGGGCGGGATTGAAAGGGTGGTCTTTGGGTTTGGGAATTTCCCGTCCACTGAAAGTTGGGATGGTTTCACCAATCAGGGTTATAGGTGTTAGAGAACGGGTCGTTCTGGATGCTGTTGAGGTCCTCACAGGTCTAAGGAACCTCCAGAGAATCAGAGAAAGAGGGGATGGTATTCCCCGGGCTGGTGTAGAAAGAATCGGAAGGACCTCCGGTCAAAGGTTCGGATGATGGATCCATCCTAGGAGAAGATCGATGGAGAATGTTTTGCATAGTTTCCCTTGTGGAAGGAGGCTGTGCAAAGGGGTTATGCGCAGAGGTGGCTCGCTGCAGGTGCTGAGTCAGCTCATCCACCTTCTTTTCAATAATCGAGACCTTGTCCAATCGACTGGCCATTAATTCCAGGTCGACTGATGCGGACTGGCCGTGCGTCTCATGTGCTCCCCTAAGATTCGTCGATGCGCGGGTATTCGTCTTGTCTAATAATCCCATGGAGTCATTGTTGATGGAGTTCTCGCACATGTTTTCGAGAATCTCCCACACGGTGTCCTCATGTTGACCCATGATATTTCCTCCACAGGTTGCATTGACGAAAAGACGGATATCCTCACGGAGTCCCTGGTAAAAAGATTGGACCTGTTCCCATTTAGGAACTCCGTGATGGGGGCACTTTCTCATGAGATCCTGAAAACGATCCCATGCCTCATGGAGAGGTTCCCCTGTTTGTTGAGTGAAGTGCGTAATCTGATGGCGCAAGGCGTTGGTCCGACCAACGGGGAAGAACTTTTTTAAAAACTCGGACCGAAGTTCTTCCCAAGTGTTGATCGGCCGGGTCTGATTTTGATACCAATGAGCGGCCTTGTCCATAAGAGAAAAGGAGAACATCTTCATGAGAAGAATATCCCGATTTTGCGCATCTGACTCAAAAGTTTGGGCCAGATGCTTTAGCTGCTTGATGTTCTGGAAGGGATCTTCGGACTTAAGCCCACGGAATTTAGGTATAGCATGAATCATGTTGGGCTTTAATTCAGAATCAGGTCCTCCAATCGGGATTCTGACTCGAGGCTCGATGGCCACTGCAGCATGATTATAATGGTCCCGCATCATAAGACGCTGCGGTGGGTGCACAAAGTTTTGGAAGAGGTCGTTGAGTCGCTGGAGCTGGTGCTCCAGATTGTTTTCTTCCTCAACAGGCTGAGCCATGATGGGGGAAGAAGAAGAGTTTAATTCAGAATCCGATGAGAGAATGATGGGGTAGGATTGCTGTTCAAACACGGGCGTCGAGGCTTGGCCTTGATGAGAGTGAATTCCTAAAGGAGATCTTAAGGGTGGTCTTAAGGATCTCGTACCGTTCATGCACTGTTGGAGTAGAAGAGCTTAGATGGTGCTGGACCCAATCAAGACGCCCAAAAATGTGTTGGGTGACTATAGAGGTGCGGGGCAGATGGACCCCTTGATCAGAAAGATAGTCCACCTGAGAATTACCTGGGCAGCCAGAGAGGGTGAGTCCCGCGAAGACCCCTCCACGGTAGAGCGTCCCCACGGGTTACAAGGTTTCCCCCACCCGACCTCTCTTGTCACTGCGGTTCCAAGTAGACCAGAATGGGGATCTTGACCTCTTAAGTCTACCTTTTTTATTTTAAGATCAAGGTGCTTAAGATTTCACTTGAACTTTTAGGTGTTTTTGTGAACAAGGTGGCCTAATTTGAAGGTTGGTTGTCCCTAGGGGTCAACTTCATCCAGTGGTTCCTTTGAGAATTTAGGCCTTGTTTTTAGGATTCAAGTGTTTAGAGAGAGCCAATTGTTTAGGATTTTTCTTATTAATTATTTTCAATCAATGGCTTGGGCACACCTCTTTTGGATTTTCTCAATTCTTGATTAAGGGGTGTGTCTCTGAAATCCTAATGTTTGACCTTATGTTGGCTTTACTTGGTCCATTTAACTCCTTGTTTGGGTAATTAGGGCTCAGGCAAGGATGTGTTAGCCCTTAATTACCTTTTAAAATTGTGTGCAGGAATAGTGGTTCTGAGAACATGCAACTATTTCAATGTATGAAAAGACAGGTTACTCCTAGTTTTTCTTTGTTTTTCCTCTTTCAATTTTAGGGTTTAACGGGAAGTTACCTGTCCTTGGAGTGGCTGTGGTGCGGCTGCGTCTTTCTTTCTTCCTGTACCTGCACCAAAGAGAGAGTTTATTAGGAACTTATGAATAGAACTTTTATAACTTCTAGAATAGCCGTTGCTCCCCGGCAACGGCGCCAAAAACTGGTTGCTACTCTCGTCTATAGTTCTAATATTTCGTCGTAGTATAGTGTAGAGGAGCGGTTACCAGTTTAATACAATTTGTTACTCGGAAATAAGAGTTTTCCTGAGGTTGAACTCAGGGAGCAAACTGTATTCTAGAAGTACAAAATTTCTATTACAAAAATGAAAGAGAGAGAGAGAGAGATTTGTCTTGTTGGCTTTTTCTTCTTCTCTTCTCTTGTCTTCCTCAGTCTTCTTTCTTCTTCTTGTTTCTCTTTTGTTCCTTTTCTTTTGCTTCCAAGCTTTCCTTCTTTCTCTTCGTGTTCTGCTTCTCTCTTCTTTCTCCTTCAGCTCTTTGTCTTCTTCCTTCTGTTCTTCTTCTTTCTTTCTTCTTTGCGGTGCCTGCTCTTCTTTCCTTCTTCTTCTTCTTTTTCTTCAGAGCGTCGTCTGATTTTTCAATCAGACGACTTAAGTAGCCTCTGCTACAGTGTGTCCTCCTTCCTTCTTTCTTCTTCTTCTTCTTCTTCTGCTTTGCTTCAAGCAGCCACGGCTCTGGCTGCTCCTTCCTTCTTTCTCTTCTTCTTCTTCTTCTATACCTCAGCCTGCACACTCACAGCTTGGTCAGGGCAAAACCTAACCCTACCCTCCCTTGCGTCTCTCTCTCTCAAATTTCACTCGTAGGATAGCTCTCCCAAAGCCGCCGGGTAATCGGGTACGGGTTGCCTGGGTCCAGGCCCACCGACGTGCGATGGTGGGCGAGGAGTGCAGGTCGGGTAAGCGGGTCGGGCCAGGTCCGCGGGGGGTGGTTGCGGACGAGGCCGGGTAAGCGGGTGAGAGGGACCTCACCCCGTGTGCTGAGGCGATAAGACTATAGCACTTTTTGAATTTATGCGGGTGCCCGGCCTTCAGAACTGCCGAGGTGGGACTAAATGTCCCACCCCAATTTGGCGCCTGCCGCTGAGAAAGCTACAGGCAATCGCGGCTGTATGCAGGGCTTTCACCCCCAGCTGCAGACCTGGGCAGGTGCGGGAGGGCGAGGCGCGCGTCCTAGAGCGCAAGCCTGGGCGAAGCAACGCTGCAGCTGCAGGCGGAAGAAGCTCCACCTGTTCAGCAATGGCGGCGGAGGACGGGTGACCTGTTCACAGAAATACGGCCCTTCGGCCTAATCAGACAAGCGGGGGACCTTCGCCGTGGCACGGCGAAGGTGGTGCGGGGTCTGGTAGGTTGTGGGGGGCGTGCAGGGGCTGCCCTAGGTCGGACTGTGGCTGGGGGAATGGGTTTGTTCGGGGGGTCTTCAGGTGGCGAATGGCAGGAAATGAAGGGGCAGAAATGGTTCAGTGTGATGAGGCGGAGGTTTTGGGTCGGTCGGCGAGTCGTGTGGGGTGGTGGAATGATGGGAGCGAGTTGCGCGGAGGTTGGCAGGAGATGGAGAAGGTGAGGGTGATCAGGCGCGGTCGAAGGGAGGTTGAGAAAATTGAAGTAGGGAAAAGAAAGAGGGGAGGAAAGGAAAGAACTGTACCTACTTGGAGGGACGAGAGGGGGACGGAGCAGGGCGGCAGTCGTTTTGACTGTCGCCAGAGAAGAAGGTGCCCAGAGAGAGGGGGCGGCGGCGAGGAGAGAGCGGGAGAGCGCGCGCTGGGTACGGCGCGACGCGGGAAGAGCGGGCTAAGGCGGCTCTGCTGCTGGTATTGCGGCAGAGCGACGACGAGGAGGAAGAACCGTCGAAGCTGGAGGGCTTCTGCCGGTGTGGGAAGAGAGGAAGGAGGGGGTGTTTCTCCGTCAGAGCCGAGCTCCTGAGTGCGACAGACGGAGGCGGCTTTTATAGAGGTGAGATCAGAGAGGAGGGTGGAGGGAGGCGACGTGCCTCCCTCGCCGGAGGATGCCGGAGATGGAGACCCATACCTTCCGTGCATTCACACGGGAGGTATGGGCAGCCGCAGAGACCATGGAGGTGTCCCTACGACAGTAGACGTCGCAAGGAACCCCTGGTTGTCCTGGCAAAGGGTCTCCCTCACCCTGCACGGTGCCACGCTCCGCGCAAAGTCGCCGGAGCATGGCGCTGCTCAGGGTTTTGCATGGAGGACCCCAATGCAAAGAACGAAGAAGTCTTAGGGGCCAAAATGTAAGGGTTTCAAAAGTTGATGGTCAAAAAGTAATGGATGAGGACCAAAATGTAAAGTTGGTCAAGAAGGTCTCTTCTTAAGCTCAAGTTTTTATACATGACTAACTATGACCTAAGGATTCTAATGGTGAATTTTTTTTCTATATTAGACCTTGTTTGACTGGTAAATTTACGTAAAAACCCAAATTAAGTCATTAATTGAGCCTGGTTCTCAATGTAGGTCAAAATGGGTTCCTAAGGCCAAATTGAAGGTTCTAAACCGTAGATATTATTTTTCTATGAATTTTGGAGGGTTTATTCGATTTTTTCTTTGCCTCAAACCTCGTGAATTGAAGTGGATTTTTTCTTAGGGTTACAGGATGTCATTTAATTCCTTGGAGTTGTTGTAGCCCTTATTGGATCAATTCATCCCACTTTTCTTCTTATTAGGTTGGTTTGACCTAAGTTTGGATCCTGAGTTACCCTGTTTTCAGATTAAGTTGGTGAAATTGCATTTTTACCCTTAGTTCTTGTTTTCTTCACAAACTCAGAATCTCTCTGAGTCAAGCCTTTCTATAGTTATGTAGGAGCCTTTTCCTGCAAATCTGGGTTGGATGGTGCTAGTTTAGGGTTTATGACGAGGTTCTCATCAGTATCCTATCTGACTACCCGTGCACTCCTCGTGCACCACCCACGCCGATGCGCTTAGTCCCGAGCACGCATACCCGACCCGATAACCCAAGAAGGCTCTGGGAGAGCTGTCCTGAGAGCGAAATGGAGAGAGAGAGACGCGGGGGAGGGTAGGGGTTGGGTTTTGCCTAACCATATGCCTGTGTAGGGAACAGAGGAGGAAGCAAGGAACGGCTGAGGACCTACGAGACACGAGAACCGGACCGACTCGACTAATCCCAAGACCTAGTCGTCCAACGAGGAAGTAACCAAAAGAGCAGTAAAATAAACCACATTCAACACGAAATATAACTAGCAGTAACAAAATACAGCAGTAAGAAAAGGAACTACTACAGCATGTATCACCACAACAGTAGAACAACATTTATAGCATAACAAGAACTGCGAGTAAAGAAAAGTACAGAGAGTAACAAAAACTACTCACTACAGTGGAAACAAAAAGGGCACAAAAGAACAGTGGTAACTCTACTGGATCCTACTCGGCCCAGCGTTCTCTGCAGCCGCTGACCCTGGCTGCTCAACACCTGGTCCTGAAAAGTAACGAGTGTAACACGTCAGCGAAACGCTGAGTAGAGTGGCAGCTAAAATAAAGAAGCAGTAAAGTGTACAATAGTTGTTTTATTTTCTTTCTTCCTTTATTTACGTCTTTCTATTGTTTCACAATTTATCTATTTCTCAGATCCTTCACTTGATCTCGAATGTTCCTCGTGGGAACGATCTTGATTGCAGTCTTTTCCGAACAGTAAAAGTAGCACGTGGTGCTCTCCTGGCCGGGAGAGTCCCCCGTGGTGATCCTACTCTCAGTCAACCACCCCAAGGTCACTGACAGACGTAACGGTGACTACGGCACGCGTGGTAAACTCACGGGTAGCTAACCCGCACTGGCACGCGGTCAGTCGTTTCCGTTAACGGGTGCGCCCAAAGCACAGCACGGAACCAGTATAGGGCAGAGCCCTCTCAGTAACAGGGGTCCAACTGCTCCACAGTAACCAAACAGGGGCCTTGCCCCTCCACAGTCCGCGCACCCTCGCCTGACTACCCTGGTTTGCCCAGTGGGCCTAACAAGTCGGTGTAGGTGAGCTAGCAGAACCCCGAGGCCCGTGGGGTAGCTAGTACTCGCCCTACACTAGTAGCTCCCCTCGGTACTGTGTACATGAGGGCCAACAAGTCGGTATAAAGTGGCCAGACCTAACCCCGGGTCCCTGGGGTGGCTGGCTCCGCTCTGCACTAAGCAGGTAACAGGTGCTTCCCCTGGCACTACGTACCCAAGAGACAACGCACCTCCACATCTTTGCTTCTCAGTTCCATTTCATTCTCTTTTCAGGAGTTCTACTCCTAACTCCCCGTAGGGTTCCAGCTCTTTTAACTCAGCACATTCAGGTTTCACCATTCCAGTTTCACGTTCTTACAACCCATACTCTCAAACATGTTCATTTATTCATAACAGGCAGCTGTTAAAATCAATTTACATGCAGCTATTATTTCCTTTCCACAGTTCCCAAGACTGCAATATCTATATTCATTTCACTAGTTTTCCAATCCTAGGATTCATGCCATACCCTAGGATCTATCATTCAATCTAGTTTTCCAGCCCTAGGATTCATGCAATACCATAGGATCTATCATTCAATCTGGTTTCTCATTCCTAGGATTCATGCAATGCCCTAGGTTCTATTAATTGTTCCATAATTGTAACAAATTATGTTAATAATTTCTAAAGCCACTCTACCAGCTACAACGGAAGTACTGGGGGCGTGGTCGAAAATCCCACGTGCCTCCGCAACCCCCGAGACTGCAATGGAACGGGGTCCTAACACAAGGACCAAACACAAGGAGTTTCTCAGAACAATATATAATTACTGGAAACGGGTAGAGGATCTTATCCCGAAAAGAACGCAACTCGAAACGCGGAAAACGAACTCCGAACGGACCCTAAACGGGTCGAAAACGACGAAACAGTCCAAAATCAGACGTCTGGAACCTCTTCCAGACGTCTTAAAAAGTGGGTCAGATGGTACCTTTGTCCTGCGTAGTCTCTCAGACGTCTAGAAGCATGCGGGGGCGTCTGGCCTAGTTCCCAGACGTCCGATGGTCACCCCGGACGTCTGGAAGTCGTTCCCGTCGTCTGGCACTGCGGCCAGACGTCTGATTAGCGTTGGATGCGAATCTCAGAACCTACACGTACCCACTCATCGTTCTCAGTACGGACGGTCGCAGAAGAGGAAGGAGGACGAAAATAACTCACTTGCCAGACGTCTGGATAGTCCTCCAGACGTCTTAACCATCGTCTGGTTGGAAGACCAGATGTCTGATTCTGGAAAAACTTCCAAAATCAGAGCTCGACGCGCTCTCCGCCGGCGACGCACGGCCACGCCGCGCCTCGTCCGCCTGCTGCTCGAGCTGCAGCAGCCCTCCCGCGTCACTCCGCGCCCGTTGCTCCCCCGTCGGGCGGCACCAGCTGCCTCGGCAAGCTCGATCCCTCACGGCCGAGCGTCTCCTCCCTCGCGCAACGCCTCCTCCCGCACACCCGCCGCGGCTGTCGCTGCCGCCGCTCGCTCGCACTCGCACCCTCACACCGGGTTGAAGAGGAAGAAGGGAGCGGAGGTGATGAGAGTGAGGGAGAGGGCGAGGCCTTTTTAAAGCTGCGCGGGGAGAGAGAGAGAGGGGAAAAGGGGCATCTGCAGGTCTACGCACGCAGGAGCACAGACGAAAACCACCGTGCCACAGAAAATCAAATCCCAGATGTCTGGAAGGGGTTCCAGACGTCTGGTCAGACGTCTGGGCCATCTCCCAGACGTCTTAAAAGACGTTTTCAAGCTACGTTCGTAATAGGAAGGAAGAAGAAGACTCGAGCATTGTAGCAGACATCAGTTAAGGCGTATGATTCACAGAATTAGAGGTCTGAAGAAGGCCAAAGACAGAGAAAGAAAAAGAAAGTGAGAAGAGAAGAAGAAAAAAAAAGATATATAGAGAGAATTTATTTCCTTTTTTTATTTACATTGCATTGAACATCTTTCAAGTAATATTTGAGATTGTGATTTGCTTCTGAAATACCGAATTGCTCTCTGAGTTCGACCTCGGAAGTTTTTAAATTTCGAGTAAATAAATTTGATAATCATTTTTCGCGGTATACTATAACGCATATCTTTTTAAACTGCGAGACCAAGCGATTACCTGACCATAAAAGGAGATAATTAACCTCCATTTTATTCAGACTAATCTAAATGCAAGATGATGCATGTTATGCGATATTTATAGTATGTAATGCAATTCTATGCTTATGAACATGCATGAATAGATATTTTATGTAATATAAACATGTTTACATCACCAGGCGCGTCCGCCAGAGTTCCTACGGACCTTGAGAGGTGACGTGATGGCCTTAAGAGGCGACCATGTAAGGGAACACGGGCGCATCTACCAAAGTTCGTGTTGATCTTAAGAGGTGGTGGGTTAGCATTAAGAGGCGGCCATATAAGGGAACGTTAGTCATGTTCACCAGAGTTCCTATCGACCTTAAGAGGTGGCGTGCGGGTCTTAAGAGGTGGCCATGTAAGGGAACACCAGGCGCGTCCACTGGAGTTTCTGCCGATCTTTGGAGGTGGCATGTAGGCCTTAAGAGGTCGCCATGTAAGGGAACACCAGGTGCGTCTATTGGAGTTCTTGTCGACCTTAAGAAGTGGTGTGCTAGCCATTTAAGGGAACACGAGACGTGTCCGTCAGAGTTCCTGCTAACCTTAAGAGGTGGCGTGCCGGCGTTAAGAGGCGGCCATGTAAGGGAACACGAGGCGCGACCGCCAGAGTTCCTACCGATCTTAAGAGATGGCTTGTTGGTCTTAAGAGGCAACCATATACGGGAACGCCGGACACGTCCACTAAAGTTCCTATCGACCTTATAAGGTGGTGTGTTGGCCTTAAGAGGCGGCCATATAAGGGAACGCCAAGTGCATCCACCAGAGTTCCTACTAACCTTAAGAGGTGGGATGCCAGTCTTAAGAAGCAGCCATCTAATGGAACGCCAGGCGCATCCTCCAGAGTTCCTGCCGACCTTAGGAGGTGGCACTTCAGCCTTAAGAGGCATCCATTTAAGGGAATGCCAGGCGTGTCTGGAGGTGACCCGCTGGCCTCGAGAGCCGGCTACTTGGGTAATGGTCTAACATGAGCATCGCCCTCCCGCGAGCGATGGCCAGTTGCTGCGGGGAGTAAGTCTTGTTCTATGATAAGATTGATGATCGATTGTTGGTGTTGATAGGGTTGCCCTTGAAAGTTCCCTACTAGGAGGGGTGACGTAATAAAATGCGAAAATAAATATAAACAATATCACAGAATAGACAACCACACAAAGTACATAAAGATTTTTAGGTGGAAACCCAAATCGGGTGAAAACCACCACCTAACCCTCTCGAGTTAGGATTTTCCGATCAACCTAGTTGATCAAATCCACTAACCGAATCACTTTAAAACGAGGGTGATTCAACCTCAGTACAACCACGCTACAAGTACGAGGGTAGCGTTCCTCAACCCCTTCTCTCCACGAGAAGGATTTTGTCCCACGAAGGAGACGGGAATTCGCAAAGCGAATACCCAACCAAATAACAAAGATAAAATAAACAACAAGTCCTATAGAGCCAACAAAGAAATTATGAACCTAGCTTCTATAGGAATAAGGAAACTCCCCTTTGCAAGGAGTGCGTCGAGTTGGTGACGCGGTGCGTGTGCCACGCGACGGCGCAACTTCGCTCTCGTAAACAACGGCAGGAGAGCGGGTGCGCGAAGCTTGATGCTCTCTAGAGAATGGAACTAGAGCTTGGAGAGCAAGGGCTTCTCTTGGACACAAAAGAGTGGAACTAAGTTGCTTAGGTGTGTCTCTTGTTTCTCTTAGTGTGTATCTTGTGTCTTTAAGTGTGTTTTTGTGTTGCAAAGGTTCCCCTCTATTTATAGAGGC
Organism: Thalassia testudinum; assembly: GCA_037157565.1. Classification (NCBI taxonomy): domain Eukaryota; kingdom Viridiplantae; phylum Streptophyta; class Magnoliopsida; order Alismatales; family Hydrocharitaceae; genus Thalassia; species Thalassia testudinum. The sequence goes on along the minus strand of JAZHRO010000022.1, from coordinate 109,787,555 downwards.
CTTAGGAAGGCTTTGGAAGGCTTAAGAAGGGTTCTATAGCCGTTGGGTGCAAAGCCCAAGAGAATCAGGCCGAAATCAGGACAATGATTGCGCTTGACAGGGTAATCAGACGTCTAACTCTGGCATCAGACGTATGGAAGGCCACTTTAAGACGTCTGATTCTATGCAGGTTTCCTCCTGACTTGAATCAGATCTAAACAGGGTTTTTGTTCAAGTTGATCAGACGACATACAGGACGTCTGGCACTATGCCCGGACGTATGGAAACCAACTTTTCCTACGAAATGGATTTTCCAACCGTTGCAACGGCTAGAAAATCTCTGAGAAGAGATTTTAGGTCAGCCGAGGCAAAACGGTCATTTATCAGACGTCTTGAAAGGCCTAAGGACGTCTGATAAGGCTCTAACGGTAATAACCTTGAGTGCCTGCTAAGCTAGCCAACGGTCCACTATCTGGACGTCTGGCAAGTCCATCAGACGTCTCCTAAGACGTCTGGTATTAGGTCTGGACGTCTGATTTCATCAGACAGAACTAGCTATGTCCAGCCTAACAGATATCAGACGTCTGAAACAACAGTCAGACGTCTTAAAATACTTTATCAGACGTCTGATTTGGGAATTAGACGTCTGTAAGTGCTGTTTGAACCCTATATTGGTTTTCTAAGTGTTCTACAGAAAACCTAAGTATCCTAGGGTTGTGCAGGTGTTCTTAGGACTACTGTTAGGGTACTTTGAGGCTCTTTAACAAAATATTCTAAGGAAGTAAAAAGAGCAAGAAAAATAAAGACAAGAGATAAAAGAAAGGATTAAAAAGAATCTATCTTATTCTTCTTGTCTTCTATCTTCAATCTGTCGCTCCACGCGAACCTCCTCTGTTCTTCATTAAGCTCCTCCAATCCGTCCTGGATGCGAGCTCGAGTTCCGTCTAAACACGTCTACATTTGCAATTGACCTGAAATCTAGGACTCAAATTGCAAATGTTAAATAACACGTGTTTTGTTATCATCAAAACAAATGATCGTGGTGCTCTAGCACCAACAGCCCTCTCTATGGTGGGAGGTATACTTGCAGTTAGCTTTTTGGCAACTGTCCACCTTGAAAGGTGGCTCTGTTGTTATAGGAACGTGAGGCTTGGAGGGTATTTAGACTTTCTCCATCTTCGACGAGCTAAGTAACGTCATGGGGAAAAAGAAGAATAACCATGACTGAAGGGCTTGGCTATGATTCAGAGGTCGTAGGTAGGTTGGCCGGGTTTGTCTCTTGTCAGATTGCCTGGGGCTTGGTTTCCTTTTCCCCCCTTGCCTGGCATCCTGGGTTGCTTTGACTCGATCCTTAGGAGTCCACACTAGGTCGTCTTGCTCCCATGCGTTATTTCTACCTTTTGAGGAGATCAGGCATGCACCATGAGGATTCGACAGTGAGTGTGTATTGGTGATTAGCCGTCGAGTGTTGTATCGTGCTCTCGTCAACCCGGCCACTGTAAGTGTGGCCATTTGGTTGAGGTGCCCGTCCTCGTCGCGGTTAGGCGGAGGGCAAACCTCTCCCTTTGGCCATTCCTTGTGATTACCAAAGGTTCGTGATCGGAATAGCTGGTAGAGGGAGAGGTGTAACCTTTGGATCGCTGCGACTTGCCTGCAGGGGCATTGGCAAAAAGCAGGTCTGTGAGTTCTTCCGGAAGGGGCGAACAATTGGGACTCTACTTTCTTGATAATGTCCCTTCAACCCCCTGCCAAGGGGTGGGGAAGGTGTTTTGGACGCACTGGCCTGTCTGGCCTTTGGTGGGCCCTCGACCTTGGTCCCTGTTTTGCCTGATGAGGGGGTCTGTGCTTCCACACCAAGTCCGGTCATGTAGGTCTGGGCATCCCTTGGCAGTGTGCTTGTGAGCCTTGCAGTACTTACAACACTCTCGCCTGATTCATGGCCAAGGGAGTATTCCTCGAAGGACTTGGGTTGTAGCTGTCCCGCTATTCTGAATGCGGATGTGATTACGTAAAATATACTTTCGTCATTATATAATCGTATTAGAAATTCTTAAATTTATTTCAATCGAACTTGAAAAATACGAAGTTAATATTTTCAAAAAGAAGTTCGAGTCGTTCGTAGAGAAGTTACTAAGTTTTAAAAGAGCAAAATAAAATTTTATTGAAAGAATAATATTGACAAGAACACGGGAAAACAACTAGAATTAACTACACTAAAGTTACAACTATAACTAGAACTATAATATTTATCTAGGACAAGAATAAATTTAAAATTATATAGCGACTTTGAAGATGAAGTGTCGGTGACGGAGATGTGGTGCAGAATCGAATGTGAAGGTGCACCTGGGATGACTTCTTGAAGTCGAGAGAGGGAGACTATCTATGTTTCTATCTCCTTTTCTTCCTCTCGTGCGCGCGTGTAATGGAGAAGAGAGAGATCGAGTGGGAGAGTTGAGAATTCCACGGAGATTTTTTTCCGAGGAATGGGATATGGTTTTGTTGTGGCGGTAACGTAGGTGTAGGTGGGGGGATACGTCGGTGGATAGGTTTTGGGTGGTGTAGTTTTGTATGGGATGGGATAAATAGGTTTCTTGGGTTTGGTTGAGGGGATTTCGGTGGTTGATTGTTTTGCATGGTAGAGTCGCTTGTGTTGGGTGGACAGGGGAGGGTTCACGTGGAGTTGCATGGGGGTTGCGTAGGTCATGGTTGGTGTTGTGTATATAGGCATAGCATGGTTTGTTTGGTGGAGATGAGAGGAGGGGGTGTACGTAGGGTGAGATTTGGTGGGGGTTTGGTAGATAGGAATTGACGTGGGGGTATATTGCATGGGTTTATGTTGGGATAAAATTGTTAGGCATGGTATGTAGTGGATTTATATAGGTGGTAATTAGGATTTAATGGGATAGGAAATGTAGAGTATTTGGGATTGGGTTTAACTTGGGTAGGTTGCATGAAGTAGGTTAAGGTGAGTTAGGTACTTAAATAAGCTAGGTTCAGACGAGCTAAGGTTTAGGTTGGGAATTGGCTCAACCTCTTTTGCACCATCTAAGTTCACATTGATTCTTAGTAGAGATCCAATCTAAACTTGGTACCCGCAAACATATAAATAAATTTCATCAAGGCACTAGATACAACTAGTAATAAAATTATAACTAAACCCTTAAAAATGTAATATTTATAAAATGATGCCAAGTGACTATCTAACTTAACATGATGTAATGTGAACTAATTTACCCTTAAATTAACAATAGTTAGGAATAAATTATGTAAATAAATATGAATATATCACCCACTGGGAGGAGTGTTACAGAAGTAAGTTCAAGCACTCCGCCAGATCAGGCAAGGAGGCGATTAACCGGGACGCTGCTTGTTCAACTATGCCTTCCTTGTCCTAATGAAGATTAGGGGAAGGTGCTTAGGGGAGCTTCCCTGTAAGGAGTGGGTCGATGGCCTGGGGCGGCGTCGATCTCGAAGATTTCCCCAACCCTTTTTTTGTACTGATATGTTCAGGCGATAGGGGGTGAGGACCTCAAGTGATGCAAGTGCCCTTGCTAGGACTTGATGGCAATGTTCTGACAGGAGGGGAGCCAGGGTGACACCACTGGCTTAATCGGGCAGGGTGTTGACTAGCCTGGCCCTCGATCCGCAAGGAAGATTGTGTTAGCCGTTTGCCATTGCCAAGGCTTTTCCTCAAGGTGATCTTCCAGGCCCTTGCTAGGTTTGCCACACTTTCTTTGCTGTAGATTTGCTTGAAAGGGCGAGCTAGGTTCTCGCACTGGGGCTCGACTTGGTCGCGTGGATCTTGGGGGTCCTTTAGGCTTCGCAACTCTGGGCCTTGAGGCACTCACAGCGAGACCCGGAGCGGGCTTCCCCTTTTTTTGTGGAGCTTAGGGGTAGTGGGTCCTTACTTGTGGATTGGCTGCCCTCAAGCATGTCCTTCTGGTTCATGGCAAGGAGAGTGCATTTCCCAAGGAACTCCCTTGTTGTCTAGCGGGGTTTGTACTAGCAACCCTTAGTGGGCTGGTTGCTATTTTGGGGAAGGCGGCCCCTCTCACTCAAAAGCGGCGACTTCCGCGATCGAGTGTCGGGGCACGCCTACCCGGGGCCCCCTCGCCCTCTGCAGGGCTGATGTTGCTGTCACGTTCCTCGACCGATCAATTGCGGGAACGGGAGGAGTTACCTCGCTTCGCGACCCTAACAGCATTGCTCGGAGCTTCGAAGGGTGCTTCGGCGCGTGATCGCTGATGTTGTGTCTGGGCTACCGAGTCAAACGGCCCGACTTGGAGTGCTGGGCGGTCGTTGCCTCACGGGGCTTGCCACCGTTGAAGTGCTAAGCATTAAACTTGATCCAGGTAGGATTGAAAGAACTTAGTCTCCCACTGTCCAACTTCCAATGGCCTCACAGGGTTGTCTCCAACCCTTCACTGCTCGACAAAAATGCTCCTAGGACCTGCCCGCCCAGCCTTGGAGGGCTGGCAACCCAGTTGGCCTATTGGTCGATGGACCATTGGCGAGTTGTGCCGGGCAGGTGCAATCGAGAGTGCCTGGCGGGATCTTCTATCTGGGCAGCTATGCACGGAGATCATCCAGGGGCGACTCTCAAGGGCACTGCTGGGGTCTGCCGTCCCTCCATATCGGGCCTCAATTGGCTCCTTGAACACCTTTAGCAAGAGGCTACCACTACCTTCCTTACGAGTGGGTGAGGGGTAAGCATAGGGACGTACACCCAAGGCTGTCGGCCTCGGCTTCATATTCCCCCTCCCTAGCCTGCGCCTTGAGGAGGGGGTTTGCTTCGGGTCCTCGAGCAGTCGACTGGAGCGTACCCGCTTCCCTTCATTGGGATTAGTGCATCGAGGGTGTCATCGAGACATGGAGACATTGAACCCAGCTGGGTCTCCCTGTAAGGGAGGGGTCGCAAGTGGTCAGGGCCATCGCGAGGATCCTTGACCAAGAAGATCAAGGATACTTAGAAGAGCATGGCACTTTTGTCGACGTTTCCCACAGACGATGTCATTTGATGGGCCTTAAAGTCTTCCTTAGGCCATTGATGGGCCACAAAGGCTTCATTTGGTCATCAAAGGATTTATAGAAGGGGGGAACATTGCGTAGCCACAAAACCTCCATCGTTGGGAGGATCTAGTCAAGCCTCCTTCGTGATGAGAGGGATCGACCCGGTAAATCTCAAACAATCGCAAGGGAGATAAGAGAATTTGGTGATCTAGTTCTACCACAAGTGGTGTACATCTGGGGAGAAGATGATACTCTCAATTATGCACTAGAGCTTGTAAAATTACATGATTTCTCTCCCTCGCGACCCCCTTCACTTGGGGGCTACTCCTCACTTTTTATAACATGGGAAGATTCATAGCCTGGTAATCCTTGGTACATTTGTTAGGCTACATGTCTGTTATCAGGTTGTAGGTGGTCATTTCCATCCTGTCGTGATTCTAACCTTGGCTGTGCTAAATCTTGTAGCAGCTCGGACGGGTCTAGGCCCTTGTCCAGCAAGCCGTCGGTGAGTCGAGGGATGTCCGACCTGCTTGTCTATTCTGTCTTTGGGTAACTTGATTTCCTGTTACGTGCGGAGTTTTGAATTCGAGAATGATTTTTTCACTCATCAATGTTTATTACTTATTTTTCAAGTTTTTATGATGTTGATACTCTTTTTTGTTTGATTTTGACTTCATTAGATAAAGTTGAGTGGTTGAAGGAGGTCCAATGAAATTTTCAACCATTGAACATTTTATAAGTTATATTTTGACAATATTGACCACTTATCTTCCAAATTGTTGGTGTTGGTGCTAAAGCACCACGATCATTTGTTTTGATGATAACAAAACACGTGTTATTTAACATTTGCAATTTGAGTCCTAGATTTCAGGTCAATTGCAAATGAAGACGTGTTTAGACGGAACTCGAGCTCGCATCCAGGACGGATTGGAGGAGCTTGACGGAAAACAGAGGAGGTTCACGTGGAGCGAAAGATTGAAGATGGAAGGAAATGAAGAATAGGATAGATTTCCTTCTTTTGTACTTGTTGTATTTTTCATTTCTTTTGTTGCTCTTTATTTCCTTAGATATTTCATGTTAAAGAGCCTCAAAGAACCCTAACAGTAGTCCTAGGAACACCGGCACAACCCTAGGATACTTAGGTTTTCTGTAGAATACTTATAAAACCAATATAGGGTTCAAACAGCACTTCCAGACGTCTAATTCCCAAATCAGACGTCTGATAAAGCATTTTAAGACGTCTGACTGTTGTTTCAGACGTCTGATAACTGTTTGGCTGGACATAGTTAGTTCTGTCTGATGAATTCAGACGTCCAGACCTTAGACCAGACGTCTTAGGAGACGTCTGATGACTTTGCCAGACGTCCAATTAGTGGACCGTTGGCTACCTTAGCAGGTACTCAAGATTATGACCGTTAGAGCCTTATCAGACGTCCTTAGGCCTTTCCAGACGTCTGATAAATGACCGTTTTGCCTCGGCTGACCCAAAATCTCTTCTCAGAGATTTTATAGCCGTTGCAACGTTTGGAAATCAATTCCCACAGTAAAAGTAGGTTTTCAGACGTCCAGACATAGTGCCAGACGTCCTATATGTCGTCTGATGGACTTGCACAAAAACCCTGTTTAGATCTGATTCAAGTCAGGGAGAAACCCGCATAGAATCAGACGTCTGACCTTGAAATAAGACGTCTTAAAGTGGCCTTCCAGACGTCTGATGCCAGAGTTAGACGTCTGATAACCCTGTCAAATGTAATCATTGTCCTGATTTCGGCCTGATTCTCTTGGACTTTGTTCCCAACGGCTATAGAACCCTTTCTAAGCCTTTCAAAGCCTTCCTAAGGCCTCTATAAATAGAGGGGAGCCTTTGCAACACAAAAACACATAAGAGACACTTAGAAATACACTTGGATACACTTAGCTACACACTTTCACACTCTTGTGTCCAAGAAGTTCTTGCTCTCCAAGCTCAAGCTCCATCATCTTGAGAGCTAAATTCAGTTTGCGCGCCCGCTCTCCCGCTGTTGTTCACGAGAGCTACGTAGCGCCATCGCGTGGCACACGCACCGCGTCATCGTCGACGCACTCCTTGCAAAGGGGAGTTTCCTATTTCCTATAGAAGCTAGGTTTAATTATTTTGTTGGCTCTATAGGACTATTGTTTATTTTATCTTTGTTATTTGGTTGGGTATTCGCTTTGCGAATTCCCGTCTCCTTCGTGCGACAAAATCCTTCTCTCCACGAGAAGGGGTTGAGGAACGCTACCCTCGTACTTGTAGCGTGGTTGTACTGATGTTGAATCACCCTCGTTTAAAGTGATTCGTTTAGTGGATTTTGATCAACTAGGTTGATCGGAAAATCCTAACTCGAGAGGGTTAGGTGGTGGTTTTCACCCGGTTTGGGTTTCCACCTAAAAATTCCTGTGTACATTTTGTGATTGCTTATTTTTGTGAGATTGCTTTATATATTTTATTTTCGCACATTATTACGTCACTCCTAGTAGTAGGGAAGAACTTTCAGTTGGGACATAGTTATCTTTATTTTAATTGAATTTGATTTGTAAGCTGATAAAATTTTGATTTAAATTTATTTAATCAAATATCCGATAAAAATTTGCTTGAAAGAAAATGAATTGAATCTGAATATTAAATTTAATTTTTATAAGTTAATTAATCTAACATAAATATAATGTATATTTATTTGATAAAAGCTTTAAAAATATATATACATACAGGCGAGATATTATAAATATGTAAAGATACAGCAACCCATTCAGAAACTAAAAAAAATTCTGAACCCAGTCCTTGAGTTCAAGGTCCACAATCCACTCCCTTCACACTACAATGAACAAACTCGTCTGAGCTCTTCATGATATGCTCGTTTGATGGTGGGCCGTCACTTCCACTTTGGCACAAAAAAAACAAACTCACTCGTCCGAATCGCCCCACCCCCACATGAGTCCCTCTCCCTCCTCTCGCAGCCTCCCTTTGCTATATCCTCTTCCACGAAACCCTAACCTCCACACGAAGCTCCGTCTCTCGCCGTCAGCAACCAGCCGCCCCATTCGCCGCCGCCGCCGCCACCGCCGCCGCCATCTTCCTCCATCAGCGGGTTGCCGTCTCCCTCCTTGTCGTCCTCGAGGTAAGCTTCCCTTCCTTCTCGCTCCTCTCTTTCTCCTCTCCATCCTCCTCTACGTCCCCCTCTCCTCGGCAGACCACCACTCCGATCCCGATCACCACCACCAGTCCCCCATGCTCTCCTCCACACAACGATCCCCTAAGTTCCTCCATCAGCAGCCGCTGCGAAACTACGATCCCCCTCCCCTCACTTCTGTGGATCTTGACAACATTTCACTAAGTCACTCAAGCACTCTTCATGAGTTAAATAGTCTGAGAATGGTACCGAGTAGAAACTGGTAAGGATCTCCGGAGGATCCAAAAGCTCATCTATTTTCAGTTACGCGACCCTCAACATTCATAATCTTGATTTTTTGTATTAATTAGAGCTTTCCTACATGGATGGATTCAAAGTAATTAGATATATGTAATACCAATATTTTCATGTTGATATTTGGGCACTTAGCACACGATGCATCTCCACTGAATGATGTATTTTAGATGAATGGTTCATGTTTGTTTCTTCATAATTGTTTTTGCGTCGAAAATTCAACTTCCATTGGAGGGTAAACCAATCAAATTAAGAACCTTCAATTTTATCAAAATCTGCAGTTTCTATCCAAGTGCTACTCTTGTTTGTTATGGGTTCAAATTGGTGGGGGCGGGGGGACGGGTGGTGGTGATTTTGCGGTTGGCTATTACCTGATGCATTATTATTATTTTTTCTGATCTATTAATATCTGCTGCTATCACTTTGCTTTGATCAACATATCTATCAATTTCAGATGTGTGAAACAAAACATATATAATTTGACTTGTGCTTCCTATGTGCTACTTTTGTGTGTGTGCTTCCTAGCAAACTAGCCGATAACCTGTGTGTACTGAACCCTCCAATATGTTTTTATTAAGTTTGACATAGTCTCGAATTTTTCAGGATTCTAGATCGAATTTTTCGGGATTAGATTCTCATATAATTTAGATTTGCAATCACTTCTCTTTTTTCTATTAGAATTAATGTTTTCCATTCAGATCACACAAGCATGATTTCTTAGATCTATACCGGAGCATAAATTAACTTAACATTATAAGAGTTATCAACAATTTTGTAAAAGTAAGAAAGCAAAATAAATTTTGATTGTTGCCAACAGACACTGAAAGTTTTCGAATTGTCAGAACTTTTGTTTGAACCAAGTTATGCATCAATAATAAACAAAAGAGAAAGTTCTAGCAAGGTTTTTCCAAAAACCAATATGATTCATGCTTGAGAAGTGCAGTCTTCATTCCTTTAGACTCTAACTGGAGCTTTCCCAACATTACATTTGAACTTATCAGATATGACACTCTACAGACCATTTAGAGAACAATTCACCATTCATGGACTGCTCATGGCCATTAGACCTATACCCTAAATTTAAATCAAGGCATTCATGCAAATCCTACCAAACATAACTAAAACTTGGAATTTCAAGCCTGTTTCACAATCACAATATGCAGCACTAATAGCTTCTCCTCGTAACCTCATAAACATTTGCTGGCATCGGTCTCTCTAGTTTGCTCATGGTTGGTAGACACATCATGGTAACCAATAAGGGAAATGATATGTTGATCTAGTCATTCCCGTTAAGAACATGAATAACCTCGCAACTTGTTGGAAGTTGTGACATGCACTTCAGCCTGGCCACTTTGCTAACTGTTTCCAGTTAGTTCTAACCAGCTTATTTGAATTTCAAACAAGCAAATTGACTGAATGAAAATGACAAATGCTGCCGTGCTTCTATTTTTTTTGTTTAAAATGCTTAAGTAACTTGGAAGAAGCCAAGGCCCCTATGATTAGCAAGTTTTTTTTAAGTCAGGATTAGCTCGGCTAACTCAAGCCACTCAATACAAAATGTAAAATCAGATGATAAATTTCCAAACATCGTAATCTAAAAGACCTAGTCAAAATGCTAAATTAGTTGAACATGGCATTGACTGTTTTCATCTTTAATCATGACGAAGGAATCAAAGATCTCAAGAAGAAAAAATGGAAACAAATTAATCAAAGAAGACAAAATGCACTAGGAGTAGCTATCTTTTGATTCAACTTGAAATCTTGAGTTTCCTGGAAGTAGGTATATAACCATATGTACAAAGTACCTTTGCCAAAAAGTACCTTTAATAGAAATGTAGAACGTAAATAAACTTAAAGAAAAGAACAATTAGTGAAAAGAGGAGACCAAGGCTATCAAAGGCGAGGGGTGCTAAAAGGCGGGGGAGGGGGGGGTCCAAAATGCTTGAAGCGCTTGTCCAAGAAAAATGAGGTGCTAATATACACACAACCAAAATATGGTATGTTTGATTGTATATATATAATATACAAGATATATAAGTGATTAGACAAACAAGCGTAATGCACATACATATGCACATTGATACACATCATAAGTGTGTATACAATTTCCTACATTTACATATGCACATATGTAAATGTACACATAATATTTATATGCTTTTATATTTATATTCTATACTTATGCACATGTGTGTGTATGTACCTAGATATTTGTATGCATAAGTTGACATGTACGTACATATATATACAAACATACAATATATATATATATATATATATATATATATATATATATATATATATATATATATATATATATATATATATATGCATGTGTGTGTGTGTCTATATAAGCACATACATATGCATAGGTGTGTTTAACTAAGAGAGAGTACTCAATAATTAGGTGATAAGAAATTAAAACCTTTAAAAGTATTTAAAAGAATAAAAAATTAGCAAATTTGGTTTAGGCGCTCGCTTGGGGTGCTTAGTGCCTTGGCCTAGGCGCTCGCCTAGGCAACGCCTCAGGCAAATCAGGCGAGGCGAGCCTTGTCGAGGAGCTAGGGCCTCACCTTACGTCAACTTGGTGCCTAGGCGAGGACCTTGACAGCACTGTATGATAATTGAAATTCACTTTCCTACAGAAGGATAAAATACGAAAAAAAATCAAGTCACCAACTAAAGCATAAAGGGAAAAAGGAGGCGACCTTAAAGAATAAAATGCACACCCTAAAAAAGGGAAGCTCCTAAAGAAGTGTTTCCTACAAAGATCTAATGTGTAAGTAAAAAAAGGTTATGTTGGGCATGATCGTAGCTCTACAACCAATAGCTAATAGCTATAGAGCCTTCTTTGAAAGAAAGGGAAAACAACAATTGAGCCTACATAAGAAAACTCTATTCAACCAAATTACAAATAAAATTCTTTGGTACCTAGGGACTCGATCATCACACACTGAATGGTTAAGCAAAAAGATCCATCACCAAACAATTAAGTACTCTACATGGGATGGAAAAAAAAAGCAAGTTAAACATGCATAAAAAATATCGTATTGTATCAAAGTTCCTAAACCACCTCAACTCAATTAAAGAAAATGATAGAATAATCTTGTAGTAAAAGTAAAGGGGTCAAACTTGCCATCACAAGACACTTTGTTTTGAAAAGCCCATCATAAGAAATGAAGTACCTTATATTGATACCTAACATTGAGAGCTTTTTTTATTCTAAATTTGCTTAGTTTAATAAAAGGTGAAAATTACAAATAAATAGGGTTGAGCTAATTAAAATTTCCAATATAAAGTTCAAATGGATTATTGCATCTCTATCAAGATATTCACCATCTTCTATAATCCTTAAAGGATTGAAATGTTGAAAAGCTCTTACGTTTATCTATTTCTTTATACCACATTTTGGCTTTCTTCTAGAACATTTTGCGCCTAGCACCTCCCAGAATACTACCCTATGTCAATCCTAAAACATGACCAAATAGAAATTAATCAGCATCCAAAACCTTAAATTAACTCAAAATTAGAATATTGAAAAAAAATTTACCCAATTTCATTCACTGCGATTGGTTATCTTTATCAAGCATGCCGTAAGCTTTCTATTAAAACCAAATTGATGAAATAAAGATTCCAGTAAAAAAAAACTCCAACTTTTCCTCAAGAAAAAAAGGGAAAAAGAAATCAAGCTTAAATCCTTTGGAAGACCAATTTCCTAACTCACCACTAAGGTACTCTAAAGCATCTTCATCACATTCTCACATCTATACAATCATGGATTTTCTCTTTCAAGCCAAATCATTTCAAGACATGCACAATACACTTAGTCAAATAAAGAAATTAGATTTCTTTACCTCATAACAAGTATTATTAGCTTTCATTACATGTAGTGAAAAAATCTGGTCAATTTTTCTAATTCAAAGAAACAAATAAATACATACCATATTGATTGACAATATGTAGATGTAATGCTATCTTAAAAAAATACCTAATAGCTTCACATTTTTTCTCCCCAACACCACTTCCCTGATTAGGTACCTTGTCATTAACTTCCTCTTCAATGTAGCTGGCTAAGCACTGTAAGCCAACATTGGAGATTAATTACCTCACATGTTAAATGGTAAAAGAAGGACATAGCAAAGTTGATTTAAATAATTCATTAAATGAAAATGTCTTATGTAGTTAACTTTAGTTTGATAAAGAGTTACATGGCACAAGTGCACAACTACCAACAAATGCTTTAATTAAAATGCATGCCCACGGCCCCACGATAAGGAATAAGGTCACAAATGGATTTAAAACTTTATGCTCGAAAGCTATTGCTCAAAATATCATGTATTTGATTTGAGAATAAAGAGGGCAATATATAGAGCATGTCAACATCATGTCTTGAACCACGGACCAAAGGTGGCAACCTTGCACTAATCCTAGGCCATTGCAAGAAGTGCACCTTTTCTTTGTTTCTTTTTCTTTTGGAATGTCCAGCAAGTAGCTGTTTGCAAGATGTGAATTACAATCCTCTTCATTGCATATTACAAATTCTGAATCACTTCACATACTTGGAATCAAATCCCATCAATCAAGATATGAGAAGATAGTTTCCATGCCAGACCACATTTCTTTTGCAATTTGCACAAATCAGAGATATGTCAAATATGAGGCTAATTTCCATCGTTGGGGGAAGAAAATAGTGAATTGTTTTATTTAGAAAAGAATCCTAGGCTTCTTTATATAGAGAAAGGCTTTGGAAAGATTACATAATATACCCTTAATGATTGAAAGAACAACAAAACACTTCTCACATAAGTTACTCCAACACTCCCCCTCAAGTTGGAGCATATATGTTTGACATGCCTAGCTTGGAATATAAGCACCCATGGTGCTTCTTGGAGAGAGCGATGAAGATATCTGCAACTTGCTGTTTTGATGTAGTAGGAGACATTTTCGCTGTGGTGACCATGTCTTGTACAGTGCTGTCAAGGCGCTCGCCTGAGGCGAGGCGAGGCCTTAGTGCCTTGGCCGGACTTAGGTGAGGCGATTTGCTTTGGGAGACACCTAGGCGAGCGCCAAAGGTGTAGGCATGAGGCGCTGGGGCGAGCACCTGACCTACGTATGCAGTAAAAACCCGATTCCAACCCAAAAAAAAAAACTTTAAAACCCAAAACCCAAACCCACCCTACGTATGAAGTAAAACCTACGCATCCCTTCGTTTGCAACCACTCGAAGCTCGCCGCCATCGCCATTGCCATCGCTCGAAGCTCGGAGTAGCTTGAACCTCGTCGCCATCACCACCGCTTGACGTTGCTTTGTAAGATCTCTTCTCCTCATCCTCCTCATCGCCCTTGGAGCTCATCGCCCCCATCTTCAGGGCAGCTCATCGCAATCTGCGATTTGCAAGGGCCAAGGGGTATACATGTACTGTACACTTGGGCGGGTACTGTGTACTTAGGAAGGGTACTGTGCACTTAGGGCTTCGAAATTTCAAATCATGTTTTTTTTTTTTTAATTTACTGCTCATTAGTTTAGGTCATTGTGCATATCATATTTGTTGATGGATTCATGCATGAGATTATAAGAGCATCTAATTTATTAATAATATATATATATTTCAAATAAATAAATAAATTAGCGCCTCATTTGTCTCGGTCGAGTGCCTAGCGCCTCGGGCGTTTTGGACCCCCTCACCTTTTAGCGCCTCTCGCCTTTGACAGTGCTACTCTTGTAGAAAGTGACAGTCTATCTTAATGTGTTTAGCATGCTCATTAAAGATAGGATTTGATGCAATAAAGGTGGTCAGCTAGTTATCATAGAACATAGGCACTAGAAGCTTGACCTGAACACCCAGATCCTCAAGAAGTGAACCAACTACATAATCTCACAGGCTGCATGGGTCACGGCTCCGTACTTGGCCTCTGCACTAGACCTAGAGACCACACTTTGCTCCTTACTCGAAGTAGCTAGATTTCTACCAAGAAATGTGGAGTATCCAGTTGTAGATCTCTTGTCCTTTATAAGGCCTGCATAATCAACATCAAAACAGACATGCAAGTCAACGTGCCCATTATTCTTCTTGTAGAGTCTTTTCGTTGGATTGCCCTTGAGATACTTGAGGATGAGACACATTGCCTGCTAGTGACTCTAGCATGGATACTCCATAAATTGACTCACTTTGTCTATGTCAAAACTGATATCTGGTCTAATAATAGTCACATATAACAGTTTGCTAACAATTCTCGTGCACCTTCCTTTGTCATCAAATAATGGATCTTCCTCACCAAGTCCCCATTGTGGCTCAATTGAAATAAAGGAAGGCTCGCGCATGGCATTCCTGTCTCCTTTAGAAGTTCCAGCACATACTTCCTTTGCGACAAAGACATCCCATGTGAGTTTCTTGCTACTTCGATGCCAAGGAAGTATCTTAATGTGCCTAGATCCTTAGTAACATGTGTTGTTTGCAAAAAATTCGTCTCTTGTATCTCCAAGGCATCATCATTAGGAAGGACTGTATAGTCCACATATACTACAAGGATCACAATACGTAATTCCCAGCGTCTCACAAAAATAGAATGATCATAAGTTGACCTATGAAACCCAATCTTTTGAATTTCTGAACCAAGTCTCTCAAATTAGGCCTGTAGACTCTGTTTCAAGCTATAAATAGCCTTTCAGAGTCTGCATACTTTCTTTCTCCCCCTCATCCACAAAACCAAGTGGTTGAATCATGTAGACCTCTTCCTGTAGATCTCCATACAAAATGTGCTATTGACATTAAGTTGATATAATGGCTAGGTTTATTTACTACAAGTGAAAGAATAATTTTGATAGAGTTAAGGTGCATCACAGGGGAGAAGGTATCGAAGTAGTCTACACCATTAGTCTGAGTGTAGCCCTTAACCATAAGCTTGGTCATGAGACACTCAATGATCCTTTGGGTTTTACTTCATAGTGTAGACTCATTTGTAGTCAACAGTCACCTTGGCACTCTCTGGGAGGTTTGTTAGCTCCTAGGTGCCATGTAAGATGAGAGTTGCCATCTGATCCTCCATTGCTTGTTGTTAATCGGGATCTTGTAGTTCCTTATAGTGATGTCTAGGAATGACCATAGCAGAGAGAGCTGTGAGAACTGCTGTAATGCTGGATTGAGATTATCAGTAGTAGTATAGTGAGACATTGGATGCAAAGTACAAGTTCTTATAGCTTTCTTGAGAACAAATAGGTAATTTGTCATATTGCTGAGGTGGAACATCCAAATCAGATGTTGGAGGGGACGATTGATTAGTTGGATTCTCCTAAGTAAAATAGAAGGTAATGGGACAAGCATATGATCCTTTCAACGACGATCGTACGTCTAGGCAAACCAACCTGAGAGGAGCCCTATTTAAGAATTAAGAAATAAGGGACCTTATCAAAGAAAGAGATATTAGCCGACACATAGTAATGCTTACCCACTAGGTCGAAACATTTCTACCCCTTTTACAATCTAGAGTAGCCTAAAAAAATACACTTGGCATACCTTAGGGGCAACTTATCTGCAACTCCAAGCAGATCGATAAGGTATGCACATCGAAAAATCCACAGTGATAATGCAAAAAGAGGAGCATCAGGTTGTAACAAAAGAAGAGCTGTATCACCATCAAGCACAGGTGAGGGGTTCCAATTAATCAAATAAGTAGCAGTAAGTATGGCATCCCCCTAAAAATGCTTTGGTACATTCATAGCAAGCATCAACGTCTAGGCCACATCAAGAAGATGGCGCAGTTTGTGCTTTGCCTCCCCATTTTGTTGGGATGTGTGAGCTCGTGAAGTCTGGTGATGAGTGTCGATAGCAGATAAAAAATCAGCAATATCTTTTTGCATAAATTTAAAAGCATTGTCATCGCAAAACATTTAAATATGCATGGAATAAAAATTTTGAATTTCATTGAAAAACTCAGAAATGATAGACAATATCTTAGACTGATCCCTCAACAAAAACATCCACGACACTCGATTATAATCATCAATTAAAACAATAAAATGCCGGTAAACAGACTTGTGACTTATTTGACATGGACCATATACATCGCAATGGATCAACTCAAAGAGAGCTAAACTCCTCTTATTCTGACGAGAATGTTTGCCAAGTTGGCAAGCTTAACAGTCTAGCTTATTAGGAACAAACGAATCAAGAAACATCTTCTAAAGTTTGGAGATAGATGGATGGCCTAGATTACAGTGCCACAAAATAGGATTGATTGAGATACATGCAGTGCCATCAAAAACATAAATATCAATCTAGTAGAGCTCATCACGTTCATTCTTGTCACCAATCATCTTTCCTGTCTGGATGTCCTGACAAAAACCAAAATGCTCATAAAAAATAACATGGCAGTGCAACTCTTTACATAACCTATAAACATATAGTTAACTCAAGGGAAACTTAGGAGCATAGTAAACATTTGTCAATCTCAATATGTTAGAAAACTAGACATCTCCTACTGTTGTGATAGAAGAATATGTTTTGTTGGCCAGACAGATCGAAGTAACAATAGAGGCCTGGTGCAGAGATGAAAGTGCATCCTTGTTTCCAGTGAAGTGATTGGAAGTACCTGAATTAACCACTCAGGACAAAGTAGATGAAGTAGTGGCCAGGTTTGTAGAACTACTTGTTGTTGCCAGGGAAGTAGTAATATTTGGTATGGCTGCTTGTCTCAGTATTTGCATGATATGTGCATGTTCATCGGTTGTTTGAGTAGGAAATACAGATGGAGGGGGAGCAGTCTCCCCCTGAATAGCAGCTGCATTCACTCGACCAAGATAGCCAAACTTGGTCCAATACTTCTCATGCAAGTGGTTTGTTCGTTGGCAATGAATACATGGGTCATAGGTCCGACATCATCCATGTCTTGTGCCAGGAGCACCATGCCCACCGGAGACTACAAAGTACAAAGGCAAATGTCTCTAGAGTGATTCGTGGTATGGCAACAGAAGAAGTGCCCGACCCAGTATCAAAGGAAATCTTCTAGACAACCTCTAGATTAGGAATATCTTCTAAAGCAAGAATCTGATCACGGGTCGACACATATTTGGTTCTTAGACCATCCTGGAACTAGTGAACCTGCCAGGTCTGCCTTTGTCTCGTCCAAGTATCATAACAGGAGGGTAGAAAGCTATTGAGCTCCTCAAAGAGTCCCTCCATCAAAGTAAAATAGTCAAGCAGAGTACGATCCCCTTGAGAAGTGGATCATATGCTACAATAAACTTCAGAGAGACGAGCGTGATTAGATATCTGGGAGTATTTATTCACTAGATTCTCTTAAATCTCTTTAGCATCTTTCTTGGAGAGTAGATTTGCCGTAATATGAGGCTCCACACTATCCATCATCTAATTCATAACGAGATAATTGTCTTGTTCATATTTGTCAAAATTAGGAGCATCAGCCTTAGGAGGGTCCTTAGTTAATATGCAGAGCTTCCTCTGGCTACCAACAAAGATTTTAAATGCTTGGGACCAAAAGAGGTAATTCTTGACACCGTTGAGTTTTATAAAGGTGCCTTGGACTACTAGAGAGGTAGATGAAGTCATAGGCTTGACTTTAGAAGAGGATGAGGACCCAGATGTTGCCACATTAAGGCCAAACTAACGAGTTCCTCTTTGTTGCAGATCTGAAACAGTAAATAAAACAAGAATTTCCTTCAACTGCAGCAGCTTCTCATGTGTCTTGGGCCTTGCATAGAATCTGAAGAGACCTGAGACACCAAGGAGATTGAAGGTTGTGTAGGACAGCAACCTAGGAACCCACCAGTGACCTCATCAACTGAGACAAGGATTTCTGGTGGTGGGGAAGAACACCCACTAGGGGGTGCTGGCAGTGATGCAGTGATTCAGTGGTTGTGCTAGGGCTGCCACTGGATCTGGGAAGGCAGTAGCGGTGCTGCTGGGCTGTTGGTGTGGTCTGCAGAGTTCCCCTTGTGTGTTAGCGGTAATGGGGTAGGACCCAACGACACCGCTTGGCTCCTAGCAATGGTGCTGATGCTACTAGAGCCCCTCCTTGTCGGCGGTGAGGAGATGCTGAGAGAGAGAGAGAGAGAGAGAGATGAGTCTTTCTATAGGATTAGGGTTTCTTCGGTGGAGAACGGTAGCCGAGCGCAAAGAATCTAGGACCCACCTCATTTTGATATCATGTTAAGGGAAGAAAATAATGAATTGTCTTACTCAGAAATGCACCCAAGGTCTCTTATATAGAGAGGGTCTCCAGGAAGATTACATATGATACTCTCAATGAATGACAAAATAACAAAACACGTCCTTACATAAGTAACTCCAACATCCCTTACTCATCTGATTCAAGATAGTCCAAGAAATAAGGAACCTGCATTTTTTGCACATATCAAAGAACAATAAATTACATTCCAACGAAAACCACTGTGGTTAATTGAATTGATACAAAGAAACAACAATTATTTAGGAAAAACAATAATTACTTGGGAAAGGACTCAGCTGTAGAACCTCAGCCCATACCAAAATGATTGCGCACGTAGATAGGTCTCTATTTCAATACCAAATCCTTGGTGGCAAATTATAGTAATCACAAACATTGGCTAGAAACATTGTATATGCTTTGCAACTTTCCTGTTCAATACCAGATCCTTTTGGTAAATCAAACCAATTGCACATGTTGGCCAGAAGTAATTTTGTAAATGAGACAAAATTAAAGCCACAAGAGAGGTTGAAAGAAAGCCTCCATTTTTATTTAACCTCGGCTACAGAATGATGACCATGATCGGCCTGTCCTCCTCCTTGTGCTCCACCCCTTATCCTTACCATCCTCTCCACCACATCCATAGGGTAGGAGTCCCTCGAATGCCAGCCAACCCCACCACCTCACCCTCATCTGAACCACTCATCGACAACACCTCCCTCACTTTCTCTACTGAGGACACCTCCAGCCTCCCTCACCCCTCTTTGCAGTGGTAATGGCAACCAGGCAGCTCTCCACTCACCAGCACAACCCTGAAGGTGTACATGGCGTACACCTGGGAGGGGAGCACAACATCGAACCTGATCTCTAGCATGACATGACCTCTCAACATCGATCCTCCCACTTGTAAACCCAATGCTTTTGAGCTCGGCAGTATTGGAATCCCTAAATCAGAACAAAAGAAACAGATATCATCAATGAACAAAAAAAAACTTCCTTTGACAAAATTATTCCCCAAAACCAACATCAAGCAACCATCCACCAGCGATGACATTTGTTGGGTTGGATGAGGGGCTTGTTGTACAACTGTCCAAGCTGCCACAATGTTGATGTCCTCTGCCATCACCACTAGTGTGTACCCACGACCTATGGTTGTATCCATGGTGGGGTTGATGATTGACATGCAACAACCAAGGATCGACGCCATCTGCTTGATGTTGATGTAGAGGTTGTGGTAGGGGACCAAGATTGAGGTGAGAAGTGAGGAGTGGTGTCACTGTGCGAGGAGAGAGAGTACTGGTCTTTATTTCTTTTGGGGTTGGTCTATATTGCAAAGAGAGACTGATACAAGACAGCAAGAGATTGCGACTAACAATGCAAGGTGATAGAATCACAAATGGGTGGAATAAACAGTAGCCACAAAGAACAATGGCATATATAGTAAAGTGAACATTGCTTATCCAATGGCTCCCTTCAATGTATTTAAAGATTTGCTATCACTTTGTATGTTTTTTTTTTATATTTTAGATTTTAATGTTTTGATCTTATTGGTCAGTTTATTACTAGTTTTGAAATTAGTTTCTCTTTTAATGTCCTTCTAAGAACATATAGTATGCTTAAATTTTAGGAAAACATTCAGGTTAAATCATTAATCGAACGAACAATTATTGAACTTTACTTTCGAACATATTATTGAACTTCATCAAACATGTTTGTTCAAATAGTACAAACGAACTACCAACGAATCGAACTCAAACGTTCGATTTCGTTATTGAACCAAACTCAAACATAGGTAATTGAACACTTAGCGAACTCGATCCGAACTCGAACATTGAACATTTTATTGAACTCGAACTTGAATATACCTATGTTTGAGTAAGCTTGGTTCGATTAGCACCTCTAATTGGAAGTAGATGATTTGTGGGTTTGTGTTTGTGGATTTCATGTTGTTCTATTTTATCCATCATTGGTTCTATCAAGAGATACTTATATAGTCGAGGGTTCAATCAAATAATTTTATTTGATTGAATATGCACATGTTTCATGGATCTTCAAGTACAATCACTGATCCGATAAGTTGTCTTGAATTGATCTTCATAGGATAAACAAGGATCGTGCTTGACTTAACATAAACAAATTGCATGGTAAGTGATGACTGATCTCCATGGATTTGTTTATCATAAGTGATAATTTCCATGGCATCTGAAGGGCAAACAAGAACCATGCTTGACTAACATGTCATCGAACATGTGGATTAGTTACTTTATAAGGAGTTTGTGTGTCCAAGACTTGTGCAAACAAGAATCTTGTCTGAACAATGTCTTCTTGGCCTTTGAATTTAGCGTCATCTAACAGCTTCACAATGTTTGGCAATTATTTTGACATCACAATCTCCGCTAAAGTATTCCCTTATCACCTTGTATTCGAAGAACTATCAAAATCATCAGCCTCGTGAGAAGCCACATACAGCAAAAAAGCCTAATTTTTAAAAGTATTTTCATGTTACCAATGCACCAGAAGAGTCTGGCACAAATTGACATTCTGAGGTGGGATCCCTTAATCAGTCGACATCAATTCTAAATACTTTGTTCTTTGAAAAAAAAAAAAAGACTACATACTTTGCCATTTTTTCTTTGTTCTGAAGCAGCTCAATATATCTTCTTTACTTGCTTTCTCAGTAGTTGCCACAATTTCTTTCATTGTTTCACTCCTCACTTTTCATATTATATCTTGTAGATCACTTTTGCTGGGTGAATGAATAAAGTTGCTAGTAAACAGGTTAGTCTACTGAGGGGCCAACTTTGACAAGGACAGTCTGATTATGCCAAAGAATTTCATGAGTAATGAACTCAGGAAACTTAAGGAAACATAAATCCACAGGCGCAAATGCTGGTTCAAGCAGAGAAAGTCTTTTTGACTGCTAGCCCTCTTTCTGAACTGGTCTGGTCACCGAGAAAAGGGCTGTGTCTTAAATGTACAGATTCAAGTGCTGCTGAAAATGGATCTCTTTGGTGGAATACTGAATCATTTAACGTAATAGCTACTGGTCCAGAGTACAACATCGGTGAAGAGAGTTCCGATAATGGCATGCTTCAAGAGAAGGGCTTAAATTCTCCACCTGCAAGCATTGTTGAGATTGTGACAGCTTGTCCAACTATGACTCATGAGCAGAATTCAAGTACCATTAGCATTATGCAATATCTGAATATTCTTTTCCTGTACTTTTTTTTTAAAAAGCAAAATTTGAACTTTTCATATTTTAAGTGTTTTTAAAGGAGAAATGGTATTTTTTTGGCAGCTAATAATGCTTCAGAGGCATCTTCTGAAGAGATTGAAAGATTTCCTGGAAGAAATGAAGTGTCTCAAGCTGAAGCTAACAGTGAGGAGAACATGCCCCTTGAACAGACCAAAGTCAGTGGGCCTTCTTTGGGACATAGTCAAAGGAACTCTGCATCTGCAATAAATACCACTGACAAGGTTCCCTCTAAAGGTACATATTGGCAATGCACACATACATGCACTCAAAAATGTCAACCTGTTCCCAAGTATGCATGTCCACACCCAATCATGCATGCAGGGTTCTGAATCACCCACTTGTAGAATTGAACAAGGCCATAAACTAATAAGAGTGCTTATACACTGCCATTTACAGCAACCTTTTCACTCTCTCTCATGCTTGCAATTTTGCATCTAACTTGGTTATGACTAGATGCATTTGCAGGCTGTGATGATGCCAAAGCTGCTGGTTCATTATCATCCAATCCTGTGCAAATGGTCATGGATCATGCCAAATCGAACAAAGTTCTGCCTGAGAATGCAGAAGATTCTGAAAGAAGAGATAGTCATGCTTCAGACTTGGCTGAGGGGTTAGTTCTGAGATGTAATACTTCAGGAAAATCAGTGTCTCATTTGCAATATATAGATGATAAACAATCAGGGAACGGCTCTGATGCTAAAGAAGATGATGCGAAGCACCCTATGCACCCTCAGTTGACCTATTTCTATCCTCTGGGTCAAAGATCCCACCTAAATGATACTTCACAGCATGAAGAAATATCGTTTCTTAGATCATTTGCTGGTTGTGGAGGTGAAGCAGCTGACACTGTTGCTTTGGAACCCACAGAAGATATAAAAGGTGAGACTCCAAATATGCCTCTTCAATTCAAGGGAATTTCAGGCACAAAAGAAGAAACTGGAAAGATAGCAAAAGGAAAAGAAAAAATTGACGAGTTTGGAGAAGGTGCAAATGTGGGAAAAAATAAAGAAAACAATCATGGTTGCAAGGAGATGGATGACGGCCGTGAGAGTGTCAAAGGTAGTAATGGTAAAGAGTTTTCCACCAGCAAGAGGGTATGGAGCTTTGAATCAAATGAGTCTTCAAGCAAAAAATTAAAGCAGCTAAATCATGAGAGTTCAGCTGATGGAACTCTTCCAACACAAGATAGCTCTTTCTTGAATTGGATGTCAGGGTTTGCAAAGGTTTTGCCTTCTTCCATCCAAAGCGAGATGCCAATGACACTTGTCCTTAAAAACGCTCAAAGTAAGCCCTCAAATCCCTGTCCTCCATTGTCCCTTAATGAAAGTGGAGATCTTCTTGCTAACAGAGTTGGTTGCCAGTCCTTTATTCAAACCTTGCATTATCCTAAATCAGTGATGCAGCAAATAGTTACTGGTAATGCCAATAATCTGAACACTGACATTCACTCAAATGAACTTGAGATGCCAAATATGCAGTCTGCTAATGCAAGTGGGAATGCATTCAGCACAAAGTTAAACCTACACAAACCAGTTCCTTTGGCAACTCTTGGGCTTCGCAAATGGCAGCCTGAGGAAATGTTTCCCCTTGATGGAATTAACTTTGTCAGTGGCTTCCATGCCCAAGGAAAGCAAGAGCATATTGGTATGGATAATCAATGCATTTGCAATTCGGGATCTTCAAGCTCATCGGTTCGAATTGCCTCCACAGATCCTGAAAAGACAGCAGCAGGCAAACCTGATACCATTGTTCATGGTTCTGATGCCCTTGTGGTTAGTAGTGGAAGCGACTTTCTTGGGAGCTTTTGGATTACACGACTTTGTTCAAAACCCCCTTCGTTCTCTTCAACTAGTCAAGTAAACCAAGCGTTGGCTTCTATAACGGGAATGCAACTTGACTGCAGAAACTTGTATCTACCTCATTTGCAAAATGATAACAAGCCCGTCGAGGGAAATAAATGTTTTGGCAATGTTGGTATGTTACCAATTGAGGTGCAAAAGGATGCCATAAGAAATGAACATTCTCCAAATCATTCGGATTCTTCTTCAAAGGGAGTAACTGTGGATAACAAGCCAAACACAAAACTGAATCCAATTGTACCATCTGAAAGGATCAAAAGGTTGGAGACAATAGCCTCAGTTTTTGCCAAGAGATTAGATGCTTTTAGACACATAACATCCTCAAACATCGTGAATGATGTATTATATTCAGCATCAACATGTTTATTTTGCGGACAAACTGGACATAGCATGAAGGATTGCACCCAGGTTGTTGGCACTGAACTTGAGAGTCTCCAAAAGAACCTCAATTCATATGGTGGTCCAAAAGATTCTGCTTGTCTATGCATTCGCTGTTTTCAGCTAAATCATTGGGCCATTACATGTCCATACTCTTCCAGAAAAGCTAATTCTCCTAGCGATGGGCTTCCTTATGCTGCTGCATTCAACTTTGAAAGAATAGATGAACAACCAGCCAATGATGTTTTCAAGAGAAGTGACAAAAATCACAAGGAACACCCAAAGAATCTAGCTACACATTATGTTGGAGTTGAAGATGTTAAGTCTTCACATCCAAAGTTAATCAAGGATTTTCCAGGAGAAAGCCACTTTAAAGGGAAAACTGTACTAACATCCACAATACACAGTGAAGCAAGAGGAACTCAAGTTATACCTGGGTATGGTTTTGCAAAAAGAAAGGTATTTGATCAACAAACAAGAATTTTTGAAGGAATAAGGGGACTTCATTTATCTCGTACAGATTTAGTAAGGTGATGAATAGCTTCTTATACTTGCTAGCATAAAAGCTCATGCTTGCATTTCGTATGGATGTTTCAAATGAAAAAAAATGCTGTTCTTTGCTTCAATACCTCCATGTTTTGTTAAACACAGCAATTTCTATGTGTACAGAGACAATGCATAAGCAAATAAGTGAGGCTGGCTAGTTGGTCTTCACAGATCTTTAGGATGTAATTTAGGAAACAGTTGTACTGATCAAGGAGATTCACATTGTGGATGCAATTACGGCTCTCTTCCATGACGGGATTTCACTAAGAGGTCAGTTAGATTGCTAGGAATTCTGGAGTGGCTTTATGTATACAATTGACAGGTCCAAATAAAGTGTCACAGCAGTTGGATTTTGCTGTTGGTGGGGTGGATGGGAGAAGGGGAGGGGAAGGGTGGAGGACAAGAATGCAATGGAGGTATCAAGCTGAAACATTTAAAGATGCTCTTTCCAGTACCATGTTATAAGGGAATTGGAGTGAGTCATAGCAAAAGGGTTTGGCCTCTATGTATAGATAAGCACTTTAAAGAAATTACATAAAGTCAAACAACTACTATAAACTCTAACGATATTCCTTGAAATAATTGGCAATTGAAGGGCCATTTATTCTCTTGCCGGCAAGATGTTCATGTGTCTTATGACCGAAAACTCTACTTGCTTTACAGCATCTCCTCAAGCTTACATGTGATGAAAGTCGCTTGACTTTTTGCTTAAGTGAAGGTGACATTCTCTTGGCATTTCCTTGGCCACAAGCTACTCAAGCCAATGTTTCTCAATGTAGGTCAAATGTTAGGTTTTCTTGGATTTAGTAATACCCCCATAAAGGAAGATATTTAGGTTCTACAAAGAAAATCTAGTTCCGGTGTCTGAGATCCAGCTTGACAATATGGAAGTCCATTGTAGGCTACAATAGTGAGGAAGCTAGTTTTCATCTATTGTCTTGGCTTTTTAGTTAAGTTACTCCATTCCTTTCCCATGGAAAATTAAGTTGACTTTCTTTTGATGACCAATTAGGCCTTGAAACTATATCCTTCGGCTAAGCCCTACTCCATACTAGACCATTTCTGCGTACAAGTCAGGCCCAAGACAGGAGCTCTGACCTTTCAACCAAAACTCACAAACCAGATTCTAATCTTAACTCAGAGCTCAAATCAGATGATTTATCCAATTCTCCTTTGCTCCATGAAACTCATGTATAAACACTCGCTAGAGAATTTTCCAGAGGACCTCATTCTCTTGTTGGTGGGGATTGGTCATGCCATCTTGGTGGTGATATTTCGTTGACAAATTCGGTTTACGGATAAATTGCTTTTTCTTTCTTATCACTTCTCTAGCGCTTCCTACCTTAAATGAAACCTCACCCCCTCAATGGGAATGTGATGACGTTAAAGGGCAGCTCTACAACGTGAACCCATTAAAATGGTTTCATCTATGGAAGGCCCAATAAGAAGCCAAGCTCCTTCAAACTCCAAGCTGCACATCTTTGCATAGATCGCATAGTTGGCATTTTCAATTTCACTAGAGCTAAGCACATTGTGATTATTCCTTTCAGGCCTTCTTAATATTGGCATCAACCTGCCCTTCAGGTGGACAACCATGACAAATTGAGGGGAGACGTGCACACCCAACTATAATCAGGCATCGAGTTGTATTGCTTGGTTTATCGTGCATGGCCTATCAAAGGAGTTTTCCGACCTTGTCAAAGGCACTTCCAACTAATCATTCCTCTTAATGGCTTAACTCATGTTCCAGCTTCCTGGTGATATGCCACCATGCTCATCGAAGCCATCTATCGGAGGCCTTGTTGCCTTCTCAATTTGGCACCTCATCTTTCCATTCTACTCTCCAAAGACGAAGGTAGAGAACCTGTTTGAGAAAACAGCTGGACACCCTTCGGTGTTGATCCCAATGCAATGAAGAGATTATGCATGTTCGTCAAAGGTGTTCTGCTTTCCTCCCAATCTTGCTTCCTGGATCAAATGATACACTTATTGGAGTTTAAGAGTGTTGCTAGAGTAAAAAATTCTCAATGCCACCTAAAAGAGCAAGAAGAGATTGAACAAAGAAAATGTATTCTTACTGATAGAGAGAGAGAGAGACCTGGAAAAAGTGACTGAACTATAGAGGTATTATTGTAGTATTGAAACAAGTCTAAATGAGGATGCATGTTATGGGCACAACATGAAGACTCTATGTTAGTAATATTTTGGCTGCTGGATCTTATGGGCACCCCATACAACACGAAGACTATAGAGGTGTTGTGCCCATTTTAAGAAAACTCTTATGAGGATGCATGTTTCAAAGTTGGAGCATATGAGAGAGGCATAGAATACTATCTTGCTGGTCAAGGGTCATATATGAGCACATGATCTTAGTTGTGGTTGTTATTCATAAGGAGTGCTTTATATGCCAATGGCAAGCCGTCGGGATGTTAGCAATATGGCCATTTTTAGGCAATAGGTATATCGACATGAAAAGTTATCGATATGCAGGTGTTTCACTGGCATATTGACGAAATCGTTGGCATGTCACCAGTAAGATCTGCTGTGTTGTTGTTGCTACTGGCGCACACTCCTGCTACTGTTGCTAGCACACTTTGCTACTATTGCTATTGGCCAGTCTAGTGGATTAGATCTTCAACATGGAAAATATTGATGTAGATAATTTTGAGTCATAGATAACCTCGATAACCTGACATTGATACACAAGCGTTTTCACGGCATGCCCACGATACACGCACTTGGAAATTTGTCAGCATGATATCGATATCGGCACTTTAAACCTTGTACATACGAAACTAAAGCTCATTTAGGATAGATATCATGTTATATGTGATTTGCAGATGCATTGTGTTGACGAAGTAGGAGACCTAAACTCTAGTGACAGAACATCGAAGTTTAGGTGTCTTGATTTTGCGTAAAAAGATCAAGTACATGGGATGTCTTTTGTGCATTTGATGATGGAAGATTGAAGATTAAACACATTGTTTGGCAAAAGATGTTTCCAAGTGCTTGAGGTCTAACGTGGGGGTGGCAAGAAGAGGGGCGAGGCTAGTGGCGTGGGAGGAGATTTGTAGGTCGGTGCAGGGAGGGTGGCCTAGGAGTTAGGGGCGTGGACAAGGTGAATGTAAGCCTCCTTACGAAGTGGATTGCCAGATTGGTGGGCGGTGAACATGGGTTGTTTGGTGACGTCATGCGGTGTTGCTATGGGCCTTTTGCATCTTGGTGGCCTTTGGAGTCTCCTCCTTCAGGGGTTTCTTTCTTTATTAGGGGGTTGGCAGCGGTGGCGAGGAAGGTGCAGACATTTTTTTCCCCTACGCTGGGTGAGGGTGATGTCTTCCGGTTCTGGTTGGATGACTGGTAGGGGGTCGGGTTACCTCTCAGTACTAGGTATCCTTGTCTCTTTGGGGGTGTGGTGGACCCATCAGCCTTGATGAGAGATTGCTGGACTGGGGCTTAGTGTCCAATCTTTCGTGGGGGCTTTTTTGACCAGAGATGTGAGGACTTCCAGTGGTTGTTGCAGGAGCTGGAAGGATGGGAACCAGAGGAGGGTGGTGATTCATTTTCTTGGGAAGAGGGAGATTTCTCAGTGGCGAAGGTCTTCTGTAGATTGAGTTGCGACGTGGCCAACCTGGACGTCGACTTCATGAGAAAATGTAGACTTCTCTGGGAGGTAGAGTTTCCACTGAAGGTGAAAATTTTCGCGTGGTTGATGAGGAGGGGGCGAATTATGACAAAAAGGTGGAGAGCGAGGTGGGCCTAGATGGATGATGGGAGCTGGCCCCTTTGTGTAGGAGCAGAGGAGGACATTCAACACCTTTTCTTCCAATGTTCGTTTGTGGTGCAGGTGTGGTAGAGGATGTGAATCGACTGGATTGTCCATTGGGACATAACTAGCTTCTGGTCTTCTTTCCGTAGGGGGAATGCACAAGAAGGGCAGATCTCTTTTAGATCCAAGAAAGATCGAGTTAAGATTTTGGCTGTCTTGTGGGGTGTTTGGTTGGGCAGGAATGTAGTGCTTTTTAGGAGGAGAGATCCTATGTTGAAAATTTCCTTTCTTCCATTAAGTCCCAGGTGGAGCTCTGGAGAGGTAATCTAAAACTTCTAATGTAATCATTTTTGGCGGAATGAAATGAACGTAGGTAGTTATCACTTGGATAACTACCCTTTCACTTTCAAAGGAAAAAAGAAAAGATGGAAATGAATTAAAATGTCAAATGTAGATTCAATGAATGGAAGCTGATTAGCTTTATTTATTGTTGTTTCCAATTGGACTCTATGTATTTTTTCCCCTACATTTTATATAAGAGAGATTAGTTTTTTCTTCCATTTTAGTTTTGTTTAATATGATTTCAGAGTAACAATCCTATATTGATGGTTTGGTATCCCACCAAATACCCCATTCCTGTCGATAGTTCTTGATTTCTCATTGGCTATGGCGATGGGGGATCCTTATAGACCGTGTGGGCTGCTCCACAGTCCATGCACCACATACTCTAAAGGCCAACACCATTGCCCAAGCCCCATTGTTGTCGCTCTCGTGGTGGTGTACGGTGATCCATCGTCGTCGTTAAGCCTTCGTGGGGTGATCCTTGTCGTGGCTAGCGCTAGACTAGTTAGTTGTAGGGTCCTTACTCCTTACTGGGGCCCTCACCATGGCTCTCTAGATTATGGAGTGTCATTGTGAAAATCCCTATTTACTTCTCATTATGATCAAGTTTTGTCGATGGAATTGTTCGAGATTTCTCTTTATCCCCTGCTTGGAATCGTCTCCAAATATCTGCCAATCTATCTACTGGCTACCATTTGCCTTACTCATGGCTATCTTGGATGGTCTATCTACTCACTGTTACACGTGATGTAAGTGGTGATGCGACCTTTATTGTTGATATCTCAGAGGTACATGATTAGGTGTTGTCTACTGATTGTGGACAATGGACGGTAGATTCAGTTGCGTCTACACGCCTCATTGGAGATACTATTGCCCTACATGATTCAAAAGTCATTGGGCGAGTGACTTTAGTAAAATTAGCAAATGGCACCAACTCATAGTTGGTACTATTGGTGGGATAAAGTTTTTGTTTCGACTATAGTTGCCTAAGGTCCATTATGCTCCAAAGTTCCTTATGAGCCTTTGTCAAGTAGTTGGCTCTTCAAGGATTTGAATTGTCGAGTTATTTTCAATGAGTATCAGGGAAATCTCCACGATAAAAGGACTAATAAGATTATGTGGTGGAGTTGAGAAAAATTGCCTTTATTACCTTGACACTCCATCTTAGTTTGCAGGGATAGTTTCTATCTTGATGGACCCACTTATCTAGCATTGTTGCTTGGGCCACCCATCCTTTGGGAAAATGTGCCAAATGCTCTAGGATTTACATACTACTTTTGGCTTTGATTGTGAAGTATGTCAAATGGGCAAGCATCATCGATCCACCTTCCCCAAATGTATTAAAGGGAGAAGTTTGTCTCCTTTTCACCTCATACATTGTGATGTCTGGGGACCTTTACGTGTTGGCAGTACTAGAGGCCATCGATACTTTACTGTATTTGTTGATGACTATAGTCGATCTACCTAGATCTTTTTTATGAGAGATCGGTCAGAGATGCTTCATATTGTGAAGCATTTCTTTGCAAAGATGTAGATCGTTTACTCATCCTTTATACAAATATTTTGGAGTGACAATTCCTTAGAGTTTATGTAGAAAGAACTTGAGTTGTTCTTTGCCGATATTGGTACTCTCCATTAAACATCATATGCTTATATCTCTTAGCAAAATGAGGTTGCTAAGAGGAAGCTGAGACACATGTTGGTCATTGCTCAGACACTTCTGGTACTTATGAGGGTGCTTAAGCAATTCTGCGGAGATGCAATCCTCACAGCAACATCTCATAAATTGGGTACACTCATACGTTCTAAATGGAGAGATGCCCTATCAGCTTTTACACCTAGATTCAAATTGTCATTCTCCTTTACCTTTATAGATATTTGGATGCACTCGATTTGTACATGCATTTGGCCAACAAGATAAATTCTCCCCACATGCAATCAAATGTCTTCTTGGGGTATTCACAGACTTGGAAAGGCTACAAGTGCTATGATCCGACGAGTCGACAATATATTGTCAAAGTAGATTCTACTTTCTTTGAGAAGAAGGGTTGGGTATTGATTTTACTTCTTGAGAAGCAAAGGTCTATCACAGACGTGTGAGACGATCTCCTATACCTCCTCTGCCTATGAGCCTTGTCTCTCCTCTAGAGGATTGCTCTACTTCAGCCAATCAACTAGATCAATTGCTTACAAAAAATCTACTCGACCCTGCATCTTTTGCCCCATTATACTTCTACAACACATAGGCCAAGACATGCAACAGTTCTCCTAGGCACTATTTAGTACTGTGGTATCATGTGACCATGTTGAAGCATCTCAAGATCCATGATGGAAGATAGCTATGGATGAAGAAATGAAGGCTTTAATCTCGTGAGGTACATGAGATCTTGTGCCTTGTCCACGTAACACAAAACTGGTGGATTGCAAGTCGGTGTATACTAAAAATTATTTAGCTGATGGTACAATTGACGGATTCACAGCCAGACTTGTGGCTAAGGGATTCACCTAGACTTACGGTATTGATTACTTTGAGACTTTCGTGCCTGTAGCATGAGTCTCATCTATTTGGTTATTCTTTTTTTTCTTGAGAGAGAAAAATGGATAACTACCGTGCATCAGTAACCATCCAAAGTAATATTATAGAATAAAAGGAACGAACTTACAGGATTTTCAACCAAAGCTCAGAATGACGAGACGCTTCCCTTACAATATTCTCAACCCAAGCCTTCCCCTTTCGGAAAATTGAGTCATTTCGTTGCAACCTGTAGAGAATTTTGGGGGGAAAATACTTATTATTATTGAAAGGGGAGGCCCTAGCCCCCTTTATATAGAGAGAGGCAAGGGCACACATGGAACCCAACCAAGACTTAAACATAATAAACCCTAATCAAATATTTAATTTGATTTATTTCCTAACACTCTCAAGTCGAGATGCAGGAGACGGTGAAGACTTGGATCCTTAAAGTAATGGAGATCAACTGTTGTCGACGTGGTAGTCCCTTCTTCGTGTCTTCAACTCTGGGTGTCTCTTTTTGTACGTCCTCACAGAGCTAGTTAACACTTGGTTTCTTTTGAGATTTGTGAGAGTACTACCCAAACTTTGACATCTTGAGGTAGCTCCCATTTTCAACTCTTGTGTTTTCCACTCAACATATAATGACCCAAACAGAAAATAGACCTAGAACTTGAGGGGCTACATACAAAGGTCCTAAAGACAAAACACTAAACATAAACTAAAAAAATTCAGTATGACCTAAAACATAAATAACCTCCTTTTTTGAATGGAAAAGACTTCTTCAAAGCCTTCATTAGAGAGGGTTTTTTTCCCTCAAGTTCTTTGCCAGTGCTCCTTTCTGCTGAGCGTGAAATCGCATCAACAATGCCAACGTTGCAGCAATCATGGAGAAGAGGAGAGGAGCCATCATCGACTCCATCTTTTTTTTGTTTTCTCTGTGGGTGGCGACGTTGTAGTAGGGAGGTTGGTGGTGGAGCTTTGGTGAGTCGGAGGAGATTCGAACCACCTTGGTCCGGTGGCTCGGCCTCCAAGGAGGCCAATGGTGCCTCCACATCTTCGAATGGGCGTGATTTAGTGGCCCAAAACTCCGATCCATAGCTTCCTCCTCAAGGGTGGCGCCAGAGCTTATTTAGCTCACCGACGACGACTGCGTTGGCCAATGGTTGTCGGAGATGGTCGGCGTGATGGGGACGAGGCTTGCGACCACCCCTGTGGTGGCCTTTCGTCGATCGGAGACCAGAGGCCTTCTTTGCTGGTGACGAGCTGCAGCAGTAATGGAAGAGGAAGAATAGAAGAGGAGGGGTTGTGGGAGAGGAGAGAGCCTCTCTGGTGGCTCGTCGGAGGTCGGCGGCATCGTTGGAGGGCCGCCCCCCTCTAAGGTTTCTTCTTCCCTTTGTTTCTTTCTGACGGGATCAAACCCGCTCTGATATCATGTGGAGAATTTTGGGGGGAAAATAATTCTTGTTATTTTTTAAAGGACAGGCCTAGCCCTCTCTATATAGAGAGGCAACGGCATACATAGAAACCCAACCAAGATCAAGGTTCAGGAAGTTGGTATACAGTATGCGGTCGGTTGGGTCACCGCATAGCGAGTATGCGGTATTCGGAGTATGCGGATGAGTATGCGATTTTGCATTTTTTTTTATTAAAAAAATAGTTAATTTATTAAATTTTTTGTTACATGCAATGTTATAATCATGCAAATATCTCAAGTAGTATAATTAAAAAATATAGTTAATACTCATCTTTGCTTACTATATAACCTAAAATATAAAAGATTTGACATTTAGAAATAAGAAAATGTAGAGATATAAGAGAAATAATTTTATTAGACAGACATACAGGAGACAAAAAACGTGTAAAATACAAATGAAAGAGATATAAATAAACATGGATAAACGTTCATAAAGTATAAACAAACATGTAAAATATAAATGAAAGACATACAGGAGACAAAAAATGTTTAGATAAACGTGGATAAATGTTTATCCAAGATACATGTTTTTATACAAGCACATAAAAACGTAGCAGCAAAGTCAACGAGAGGAGGGGTTACTTAAAACAACTGCTGCAGCCAGCCTTCAATGCTCCCCAACTGCTACAACCGATGATGGTGGCGATGTCGGGCGATGGAGAGGCGATGGTCATGCCGTAGAGCAGTGGAGAGGCGATGGGTTTCGAGTGTTGGGGTTTAGGGCAGCGATGGAGAGGCGATGGGTTTTAGGTTTTGCCGTTGGGGTTTAAAGGCAATGGTTTCGATTGTGATTCGTATGTGGTTATTTGGGGCTTATTTAGGGAAAATTTGTTTGGGGGTCCAAGATGTTTGGTTTGTAAGTTGATTTTTTTTATGTAGGATCCTGAAGTTATTTTTCTTATGGGTTTTTTAGAAAACTCCATCGGTGGATCTATCTCAAAAGTGGGTGACTACTCGGTTGAGTAAACGTCTACTCGGTTCGACTACTTGCCTAGACCTGCTTATAGCACCGCATTGCATTATACGATGCGAGGAGGGGTCTGCCTACGACTATGCGGAACACTAACCAAGACCAAAACATAGTAAACTCTATTCAAATATTTAATTTAATTTATTTCCTAACACAACCAAATTGACCACAAAATTGACCACAGGAAGGCAATTGTTGTTACCCATCTTGCCGTATTCACATTCACCAAAGCACGAAAGGACTTCCACCACGAGTCGAAGGAAGACTAATCAACCCCCCTCACATTACATTGGTCCCAAACTTCCTTGAAGAGCTAACAAT
This sequence comes from Thalassia testudinum, assembly GCA_037157565.1. Taxonomy (NCBI): domain Eukaryota; kingdom Viridiplantae; phylum Streptophyta; class Magnoliopsida; order Alismatales; family Hydrocharitaceae; genus Thalassia; species Thalassia testudinum. The sequence goes on along the minus strand of JAZHRO010000022.1, from coordinate 109,753,515 downwards.
GGAAATATGGGTGATAAAGGTCCTCAGCTGTTGCCCCACAAGAAAGCACAATCCAAGTCAGTTTCCCTAGCCTATCTTGAGTGGAACCCTTTTGTTGTTACCCATCTTGCCGTATTCACATTCACCAAAGCACGAAAGGACTTCCACCACGAGTCGAAGGAAGACTAATCAACCCCCCTCACATTACATTGGTCCCAAACTTCCTTGAAGAGCTAACAATGGAAAAATGGGTGATAAAGGTCCTCAGCTGTTGCCCCACAAGAAAGCACAATCCAAGTCAGTTTCCCTAGCCTATCTTGAGTGGAACCCTTTTGTTACCAGTTTCTCCCTTCTGAACAGGCATAGAAAAATCTTAAGTTTCAAAGGGATCGGCATTCTCCAAAACATAGAATAGTCTTCCCAAATTCGAGGTGTCGGGCAACTTCTAAAGTTAACTTCTTGTAGGCCTTAGCCATAAAGCGCCACTCTCCCATCTAAAGCCATCCATTGGCCCATCATTAACAGAAATGCCATGCAAAATCACAAGCATCTTCTGTAACTCCTACAGAGATACATCTAAAAGACTTGGTTGTAGCACATGAGACCAACATCTGGTATTGGCATCCCAGACATTAGAAATACGTGGAAATAAAGACTAAAAATTACCACATCCCAACCAATCATCTCTCCAAAAACCAAAAGAACAACTTGCATCAAGCATCAACCCAAAGTAACCAGAAGAAATTTCCTGCAAAATAAGATGTTGAATGGAGGCCCAAAATGAAGATTGCCACATCGATTGAGAGCATCCAAGACCAACCTCCACCAGCGACCCATAAGAATTTCTCAACAGTTTATCCAGGAGGCAATTACCACCTACCAGAAACCACAACACCCATTTCATGAGGAGTGCAACATTGAATTCATCCAAACGCCCAACACCCAAACCATCCTCTTTTCCTTGGCCTGCATACCTTAGTCCATGGCACAAGTTGCAAAAAACATCATTGATGATCCAGACCTTTCCAGATGAATCTCTTTCTCGCCACTTGCAATCTTGCCAAAAAATTTTTCGATGGCCTAAAAAGAGAGATAATGTTAGGAAATAAAACATAGGGAATAAATTAGGATTGTGTGAGGTGTTTTTCCATATTTAGGTTCTTGTTTTTCCATATAAAGAGGGCTAAGACCTTTATTTTCAAATCAATAAAGTCCATATTCTCTAAAAAATTCTAACAGATATCAGAGCTATCGATCTTGGTGGGTTGGGGTTTAGAAGGAGAAAACCTAGAGGGGGCGACCCTTCGGCAACACCGTCGGGGTCTCCTGCAAGTCACTGGAGAGGCCATCTCTCTCAAATCTCTCCTCTCTTCCTCTCCTTCCACTACTGCTGCTGCAAACAACAGCCACGACATCAACAACAACAACGACATTAGTGACAACAACAATAAAATCAGCGATAGTAGCAACAATTGTTGCTGCTACTGGCCTCTCTCTCACCCTACAACATGTCTTATTGATCATATAAGGCTCCTGTGGGTTCTCTCTCCCCTTTATAAGTTGTCTTGTTTGGGTCCTTATATGTTTAAGTGGAAGAAACAATGAATACGGGAGCAACCTCAAGATGTCCAGATAATGGGCAGCTCTCACGCACCTCAAGAGAAATCAAGCGTGGACTGGCTCTGTGACGGCATGCAGGAAGAAGCACCCAAGGTTGAAGACATGAAGAAGGAACTACCACGTCGACAAGAGTTGATCTCCACTACCTTAAGGATCCAAGTCTTCGTCGTCTCCCGCATCTCGATTTGTAGGGGAGTATTAGGAAATAAATTAGGATTACGTTAGGTAGTTTTCCATATTTAGGTCATTGTTATTTTTAGTAAATATGTGGTGTGTTTCTTTGTATGTCAAAGCCCTCTCTCTATGTAAATAGGGCAAATGTCTCTGTTTTCAAATCAATAAAGTCCAAATTCTCCCAAAAATCCCAACATATAAAAAATCGGAATTGTCGATAGCACTTCTTTTTACCAAAACCAGCCTACCTCCCTTGGAAAGAAGCCTTGCATTGTACGCATTCAGCCTCCTTAAGTTGCCCTTCACTTCGCAGGTCTCCAATCTGACATAACGACTCGTTTCCCCTTCAAAGGTAGCCCTAAATATGTAACAGGTAGCCTAACAATCGGCGTACGGAGGATTTCTGAAATACGTTCTTTAGAGTTCTTACCTAAATGAAATGAAACAAAGGTTGACTTTCTGTCATTAACCTGAAAGCCAAAAATATCACCAAGAAAACCAACTAAACACACAACACGCTTAGCCTAACTAACACTGCTGTAAGAGTGGGGTGAGCAAGTTGGCATCACCATTGAGAGTGAATCCACTAAAAAAACCAATATCACATCTTAAAGCCATATAAGCCAAAGTATCAACTGTAATGTTGAAAAGTAACGATGCCAACGAACATCCTTGTCTAACTCCCCTTTGCGGTTGCATCGAAAACCCCGAGGATCTACCATTGACAAGGACTGAGAAAGACCTAGTTGTGATACACTACTGCGTAAGTCTAACCTAAGCCTCTGGAAAGCCTCTCCTTTGCATGATCTCCCAGAGTATGCCTAGGAAATAGAGTCATACGCCTTGGAGACTGCTACCTTCCATAAGAAGGCATCATGAGACAATCTATTCCAAAATGTTACCATCTCCTCTGCTAATGTAAAAGAATCCATAATAAATCTACCAGAGATAAAAGCTGATTGAATCGGAGATATCAACATTGGTAGAATAGTTTGCAAGTGATTTGTAAAAGTCTTGGCTACTATCAAATAGATTGCATTAGAAAGAGCAATAGGACAAAAATTATGCACAGAATCTGCACTTGGCTTCTTTGGAAGCAAAAAGAGGAAGAAACGATTCAACCTTTCAAAACCTCTATTCTCTTAAAAGATTTCCCCTCACCACCGCCAACACATCCTCCCCAACAACATCCTAAAACTCCTTAAAGAATAAGATAAGCAATCTATCTGGACTCAGCGAGCCCTCCACCTTCAAACCACGAACCACCTGAAGTACTTCCTTAGTGGATACTGGTTTAAGCAAATCATCCCTCACAGCTTCATCTAGCATGCCCATCTTGGAGGAACCCAATCCCTATCTCCCCTGTGGTTGCCTCCTAGTGAAGTTATGAAAATGATATGCAAAAGTCTTGCGTATCTGCTGCCTCTTTGTAAGAGTCACCTCATTGAGGTGAATAGAAGTAGTCAAATTTGCGCTTCTTTTAGCATTGGTTGCTAAATGAAAGAACTTTGTATTTGAGTCCCCCTCCCTAAGCCACAATTGCCTAGACTTATGCCTCTCATCAATCTCTTTTATGATCCACCTCTAGCTTTATTCTCCAGAGCCACCCTTTCATTCTGGTCACTCTCATATAGCCCTTTCACTCCCTCCACATCAAGCACAGCCAAAGCTTGCCAAGCCTCCTCTTTGGCATTTTTCCTCCTTTGCCTCACATCCTTCCTGAACTCCATCATCGCCTTCCTGATCTCCTTAATTTGTTTTGCCATTGTATGAATCGCTGAAGACCCTCGGGAACACCTCGCTATTTCTGCGTCACTAGATCTTTGAAATTAGCTTCCAATTGTAAAGGAAAAATCTTCTCCACTGTCCCACAATGGAGTATGATAAGAAAAAGGTCTCACCAAAGCCTTAAAAAGGCACCATGTGCTACCTTAGCAAGAGGCACGCTACAGAAAAGTTTATCAATCCTCGACATCTAACCTACACCATTCCTCCATGTAAAGCGAGTCCTGGAAGTTTGGAAGGTCCATCAACTCCATATCATCAACCACCTCCTGAAAATGTTGAGAAGTGTCCAACCGTCCATTCGACGGATCATCCGCAGACATCGTGACATTAAAATCACCACCAATTAACCACGATCCATCATCAACCTTTGCAGCTGCCTGGCTAAGCTCACCTAAAAGGGAATCACGCGAGGAAGTCACAAGGCCCATAGACACCAGAAACGACAAAATGGGTTCCATCCAAATTGCGGGTGAGGAAACTTGTGACAACATGAGAACCCACCAAAGAATCCTTAAATCGGAATAGATCTTCATTCCATAACAACCATTGGCCACCCGACCTGCCCACTGCATCAACAGACAAAAAAGCTGAAAGATATCCCCTTCCAATATCATCAACCAACAGCCAATTAGTGCTTTCAAGGTGCGTTTGTTGCAACAAAGCCTTGTCCACCTTCCAATTAGGAAGGTTAACTACTCAGAATAGACCTCCGTGTCTTATCCCGAAGGCCTCTGACATTCCAAGAAAGAATTTTAACCATGGGAAGTCATACTACCCCCACCACAAGTCGAGGGAACCTTTTTCAGCGTTAAAGATCTGGCCACTCTCGTCTCCACATCCTCCTGATTTCTCTTCCCACTCTCCTTCATGTCCCTAATGAGTTTCCTCTTATAACAGGACCGGTAGAGAAGACCACTTTTAACACAAAGTAAACATCCAGCTCCTAAACCTTTGGATTCAGAGGAAGATGCCCCTCCCCCACCTTTTCCTGCAGCTGCTTTTGAGTAGGTACGAGCAAGCATAGGAGGTTGTGAAGCTCCATTAACTTGACGCTATCAGAGTAGACCATATTGGAGCCCCCAGCGTCGTTCCCAGACCCACTCTTCGCCACTCGATCAACATCAGATCCACACAAAGCTGCAATAGGATTTGCGGTAGACCCAACAACACCAACCATGGCCACAACAACGTTTGGGCGATCCACTAGCAGCATAGGATCAACACCTATGCTTGCGATAGCATCGCCTGTTGCACCTCTTGCTACACACCCAGAAGAAGAGGCTGACTCGGACCTGCAATCATGATTTGAACAGCCACAAGTAGAAGAACATGGAGAAAAAAGACAGGCCTGGTTACTGGGCCCAAACAAAATTTGACTTGAAAAGGATCCGAAATGGAACTCACCAACTCCAAAACCTTTTCCACATTTGGAGGCACCCTGCTTGGTGCAAAAAATAGTGGCTGGCAGGCCCTCCAAAAGATCAAGTGTTACCTTTCCATTTTGGGGAAATAGAACCGCATGGCTGGCGCAATTATTGGCACGTGACACCAGTTGTGCACCACCCAAAGAGGAATCCGTTGCCTGTTGGGTCTCCACGAAATGCTCCTCAATCTTAGTCACTGAATTGAAAGGATTCTGTCATCCAATTTGAAATTTGAATTTGATGGTAGACCCTTCACCTTCTAAAATTGCTTTGTCTTCGCCATCAAAGCATCGCCACCAGCTACCGCCGGCAGCCACCTTCTACTACCACCAGCAAGCACCTCTGCAAACGATCATTCATGCACCACCGGTAGTCTCTGAAGGCGCAGTAAGCACAAAACATCCCCGCATCTTAGAACCACCTCCTTTGGCAAAGACCATCCTTTTAGTAAATCACCTTGGACGTAAACTTGAGATAAATCGCCTTCAACAATATCCATGACCCAAACAGGGTTCACCTTCACAGAGCTCAAGCAAATCTCCTCCACCACTCCTCTACAACTCAACCTCAAAGGGATATCAATCAATGACAGTTCAATTGAAGACTTAAAAGAGGGGCGCACCTCCAAGGCTCCCTCATAGGGTGTTGGCGATCTCCAACGAATAACGCCTTCCCCTATCGTCATCTCCATGAATTTCATATGTTCCATATCGGACTTCAACAAACCAAACAATAAGAAATGTGGGAGAGAGAGATGACAATCTCCACATTGATGCCAACCTTTGACCTCACAAATGCTCCCTAATCACCTCCACGAAAGTATGGCCTTCAATGAGAACCCCAACTAGCGAGTTTGACGATAGATCGTCCAACTCACAATGGGGTCGCACACTTATGGTCACCTCCATCCCCAGAGGAGCAGGAGGAGGAAGAATCGTCGAAGCTGAAGAAAGAAAGGCCTTCTTCCTCGAACAATCCCACCTCCTATGCCCAACCCCCTACAAGCCACACAAATAATAGGATCCCTACAATCTGTTGTTGATGGCCACGTCTGCGGCATTTGTAGCACAAAACACCCCTTAGAGAGGATGACCCACCTCTCCACACTTCGCATCCCAACCTCCACATATCTTTGTCGCGTACTCTGACGCCTCTCCACCTAGCCCAACCTCCCCCACTCTCGGCACTCATCTCTCCCTCACAACTCATCCGGGTTATTCTATTTGTTGCCATCAATAAGAATTGGCCCTTTATTTTACCTGGATATAAAGAATATGTTCCTGTATGGAGATCTAACTGCAAAAGTATACATGCAGCAACCACCATGGTACAAGCCTTAGGGGGAGCATGTTTGCAAACTAGAGAAGGCTAAATATAGTCTTAAGTAGAGTCCTAGAGCCTAGTTTTACAAGCTAAGTTCAGAGTTGTTGAAGATAAGCTTCAGGAGATCCACATCAGATCACTCAGTTTTTATTAAACAGAGTGCTAATATCCAGGAGGCGATAACGTTGATGAAATGATATTTATAGGTAACAATAATGCTGACATCCAGGAGACTAAAGCCTTCCTACGCAAGGTTTTTGTTACCAAAGATCTTAGACTTTAAGATATTTTCTGGGGATAGAGGTCGGGCAACAGAAGGTCGGCCTTGCATTGTCACAAAGTAAGTACACCATAGAGATTTTTTAGGAGGTCGGATTCAAGGTTTGACATATCGGTGTTATTTGATATCGGCGGGTTAAAACATATTGATATCATGCACCATATCTTTCTCTATGATATCGGCGATATATCGTTGATATTCTCCATAATATCGGCGTTGTATCGGCAATATTGCTAATATCGAGGGATATGTACGATATATCGTCAAAAATGAAGGATTGCAGTTCAATTTTTCCCTTAAAGTGGTGATATGTGACCGATATGGGGGATATGTTGGTCACATATCTTTATCTGCTTGTGCTACTTACATGGGCACGTATTCTTTTCATTTCCCTTCTCCCTTCACCTATGAGACTCACATGGACACATGACTTGCTGACTAACAAAATTATAAAAAATTTATAAAATATTAATCGATGAATTCATCCACCAACAAACATCTTTATAAAAATTCAATAAAAAATAACTTGAATAACTGAGGGTAGATCTAAAACTAGAAGCAGGAGCATCTCGCCCGACAGTTAAAGGCGATATCCACGCCTTGGAATGCTTCTGTATTGTAGTGATGAAGACTATCAACAATACATCAATAATTATAATACTCGATATAGCTACATGGCGTGGGAGTCATACTGTGAATTTGTTAGAGTGCTATGGATAGAGTAAGATAATCGGAGGAGAGGTATTGAGCTAAGTCGAATTTCAGCTTGGTATTGATTTGGTGGCATTGGCTAGTGCTTTCGTGCTTGTTGTGGTCTACTGATACTTTAACAATATTGATATATCGTTTCTTCTGGTGAGTATCATTACTATGAATATTTTTTAGTTATTATGTTATGTACACTTTCTTTTCAATATATAACTTTGCCGATATGCGACTAGTGCATTTCTTTTATGTTTTCATTCAAAATTTGTGATTTTCATCTTCTAAGTATTTCTTCGTGATGTACTAGTTATTAAAATGTTAATTTTTATCAAATTTATGACATTTTGGACCTTTTTGAGTAATTTTTCCAAAATTCACCGATATTAGCGATATATCCTCGATATATCCTTTTTCTACTTATCAATACGACATCGATATCAATAATTAAAACTTTGGTCGAATTATTAGGTACCAAGCCATTCGTTGTACCTATTGAGCAGAAGAAGAGACATATAGCACCCGATGATGATCCACCTTTCAAGGACGTTCATTGGTATAGGAGTACGATTGGCAAACTTTTGTAGCTGATGATCACATGACCTAATATAAGCTTTGCTGTAAGCAAGCAGAGTCGGTCAATTCATGGACATATAATCTTACATGGCAGGATGTATGTTTCATTTTGAAGTACCTGAAGAGAACTCTAGGCAAAGGCCTATATTACAAAAACAATAACTCTGCTAATAAGGTTCTATTCCAATGTCCACTATGCTGGAGCAATTGAGGATCGAAAATCCATAATCAGCTATGCATATTTCTGGGAGGAAATCTTGTTTCTTAGCCGAGCAAGAAACAGATGGTAATTGCTCACTCTAGTACGAGGCTAAATATAGAGCGATGGCTCATACAATGTTTGAAGTGATGTGGATCATCTCCTTGTGGATTTGGGACTACATATGTAGACTCATGTCCCTACGTTCTCTGAGAATAAATATGCTACTTACATTACAGCTAATTTTGTATTCCTTGAAAAGAAGCACATTAGAGTTTGTTAGAGAGAATAAGGAGACTTATTTATTGCAAAACCCTACATCCTAGTAAATAGAGGATGTGGGTAAAGTATAGAGATGTCCATATGAAATAAAGAAAACATAAATGAAGATTCATTACATAACTCTCAGCACTCTTTCTCAAGTTGAAGCATAGGTATCAATCACGTTTAACTTGAAACAACATTTGTCGAAGAGGGTCAAAAAAAAGATATTAGTTGTGTGATCCTCAAAAGTCACTTAAGTTGTATGAATCAACCTTTTCTAGATCAAGTCATGAGTATAGTAGCAATCAATCTCTACATGCTTGGTCCGCTCATGGAACAATGGATTATTTGCTATATAGGTGGTTGTTCTGTTGTCGCTTCTCATCTCCATTGTAGAATCAACATCAATATGCAAACCTGATAGGAGTAATCGTATCCACATCATCTCTATGGCTATTTGGGTTATTGCTCAACACTCTGATTTTGCATTGGACCAGGAGACAACCTACTTCTTGCTTTTCCACGTTACTAAGTTCTCAACCACATAGGTGTAAAAGTCATTAGAAGACTTCTTGTCGACAATGCAACTTGCATAGTTTGCATCTACATATGCCATAATATCTAAGGAAATACCTTTTATAAACAGAATCCCTTTCCTTGGGGAATTTTTCAAGTAGAACATCATTATAACACTATCCCAATGCTGCTTGGTAGGTCTATCCCTGAATTGACTTAGCTTGCCTACTGGTAAGGAAATATTAGGTCGTGTGATTGTCTGATAGATGAGCTTTCCAACCAAGCCTCTATATCGATGGGTGTCGATTGGCTTAGACCTTTCATCACATAGGTGTGCCTTCAAAACCATAGGAACATTTGCTGGCTTGGCTCGTAGCATGCTAGTCTCTTGTAGTAAATCGATGACACACTTCCTTTGAGATAGAACAATCTCTCGCTTGTTGCGAACAACCTCTTTCTCAAGGAAATAGCGGAGTGGTCCCAAATCTTCGATAACAAAATTCTCTACAAGACACTTATTCAAATCAATAATGCTTTTCTCATCATCACCCATAAGAATGATAACAAGTCACACTAACATGGCTACCAGTCCCCACATGGTCTTTCGTACAAATAGAGAATGATCTGACGAGGATTTGCAAAATCCTAATGTTCACTTTCAACAACCTTTGACAATTTCTAGAACTAGGTCATAGGACTTCGCTTTAGGTCATAAATTGCCTTATGTAGATGATTGACCTTGGAGCGCTCCCCTTGAGACTCAACCTGGTGGTTGATGTATATGTACAGGAAAGTATTTTTGACATCCAACTAATGTAGTGGCAAGTCTCACTGAACAACAACAGAGACAAGGATTCGGAGAGTTGGCAGACATGCCACCAAGGAGAAGGCATTAAAGAAAGTAACCCTATATGCTTACGTGAAGCCTTTGGCAACTAGGTAGGTCTTATATCTAGTAATAGTGCCATTTGAATTGTGCTTAACTGTGAATACCTACTTGCAACCAACCACAATCGCTTTAGGAGGGAGTTCTATAAGCTTCCAGGTACGGTGAGAGATAAGAGCATACATCTCATCTCCATGGTTTACCGCCACTTTGAATCAAGAAGAGCATGGAGAGCTTCTGGTTGTCATTTCGAAGAGGTAACATTCAAGGAAGTGGCAGTACTTTTAGGACTAAAAAGGAGAAGGCTAAGATGTTAGCGGTTTTGTGGGAAGTGTGGCTGGGAAGGAATGGGGTTGTCTTCAAGGGCGAGATGCTTTACGTGGAGAATATTGTCGCTTCCATTTCCTCGCAGATTACATTTTGGGTCCCTACTTTGAAGCTTTCTATTGTAAATCCTTTTCTTTGAGTAATGGATTTTGGTGGTTATCATCTAGATAACCGCCCTTTTATTTTTCAAAGAAAAAAAGAAGAGCTTGTTGATGCGCTGTAGGTACTTGTACACTGGAGAGTGCCATGGCAAATTTCTTATGCTTAAGAGGCAGACAAGCCATGGAGATATGCTTGGAAATGGGGTGAATGATCGATGTCCTAGTCCCCTTATGGCAATTGGTAAGTCAAGATAAACATCACCCCGATCACCTATGAACTCATTCGTCTCAACCAACTCTAGTCGTGGAGAGTCGGCTTGAGAAGCTAAAATGTCATGGATGGTATCGAATACACCAGGATTAATTGGAGTATTAGTACTATCAGTAGGAGGGAATGTCACAGGAGTCGATGATGGCCTTGGCATTGATGGAGGATCCTAATTGGGGTGACGAGAGTAAACTCTCTCAAACATGTTGTTTGGGCGACCATTAGGAGATGGACTTTTAGGTAACTTCCTCTGTGGAGCATTTGAGGGTACAAGAAGTGTGGGATAGTTACATCCGCAGGTGCAAGTGTGCTAATATGGGAGCCAGATGTAGAATAATAAGAGATCGACTAATGGAATGTAACATTAGCATTGACATAGTGTTGTCTCCTGATTAAGTCATAACATCGGTATCCCTTTTGGATTCTTGTTCTTGAGTATCCTATACACTTGATTGCATGAGGGGTAAGCTTATCCTTGTCAAGATCGTGAAGGTGTACAAATGTTACACAACCAAAGACCCTTGGGTGATGCTTGAAATAATTCATGATCAAGAAATAGAATGAAATAAGGAACAAGAATGGTAGATGACGTCTAATTAATGAGATAACAAGTAGTTACTACTGCATCTTCGTAGTACCTATCTGGTACACTATTCTAAGAGAGCCCTTGCAACATTTAAAGATATGTTGATGTTTCCTTTCAACAATGCTATTTTGCTGTGACGTGTAGGGATAACTTATTTGGTGGATGATTTCATGCTCTTGATAAAAAGCACGAAGGGAGCTGGTACAAAGCTCCAGGACATTGTTTGATCGAATGATTTTCATATTAACCCAATTTGATTTTTGATTTCTTGTTTCTTATTTTTGCTTGGAAAGCTCAAATTATATCATCAGATTCAGACTTGGATTTCAACAAGAATATCCAACTAAGACGGGAGAAATCATCCACTGCAACCAAATAAAATTTGTTTCCCATATGATCGAGGGTTTGACTAGGTTCCTAAATGTCCAGATGGAGTAATTGGAACATAGTTTCAACAATTTGGTGTTCTTGTGATGTTTGCCAGGCTGGCATGTCTCGCATTGGAAGGTGATTGTTGGTGGAATTTGTAATAGCGTCCTTCGAAGCGTATACATAGGGAGTTGACCAAATCGGAGGTTCCATAGTGATAGAAGAGGGACATGACCTGTAGAGGGTGACTGTAGAAGGCGATAAACACCTTCACAGTTGCAACCAATAGTGCATCATATCAGAATGTCAAAGATACTGCATAAAATACCACTCTGCAATTCAACTCCTTCGTGATCCAACTAACAGAGAGAAGGCTCATAAGAAAATCTGGAGCTAAAAGGACATTCTTTAATGTCATATGAGGAGCCACACGAACCTCCCCTTGACTAGAAATGGGGGAATGTTGCCCATCGACTGTCACTATAATTTTGCTTGATGGAACCAATTAGAGAGTAGAAAATTGTCTCGCATCACCATATATGTCTTGATATACCTAAATCAGCCAATCGGTCTGCTTCCTCTGCTTGAGACCAACATGCAATTCATCCCCAAGATGTATCATATTAACAATCTTTGAATCAGTGTCTCATACTTGCTCTTGGGGATGGCTACAGTATCTTGTACCAATCTTGATACGACAAAGGCTTGATGCTCAATAGAAGCAACACACTTCTCATATGAATATGTAACTTTCATATTGCCCCGTATTTCCTTGGCAATCTTGTACTACAGGATCTCATCCTTTATTTTAGGGATGACAAAGTTTGTGATTCATGCACTGACCATGTCCTTCCATGTGGTATTCTTGCCAGCCTTCTGTGTGGGTTCTGGTTGAAGTAATATATGCCCCTTGTCATGACCTTCAGCCATCATCAAGAAGGTCTGTGACCATTGAGCATAATTAATCTCATCCAACTTTGCCATGGGATTGAGGAACGGACTCTTGTAGGTTCCTGCCTCCATCTCCTACCTTGATGTCACCTTTGACATGTCTTCTGAAGCCATCTCTTCTCCAACCGCACCCAACACCAGTCAACTATTGAATAGCAAATCTAGTGCATTAAATTAGCAATAGTTTTTAGAGAAAAACTCAAGAACAAGGACTACGTTGACCTGTAGATGTTTCAATCATCGTCGGGGTTGTATCTCTCTTTGACGATGCAAAGCAGAGCAACACAAGCCTTGGGTGACATCGATAGGAGGCTTAACGACCACCTGTAACCCTATTGTGGAGAGATTGGAAGCTTAGAAGGTGCTCTGATGACTGCTAGTGGCGAGGAGCTCGTGTGGTGGTGGCACAAACAATGTCTTAGAGCTTCATCAGTGATGTGGCTCCAAATGCCTTTAGTAGCACGTAAAAGCTTGCCTCGAGAGGTGTGAGAGCTTTGGTGGCACCTAAGGGCCCACCTTGAGGGCTTGATAGCCTTGGTGGCGCACTGCATGGTCTAAGGTGGGGTCGAAAGAGGCCCCTTGCACGTGAGTTCCAATCGACGACGCCGCCCTAAGGTCGGAGCCGATCATTGAAGGGCTCGCCTACCGATCGACGGTGGCTGTGAAGCTTGTTATCAGACTCCTTAGATTAGGGTTAGGGTTTCCTTTCTTCTTTTCTTTTATTGGTGTTAGAACAAATGAGGTATGGGAATCAAAGAGAGCACAAAACATTGGCTTAGGATTGCTGGCTTGATACCATGTTAGAGACAATAAGGCGACTTGTTTATTATAGAACACTACACCCCAATGTATATAGGATGTGAGTAAAGTACAAAGAGATCTATAGAACATGAAGAAAATATAAATGAGGACTCATTACATAACTCTCAACAAAGTTGAATGCCACTTCATTAGGGATACAATTTTAGATGGCAAAATCATGACTCCACATGTCTTCTCAAAGTTTCAAGTTGCAGATATCTTCACGAAGGTGTCGAACAAGAAGATATTTTTATGTAACAAGTTGAGCCTGATTGACATTTACACTTTTACTTAAGGAGTGTTAGAGTATATGTACTGCATAATTTACTTTAGTTTCCAAGTAGACTCTTTTGTATTGTTCTCCTATATAAAGAGAGATTAGGGTTTTCTTTGAATGATAAGCCATTTTAATTTAGTTCAACATTAACGACGGAGGATCTAAATGAAAAGATGCATCACATATGCTAAATGACAAGAAGTTGCTGCTTGAAGTGAAAGTTGGATAGTGAAAGGACATAATAAATCCATCCAAGATGTATGGGTGGTAGACGGCTGACAGAGTGAAGATGTTGGGTTAGATTTTTGGTTTAGGAAAGAACAGATATGTTACTGTTTGGGAAATGTTGCTGTGATGCTAAGACTGTGAGATAGACATGTCTGAGCTGGTTTGAACATTTCACCATGCATGTGCTGCTTCAAAGATTTGTGAAGCTGAATGGAAAGAAGTGGGGAATGACCAAAAGGCGTTGAAAAGAAATCACTAAACATGACCTTGATTATTTCGAGTTCACTATATAGGTTACGGCCTAGGGCATATGATAATGGCATGAAAGAAATCATGTAGCAGGCCCCATTTAATGAAAGAAAGGGCTTGGCTATGACTTCATTCTTGATATTCTAATTCACCGTTAATCCTTTGCCCCAATAGGAAAGTGATCAAGTCAGCAGTCGAAAGGCTGTTTACTCAATCGGTACGTTAACATCGTCGTAGTGGCACAGCCGTTAGTTAAATGAAGCAGTGTGTTATTGTCCTTTATTCTAAACAAGTGATGAGGAAGAATACAGCTTCTCTCACCAATAATTCAAAACATTTGAAGGGCTTCAATCTATAATTTCATCATTAGCAATGCTCATTCAAACCTTCTCATCTTACTCATGAAACATCATGTAACAATTACGGAAACAGCAATGTCAGCTCCCTTATTGCCTTAAGATAATCTTATTCAAGTTGTCATTTACCATTTGCTTAAAGAGTATAGGAGATGCTGCTGTTGTTACTTTGAATTCAGTCTGTTTATCATTCTGTTCCTTCCTGTTTTTCTGTTCCGTGAGGACCAGCAGGGCAAATGGTGTGACTGAATGAGGGAAAGCTTGAGATGATTAAAATGTTGTTGTTTCAGAACTCATTGAATGCTTTCTTAGTCATTATCATGATATTTGCAGATTAATGAGGTCACCCATTTCTGGTTTGAATCTTGAAGGATTCTTTTTACGTGTCCGTCTAGGAAAGCAGGAGGAAATCCCCGAGGGAAGTGGTTACCAGGTGGCCTGCATCAATGGTAAAATTTATGTTGCTTTTGCCAAGATATATAATCACAAGGGACATTTTCTTTTTGGCTTTGCCTAGCAACACCTAGGGGTCAGTTGGATTCTTTGCCTTGAACAAGATCTATCCTGCCAAGATATGTTAAAGGCATAAATTTTCATCTGTAATTTGTCGCAAATATGGATTCCATTTCCTGAATAAGAAATTTTGCTTCGCAGGAGTACCGGAGGGGAGATCTTTCGGAACAACCAAAAATTATATCCCGGTGAATATAGGTGGTTTCAAGTGCTTACTTGACTGCCGCTTTGTGTCCAATAATGATTTTAGTGAGGTAGGGTATTTTGCAATTTATTTAGCAGTGTGTTTATATGGTAAATTGTATTAGGAAGCTGGTAAAGAAAGTGTTTCAGGATAAAAGAAGGTTTGATGATGGAGTGAAGAATTGTAGGAGAAGCTTAAAATTAAAAGAACATGCTTTAAAGTTTTATATCGAGATAAGGCCGATGAAAAAATAAAAAATTATAAAAAAGTAAAGAAAGTAGTTAGTGAAACAAAAGTAAAAATTTGGAAGCATTTTTATAAGAAGCTTTTCTAAAAAAGGTGAAAAGGATATCTTCAAGTCAACTAAAGCAAGAGAGCGGAAGGAAAGTAAAGGACTTACACATGTAAGGTATATCAAAGATGAAAGAGGAAAGGTTCTTATAGCTAGTAAGTATATAATAACAAGATGGAAAATATATTTTTATAAATTTTTTAATAAAAAATAAAAGAATGATATCATCTTTGGGGAGTTATCCAACTCAGAAGATTATGTGAATCGGGTAAGTTATTGAAAGATACAAAAGAAGTAGAAGAAGCTTTGAAGATGATAAAAAATGGGAGGGTTTGGTCTGATGATATTCTTATAGACGTTTGAAGAGTGATGGGAGAACGGGATATAACTTGACTCGCAAAATTATTTAATACTGTTTGGAGAGGTAAAAAGATACCAGAGGATTGGAGGAAAAGTTTCGTGGTACCTTTATACAAGAACAAGGGAGACATACAAGATTGTTCCAACTATAGAGGTATTAAATTGATGAGTCATACGATGAAATTTTGAGAGAAAATAATTGAAAGAAAGATGCAGTAAGTCTCTATAGTAATTAAAAATCAGTTTGACTTTATGTCAGGTCGGTCTACTATTGCGGCAATAAATCCCTTGAGATGTATGATGGAGACCTACAAAGTCAAGAATGATGATTTACATATGATTTTGTACCAAGAGATCTTGTGGAGAATTTTGGAGAATAGACAAGTGTCAGTTTTATATATCAACCTCATAAAGGATACATACTATGAAGTTGCAGCTTGTGTAAAGATTAAGGATGATTTGACAGATTACTTTGATATCACTATTGGTTTGCATCAAGAATTGACTTTAAGCCTTTATTTTTTTGCCTTGGTCATAGATGAGTTGACGAAGTATATCCAAGCTGAGGTGTCATGGTGCTTGCTTTTTGCTGAAGACATTGTGTTGGTTGATAAGATAAGAAATGGAGTGAACAGAAAACTTGAGCTTTAGAGAAAATCCCTGGAAGATAAGGGATTACGCCTAAGTAGAACAAAGACTGAGTATATGGAATGCAAGTTTAGTAGTAGAGGAAACAATGAAGGGATGGATGTAAGTTGGAGAAGAGTGCATTCTAATAAAAGATGTTTTTAAGTACTTTTGGTCTATTTTTCAACAAGATGGTGGAATTTATGGAGATGTTACACATAGAATTAATGTAGAGTAGTTGAAATTGAGGGATGCATCTGGTATTCTCTGTGATAAGAATGTTCTTTTAAAAGTCAAAGGAAAATACCATCGAACTGCGGTAAGACCAATCATATTGTACGGTTATGAATGCTAGGCTATCAACTATAGGCATGTACAAAAGATGTCTGTGGTAGAAATGAAGATATTAGGATGGATGTGTGATTATACAAGAAGGGATTATATTTTAAATGAGATTATTAGAAAAAAGGTTAAGGTAGTACTGATAGAGGATAAAATGAGAGATGCCTAAAGTTGTTTGGACATTAACAAAGAAGGCGACTAGATACTCCAATTAAGAGATGCAAGAAGTTGGAGGTTAAACCCGCTAAGAGGGGACGAGGAAGACCAGATAAGTGTTGGAGGGAAACTATTAAGTATGATCTCAATTACTTTAATTTAAGTTCTGATATGGTTGAAAATCATTCTATGTTATGGTAAAAAATTTATATAGACGACCCTACTTAACGTGGGAAAAAACTTGATTGTTGTATTTAGTAGTTTGTTCATTGTAGAGGATCCCGTTTATATCAATCATCAGGCATGACTATTTGCTCAGCTGATCAATTCCCTTGGTTGCGCTATATGGGTCATTATTTGACACCAATTGATCTTATAAATTATGTATCCCTGTACCCTATTATCTGGAAATTAGAACTTTTTGAATGTTTGTTGCAAAGGTACGGCATCAATTCCCTTGGTTGCGCTATATGGTCATTATTTGACACCAATTGATCTTATAAATTATGTATCCCTGTACCCTATTATCTGGAAATTAGAACTTTTTGAATGTTTGTTGCAAAGGTACGGCATCCATCTTGACCCAAAATGGATGCTTTTGCACTTAATTAAGGGGGATCTAATTTATGCCCCTCTGTTCTGATGATGTAGCATTTTTTATCAATTTAGAAACAGCAGAACATAAATTCTCTTTCTTTTGCTTCATTATCACGTACCCATATTCTAGTCATTAAACAACTGGAAGTATTTCTAGAAGTGTCATCCGGCAGTAATGATCCCTCAGAATATAGTGCAATGCCTTTTGGCAACACAGATTGGTTTTATTGGCAACCACCATTTATTTGTTGCAATTCAATGAATATTTTTCAACTCCAAATCTTATCCATGTAAGTTATCAACACATGAAATTGCGTGGCATCATCCTCCCCTCCTTTGTCCAGAGCAGTGTTGTTTAGTTGTGTTCAAAATCTCATTGATTTTATTCTCACCAATAATACGTAATTCAAAGCATCCCAACCTGGCGATATTCACATTCATGTTGTTTTCTATTTTGAACTGTGATTAGATCTTCATGATGATTCCAGGATGAGCTTAATTCCTGGTGGTCTGCCGTTTCAAGAACTGACAGCAAACCACCCACCGAAGAGCAACTAATGAGGAAGCTTAAAGAGAGGGGGAAATTTGGCATTTAGCCCATCAAGGTAATTAGCATCAGGAACATTCCTCTCCGACGAAGCTCCTATACCTACCTAGTTAATATTTAGAAAATGAAATGCCAAGTACTCGCGAAACATTTTCAATTGCCTTAAGCATAACCGCTGCTACATGATGTGTGCTTCACAACCCTGCTTAGCACGAAAGCTGTCCAGCCAAAACATCTTGGATCTGTCTTTTGCATTTCACGCGTACAGCATCCTCATAGATGAAGCGGAGGCCACGGAAGCCATTAATGGGAGGCCCAAAGTTATCATCTCTCTGTTAGTTTTGGATATATCTTTCAAGTGGGAATGAAATAACAGTTACTTGTTTTTACTTATACCATTCAATCAACATTTCCTACAGGTTTTGGCAATATGTTATCTATGTTTTCCTAAGATCTGTCTTTAATCGTATAATGGAATTATAGGTCTCAATACATTGTCGAAGTTACAGAAATATGTTGAGATAAGCAAAGCCTGATGTATTGGTTTTCATGCACGTTTAATCCTACATGTCTTTGTATCGAATTGCACAAAGGGCCTGCTTGTGTGCTCGAGTTTCGGGTGAGGTAGGTTCAAGCTGCAGAGCTCAAAGGGAAATTTGTTCTAGTGTCTAAAATAGCGGCTAATCCTCCGTTGCCACTGCAACAACTCCATCCAAAGCAGCAACTTTTTCTTGTGGCCAAGCCGCTGTTATGTGGCTGCTGCTGCTGTAATTGTGCAGCAAAAACAAACAGGTGTGATTTAAAAGAATATTGTTCGATCCATGTTGCAATCAATAGTTGCGTCCAAATGTAAGAGACAATACTTTTGTGCATATTTGTAAGAAAGTTTCGAACGTTTGCACTCTGTGCTTAAAGGATAGACGGCGGAATGAGGAATACCGATGTTGGATAACGATTAGTCCATCTAGGAGTTTAATTTTATTGGCATGAAGCATATTTGTGAGGATGGATGATCAAATTTGTCCTTTTGCTAATGTTATTGAAGGAAGCATCGGCTGCATATAAAACGATCATCTCAGTGATATCATTGATAAATAAGATTAAGGGTGAGTGACCATCCCAATCCATTTCTGAATTTTCCAGTTGTGACAATCAACATTATCTAAGATTGTCCAAAAAAAAAAAAAAAAAACAAAAGGGAAAAAAAGAAAGGAAAGTAAAGTACAAAGGACCAATTTTGTATTTGTGCTCGCTTTCTTCTTTTCTGGCTCTTCTAGTAGGCTATAGAAATGCAACACGCATTGGTGGCTGCAAGCTATGCGTATTCCAATATTAAAATGGAATAAGCCTATTCTAAACTCCGGTTTTTGTATTGTAGTGGAATGGAAGCTAGTTTATATTTTGTTTCAAACGACGCAATCGTCCTTTTCTACCCTCCTTCACCGACTTATGGGACTACAGTACACAGGTAAAATAATTAAATCCTATTAAAATTCTAATAATCTGCTTATTATGTTACGGGTCAGAAGTTGCTTATCGATGAGTAAAATTATAATTATATATTTCTGGGGCTTTCGTTGTGATAAGCTGTGCTGTGCGTTGCTTTTAAAGACGCATGCAAAAGCTAGCACAAAAATTCGCCAGTTATCATGTTTGAACGATCAACTGTCCCAACAGCACCATTTTTGTGGGTCCAAAGTCGTGAATCCTGTTGTTTTACTGCTATTACACGGCATTGATCGTAGCATTCCTTTCTAAGCTCTATGGAGTTCATAGACTCATAGGTAGTGATTCATTCGTAAATTTTGTAATCCAATTTCACTTTTAAAGGGTAGCGATTCATTCGTAAATTTTGTAATCCAATTTCACTTTTAAAGGGTAGCGATTGTAAACCCTCAAAATTGCAGCATGAAAAACCGTATGATATAAAAATATTCTCTATTTTCTCCCGCACTCCCATACAGGAGCCACGTTTTCTTGAGGTAATAAAATTTCCTTATGATACGGGTAATAGCTGCTTTTCGTTATTTCTAAAGTCTCGTAATTGTTTGAAAATCTATTATCGTGTTAAGGATTTTCGAGGGGGGGGGGGGGGGGGAAAGGGGGATGGTGGTGCCTTTCCTCTTTTTTTAAAAAAATAATCTTTATTTACCCTATGAGATAATCTAACTCTTCCGTGACCTTCTTATCCCGATATAAGTTAATTGAGGTTTATTGGAAGTTAAACTTATCCCCCTAACTTTACTCGTACCTTCCATCGTATCACTTGATACTGTCCTTTTCTCACCCTCT
The DNA here is from genome assembly GCA_037157565.1 of Thalassia testudinum. NCBI lineage: Eukaryota > Viridiplantae > Streptophyta > Magnoliopsida > Alismatales > Hydrocharitaceae > Thalassia > Thalassia testudinum. The sequence goes on along the minus strand of JAZHRO010000022.1, from coordinate 109,733,361 downwards.
TTCAACAAACATAAATTAGGGTTACCCTTCATTTTCAAGTAAATAAAAATATGAATCGTCTTCTATTATAGATAAATTCTCATGTTTATAAAAGATCATTAATGGTAGAGTAACACGGTTCATAATCATTATTGGGCAAACATCTGCTTGTAATTAGAGTCAGATCCAGTCAAGTTTTAAAAATCGAACACTTCTTCAGTTTGTAGTCGATTTTACACCTCTAGAGATTTTTTTAACGGACATTTTTTTTTAACTTCATGAATTCTTTTTGGTCGAACATAGATGAGAATTTTCTCTCATCAAGCACCTCTTATGATTGCTGCCTTGAATTACCAACGCTGCAAAGCTTTCACGCAGCTGGCTAGCGTTTCTTTGGTTTATGGAGTAACACTTCTGCGCTCCTCCATTTAATTACCCGAATATTATAAACCAGTCGCTAGATTCCGAAAAACCACGCCCGCCCTTTTCCGGCTTCCAGGTACCCACTTCCGTAGGACTGCAGAGATCTACACAATTTTTAAGTAGCGTGATAGAAACGTCGCCTTTGGTGTGGGCCTTCTTGACGCCAATTCCAGACTATGCACAAGACCCTCCTAATAACTACTTGGGTAACTTAATATCTTGATTACGTGTTAACCCATCATTGCATTTTTATAATCTACAATATATTTCAGCCTGGATACACGCTGCAGACCAACACCACTTATTATTGAAACATGAAAAAGGATACACGTGGAAGCCAAATAGAATAGGCACCGTGGAAAGAGGAACCAGACAACCGGAAAATAGGAAAAAAAAATAAAAAAAGTACCGCCACACGAAGTTAACATTACTTTACCGTTACATAAAAAATTACTATCGAGTAGAGATTTGAAGAAATATTTTGTCCTAAATAAATAATATATAAATAAATAAAATTATTCTTCACCTATCGTATCAATTATTATCTATTACATAAAAACAGAAAGAAGTAACATATCAATAAATTATCCTTTTTTTAAATTTTATAAACTTAAAAAGTCCTATTAAACTTTAAAAGTTTATTTACGATGAAGATGACCTTTGTTTTACCGCACAAAATAATTTAATCTCATGGTAATTTTATCTTAAAATAAGTTAATCCATATTTAGTGAGTGATTAATATATCCTCTCAAATCTACTCCGGATAACGTGATAACCTCCATTCAATTTGTAAGTAAGGATAAATGTTAAACAAACATTATTCCAAGATCTCATTTCATAAGAGAAATAAATTTATAAAATAAAAATAGAATAAATGATAAAATAAATAAATTAATCTATCAAAATTATCCTCCACGAAAGATAGAATAATTTTACCACATATTAAATCTTCTTAATCCAATCCATTTAAACCTTCTAACCAAATACCCCCTTAACATAAATTAACCCCAAATAACTACCAAATGAGGCCTGTAAAATTACCGTTCGTGATTGTGAAAATAAATGAAACCACTTACCCATGCAGGCTGAAGCTATTCTACCCCACCAATTTTAACGTGCGATTCTCCCGTACAACATAAATCACAATTCCGATCCCTGTAACCACACCACCGCCAGACACCACAACAACAGGGCCCCCAACCCCGCCCGTCAGCAAAATCCAGCAGGAGCAACAACTATGACCTAGAAGATCCCAACATTCCATCCACGGCACACAATCCAGATCCAACGGTTCACATTACCTACGGCAGAAACCATTATGTACCGCCTCAATCCCCGCCCCACCCACCCACAGCCCAAGTGCTAAAATGCGCACGACCAGAAGCCAAATTTATCGCAAAACAGATCCATGCCACACAACGAGGAAAACCATCCATATCCAACGGTGTACAGTGATAAGAACTCATCAGATTTTTTTTTTCTCTTCGTCGGACAAAGACCAACAGGATGCGCTATTACAATCTTACCCCTATCCGAAACATGAAATTTACAGCTCCACTACCACCCAAGGCAGACTTCAAACAGAGAGATCACCGCATTAAAAATAAAAGCTACAAAACCCAACAAAAAAAAAAAAAAAAAACAAAAAACAAAAAAACTGAGAAAACTAAACAGAAAGAGGTGCAAACTGAACCTTCTAGAACGCCTGAACGCCACCATCTACTTCTTCGCCTTCCTCGCCGGAGCCATCCTCTTCGTGGGAGCCGCCGCCTTCTTCGCCGGCGCCGCCTTCTTTGCAGGCAACGCTGCCTTCTTCGCGGCGGGGGCCTTCGCCGGGGCGGCCTTCTTGGCCGCGGTATCCTTCGCCGACGTCTTCGCCGACTTCGCAGCAGCCTTCGGCTTCGCCGGGGCGGCCTTCCTCTTCACGCCGGCAGACTTCGGCTTGGCGGCGGCCTTGTGCTTCGCCTCAGCCTTGGCCGGGGCGGCAGCAGGCTTCGCGGCGGCGGCAGGGATGGCCTTCGCCTTGGCCTTGGCCTTAGCCTTGGCCGCGGCCTTCGGCTTCCCAGCGGCGGCCTTCGGTTTCGGCTTGGCGGCCGTCTTCGGCTTCGGCTTAACTGCGGCCGCCTTCGGCTTCGGCTTGGCCTTGGCCTTAGCGGCGGCTGCCTTGGGTTTCGCCTTAGGCTTGGAGGCAGCGGCCTTCGGCTTGGCCTTGGAGGACACCGCAGGGATCGGCTTGGCGGCTGCGGGGAGCTTGAAGGAGTTCTTCACCTTGGTGAGCTTACCGCTGGCAGCAAACTTCTTGAGCTGGAGGTAGAGGACCTTCCTGAAGTTGGCGGGGAGCTTCCCCTTGTGCTTGTCCTCGAGGTATTTCGCAATGGCGAGGGTGCTCGACCCCGTCTTCTCCTTCAGGGCGGTGATCGCATCCGTCACCATCTAAAGTTTTACCAAAAATACCCAGATCAGTAAACACGAATATGAAATTAGGGGAGGGGCAGGACGGGCAGTTGGGGCGTTACCTCGTAGTAAGGGGGGTGGGTGGGGGTGGCACGGGGCTTCCGGGGCTTCTTCTCCTTTGGGGCTTTGGTTTTCTTCTCCAGAGCGGGGGCGCCGTCATTGAGCTCATCTTCTGGAAGGGCCTCGGGGGCGTCTGTGGCCGGAGGAACCGCCGGGGCCGGGTCGGCCACCGGCTCCACAGCTGTGGGGGCCTCGTCGGGATTCGACATCTCGGCAATTAGGGTTAGGGTTCCGGCAAACGAGCGAGGCTGCGCGAGGGAACGAGGAGGCGAATGTAGCGCGTGAGTTTCAGATAGATAGATAGATAGAGAGAGGAAGAGAGAGAGAGAGGTGGCGTGTTATGATGTTGTGACGGGCGGTGAGGGAGAGTGTGGGGTTATATAGGTGGGGCGGTGTGTGGAAGGAGAACGCTGATTGGTGGAGAGGAGTCGCACTCGGATCGCCACCCGCGGGGGTTTCAAACGTGGGCCTTTGGATGGGACGGGATCAACGGTCACGCTTGGTCTGAGGTATGGGGTTTGGATAATGGGGGTTGGATGGGGAGGTGGCCAAAGAAGGTAGGGAGGTGTGTTTTTCGCCTGGGATTGAATCGCGATAACTCGGGCTTGGGTTGGCTGATCTGAGTGTGGTTCGGGTGTGTCGAGGATGCGGAGCTTGGCTCTCTGGAGGATTTCGTTGCAAGGGAATCGGGTTTGCGGATTGGGAGATGTTGGCATTTGGATGCAGGGTGGTCGGGCGAGGGTCCAAGATGGAGTTTCGTGCAGTTTTTAGGGTTGTGTGAGAGATGGAAGAGTGATCGATCTGAGAGGCTGATATGGTTTGAAAGTACGTTAGGAGAGGAGCATGTTGGATTTTGAATCGATGGAAACGGAGTAACGATGGATGAGAACAAGCTCCTGGAACGTCGTCCAACAGTAACATCTTTTGGTGGAGTGTTATCTCCAAACTTTCTTTCGAGGGTAAACATATGTCTGGGTAAATAAGTGGATCCATCTTGTGCTCGCTGATGCATCTACGATTATAATCGTGATGGGAATCATTTTTTCGATTAGCTATTTGAGGGGGAATTATCATTTGTGGTGTTGAAAAGGGTCAAAGTGTGAAGGTACATGGAGGGGTCTCATCTCATTATGGAACTTTACCATGCTGAAACTTTTGCATCCCTGAACTCGTATGGTACATGAATCTGTGTACGTTGATATCAGGTGTGAATATCACCTAGTCTACCTGAAAGTGTGAAATTCACTCCCAACTGCATGTACAAAGTGGGAGCACTGTTGTATAATAAGGTTGGCTGAGTTACAGTCGGCAACAACTTCAATGAGCAACATTCATGAGATTTCATATGAACAAATCTTTAGCAAGATGCGTGTTAGTTTCAATCTTTTGATAAATGAGCTTTAACATGTGACAGGTGCCATTTGACTTATTAAATACACAGTATCTTGCACCAATAGCTTTCTTATTGAGATTGAATCCAGTTAATATTGGTTCAACAATTAACGCGTGGCTTTCTGGAAAGAAGTCTTGCTGCAATACAATTTATGTTCGAACAAATGCAAATAACTATATTTAATAAATATTATCTTCTTTTATCTTTAGAGCATTAAATTTATTGCAAAAAGTAATAAAAATATGTATTATGAGAAACCATGCAGGCATTCCTTAAGGATGTGGAATTAACATCGGCATGCATATATGCATAAAGAGAGATGCTACTCTAAATGGAAAGCACACGCGTTTTTCGTGATTTCAGCATCACTGCAGATTTTGCTCATCTCATTTGTGATTTTGCAAGTTTCCTCTTTAAGAGCAAAAGCGTTCAATTAAAATATTATGCATTTTGTAACCTTGTCTTTTATGTTAAAGTACATCTTGAGCATGGATCCATAACTTGTTGATGTTGTTAAAAGCATAAGAAGGGATCGAATTGTGCAATAAAATTAAATAAAATAATATACAATCAATTGCACAAAAGAAGATAGAAATATATAGAGTAAATCCTTGTGAGAAAAATTTTTACCTATATCTCCCAATCTAAAATTTTACCCATACTCCAAGTGGGATTCATTAAAAAAAATGACTACAATTCTCCTCTCCTAGATGCCTCTAAGGAGAGTTTTACTCATCTCTAAGAGGAAACAGAAACTCATAGATTGGACATCCAAGCAAACTAATAAAAAGTTGAATATTAAAATTCCTAAGTGCCTTTAGAATAATATAGAATATAAATCAAAACTAAGAAACTCCCTTATCAAGTGACTGAGTGAAAGGAGTGTGGATGCTCTCAAAGATTGCAAAGAGCAAGATCAGCATAAGTGCACTAGAGTATAGCGAGCTTAAAGAGAGAAGGCAAGGATTTTAGCACAATAATGATTCTTTACTTGGTGTATAAGCTTAAGGCAACCTTAGGTACGTATTTATAAGTGTAGGATGTAAGGTTTAGGTCTTAACTTTCATTTGAATTTGAATTTGAATGAAATAAATTAAGGTGAAATAGTTACACAATATTTAAGCATAATTTGACTAGACCAAACGTCTAAGAATCAAGTTGAGACATCTAAAAGTCATGATTCACATGTCTAAAAATCAATTGAGATGTCTAAAGCACAAATAGAAGGTGTCTTAAGGAAGATTCGGACATCTGAAATTGAATGACTTAACATTTAAAAGATTCTTGTAATCGATGTTCAACGTTTGAAAATGGTGGAGACATCAAAAATAGAAGTTGAGATGTCTTAAAAAAGAAGTCCGATATTTGAGAAACAACAGAGAGGACCACAACATTAAAAGATGTGTTATTGGACTTATGAAAATGAGATTAGGGTCATCTTACACAAATAATCAGACGTTCTAAAATCCAAACTAAGGCACATGATAAAAGAAATAGACATCAAATTAGAAGGATCAAACATCTTAAAGAAAATATTAGAAGTATGAAGAATGGAAACACTCAATTCAAATAATCAAAGTTTTAACGTTAGATTTTCAAAATTATGATTATTGGAGCATTTTCAAATTGAGATAGATGTCTGAAGAATAAACTAGACATCTGAAATCTTAAAGACAATTAAGATAAGAGAGAAGTAAGCTACTCTAAAGAGTAGAAATCTTAGACAAGAGAATAGACATCTAACACGAAGGTTTCAGATGTCTGAAAACAAATATTAATGTCTGAAAACATTGATTTTTCAAGATTTAGAGAGTATGAAAGGTTTAAGTAGGTTCTAAGGTATAACCTATGGATGGATTCAAGATTGCAAAGGTTCTTTTTACATTCTAATAAGGAAATACAAAACATAAAAAATGAAAGAAATAAATAAACTATCTTAAAATCTTCAAATCCTTCTCATCTTTAGCTCTATCCTTATGCTCAATTAACCTTACGAATCCCTGCATTAGTTGTTAGTCCTCATAAAAGATAATTTGTCATTTTCAAAAACTTTAATAAATATGTTAGCAATTCTGATAAGAAATATGTTAACAATAAATGTTTCCACCAATAAAAGAGCTTCTACCCTATCTGGAGTAAAATATTAATGTTTTATAGAAGAAAGCATATTTCAAAATGCCTAATTTTCACCTTATATGTGTTGGTGATAATGAGATTATGATTCATACTAGATAAAAAAAGTGAGACATGAGAGGAGAGTGACCATGGTGGTGCAATGATGGGCCATGTTAAACCTATGTACTAATCTACTAGGTTTGTAGCAATGTTATCGAATAATATTGTGGTTATACCATGTATGCTTTAACAGAGAATATCAAAGCTGACGCTACAGGCATAAGTCATTCGTGTTGATAATACTAGCTAATAATGCATGTGGGGGAGCCTTTGGATTACAAGTTCCACTAAAGAAAGGTGACTAGTGTAGTACCTATTGCATTTTAAAAATTTAAGCATGAAATGAAAAGCTACAAACCAATTACGAAACAATAATCAATCAACAATCAAACCATAATAATGCTCAGGCGTTTACGGTGGAAATTTCTATGGTTAAAAATCATTACTTAAGCCTTCTAGCTTAAACTTTTCACAATTGGTCACAATCGATCAATCTATTATACTAAACTACTTAAATCACAAGTAGCATAATCACACAAAACAACTCTGGATCGTTAAACTAGAGCACTTTCATCTCCCTAGGAGAAAGGAAACTCCACACACTAAGCACCCTAACAAATAATATAAAAGAATGTAGAAATGAAAGTACACAAACAATCACATTAAACCTCAAGATGAGCACGAAAAAAAAAGGATTAGCCAAATTGCTTTTGGAGTACTAAATGAAGATGATTGAGATCTTAGAGCACAAGAGTTCATGGTCACAAGAATGAAGAGTGTTGTGGGCATGAGGAGCAAGAAGTTCGCCAAGAAAGTGTTTTAGTTCTTTTGTGTGTTAGAGAATGAAGTAGTGTGTTTTTTCTTTAGATAAAAATGGTTCACTGTTTATAGAGAGATTAGTGCTAATCAAAATATGAAGATCTAGGTAAAAGCTTTTTCCACAAGGGTTTTCTTTCTAAATTCGATGTTTAATTCCTACAATTGTCTAGATTTTTTTTTCTTTACACAATTCAGCCCCACTCTTTTGCTACTAGTAGTTCAAAGAGCATAAAATTTACTATCTGCATTTGCACAATGCATTACGTACCATAGTTTTGATGATAATTAAATTGTTCTTGTGAAGTAACTCGATTCTCTAGTGATAGAGACCCTTATAATAGGATACTCGACTCAAATATAATCACAAACATAAGGACACGAAGAATTGATAACCTAGTTTCACTTGAAAATGTGTGAAGGTTCCTTCGGGAGGGGGTGAGATTTACATGATGAAAAAAATAAGCGGAAATAATGTAAAACAATCTCACAAAGATCAATCACACAATTTGCACAAGTATTTTTAGGTGAAAACCCAAATCGGGTGAAAACCATCACCTAACTCTTTTGAGTTAGAATTTTCCGATCGACTAAGTTGATCAAAATCCATTAATGAACTACTTTAACGAGGGTAGTTTAACCTCTTACAATCGACGCTACTTTGAACGAGGGTAGCTGAAATGACCCTTCCCAAGGATTGTTCGTAGTTGTTCGGAAAGGTAGGGGTGTAAGTGTAATTTTAAACCCCCTGGGTTTATGTGTGTGGACCTTGTGGAAAGAAAAGCTTCTACAGGGGAGATTCCGCAATTTTCACTATCTCTCTCTTCCCACACAACACACACCCCACACACACACACCTCCCCTCATAAACCATAACCCTTCTCTCTTTAAACCTTCTCCACCCTCTCCATTTCCTCTCCATCTTCACCACCTCCACATCTCCACCACCCACCTACCAGTGACCACCTCCTTTCTGTTCCCCTTATTGCCACGACTGGGGAAGGAGGGGAGCTCGAGGTAGAGGAGACGGAGAGAGGGAGAGCGTGGGTGAAGCAAAGGGAGAGCGTGGGAGAGGAGTCAGTCGGGAGAGCGGGGAGCTCGGGAGAGGAGGTGCGGCCGAAGGAGCTCGTAAAGAGGAGCTCCGCGACCTCCTGCAGCCGCTGGAGGAGCTGCTGCGGTCCTGCGGGCGGAGGATCGCGTGAAGGGAAGCTCGCGAGGAGTTCTACGAAATCATTTTTCCGCAGTATCAGACATCTGAGACTCTATTCAGATGTCTGGAGGAGCCTCAGGACATCCAGGGCTGGCACCGGACATCTGATAGCACGAAGGGGATGAGGTACATACCATGCACAAGCCTGCTTTGCATGTACGTAACTTTATATGTGTGGTGTTTTTGAAATGGCACGTGCGTACGCAGTTGCAGGCGTTGGAAAGGTGCGTGGTGCACCCTTCGAGGTGCTTTAGGACGTCTGGAGATAGTTCCAAGCGTCTGACTATACTCCCAAACACCCGGAGGGAGTGTCAGACGTCTGAGATCTCCCTCAGATGGTTGCGAAGGGGTTCAGATGTCTGAGGAAGCCGCAGGAAAGCAAGGTGAGATTCTGAGGTCGTTTAAGACGTCTGGGTCTAGTCCCAGACGTCTGATTGTAGTCAATATGCACGTTTTTAGCCCGTGTAAGGCCCAAACGGAGTCGGTTTTGCGCAAAGGAAGTACCGTTGGTTTCCGTTAAAGTTTCTATATGTGTTAGTATCACTTGTATATTGTTTTGATCTCATTTGATGTATTTGGTCAATTGTATAGGTCTCCAGCCAATAGAGTATACGGGGCCCGCGAAGATGATGGGATCTGCGATTTGAGCCCTCATTCCACCCGTGTATCCCGGTAGAGTGGTTCTCCCTCTAATCCCAGAATTAATAATTAAATTGCATGCTTTATAAATGTTTGATTAAACCCTAGGTTGTGAGATGAACCCTAGGGCTGAAAAAGATGAATGCATCTACTTTAGAAATATTCGATTGAACCCTAGGTTATGAAATGAGCATTAGGGTGAAAAAGATGAATGTGCATGTATTCAATGATTAAATTGCTGTGATGCTTACTGAAAGTAGTAAACCATGAACCGCCTGTACCACATTTAATGAACCATGACATGAATGAATATATCTGCGGTGTACTGAATAATCGATTGTGAAATCTTGAGCTTCCTGTATCCATTTAATGAATCAGATGTGGAAATGAGAAAGTCTGTGTACGAACCCTACGGGAAACTAGAAAGGAACTCGCGTGTATGGAACAAATATCGTATGTAGGAGGGAAGTGAGCTAGCCCTCGAGTACATGGTACCGAAGAGAGCAACTGTCCCTTTTGCATGAAAAGTGAGCTAGCCCTCGTGTACGCGGTACCGAGGAGAGCTACCATCACTTTAGTGTAGGGGGGAGCTAGCCGCCCTTGGGTTGAGACCCGAGTTAGGAATGGCCCCCTACACCAACTCTGGTTATTTTAGTGTAGGGGGGAGCCATCCACCCCATGGTGCCTAGGGTTAGGACTGACCACCCTACACCGACTCTTGTTAGGCCCACTCAGCAAACCGAGATAGTCGAGTGAGGGTGCACAGACTATTGAGGGGCAAGACCCCTGTTCTGTTCTATGTTGTACGTTTGGGCATACCTGCTACCGGAAACGACTAACCGCGTGTCATTGCGGGGTAGCTACTCGTGCGCTTATTGCGCGTGCCGTAGTCACCGCTATGTCGCGACCGTAACCTCAGGGTGGTAAACCAAATGTAGGACTACCACGGGGACTCTCCCGACCAGAAGAGTACTATGTGTACATCCTACATCGCGGAATAAACTGTAATCAGGATCGTTCCTTTAGGGAACAAGAGGATTAAGAAATGTTGTACATCTTCATTAGAATAACTGAAACAGAAACACCTAGTTGAGATAAATTAAAATGACACGTTGCCTTTTTAGTCGGATAAGACGTCTAGAGTTTCAGTCAGACGTCTGTCCAGACGTCTAGACAAAGGGCCGGATGTCTGAAAGTAGGAGTTTCATATGTTCTCTCTCTTCTCCGTACCCCCTCACCACCAACCATCACTACCTCCAGCGTTCTCCCTGTGCAGCCACGGTGAGGGAGAACGAGAGTGACAAGAGAGAGCGCGAGCGAGGGAGAACGAGAGGAAGAGAGGGAGAGAGGAAGAGTATGAGAGAGGAGGACAAGGTCGATGGACCTTCAACGGAGCTCGCATGACCGACGGCGGGCTCGCGCACGAGGAGGAGGGGCTCGAGGAGGCGGCCTCCTAGCCCTCTGCAGCTGCTGAAGCTGCTGCGGTGCATTGCGGGCAGCGCTGCGAGGAGAGGAGTGTCGCGGAGGAGGTTCTGGCACGAGAAGTTTTCCAGTATCAGATGTCTAGAGCATCGACTAGACGTCTGGCGAGGCACCAAGATGTCCGGAGCTGAAGCAGGACGTCTGAAAACATATATCGCGCGAGGTACATATCTTTCTACGCTACTTTCCGCCATGCAAATTGTAGCACAGCAGATGTCGGGCTGAGAATGGACCTGCGATTTTCGTACACAGATGAAGGGCTTTGGGAAGGCGCGTGGTGCACTTTTCCAGGCACTTTTAGACATCTGATCACGTCACCAGACATCTGAAGGTGCTCCTAGACGGCCAGAGGCTTTGTCCGACGTCTGGAGCTGCCCCCAGACGGTCGCGGAGGGATCCAGATGTCTGAGGATTTCGCAGGAGACACAATGTAACGAGCGCGTGCCCCAGACGTCTTTTAAGACGTCTGGGAGGTGGCCCAGACGTCTGTAAAGACGTCTGGGATCACATCCGGACGTCTGACCAGACGTCCGGGATAGTTTACAGACGTCTGGCGAACAGTTATGCTCGCACGGGATATTCGTCTGCGCGCCTGTGCACGCAGACCTGCGATCCTGCATCTCCTCTGCGGCTGCAGGCGACTGCGACCGTCTCTCTCTCCTCTCCGCGCGACGTTAAAAGGGGGGGGGGGGGGGGGGGGCGCCTCCCCTCCCGTCTCCACCATCCTCCTCCTTCTCTCCTACCTGTGCGCGAGAGCGAGCAGACGCGAGGGCGCAGCGGCAGCGGCGGTCGCAGTAGGCGCGGAGGAGCTGCGGCGTGCGAGGGCGGGGCTCTGCCGTGAGGGCGAGCTCGCCGGGAGCGGCTTGGCCGGCCGGCGGAGGGCGCAGGGGGCGCAGAGCGTCGCGGAGAGGGACCTGCTGCGGGCGGAGCAGCGGACGCGCGAGGTGCGACGCGGGCGGCGTCGCGAGCGGAGGCCGAGCAAGGTTCTGGTTCTGGAAAAATTTCCAGAATCAGACGTCTGGATTGATATCCAGACGGCAAGGTCGACGTCTGTGAGATCATACAGACGTCTGAAAGGTGAGTTCCGCTTTCTCCTCCTTTTTGTCGACTGACCGTACTGAGGGAGGAGGGTTGGCTGTGCGCAGGTGTTCGGATTCGTCATCCTTTGCGAATCAGACGTCTGGAAGTTGTACCAGACGGCGGGAGTGACCTCCAGACGTCCGGATAGACCATCGGACGTCTGGGATCTAGGAGAGACGTCCCCACAGACTTCTGGACGTCCGGGGAACCAAGCCGAACAGGTAATTCTCTGATCCACCGTTTAAGACGTCTGGAAGGAGTTCCAGACGTCTGATTTTGCACAGTATTGTCTTTCTCGACCCGTTTAAGGCCCGTTTGGGCTCCGTTTTCCGCGATTCGAGTTGCGTTCGTTTCAGAATTTATTCCTCTACCCGCCTACAGTAGCTATACACTGTTTTGAGACTCTCCTTGTGTTTGATCCTTGTGATAGGACCTTGTTCGGTTGCAGTCTTGAGAGTCGCGGAGGCGCGCGGGATTCCCGACCACGCCCCCATTACTTCCGTTGTACCTGGTAGAGTGGTTTTAAGTATTAATAAAATCTGTTAAAGTATGGAACCATAACTAGAACCTAGGGCATTGCATGAATCCTAGGAATGAGAAATGTATGGAATGATAGCTCCTAGGTGTTGCATGAATCCTAGGGCCGGAAAACTAGATTGTATGATAGATCCTAGGATATGGCATGAATCCTAGGATGGAAAAACTAGTGGAATGTATATTACTGCAGTCTTGGAAAAATGGAAAGGAATATATAAGCTGCCTGTGAAATTAATTAACAGCTGCCTGTTATGAACAAAGAAACATGTTTGAGATCATGGAAATTGAGAACGTGAATCTGGAAAGTGAAACATATGATGTTCTGAGATAAAGGGCTGGAACCCTACGGGGAATTAGGAGTGGAACTCCTGGAAAGAAAAGGAATGGAACTGAGATGTAGTTTGTACTGTCTCTTGGGTACGCAGTACCAAGGGAAGTACCTGTACCTGTTTTAGTGCAGAGTGGGGCCAGCCACCCCAGGGACCCGGGGTTAGGCTTGGCCGCTCTGTACCGACTTGTTAGCCCTCGTGTACGTAGTACCGAGGAGAGCTAGTAGTGTTAGGAGAGTACTAGCTACCCCACGGGCCCCGGGGTTCTGCTAGCCTCCTTCACCGACTTGTTAGGCCCACTAGGGCAAACCAGGGTAGTCAGGCGAGGGTGCGCGGACTGTGGAGGGGCAAGGCCCCGGTTTGGTTACTGTGGAGGGGTTGGACCCCTGTTACTGAGAGGGCTCTGCCCTGGTTCCGTGCTGTGCTTTGGGCGCACCCGTTAACGGAAACGACTGACCGCGTGCCAGTACGGGCTAGCTACCTGTGCGTTTATCGCGCGTGCCGTAGTCACCGTTACGTCTGTCAGTGACCTTGGGGTGGTTGACTGAGGGTAGGATCACCACGGGGGACTCTCCCGGTCAGGAGAGCACCACGTGCTACTTCTACTTTTGGGAAAGACTGCAATCAAGATCGTCCCACGAGGACATCCGAGATCAAGTAAAGGATCTGAGAAGTAAATGAAATAGTGAGAAAAATTGAAAGATGTAAATAAAAGGAAGTAATAGAACATAACAGCTACTGTACACTCTACTGTTGCCTTTAGTTAGTTTGCCACTCTACTCAGCGTTTTGCTGACGTGTTACACTCGTTACCTTTTTCAGGACCAGGTGTTGAGCAGCCAGGGTCGGCGGCTGCAGAGGACGCTGGGCCAAGTAGGGTCCAGTAGAGTTACCACAGCTTGTACCTTCTTTTGTTTCTGTTCTAGTGAGTAGTTTTGTTTCCGCTGTACCTTCTTTACCTGCAGTTTTTGTTATATGATAAATGTTGTTTTACTGTTGTGGTGGTGCCTACCGTAGTAGTTTCTTTCCTTACTGCTGTACTTTCTTACTGTTAGTTATATTCATGCTGAATGTGGTTTATTTTACTGTCTTTTGGTTACTTCCTCGTTGGACGACTAGGTCTTGGGATTAGTCGAGTCGGTCCGGTTCTCGTGTCTCGTAGGGACTCGGGAACCGGGTCGTTACAAGATGGTATCAGAGCAAGGTCGTCCCGAGAAGTGAATTAACTGACTGGAAAATAACCAATTCACATGTTTATAGCTAGAGTAGCCACCACAACATATCTCTTGACTTGAGCTCTTAGAAGTGTTGTTAGGTACCGTCTGTTTTGACGTTTCCGTTTTGTTTCGCGTCTCCTTGCAGGAGATGCCTCGTCGTGGGACTGGCGAGACTGGCCGCGGGCGCGGCCGTGGGCGAGGTCGGCGAGGTGGACGTGCTGTCGTTGACGTCTCGGTGGACCAGCCACCACTCCCTGGCATCCAGGCCCAGGACCTCGCCAGACTGATACGGGATATTGTACGAGAGGAGCTCCACCCACCGCCCCGAGCACCTCCTCCTGGGGTTGCAGAGGGGGAGTCCTCTGTGGGGCCACGCGACGGACGCGGCGCTGGACACGAGGGAGGGGATGGGCCCCTGCCGCCCCCACCTTCCTCCGACACTTCTGTACACGAGACACCTTCGCCTGGAGGTGCACCAGCACCTCCCCTACAGCACCACTTCGAGCTTTTCGGACAGTTCCGGAAGCTGATGCCCCCCTCCTTCAAGGGGGATGAGGACCCGACCGAGGCAGAGGACTGGCTTGAGCAGCTGGAGAAGATCTTCGACACCCTTCGCCCCCCGGTGGAGTGCCGCGTGGCCTTTGCCACGTACCAGCTGGAGAGTGCGGCACACCGGTGGTGGAGGGCGGTCCGGGGACAGGAGAGGGACGAGCCGACGTGGGACCAGTTCGTCACCCTCTTCTGCGAGCAGTACTTTCCCCAGACGTGGCAGGACCAGAGGAGGCGGGAGTTCCACACTCTCCGCCAAGGGACGATGACCGTGAGCGCGTACCGCACGCGTTTCTTGGAGCTGTCCCGCTTTGCAGCGACAGCGGTAGCCACTGAGGAGGAGCGCCTTTGGAGGTTCACCGAGGGGCTCCGGCCTGCGATCCGGGGGTATGTCAAACCCCTGAAGCTGCCGACGTTTTCGAGGGTGGTAGAGGCAGCCATGACTTACGAGGAGACCAACCCGTCCGCGCGAGAGACCGACGGCGGGCGGAAGAGGCCCTTTCAGCCAGACTTCTCACAGGGCCGGCGAGAACGGAGACACGTGGCGTCCGCAGGAGAGCCGTCACGTTGTGCAGGGCCATCAGTGGCCTTTGGGGGCCCTCGACAGGGGCCAGTCGCCAGCACCGGACCCCCGCCTAGCCGACAGCAGGGACTCACTGAGGGCGGGAGTCGGGTTCCCCTCTGCTACCAGTGTGGCCAGCCGGGCCACGTCAGGAGGGACTGCCCATCTAGGGCAGGAGGTCAGCAGATACTTCCCGCGCAGAGCACTGGAGGGCGCGCAGGAGGCCGCGGTTTCCAGGCGCGAGGAGGAGGACCGCAGTCGCGAGGAGGGTACCGGCCGGCACCTACCCGTCCGACGCAGAGTGTGGCTGCTTCGTCCGCACCTAGAGCTGAGGGGCGTATCAACGCCCTAACACACAGGGACGCCAGAGCTTCGGGATCCGTGGTAGCAGGTATGGTTTCAGTTTCTGGCAGACTCGTTTACACGCTTTTCGATTCCGGCGCTACGCACTCGTTTGTCGCAGACAGTTTCGCAGTTAGTTTGGACCAGGATTATACATTGTTAGAGAACCCGTTCGTAATCAGAGGTCCGAGTGGTCAGCTGTTTGTAGCTGAGGAGGTGTACACGGGTTGCGGGGTCAGCATCGGGGGACACAGCCTGCCAGCTGACCTGATTATGATACAGATGGAGGACTTTGGGGTGATCCTGGGGATGGATTGGCTGTCCGCTTACCACGCCTTGGTAGACTGCTTTGAGAGGAAGATTGTCTTCTCCATTCCGGAGTTGCCTTCCTTCGAGTTTCACGGGCAGCCAGTGGACGGAGGTTTCAGGTGCATTTCGGCACTTCGGGCGGCGAGACTTTTGAGCCAGGGGTGTGAGGGCTTCTTAGCTTGTGTGGTGGCAGAGCACAGCCCCGTGGCAGACTTCCAGAGCATCCCGGTGGTCAGAGAGTACCCCAACGTGTTTCCAGACGAGTTACCAGGACTACCGCCCGAGCGTGAGATCGAGTTTGAGATCTCACTAGTACCAGGGACCAGCCCCATCTCCACCGCGCCATACAGGATGGCACCGCTTGAGCTGCGAGAGCTCAAGTCTCAGTTGCAGGACCTTTTGGAGAAGGGTTTCGTGAGGCCCAGTGCGTCTCCCTGGGGAGCCCCGGTACTGTTTGTGAAGAAGAAGGATGGGACCCTACGCCTTTGTGTGGACTACCGACAGCTGAATAGGGTCACCATCAAGAACAGATATCCGCTGCCGAGGATTGACGATTTGTTTGACCAGTTGCGGGGTGCCACGGTGTTTTCCAAGATTGACTTGAGGTCTAGATACCACCAGTTGAGGATCAGGGAGACCGACGTCTCCAAGACAGCTTTCCGCACCCGATACGGACACTACGAGTTTTTGGTCATGCCGTTTGGGCTGACCAATGCCCCCGCTGCTTTCATGGACCTGATGAACCGGGTGTTCAGACCGTACTTGGACCAGTTTGTGGTGGTTTTCATAGATGATGTACTCATCTATTCTAGAGATCGGACGCAGCACGGACAGCACTTGCGGATGGTTCTGGACACTCTGAGACGACGCAGGCTGTACGCCAAATACAGCAAGTGCGAGTTCTGGTTGAGGGAGGTGACCTTTTTGGGTCATGTGATCTCTGGAGACGGCCTGGCGGTGGATCCCGCCAAGGTCGAGGCAGTGCTCAGGTGGGAGAGACCGCGTTCAGTCACTGAGATTCGCAGTTTCCTGGGACTGGCAGGCTACTACAGACGGTTCATCAGAGGGTTTTCGCAGATTGCACGTCCCATGACACAGTTGACTCGGAAGGATGTGCCTTTCACTTGGACAGACGCCTGTGAGGCGTGTTTTCTGGAGCTGAAGGAGAGGTTGACCTCGGCTCCCGTGCTCACCATTCCTGACAGTAGTGGCGGGTTCGTTGTGTACACGGACGCTTCCTTGCAGGGGTTAGGAGGTGTGCTCATGCAGAGGGGTCACGTGGTCGCTTACGCTTCGCGGCAACTGAAGCCCCATGAGCATACCTACCCTACCCACGACCTAGAGTTGGCAGCTGTTGTCTTCGCGTTGAAGACATGGAGGCACTACTTGTACGGTGAGACCTTCGAGATTTTTACAGATCACAAGAGCCTCAGATATCTTTTTGACCAGAAGGAGCTCAACATGAGACAGAGACGTTGGTTGGAGCTCCTGAAAGACTACGACTGCAGCATCTCCTACCACCCGGGAAAGGCCAATGTGGTGGCTGACGCCTTGAGCCGTAAGGCGCCCGCACGCTTGGCCAGTCTACAGTTACAGAGTTGGAGCCTTTTGGAGGAGGTGGGCAGTTGGCGACCTCTAGAGTTACGAGGGTACTGTGGGGCAGTGACGGTGACACGGCAGACCAGACCAGAGTTGATAGACCGCATCATCACGGGACAGATGGCCGATCCGTACTTGCAGTCTTTGCGCGACAGAGTACTGTCAGGGGACCCAGGGGACTTCTCTTTCACAGACCAGGTGTTACGCTTGAGGGGACGGCTGTGCGTCCCCAGAGACGAGGAGCTGTTGAGAGAGCTCCTGACTGAGGCACACGGTTCCAGATTCACCATACATCCCGGAAACACGAAAATGTACCATGACTTGAGACGCGAGTTCTGGTGGAGAGGGATGAAGCGGGATGTGGGTGAGTTCGTGCAGCAGTGCTTAGTGTGCCAGCAGGTGAAAGCCGAGCATCAGAGGCCTGCAGGGCCGCTTCAGCCGCTTCCAGTGCCAGAGTGGAAGTGGGAGAGCATCACCATGGACTTGGTGGTGGGCTTACCTGTTACCCAGCGAGGACACGACGCGGTCTGGCTAATAGTGGATAGGTTGACGAAGACGGCACGATTCTTGCCGATCCGAGTCACTTTGGGACCAGCACAGTTGGCAGAGAGGTATATCCGTGATGTGGTGCGACTACACGGAGTTCCGCGGGAGATCGTATCCGACCGGGATACCCGCTTTACGTCCCAGTTTTGGGCTGAGTTTCAGCAGGCTTTGGGGACGAGGTTGAGGTTTAGCACGGCTTACCACCCCCAGACGGACGGACAGTCGGAACGCACGATACAGACACTTGAGGATCTTTTGCGTGCCTGTGTACTAGACTGGAGGGGCTCTTGGGAGGAGCACCTGCCCCTGGCAGAGTTTGCATACAACAACAGTTATCACTCGAGCATCGGCATGGCTCCCTACGAGGCTCTGTACGGACGGAAATGCACGGCACCCTTGAGTTGGGTTGAGGTGGGGACCAAGTGGGAGGTTGGCCCCAGGTTGATCCGGCAGAGTCAGGAGGTAGTTGAGCAGATCCACAGACGACTCCGCACTGTCAGGAGCAGACAGAAGAGCTACGCAGATCGCAGACGCAGAGAGGTGCAGTTCGAGGTTGGGGACCACGTCTTTCTTCGTGTTTCGCCCATGAAGGGCTTACAGCGGTTTGGGGTGAGAGGGAAGCTCGCGCCGAGGTTCGTGGGGCCCTTCGAGGTCCTGGAGCGGGTTGGACCCGTTGCTTACAGACTTGCCCTTCCCCCGCAGCTTTCTGGTGTGCACGACGTGTTCCACGTGTCCAACCTCAGGAAGTACGTAGCCGATCCCAGCCACGTACTGAGTCACGAGAGCGTCGAGGTGAGCGACGACCTGACCTACCCCGAGCGGCCAGTGCAGATCCTAGACCGAGTCGTCCGCAGGTTGAGACGAAAGCAAGTACCCCTGGTAAAGGTTTTGTGGAGGAGCCAGCGGTACGAGGAGGCTACCTGGGAGCCTGAGGCGGCAATGCGGGAGCGGTACCCAGAGCTTTTCGCGGGTACGTCTTTTCGGACCGGCTTCGGTCCTCTTTGAGTTTGTTATGGTTATTTGGACATCCTTTTTCCACACCCTAGTTGGCGCAAGTTTCGGGGACGAAACTTCCTTTGAGTTTGTTATATTGTAACGAGCGCGTGCCCCAGACGTCTTTTAAGACGTCTGGGAGGTGGCCCAGACGTCTGTAAAGACGTCTGGGATCACATCCGGACGTCTGACCAGACGTCCGGGATAGTTTACAGACGTCTGGCGAACAGTTATGCTCGCACGGGATATTCGTCTGCGCGCCTGTGCGCGCAGACCTGCGATCCTGCATCTCCTCTGCGGCTGCAGGCGACTGCGACCGTCTCTCTCTCCTCTCCGCGCGGCGTTAAAAGGGGGGGGGGCGCCTCCCCTCCCGTCTCCACCATCCTCCTCCTTCTCTCCTACCTGTGCGCGAGAGCGAGCAGACGCGAGGGCGCAGCGGCAGCGGCGGTCGCAGTAGGCGCGGAGGAGCTGCGGCGTGCGAGGGCGGGGCTCTGCCGTGAGGGCGAGCTCGCCGGGAGCGGCTTGGCCGGCCGGCGGAGGGCGCAGGGGGCGTAGAGCGTCGCGGAGAGGGACCTGCTGCGGGCGGAGCAGCGGACGCGCGAGGTGCGACGCGGGCGGCGTCGCGAGCGGAGGCCGAGCAAGGTTCTGGTTCTGGAAAAATTTCCAGAATCAGACGTCTGGATTGATATCCAGACGGCAAGGTCGACGTCTGTGAGATCATACAGACGTCTGAAAGGTGAGTTCCGCTTTCTCCTCCTTTTTGTCGACTGACCGTACTGAGGGAGGAGGGTTGGCTGTGCGCAGGTGTTCGGATTCGTCATCCTTTGCGAATCAGACGTCTGGAAGTTGTACCAGACGGCGGGAGTGACCTCCAGACGTCCGGATAGACCATCGGACGTCTGGGATCTAGGAGAGACGTCCCCACAGACTTCTGGACGTCCGGGGAACCAAGCCGAACAGGTAATTCTCTGATCCACCGTTTAAGACGTCTGGAAGGAGTTCCAGACGTCTGATTTTGCACAGTATTGTCTTTCTCGACCCGTTTAAGGCCCGTTTGGGCTCCGTTTTCCGCGATTCGAGTTGCGTTCGTTTCAGAATTTATTCCTCTACCCGCCTACAGTAGCTATACACTGTTTTGAGACTCTCCTTGTGTTTGATCCTTGTGATAGGACCTTGTTCGGTTGCAGTCTTGAGAGTCGCGGAGGCGCGCGGGATTCCCGACCACGCCCCCATTACTTCCGTTGTACCTGGTAGAGTGGTTTTAAGTATTAATAAAATCTGTTAAAGTATGGAACCATAACTAGAACCTAGGGCATTGCATGAATCCTAGGAATGAGAAATGTATGGAATGATAGCTCCTAGGTGTTGCATGAATCCTAGGGCCGGAAAACTAGATTGTATGATAGATCCTAGGATATGGCATGAATCCTAGGATGGAAAAACTAGTGGAATGTATATTACTGCAGTCTTGGAAAAATGGAAAGGAATATATAAGCTGCCTGTGAAATTAATTAACAGCTGCCTGTTATGAACAAAGAAACATGTTTGAGATCATGGAAATTGAGAACGTGAATCTGGAAAGTGAAACATATGATGTTCTGAGATAAAGGGCTGGAACCCTACGGGGAATTAGGAGTGGAACTCCTGGAAAGAAAAGGAATGGAACTGAGATGTAGTTTGTACTGTCTCTTGGGTACGCAGTACCAAGGGAAGTACCTGTACCTGTTTTAGTGCAGAGTGGGGCCAGCCACCCCAGGGACCCGGGGTTAGGCTTGGCCGCTCTGTACCGACTTGTTAGCCCTCGTGTACGTAGTACCGAGGAGAGCTAGTAGTGTTAGGAGAGTACTAGCTACCCCACGGGCCCCGGGGTTCTGCTAGCCTCCTTCACCGACTTGTTAGGCCCACTAGGGCAAACCAGGGTAGTCAGGCGAGGGTGCGCGGACTGTGGAGGGGCAAGGCCCCGGTTTGGTTACTGTGGAGGGGTTGGACCCCTGTTACTGAGAGGGCTCTGCCCTGGTTCCGTGCTGTGCTTTGGGCGCACCCGTTAACGGAAACGACTGACCGCGTGCCAGTACGGGCTAGCTACCTGTGCGTTTATCGCGCGTGCCGTAGTCACCGTTACGTCTGTCAGTGACCTTGGGGTGGTTGACTGAGGGTAGGATCACCACGGGGGACTCTCCCGGCCAGGAGAGCACCACGTGCTACTTCTACTTTTGGGAAAGACTGCAATCAAGATCGTCCCACGAGGACATCCGAGATCAAGTAAAGGATCTGAGAAGTAAATGAAATAGTGAGAAAAATTGAAAGATGTAAATAAAAGGAAGTAATAGAACATAACAGCTACTGTACACTCTACTGTTGCCTTTAGTTAGTTTGCCACTCTACTCAGCGTTTTGCTGACGTGTTACACTCGTTACCTTTTTCAGGACCAGGTGTTGAGCAGCCAGGGTCGGCGGCTGCAGAGGACGCTGGGCCAAGTAGGGTCCAGTAGAGTTACCACAGCTTGTACCTTCTTTTGTTTCTGTTCTAGTGAGTAGTTTTGTTTCCGCTGTACCTTCTTTACCTGCAGTTTTTGTTATATGATAAATGTTGTTTTACTGTTGTGGTGGTGCCTACCGTAGTAGTTTCTTTCCTTACTGCTGTACTTTCTTATTGTTAGTTATATTCATGCTGAATGTGGTTTATTTTACTGTCTTTTGGTTACTTCCTCGTTGGACGACTAGGTCTTGGGATTAGTCGAGTCGGTCCGGTTCTCGTGTCTCGTAGGGATTCGGGAACCGGGTCGTTACACACAAGGTAAGATCTGACGGGTCCCAGACGTCTGATTTTGGACAGTAACCGTGTTTTTGGCCCGTTAGGGCCCAAACGGAATCGAATTTCCACAAATGAAGTACCGTTGTTTTTCACTCAAGTTTCTCTACGTGTTCGTGTTGACTATCCACTGTTTTGACCCCGTATGATGTAAATTAGTCCCTGGTATAGGTTACCAGCCGGTGGCGTGTTCGGTGCCTGCGGAGACAACGAGATCTGCGATGCAGGCCCCCATGCCTCCCGTGATACCCAATAGAGTGGTTTAATTCATTTGTTAAGATGTGAATAAAGAATATGCCTGCGTATATTAAATTGATTGAAACACTAGGAGGTGGAATGAACCCTAGGGTAGAAATGTATGAATCTGATGTTGAGCTACTCTGTTTACTTGAGATGTATGTTAAAATACGAGATGCCTGTATATGAATGAGAAATTGAACTGTGAAACCACAAGTTTCATGTATATGATTGAGAATTGCATTGTGAAAACACGAGCTGCCTGTATATGGATGAGGAACGAGTTATGAACCATGAGATC
Organism: Thalassia testudinum; assembly: GCA_037157565.1. Lineage (NCBI taxonomy): Eukaryota > Viridiplantae > Streptophyta > Magnoliopsida > Alismatales > Hydrocharitaceae > Thalassia > Thalassia testudinum. The sequence goes on along the minus strand of JAZHRO010000022.1, from coordinate 109,711,318 downwards.
TGAATACTGATAAGTGGAATGAATGTGAGCATGAACCCTGCGGGGAATTAAGTGTAGAACTCCTGTGTATGAAAGGAAATCTGGTATGCAGACGGGAAGTGAGTTGGCCCTTATGTATACGATACCAAGGAGAGCAACTGTCCCTTTTAGTGTAGAGGGGGAGCCAGCCACCTCTTGGGTTGAGATCTGAGGTAGGACTGGACACTCTACATTGACTCATGTTGGCCCTCGCGTACGTGGTACCAAAATGAGCTACTAGTGTAGGGAGGGAGCTAGCCACCCCACAGGGCCCGGGGTTAGGACTAGCCAACCTACATCGACTTTATTAGGCCCGCTGGGCAAACTGAGGTAGTTGGACAATGGTACGCGGACTGTGGAGGGGTGAGACCCCTGTTTGGTTCTGAAGGGCGAGACCCTTGTTCTGAGAGGGCAAGGCCCTACACCATTCCATGCTGTACCTTAGGCGTACCTGCTAGCGGAAACGACTGACTACATATCAGTGCGAGATAGCTACTCGTGCGCTTATTATGCGTGCCGTATTCACCTCTACGTCGTGACAGTGACCTCAGGGTAGTTGACTGGGTGTAGGACTACCGCAAGGGACTCTCCCGGTCAGGAGAGCACCATGTGTACCTTCTACTCCATGGAAAAGACTGCAATCAAGATCGTTCTCACGAGGAATAAGCAAGATCAAGAAATACTGGGATCCTTTGTGAAATAAATGAACCAGAAATATATAGATGAGATAAATAGAAATGATAATAAAACTTGCTTGTTTGTTTTTACTTTACTCTCACATGCATAATGTAAACACCACTTTACTCAACATTCGCTGACTCTGTTTTTTCGTAACCTTGTTCAGAACAACGAGTTGAGCAACCCGAGTTTCCAGCTGCAGAGGGTGCTAGGCCCAGCCGAGCCCAACCGTAGTAATTTTCTTTCCAATTCTTTTGTTTCTGCTGTAGTTGTGAGTACTGGACTTTAAAATTACTGTTCTCATTACTTTCTGCTTTCTTTCCACTATTGTTGTTGTTGTGGCATGTACTATTATTAAGACAGTTGCTCTACTTTCCTTTACTGTTTCATTTTTCCTTCTACTTAGTTATATTGTATGTGTGAATGTGGTTTATTTCCTACTTTTGGTTATTTTTCATTGGACAACTAGGTCTTGGATTAGTCGAGGTGAGCCGGTCTCGGGTCTTATAGGGATCCGGGAACCTGGTCGTAACATAAATGGAAATGAATGATTAGTTACTTGCTTGTGTCTTTAAGTTAAATTTCATGTAAATGGCTTAACCACCACTCTACTCAGCATTAACTGACTACAGATTGTATAACCATGTTCAGGTCAGGGAGTTGAGCAGCTAGCGCCACCGATTGCTGACGGTGCTGGGCCTAGCTGAGCCCAGCCATAGTGTTGTTCCTTTTTTCTGTTCCAGAGCTCTTTTGTAGTAGTGAGTACTTTTAGTATGTATTAGCTGTTCTGTTATATTTTTGTTCATGTTATATTTCCCTCTGTTATAGTTGTGATGGCTATGTATGTTATAATACTCTTCCGCTTGTGGCATGTAATATATTTGAGACTTTTCATACTGGTTTCCATTACTAACTCTTATTTATTTCTGCTTAGTTACATTGCATGTGTGATTGTGGAATATTTTTTGCTTTTGGGTTATTTCTCGTTGGACGACTGGGTCTTGGGATTAGTCGAGGCGAGTTCATCTCGGGTCCTGTAGGAAGCTGGGATCAGGTCGTAACAGTAGCGTGCCTCAAACCCCATCTCTTCACGAGAACGTTTTTGTCTCACGAAGGAGACGAGAATTCGCAAAGTTAATATCCAAGCAAATAACAAAGTAAAATTACAACACAAACCTGTAGAGCCACAAAGTAAATAATTGAATCTATCTACTATAGGTGAAGGAACTTTCCTTTGCTGGGGGTGCATCGATTTGACGACGCCGGTGTGTGAACCACACGTAGGCACTACGTCGCTCTCATAATAGTGCAGTGAAAGCAAGTGCACAACTAGACAAAGCTCTCAGGTGTGGAATGAATGCTTGGAGAGCTGAAGCTTTTTCTCAAGATCAAAGTGACACAAAAGATGTGGAAATGGTATTTCTAAGTGTATCTAAACAAGGGAGGGCTTCCCTTCTATTTATAGATGGCCTAGGAAAGCTTCAGAAGGCTTTGGAAGCCTTAGGTAGCCGTTGGAGATTAGCCCAAGGTAAATCAAGCTGCAATCAGAATCATTAATGATTCTGATAGGGTCATCAAATGTCTCAGAAAAAGATCAGATGTCTGGAAGTCATTCTTAAGACGTTTGGGAACTAAGTCAGACGTCTAATTCTAGACGGGTTCCCTTACTGACTTTCATTAGACCTAAATAGGGTTCTAGAGTAAATCAATCAGATGACGTACAGGATATCTAACACTAAGTTTGGATGTCTGGAAACCTATTTTATTGCGGAAATGGATTTCCCAAAGTCCAAACGGCTATATTAGTCTATGAAAGCGATTTTGGGTCAGTCGAGGCAAAACGGTTACATATCAAACGTCTGGAGTTCTCTAAGGATGTCTGATAGAAGATTAAAGGTCAAAACCTCAACAATAATATTCTAAGCCAACATTCCACTAATTAGACGTTTGGCCAAGTCATCAAACGTCTTTTAAGACATCTGGACTTAGGGATGGTCGTCTAATTTCAATTGACAAAAGATTCTAAGACCAGCCCTAAAAGTTTGGACGTCTGATTCAACATTCTGACGTCTGATTTTCAGATTGGATGTCTGATTAAGCTGTCTGAAGCCTATCTTGGTTTTCTAAGTTCTCTAAGAATTGCCTAAGTGTCCTAGGATTGTGTAAGTGTTCCTAGGACTACAGTTAGGTAACTTTAAGGCTCTTTAACAAATATCCTAAGACAGAAATAAAGAGCAACGACAAAAACAAAAATAAAGTACAACGAACAAGAACAGAAATCTATCATATCCTTCATCTCCTTCCTTCTTCAAGCTTTCGCTCCTCACGAAGCTCCTTCTCCTCCAACGGGCTCCTCCAATCCACCATGGATGCAAGCTCTGAGGTCCTTCACACTTGAATCCATTTGCAAATAACCTGAAATCTTAGACTTCAGATGTAAATGTTAAATACAAGTGTTTTGTTTTATCAAAATTAACGATCGTGGTGCCTTTGCACCAACAAGGTGTACGTCTGGGGGGAAACAATAGCTCCCAAATTCTCTAGCTTTAGTAAGGAATACAAGTGACACTCTCCAAACCTCACTTCTCTCTGATTGTGTAAACTTTCTACCTTGCACAACCCAGGTATATATAGGTTGTGCGGACCTTGATCGTGGGTATCGTAGGGCCTACCCATGATCCCGCAATCTAATTATTAAGGAGTTGATATGTAACCGCCATGACTACTAAACTTCTGTAGGAGGAGCGACCTGGTGGTTCATATCTGGTCATTCGGATTTTCTTATCGAGTAGCCGGATCCGCCAAGATGCCAAGTATCCGGATTCGTCAAGATACCAGGTATGCGGATTAAGCCACTGAGTTTATCTCATACTTGAGAGGAATTTTCTTCCCTCAAAACTTAGCATAAATCCTACATGATCAAAGAAAAACAAGGTAAAGGGACTACCTGTGATTGAAAATAAAGGGGAAGAAAAGTTCAACTACTGCAAAGTTAATGTGGATTGTGCAAGAGACCATGAACACTCGAGTTGATAATTGGGTATATTCTTATATATTTTGGTATTGCATTAAAAGAAAAAATTCTTATGTTGGTAAAAATTAAACAAAACTAACTTCAAATGTTTTGGATTCGAGAGTAGATGATTCTCTTGGAGTTGAGTTAGTCTTCCTAGGTAGACTACTTACATAAGTAATCATATATGACTTGATTACTCATACAAGTTTCCAATTAGTTGATGGTAATGGAAGGGTTAAACTCTTTTGTCCAACTAGATTAGATTTAACTAGCCAATAAATAGAGTAGTTGTGAACCAACATTTTGGCTCATAGGCTAATTGGTCTACAAACAACTAGCATGTACCCTATTTGGTGCATTAGGGAACTAGTCAATGTAAATCTCATCCATTTGAGCTGATGGTTGCTATTTGAATTTTACTAGTTTTTAGAATTTCTTCGACTTTTTTTTATTCCCTATAGCTTTATTTAAAGGCTTGCACCAAAGAATATCCACGAGCTCTTCTTTACTCACAAGTGGCATGCTCAATCTCTAGATTTCCCTATTCTCGTGTAGGTACACCTATGAGGCCCTTTGATAAGTACTAGTACACAAGTATTAATTGCGCATTGATTTTGATGCTAAAAATACTATTTAGGGAATTGTAAAAATTAATTAGGAGTAGATTCTTGGTACATCAAAAAAGAAACAAAGTGTGGAAGTAATTATTTGAATGTGTCAAATGAGCATGCAATTGAAGAATGTATTGTGCTCCGCGACTTATTAATTTCCTAGAAAACCTTCTTCCACTCATTAAACAAATTAACCAACTAAAGCATGTCTCCAAATTTTAAAATATTGAATCACTCACCAGACCCAATAGTCATCAAACAAAGTAGTCAAGTTAACAATTTATAAGTTAACTTGTAATCTATTTTGACCCAATTGATGTGGTACGCCATGTTTAGCTGTAAGGATTGTGAAGTGGAATTTGGTTCAAGTTTGGTAACATTGATTCTTGAATTCCATAGAGGGTTGTATGTCATGTCTCTCATTATACAAGTCAAATAGATGTGCATGCATGTTTGATGAATCATGTATATTAGAATCATGGAATGCTTTTTAAATTGCTACTCAATGCCAATAGTATTTTATTGCTAGTTAATGTGATAATATGTGTTGTTACTATGACGACCTGAGTCTCGTCAATTGACGAAACTCGAGTCGTCGTGTGCTAACAACTAGTACAACTTATCCACAAGATCACAGTCACCCAATCATAAAATATAAACATAGCCAACAAACTAATTATATTGCATAAATTAAATGAACATAAATTGGATACTAACTAGAAGATTTACCGTATAATATAAGTATATAAGCCCAATGAGATGTATAATGGAAATCACCTTGAGAACTACCAAGTATACCATAGTACAGAACCCAAAACACGTCAGTAAAAACTGAGTAGAGTAGAAATAACAACAACAGGGTGCAATAGTAATTAAGAACAAGGGAAAATTGATACTATAGCTTTAATTAATCCATTTATTAAACATCTTGTTATCAGGTTGCTATTTCATATATTGGAAGCCCAATTTATTATAGTTCACAATCTGTCAATTGACGTCTCAAGGCATGAGACGATTTCGTGTAACTTCCTACAACGCAAGATTGGTATAAGCCACCCTCCTGGTCGAGAGGAGTGCTTATACCCATCAAGTCACCATACTCCATCACCCTAAGGTCATTGCAAAAAGAGGTGGCAGCTACGTCATGTAGCGTGAACACGTACAAACGCTACATACGTTGAACCACAGACAGCCAATAACCAACCCTCCGGCTGAGAAAGAACCAAATCTCAAGCCATGCATCCCGCTATCCCAGTTGGTCGCTAAGCCTAACCAAAGAGTCATAGGGAAGTCAGCAACTTCCTAAACCAACCCCTGAAACCAGTTTGAAAGACCAAAGCTACAACCAAAACCCAGCAAGTAGCGGGGCTAAAACAAGTTATCTAATCCTTTTAATCCCCGACATATCTGTCGTATTAATTATATAAAAAATTCCACATAACTGCATCATTTATTGGTATCCAGTCAAACCATACCAACGATTATACTTTTGAATTCCATAATTATCAGATATTCACGTAATTCTCAAACTAGTCGGGAGGTTGGAGAATAGGTGTGTTTGAAACAGTGCTTCGTAAAGTCTCTAAAGCGCTAAAGCACTAGGAATCAAAGTTAAAGGGAATGTCAGCTACCAAGAGATTTGTCAATGGATGGGAAATTTTCGATAAGTCTCGAATGAATCTCCGGTAGAATCCGACATGCCCTAAGAATGATCTAATTTGTTTTACTGAGCTAGGCAGAGGTAATCGAGAAATGATTTCAAACTTAGCTCGGTTGACCTCGAGTCCATTAGAAGATATCTAGTGACCTAGCACAATGCCATCCCTCACCATAAAATGACTTTTCTCCCATGAAAGCACTAGGTTAATATCTATGCACCTCCTTAGGATCTTCGTGAGGTTATCAAGACATGACGAGAAATCGTCTCCTAAAATGGAGAAGTCATCCATAAACACTTCTATGTAGTCCTCGATCATGTCAGAGAAGATGGCCATCATGCAACACTGAAATGTTGCTGGTGCATTACAGAGGCCGAAGGACATCCGCTTAAAAGCGAATGTTACGAAGGGACAAGTAAAAGTTATCTTGTCTTGATCTTCCGGGTTAATTACAACTTGGTTGTACCTGGAATATCCATCCAGAAAGCAGAAGAAACTACGTCTGACTAACCTTTCTAAGATTCGATCAATAAAAGGTAAAGAAAAATGATCTTTTTTGGTAGCCGTGTTCAGTTTCCTATAATCAATGCAAACCAGCCATGAAGTAGTAGTGCGGGTCGGGATGGATTCGCCTGTTTCATTCTTAATAACAGTGAGTCCTGCCTTTTTTGGCACAATCTAAATAGGACTCACCCACTGGCTGTCTGAAATTGGATAGATAATGTCTACATCCAACCATTTGATGATCTCCTTCTTAACAACCTCAAGCATATTAGGATTCAAGCGCCTCTGAGGTTGACTCGAACGTTTCACCCCCTCATCCGTGTAGATATGATGAGTGCAATACGAGGGGCAAATACCACGAAGATCAGCAATACTCCACCCTATGGCAGCCCTATGTGCTTGCAGTACAGAGATCAATTGATGCTCCTATTCTTGGGTTAAGTGAGCACTAATGATCACCAGGTATGTCTCACTTCACCCAAAAACACGTATTTGAGTGAGTCAAGTAAGGGTTTTAGTTCAATCATGGATGGATCAGAATCATGGGTGGGAGTGGATGTCTGAATAGGAGGAGTAGAATCAATAGCGAAAATCAGATGATCCTGACTGACGGAAAATCCGTTTGCAGAGGTCATGTAATCCTGTCTTGATGGAAGCAGATCATCACTTGGTTGGATAGGATAATCAGGATCAGGGGTGTTATGATCAGATGAACATCCTGGACAATCAGATCTGCGAGATGAAATGTGCAAGTCATTAACCTCAGTCCCGTGTGGATCAGGATCTAAGAACCTTGATAGTGCAAATGAAGGAGACATTGGATCGTCACAAAGAAGCCCAATGTTACCACAAAAAGCTGATTCTTCGTCTTCACCATCCTCCTTTATTTGATCACAATCGAAGTTCCTTGATGCCCTGAATATGTCAAGTCTTAGTCTTCATTACCTAGAACAATCTCCATACATCCGGATGCACGGTCAATGTTTGCTCGGGCTGTTGCAAAAAATGAGTGACCCAAAATGACAGGTGCATCTTAGAGATTAGGAGGAACCTCCATATCAAGAACGAAAAAGTTTGCGAGAAAGCAGAATCCGCAGACTTTTACGATCACGTTCTCAACCACCCCCCTCGATGTTTTTAGTGATCTATCAGCTAGCTGAATCGTAACCAAGGTGGGTTTGAACTCCCCAAATCAAAATCAATCATATACGACAGTGGGAGTGAAGTTGATGGACGAACCCAGATCAAGAAGGGCTCAATCAAATGGAGAATCCTGCAAAAAGTAGGAAATGAGTGGGGTACCAGGGTCTTTCTTCTTAGGCGATAAGTTAGCTAGAATCACAGCGCTAGCCTCCTCTGATAGTACCACCTGTCGTCCATTTTTCAGCTATCACTTTCGAGTACAATAGTCCTTAAAGAACCTAGCAACAGCGGGAATGTGATCAATGGCCTCGAGGAGATGGACATGAATATGTACTTCCTTAAACATTGATTTCAAGTCCTCGAAACTCCAAGTATCCTTTTTCCGTGTTATATTCCGTGTCAAAGCCTCAGGAAAAGGGACATGAATCTTAGGGTCAATTGGCCTCTTGCCCTTATCAACAGTAGATGGCTCCTAAGATGAAGATGGAGTCGAACCATCCTGCGATGAAGTGCGTGAAAAATCATGACCCGCTTGCCTAAGTAGTGGGTCCTGTGTAATCTTTCCGCTCCTCAAAGTGACAACCTTTGCATCAGCGTGCTGTCCATGAGGTGGGGGAGGAGCGGAAGGAACAGAATACATGGGGTTTTGCAATAAAGGTGGCTAACCTTGCCCATAACTAGGTGGTGTAGGAGGTGCTTGTAGAATAGCATGTGCCTGTCCTTGTGGTGCTTGGAATCTAGGCGGGGCACTCTAATTCTGCACATACCTTGGGTTCGGGATAGGTTGGGAGGGCAAGGCTCCTTGTGATCTGTGCTCCTGCATCATCTAATTCTGAGTATTTTGTATGTTCTGTATTTGGTCAGCCATAACTTTCATAATTTGCAGGTTGTCATGAATCGATTTCCAGATTGACTCCTACAATTCCTCCTTCAGTGATTACAAAGGCTTGACCCACTTTGGAGGGTAGTTGGTAGCTTGGTGCAGCGGCTGATAAATAGAACGTGTTTGTTGCTGCGACGGGAATGGTTGCTGCCTCGGGTATGTGTTCTGTGCATTCCCGTATTGTTTGGTCTGATAGTGTGGATTTGATCTTTGTGAGTTACCAGACCAGGAGAAGTTAGGATGCTAGTGCCAACCAGGATTATACGTCTCAGAATACGGGTTATTACGCCCATAACCTTTGATAGAAATAACATCTTCGTAGGCCGAGGATGTCTCAGACGCAAATTCATCAAAAGAATACACACTCGAATTGTCATGTGGTGCGTAACCCTGATTGTATGACGCCATATCCAGATTACTCACAGTCTCCTGATATGCAGGATCCCTTGGAAATGGAGAAGAAACAACCCGAGTGAAAAGATGTTCACGAGCAAGAGGGGCTCAGGATGCAATAGAGGAGTGTGATGCAGTTGTACTGCCAGGAAACCTAGATTTTGCTCGCATTAATTCATCGAGCTTTTTATTGAGTAGATCCACCTTGTCCAACTTCTTGATGATAATGTCCATATCATCTCAGGCAAATTCAGCATGAGCTTCGTGGATATTAACTCATTGTTGTCCAGGTCGATGGAATTGGTTCATAGAGACAGCATTCATCGAGTTCTCTGCTAAGGATTTGAACAGTTCGAATGTGCTGTTCTTGTCCTTCATAAGGAAATTCCCACCGCTAGGTGCATCAGCCAAGTATCGATGTGTGTCATTCAGCCCATGGTGAAAGACTTGTGCAAGATGCCATCTAGGTACACCATGGGGCGGGCACTTCCTAAGAAGATCATGGAATATGTCCCAGGTGTCGTGCAGTTTCTCACCGGGGCCTTGGGAAAAGGTTGTGATTGCGTGCCTCATAGCATTTGTTCAACAAATCGGGAAGAACTTTTGGAGGAATTCACAATGTAATTCTTCCCAGGTTCCACCTTCGTTCTCCTTCATCCGCTAGCTACCTCCATCGTCCCCTCATCATCTACTCATCTCCGCAGCATCCTCGGACCTTCGTTTCGACCACCGTCGTGCCCGCTCCACTATCATCGTCCTCCTCTTCGGCATACCTTCGGTGAGGCATTCCCACCGCTGCACTCCACCAACCAGCCTGCCACCGCGTCAGCGAGCATCGCCTCACCTCACTGAGTAAAAGCCCCAAAGAAATTTAGGGGTTTGATCTCTCCCACTCCCCTGAACTTACTCTCATCTACACTAACGTTTCGAGGTCGCCAAACCTCCACGACTCTTCTCGCTCCACACCATGACCACCGCTACATTTGCCGTACTCAGGCGACCCTTCTGAGCTATTTTGACGCTACGAAAAGGCCTTATTCTCTTTTTCAGGTTCCAGGTCGGAGCTCCGCCGCTGTCGCGATTCATTCGATTTCTTCTTCAGTGTTCCGGCCATAAGACCTCTAAGAGTTATTCCCAGACGCTGCAGTTGATCCCCATGACCCGATCTAGACATTCAATTGGGGCAAAAACCTGTTGTTGTGGCTTCAATTGAACGCATTGATCTTCCGCAGTTGCACGAGGAAGGGTGTGGGACATAGTCCCACATCGGAAACTTCAAAAGCCACCGCGCAAGACAAAAGGAATTCGTTCACCCGACCCCTCTCCCAAGACACGGGGGTCGGTTCCCCACGCACACCTAAAAGCACGCCTCGCCCATGGTCACGCCACGCGGGTCTGGCCAAAATCCGCTTATCCACTTGTCTACCCACTTACTGATCCGATTAGGTGGGCGTGAAGGAAAGAAAGAGATAGAGGGGGTTTGCCTCGCTCTCTAACTCTCTAACACTTGAAGGATTTCAAAGAGGCCTTTGCCTCTGTTGTGCGTGGCTGCTGTGCCTCTCCCTGAGGCTTAAAGAGAAGGAAAGAGGCCTTTGCTTCTGCGCGTGACCTAGCGCGTGACCTGAGAAGAAGAAGAAGAGAGGCCTCTACCTCTGTTGGTTAAGGCGACTGAGAGCCTATTCTATCGTCTGATATTCTGAGGGAGTGATATACTGTGGTTGAAATTAAGCTTTCATATATTAAGTGCTTGTAAAACTTAAATAGTAATTTGGTGATTCAAATCACCATTTTACTCTAATCTTTTTGCACTTTCAAACTTGAGTTATCTAATATATCATTTTTTATTATTCTTCTTGTTCTAATTGCTTATATTTGTGATTCTATTATAATCTCTGAGATTAATTGCAACACTTGCTCCCTATGTTCGACCTCGGACTTTCCTGACGATTTTTCGAGTTATAAATATTATTTGTTTTCGTGCTATTATGGATGTACTATAACGCATCTTTTATAAAACCCTGTTTTCGCGCATAAACATAGTTCAACCTCAATACAACCACGTTATTTTAGCCATATTCTTCACGAAGAGAATTTTGTCTCACGAAGGAGACGGGAATTCACCATGTGAATACCCAACCAAGAAAGAGAAAGTAAAGAACCCGTAGAGCCCACAATGTAGATCTAATCTAAGCTTTTATAGGTTAAGGTACTTCCCTTAAACAAAAGATAAGTGTGAGGCTTTGAGAAGTTGGACACTATCTTCTTATTTTGATTCCTTCTCAAAATGTGTATATGTGGTGGGAAGAATTGTATCAAGGTGTTCTAACAAGGTAAAGGTTCTCCTCTATTTATAGAGCCCTTAGGAACCTTCAAGAAGGCCTTGAAGAGGCCTGATAGTTGTTGAAAACAAATCTACGAAGAATCGGGCTGAAATCAAGGTCATACCGACTTTGACAGCAGAATCAAACGTCTGATCTTTCGGTCAGATGATGGATCAGACGACTGGTCAATGTGTTGGTCGTCTGATGCAAGGGTCAAAGTTCCTGATTTCGTTGGATGGAAACAGGGTTCTAGGTCAAACGTCTAAGATGACATTTTGATGGGAACACCATCATGAGCCATAACTAGCTCAATTTGATCTGATTAAATAATTAAATGCTCCTACATAACCATCAGAATGCCATAATTTATTGCAAATCCTTTCTGAGAGAAAGATAAGAAAACATGGCTAAATCTGTAATTTTACCATCATATATTGAATGCAGAACAACCACGAATTTTCTCAGGGTCAAATAGTCTTAAAAGTCTAACAAGTGGGTTAAAATAGATAGAAAAAGGTTTTCACGTATTTTGAGAATTAAATAACTTCCGAAACCCTAAAAATAGACCCGCTTAATTAACTGAGGTTCTGATCACGATAAAATTTACCTAAACCCTTTAAAATTCATAGAAAAATATTCTCTAAGGTTTGGTATACTTGATTTGACCATCAGAACCCGTCTTGACCCAAAACAGAGTCCTAGACTAACATTTGCCCTAATTTAGGTTTTTGCATAAATTATCCAGTCAAACCAGGTCAAAACCTAAATCTAACTTCACCATTGGATTCCTTGAGTCTAAATTAGGTTTATACTAAAATTTGGGCCCAATTTGAGATCATATTGATCAAATTTGCATTTTGGTCTAGTCAAACTCTTTTTATCTCATTCAGGTCCTTAACTTTTGAATATCTTACAAATAGCCCCCCAACTTCTTTGTCTTCTTCACAAAAAGGTCATTACCGCCATGAAATCCTATTCCTACAACTCCGGCGACCTTAATATAGCAAGATCTTCATGATTCCTTGACGAATCCCTCTCAAAATTGAAAGGGAAGTTCATTAAGGAATTGTCTTGCTTTTTAGCCAGATCCAAAGCCCCAGATCTCACCCAATCTCTCATGCGAATCCTTCAAAGAGATGGGTATCCTATTTTAGCAAACATTCAAAGCTTGGAACCTTGGCTTCCAAGCTCAAATCAACCTCTAGACCCCTATAAAAGGACCCTCAGACCTCGCCGAGTTCCCTAGACTCGATTTCGGCCGAAGAATCCCCAATTTCCTCTTTCCTCATCCGGTCGAATAGCTCCTTGAGCTCCAACGACTCCCTCAGACTCCTCTCGTCGTTTGACCACAATACCAGTGGCAGATTCATCTTCCTCACCTTCTTCCGCGTCACACCATACCAGCGGGCGTCCTCAATTCTCCATCGTCGTCGCCGTCCCCCTCCACCGGAGCGTCTTCTTCCCCGTCACCGACCTACCAACGCCAGTGCTGTTCTTTCCCCTTCGTCCATTAGTGTAGGGTTATCTTAGTATCTTTTAGCTCTTAGGATTAGTTCCTTACCCAAAATCCCAAAAATAACCCTCGACACCCTTACAAGCCACCTTCGTCTCCACCTTCGGCAACATCATCGGTGAGGATTTCCACTCACTTCACACACTCAAACCCCTCGCCAACCGATCCATAACCTTTGCCTCATCCTCTCGCACAAAAGCCCTAACCTATCACACTCCATCGTCCACCCAATCACTCCACTGAACAAACCCATCATCGGCTTCCTTCCCCGACTCCGACCGGCCACCATACACCCCAATGCGCCACGAAACCACCGTCACTACCTTCATCGTGCTTCAACGAAGCTTTTGAGCCATCTGATTGGTGCTTTTAGCCCGTACTTTGTGTTTTAGGGTGTGACCGGACCTCTGCCGTTGCCACCACACTCTCCGGTCTCGTTCATCATGCTCCAGCCATTGTTCTTCGCTAAGGCCACTCCTAGAAACTGCAGAATCTCTCCAGATGCATCCCTAGGCCGCTAATTGGAGATGGTGAGGCCCCTACAATCTCAATCGAAGGAGCCCTCGTAGTAGCACGTAGAAAGAAGGGTGGGACTTTAGTACCACATCGTAAACTCGTAAGCTCCTACAAGCGCATAAATTGAATTTCTGCCTTAGCCTCTTCGCCTCCTAACACGAAGGTGAGGTCCTCCTTACCCATGCACGCCTCACCCGTGACACTATCCTCCGCGGGTGTGGCGTTCACCCGATTACCCACCTAAGCCCTGTTCACACCTCGCTCAACACCCACTGCCGGTGAGCCTAGTCTCGGGTGCGCGTGTGCCCGTTAACCCGATAACCTGATACTGTGAAGGGCCTTGAAAAGGCAAGGAAGAGGATCCCAGAGAGAGAAAGGAGAGAGAGTGTGCGCGGGGGCAGGGGGTTTTGCTTCCCTATGTATTGGCTAACACTTAGCCAATTTCGTGAGTTTCCCCCTGTACATAAAGAGAAGGAAGAAAGCCTTCACAGAAGAGGAGGAAAGGAAGAAGGCTTGTAGAAGGAAGAAGAGGAGAAGAAGTTGAAGACAAGCAGAAAAGGGAGAAGGACTTGAGAAGACAGAAGAAGAAAGGAGAAAAGCAGAAGAGTAAAAGCAGAAGAGTAGAAGCAGAAGAAGAGAAGGAAGAAGAAGAACAGTGCTTCCCTAGCACTGTAGCACCTATTGGTTAAGTCGTCTGGTCATCAGATCTGACGTTTGATTTGAGGTTTGATACTGTGAAATATTGATTTAGAATTACTGTTGAAATATTTAAATTGGTTGAATGCTTGAGATCTATATGCTTAGAGAGTAATTGGTGATTTAAATCACCATTGTTTTAGCTTCTCTACTTTTTTTATTATCTCAAGATACATGGGAATTCATTGAATATCTATGTGACAGATTACTATTTATTCAGTATTATTATTTGGTTTAAGTTCTTGTACTCAGTTACATATTATTTGAAATTAGTGTGTGAATTCCTATTTGCTCTCTGTGTTCGACCTCAGATTTTTTATTCGAGTAATAAAATTCTATTTGTTTTCAAGCGATTTCGACCTATACTACAACGTAGCATTTACAACATCAATTTCGCCTGTTAACACATTTTAAGATGTCTGGATGAAAAATTGGACATCTAATTTTGTGCGGGTTTATTCTTGTTTTAGACCATATCTACACAGGATTCTAGTGTAACAAGGTCAGACAACTTACTAGACATCTGGACTAACTATTGGACGTCTGAAAGCAAAGGTTCTTTGCGGGAATTGATTTTCGAGCTGCAATGGTTAGATTTTGTTTAATATCTTATGATTTGGGTCTAACGTCTCTTTATTAGATGACTAGAAAGCTCTACGTATGTTTGTGATAAACAAAATTATTTCTACGTTGGATTTTGAAGATATCGATCTGATAGTGCAACGGTCATATTATTGGACATTTGGCAAGGTCATCAGATGTCTTACAAGACGTCTGGAATTGAGTCAGAACGTCTAAATGGAAAGGCACAGACTATTAGTTTCCAGCCTAAGTCATTGGACGTCTGGTCATACTATCAGACGACTTAAAAGTTAGGATCAGACATCTGATACTAATGTTAGATGTCTGATCAGTCTGTTTGATTACTATTTTGATTTTCTAATTCTATTCTAAGGTTTGCCTAAGTGTTATAGATTAAGCTAAGAATAAGCATGGGGGAAAAAAGTTTCAAAAACATGACCTTATAAATTTCCTTATAAATGTTGGCATTCACAAAGCACCGACACAAGGTTTTAAAAGATTATGTAAGTTGCAAGTCAAATTCAAGAGCCAAGGAAATTATAACTGCAAAATGATTTCGGATCATTTGAATTAACAAGGAGTTAACTTGTAAATTTTTGAAAGATACATTGATCCCGATTCATCTAATTTTTGGATCTAAAGACGAATCTCAATGTTTTATCTTTAACAAATCCCGTGCCTTTCATGTTTTTAATCAACCAAAGTCCTGTGATCTTCTCAAGAGCAAAAAAAATATTAGTCTTTCCCAAAATCCATTTTGTGATAATAGTTTTGCTAAGAGACTAGCAAAAAATAAGCATGAGAGTGTGATAAACACCAGTTTATCATCATTCCTATGCCCTAAAACAGATCTAGCTCTTAGACTTTTAACTGTACAAATGGGTTTCGAGTTGCATTTAGGCATTCACCTAGGTTAGGCATGCATTGCATTTTATTTGTATTTTGATGCATTTACTTGAGTGTCAGGGATAGATAGAAAGTCAAATCCCTCATACCTTAGCACTCAGGAAGGCAGAAGATGAAGAAGAAGCTCCTTTCAGCTGGATTTGAGCTAAATCCAACTCATTCCAACTGGATCCCAGCTCCTTCTAGCTGGATCAACTCATCCCTAGCTCCATTCAGCTCATCTTAGCTGAATGGTAGCTCTAGCTAGTTCACCTTAGCTAGATGGAAGCTCAAACTAGCTCAAAATAGTTGATCCCAGCTTCATTCCAGCTCCTCCAACTCAGAATAGTTCACTGGAAGCTCAACCTGACTAGGACTAGATACTGCCATCAACTAGCTAGACCTGGTCAGCTGAAGATGACCTCAACCAGCTCAGGCTAGCTCAAGTCCAGCTCCTGTAGGCTCAACTTAGCTCAACTTAGTTGAGTTGAGCTACTTGACTTAAATTGGCTATTCTAGCTAGCTAGGTATTATCTGGGAAGACCAGACCCAGCTTAACTTAGCTCATATCAGCAAAAGCCAGCTCATCTTAGCTTGGCTTACCAGCTAGCAAAGAATTAGCAAGCTAACCCAGCTAAGGTAGCTCCTTGCAGTTCTCTTCAGCAGCCACCAACTCTGGTGTAGCTCAAGACAGCTTCCTTCAGCTCCTCTCCCTCAAAACCCTAGCTCCCTCTGCCTTCAACCCTACTCCCTGCTAGCTAAGCATAGCTAAGTCCACCTCCATGGCACCAAAAAACCTAACCCTAACTCACCCAACTTAACTCCACCTCACCACCTAACTAGTCCACCAAGTAAGCTACCTACCTACACCTACTCCTACTCTAACTTGGCACCACCACCACCACACCTCTTCACCCCATAACCTTCACCAAGAGACACCAAAGTTGGTGCCAAAACCCACCCCTCAACCACCTCGATTTTGGCATCAACCTCTCCCTCCATCTTAGCCATCCATCCACCACCAAATGCATCCCAACCCACCTTTTATTTGGCAACATCTAAGACCCTTCTAGAAGCTCCACCTTTGGCACCAATTTGATGTGCCTCTCCAACCCTTAACCACCCATAGCTACCCCTCTTTGCATCCATAAGAATGGCGCCAACTATCCTACACCCTAAGATTCCCATAACCACCTTTAACTACCCACCAAACCTAATCCTAACCCTACACCTAAGCCCACGCCAACCAACCCCTCACCTACTCTATATATATCCTATCTAACCACCACCATATCACCATCTCTTCCATTAGTTAGGTTTACGATTACTCCACCATATCTCCACGCCAAGGAAAAAGAAGAGAAGAAGATCAAGGTGGCAACCTACCCGCCCCCTTGGTGCCTCCTTCCACTCCTCCCTTGTGCCACACCAAGGAGGAGGTCATCTACATAGAAGGGACGACAAGGAAAAGGAGGAACCTTAAGGTGGTTGACACCCACCTTGAGGAGAGAGATTAGAGGAGATTACATTATGAAGTCAAGGAGCACCCCTTTTTAAGTGTGGGGCAATCACACTTGGAGCAAGGGCTATCCAGGCTTCTACAGTGGATCTCCCGTTCTTCTTGTTTATTTTGTTTGTGTTAGTTAGTAGTTTACTATTTTTCTTGTAGAAGCACTCCTCTACCTGTAATCTACTTACAAGTAATACAAAATTCAATTGCCTTCCAATTTTTTGTTTTCTAGCTTAGTGTGCTTTTCATGCTTTTAGTTAATTAGTGCACCACACTCTCCTCTTCTAATTACCCTAGGCGCACTTGCCTATGGTGAGCTTAGAAGAGAGGGTTTCATTTTTGTCACCTAAGTGTAGTTTTAGCGTAATCTTTGCTTGTGAATACCTGATTATTTTGAGAATCATAAAAACAACAAAACGAAAATACAAAAATACATGTGTGGATTTGAGAGGAGAGAGAGAGAACCATTTTTTGTGATTAATGAATTGGCTTCCTTAGATGACCCTAGATATTCCACTATCTAGGTATTATAAATTTTAAGAGTTGATCGATTTTACACGTCTCAACGACAAAAACCCGTATATATAAAATCGTGTAAATTCTGAATCACTTTTTTGGCGTCGTTGTCGGGGATTCACGGATTAATCACATCATTTATCTCTCTCTTGCTTACTTGATCTTTACGAAATTTTGTTTGTTTTGATTTGATGTGAGAATCAGGAGCAGGAGCGGGAGTTGGAGCACTTGGAAAGGAACTTCAAGTATCTTTTCTTCCTGCGTACTTCAGGTCAGTACCACATGCCTTTTCTCATAAAAAATAAAAACAAAAATCTCTAAAAAATCTTTCAAATTTTCAAAAAAATAAAAAATAAGTAAAATTAAGGGTGATGGAACCCTAAAAGTCATTTTGTTGCTTGTTCACTTCACTATTCCACCACTTTTGCCTTATTGGTGTCTAATTTTTGAAAATCTGAACTTCTATCTTGATTTTCAAAAATCAGGTTTGGGCACATAGGAGCTTCCTAAAATTACCAAATTTCATCCAGGAAACCCCTTTGAGTCAGGAACCTTGAGTTCAATTTTAAAAAAATTTTATTAAATAGAAAAAATTAAAAAATTCACAGATTAAACAGGGATCAGACCTTGTTCCGTTACTATTTTCTTACTGTTCGTGAATTGTATAAAATTTTCTACTCATCAAATTTGGGTAAACTTTATATTTATGGAAACCTTGAGAAATTATCTATAAGATATAAAATTCTTAAAAAATTTTGAGGTCATTTGAGGTTTCTGCATAATAAATTTCCTGAATCTATCAATTCTGTTCTTGACACCGGTAAGAAGAAAAATTCCAAAAAAATATCAAAAAAATTCCTAAAATCATAAAAAATTCATTTTTGGATGTTTTGTTCGATTTTCTATCAGGTGGTGGTGTTGTTTGTCTTGTCTGGACCACCACCTAAAAAGATTTTAAAAAGAGATTCATTTTGAGGAGTTGCATAACTAGGATTTCCAACCTTAAGGTTTTTGATTTTCTCTCTTAGTTACATCAATTTTAAAGGAATTGACTTCCACCAACTACAACTTGTTTGCTATTATTTTGTGAAACATCAAAACCTTGTTTGAATCATTAGTAAGAGAGAATCCTAAAAGACATTAAATCTTAATCAAAACCTTAAAATCCTTTAACAAAAATCCTTGTTTGCAAAAAAAAAAAATGTTTGATTTGGCTTGGGCACCACCTCTCGCCCAATTTGCACACACAAAAAAAGAAATAATCGGGCATTACCCCAACCAACGCTCATCACATTCCTTGTACACTTTAAACTCCTAGACCTAATTAAAAATTTATAACAATTTGACCCATAATATTTCATCAAACTTAGGTTTGCTACCTAGGTCTTAAGTTTTCTTTAGTTAATATCAATTCCTTCATCTATATCTAGTGCCAGGTCGAGAGGCCGTGTTAAACGATCAGGCGCAGATTTATACAAGCCCCAAGTGATTTTCTTGGGACATGCTTGGGCCCAACCCTCCCCTTATTCAACCTTGCCGGATTTGTTGAAGGAACAAGTATTCACTATTGATTTCTTATTACTTAGGTAAACCAAGTCTTAGGTAATTTCTTAGGGAGTCATCCTCAAGGTTAGGTCTAAAATTTTGTATTGCTGATTGCACTCTCTCTCATCTCTCCCTCCTTTCCTCCACATTTCTTCCATTTTTGCACGGGCGGTGGTCATAAACTCCACACTTGGAAGGACCACTTGATTTTGCCTCCCCACACAAAAAGACTTTTCCTGCATTCTTCCTCTTCTTTGCATTTTAAAAAATTGGAAAAACAAAATAGGTCCTTTAACCCATCTCAACCAGCCTCTAACCCACAATCTAACTCACATGCTGATTTTTCCATCCCCCATTTACCAGTTGACTAGGACTATAACAAACCTTGTCAACCAACGGAGACTTGCCACACCTACCCAAGCTACACAGGCTCTGCATCTAACCTCACATAACATCCCCAGAAGAGAAATTTTGTATACTGCCCCTGCTAAGTATAATCAATATTTCGAGGCTTTTTATGGATCACTGGGGAATTACACATATTCAAATCATAGTCCCACTGAAAAAATCTCTATCCTCCGGGAGCAATTTAAAAATTCCTCTAATTGGAGGAATTACCTGACTTACTCCTAGACTGAACTAATTCGGTTCCTCACCAAAAACAAAACCCGTTTGAAGGGTATGGGCCAAATCAGACTTACTATCAACTTGGGCCATCTCAAGCAGACATCAATGCCCAGATGATGAAAGCCCTACAATTTTGTTTAATTGTCATACACCACATGCATACATTTTGGTAATTAAGAGATGATCATTTCATGACTTATTATTTATGTATATGCATTTTCTACAAGGTCATATTGGGGAGATACATTTTTGGTGCTACATCAATATCTTGAGAATCTTTTGCAACATGGATTACTTCTTAATTAGAATAGTAATAAGGCATTTTGATTAAAAAAGAAGTAACCTATTTGCTAATGGAGGGTGGACATTTTTAGAAGGGCATCTCACCAAAGATTGCCACTTTCCTAAATTCCCACTTCGTTAACTTCTCTCTCTCTCTCTCATTTTCTCTCTATAATCGGCACACGCAAAGACAGATTAAGAGGATCATCTCTTTCCTCATGAGGAGGAGAACCCTCTCTCCATGAATAGCAACCTCTCCATCATCTTCCTCCTTAACGAGGGAGAACCGAGTCCATCTCCACATCCTCCTCACTGTGAACCACTGTGCACCCTCCACGACACTGCATTCGCTATCGCGTTGAAGACATCACCACTGCGTTTCGTCTCTACTGCGATCAACCGCTACCGTGGTTGGAGGTGATAGCTCCGATGCGACCATCGCGACTCGTCAACTCCTTAACCATGCTTGACCATCCTCGTGACAGCGACCTTGACGACTTCCTCCTTGCAACGACCACCATCGCACTCCGCTCATCTTCATGATCGTGTTATTCACCACCTCGAGCCACTGCCTTGACGACCACCACTGTGCACTCCCCTCTCTCCTTCATTTAAGACATCCTAAAGCCTTCTCGGACATCCAGACAGTATCAACCACCTCCCACAGGCGTTGTCTACCTCCGCACAACACCTCCATCACCGCGCGCCCACCGGCGCAGACCTCCTCACACGCGCCCTCCATCGCTTGCCACTATGTTCCATCGCAACAGCAAAACAGGCACCCCTTTTTCAACCCACGACCATGCTCCACCACCTGCATCTCCTTGCTGCTGTTAGCGACCTCAGTGCACCGTAGCACAACCCCGCGCCGATAGCACCACCTCGTGCACAGCCAACCCCTCGCACGGCCATTGTAGGCCGGAGGCGCCCTGCCTCTTCTTCTTCTTATTTGTCGTCAGAGAAGAACCTAGAGATCGTCGGCCAACACCTCCATGTAGCCATCACCTCCAGTTGTCCAGCACCGCACTGTCAACTCCATCGAATCCACCTCGCCCTCATGAGTACGGCTACGTCTTCAAACGCGCCAACTGACCACCGTCTTGTCGTCCGAAAGACCTCACACTACCGGCCAACCTCTCCTCTGACCAGTGACCATTAGCCACTGTTCAATGCACCGCCACCACCATCGAAATGCCCTCATCGCAGCCGACCTCCACCGAGCTCTGCACGCCGACTGCGACCTCTCCTCACGCAAGCCAGGGACGCACGTCCCCTGTTTTGCAGCAGTAATGGGTGTATGAAAATTTACATCTAAATGCCATTTCTACCTCTTCAATTTTTGATTTTTATTATTTTATTGAGGTGAATTTGCGACGTTGCACTTACGCTTTCTCGTAATTGTTCAACTCATGTTTATCACTTTTGATTGCATCAAATTGCGACTCAGATTTACACTCTAATACGCATGCAAGTAAAAATTACATGGGATGCCACTGCATATGCACTATTCACATATTTGGAACTTTTATTTCTCACGTGAAATTTACGTAAATAGCTATTGACTTCTCTATAAATTGGGGGTTCACATTCTGTTATGACCTGGTTCTCGAATCCCTACAGGACCTAAGACCGGCTCGACTCGACTAATCCCAAGACCCAGTCGTCCAACAAGAAATAACCAGTAAGCAGGAAAGTAAACCACATTCACTATGCTAAGTAACTAACAGTAGAAGAGTACAGCAGTAAAAGAAGTAAAAGCTGCTAACAGTACATATCACCACCACAACATTAAAACAGAAACAAGGTACAGAAACGTAAGGTAACAATAATATGAAACTCACTAACAATAAAAGGTACTACAACAGGAAGACTATTGCTACTGGGCTCTACTGGGCCCAGCACCCTCTGCAGCCGAAGACTCGGGCTGCTCAACACCTAAACCTGAAAAGGGTTATGAGTAACAAAGTCAACGAACGCTGGGTAGAGTGGTAACCAACTACTAAAGCAGTAGAAGCTAACAGGTAAACTATCTATTCCAATTACTTTATTTTACAAGCTATTACTTTTCACCCATTGGTTTATATTTACAGATCTCTTTCTTGATCTCGAGTGTTCCTCGAGGGAACAATCTTAATTGCAGTCTTTTCTGAAGAGTAGAAGGCACATGTGGTGCTCTCACGGCTGGGAGAGTCCCCCGTGGTGATCCTACACCCAGTCAACCACCCAAAGGTCACGAACAAATGTAGCAGTACTACGTCACGCGCGATAAGCGCACGGGTAGTCACCCCGCACTGGCACGCAGTCAGTCATTTCCGCTAACGGGTGCCCCCAAAGTACAACACGGAATAGTATAAGGCCTAGCCTTCTCAGTAATAGGGGTCTAGCCCCTCAGAACCAAACAGGGGTCTCACCCCTCCACAGTCTATGCACCCTCGTCTGACTACCTTGGTTTGCCCAGTGGGCCTAACAAGTCGGTGTAAGATGACTAGCTGAACCCTGGGTCCTGTGGGGTGGCTAGCTCTTTCCATACACTAGTAGCTCTCCCCGGTACACTGTACGTAAGGGCCAAGAAGTCGGTGTAGAGTGGCTAATCCTAACCCCGGATCCCAACCCAAGGGCGGCTAGCTCCGCTCTACGCTAAACAGGGGACAGTCGCTCTCCTTGGTACCACGTACTTAAGGGTCAGCACACTTCCCACTACATTTCCAGATCCATTCCATTTATTTATAGGAGCTCTACTTCTAATTCCCCGTAGGGTTCATGCTCGTATTTCTCAAGTCATTCCATACCAGATTTCATCATTCACATTTCCATTCTCAAATTATCCACATGCAGCTCGTATTTCCATTATTTAACATATACAACAAGTAGTGTCACAAGTAACTGTCTAACTAACACATGTATTTCATATTTCATAGGCAGCTCTTGTTTATTAACAGGCAGTTGTTCACATTTTTATTCATTCATTTAAGACTGCAATTTCATCCACGCATACAAATAGTGCAAGAACTTTTCGTCCTAGGATTCATGCCACATCCTAGGTTTTCTACTTATTCAATTTCCTATATGCAATTAGGTTTTATAATTAAAAATAGGGGGAAACCACTCTACCAGACAACCCAGGAGTATTAGAGGCTCGAATGGCAGGCTCAAGTGCCTCTGCAAGTCCTGAACCTGCAACAGAACAAAGTCCTAAATCAAGGAATAATCACAATAGAACATTCAGAATAGTATAAAAGGCCTTCTAACAAGTAGAGGAACTCACAAGGAAAACACCGATATATTGTTTGCGTAAAACAAACCTCAAACGGACCCTGAACGGGTCGAAAACAAGCTACAGACCCAAATCAAACATCTGGTACATGGTCCAGAATCTTAAAAGTAAACAGGAACTCACCTCAGGTTCTACGTCAACCTCAGACGCCCAAAACCACTTTCTCGACCATCTGGACCTGGCTCCAGTCGTCCGACCTCCTCTCCGGACGTCTGGGAGTGCTTCAAGCCGTCTGGTAAGTTGTCCAAACGTCTGAAACGCGTGGGAGGGCGTGTCCCATGCCTTCCCGAAGCAATCCCTGCACGCAACAGGCAAATCGCCTAAAATTAGCCATGCAAAACGTAGCTGCGGAGCGGCCTGCATGGCCGTATCTGCAAAAGGGAACGTACCTTCGAGGAGATATACTTTCAAATGTCCGGTGTAGTCACCAGACGTTCGCCCCGTCGTCTGGATGTCACTCCAGATGTTTGATTCTGGAAAAATTCCAGAATCAGAGCGACCTGCTGCTCTCCCTCACCGCGTGCAGCTGCGGCCTCGCCTCCTCGCCTGCAACTCCGGCTGCAGCAAGTGTCGAGAACGTCTCCCCCGACGCGCTGCTCCTACCGTGCGCTCTCCTGCGAGCCCCCACGAGCTCAAGAGCTCAAGCTCTTCCTCTTCTCCTCGCGCCACCTCTCCTCCTCACCACCGCTCTCGCGCTCTCTCTCACGCTTACTCCTCTCGCTGGGGTGGAGAGGAAGGGAAGGAGGTGCTGTGGTGAAGTGGGGAGAAAGGGAGAGGGGAAGAGGGGTTTATATAAAGGTGTGTTAGGGTTCGGTGGAGGAGGGAAGAGAGAAGAGAGAGAAGAAGGGTACTATCTGCGCGCAGCCCACACATAAATGCGAAGGCTCGTACCAAAATTTTGATTTCCAGACATCTGGGAAGGAGTCCAGACATCTTAAAAGGCTCAGGACAGAACGGGTCTTTACACATTTAATGCATCATATCAATTGATTGATTTGACGAATATTTCTGCAAACATGATTGTTACATATCTGTGATCTTATTGGTTTGTTCCTCCTTTGGATACGAGTTTTACTGATAAATGTTTTTGCTCGTGATTTTTCAGAAGAATTAATTTCGAAAATCCGTCGTTAAAGTATAGCGTCGTAGTATAGTGACGAAAATCGCAACAGCATTTAAATTTATAAACTTGAGAAATAGAAAGGAGTTTGTGGTCGTTCGCAGGGAGCAAATATAGAATTCACACACTAATCGCAATCAATAACAATGAGCACAATAAGATAGATATGCAATGAATAAAAATATACTAAAAAATATATTCAATGATAGCAATCGTATCTCAAGAAGCTCTGGGATAAAAAGAATAATGAAGCCCTAAAAATGGTCATTTAAATCACCAATGATATCCTTCATTTAAACACATATCAAATGTAATTAGTCACTCAAATTTTCTAACAGTGTCTCCAAACCAGTTATTCTCGTAAATAAGTCCACAGTGATCAGAACTCAGAATAAAGCCAAGGTCATGCAGAAAGCACAAGTAGTCGAATAACCCCATAGCATAGGGTCAGACGACTTAAGTCGCCAGGCACAAAAGAACATCACCTCAACTCAAGCACAAGGTGATCTCAAAATTGCTTCAGTGTTGGCACACAAGGCACATACTTTGAGGCAATAGGGCACGAAACCCGATGCAAAACCACCCACCCCCCACCCTCTTTAGATTTCCTTTCTTCCTTAGTCGGGCAATCGAGTAGCACAGTAATGGGTAATGGGATTCGGCCTAGACTCGTGAGCGTGATCATGGGCGAGGGCACGTGCAGAGGGTCGTGCATGGGGGACCTTACTCCCCATGCATTCAAGGCAAGCAGCCTTAAGCACATTTGCATTTTATACACTATGTTGGTCTCGTGTTGTTCACGATGTGGGACTAACCCACTCTCCTCATTCACATGCACAACTTCAGAGCTTCCTTCGTCAAGTCGCGCTGTTGCTTCGCTGTTTGCTTCTCAATTGAGGATGCAGTTGCATCCATGAGGTGAAGCTGTGTCTATTGAACGCAAAGTCAGGATGGGGGGCGCCGAAATGTCAATAGTCGGAGACGAAGATGACGATGGTAGTGACAGAGATTTGACCAAACATTTGAAACACAAAGAATGGGCTCATCGCCCTAATTAAAATGCTCAGTAGAGTCGTCGGAGGACGACGAGTTCAATGGTGATGTTGATGTGGTGATTGGAGGTCTGAGGTGGTGTCGATGTGGTAATTGTCTTCTTCTCAAAATAGATCTGAGTGGAATTCTTATCCTTGGGCGATCATTTTGGATCATTTATCTCTTGATTTCAACTAATTCAAGCTAGTTATGGCGAATGATGGTATTACCATCAATGGGGTAGGTCTACCCTTGACCTCAACGAATGCTACATAGACTCCTCTCGAAGTCGAGCTGTTGTCGAGTGACAACCCTAGGCCAAACCAAGGGTTCAATCGAGCATTAGTAGACGAAATCAACTTTTTAGTGACTCAAACGTGCTTGAAAATAGAGATGTTAGGGTGACAAATGATGGGAAATTTAAATAGCTTTTCGTCGATACCTTATGCGCGAAATTCCAACCCTGTTTGGGCCCCATACCGGCCTAAAAACACTCCTTAGTCCACGTGGATTGGCCGTGGGCTGGCTCCGGTCGATCGACTAGTGTAAATTGGACCCACCCTGCGCTCCTCACGCCCTAACACGTGGCGCACACGCATTGGCACACGTACCATGCTCTAGATTGCTCGCCTACCTCTATTCCCTGCGCACAGGCACAGACTTGACCTTGCGTTCCCCCACTTGCCTTGCAATGTGCGTGGGCCCGCCTTGCAATTCATGTGGCCTTGCCTCGTGCTTCGTGCCCATGTGCGCCTCTCAAGGACAGGGACGAGAGGAAGGGCACTACGCCTCTCATCCCCTTCTCGTGCTCTTCCTCTCTTACAACTGGGAGAAGGAGCACCGTTCAAGGCATGGTGGAAAAGATGGGTTCAAATCTTGGGGGGGGGGGGGGGGGGTTTAAGGTGTGGGTTTAGGTTTTAGTGGTGGGTTAGTAAGAAATTTATGGGATCGGCTCCTTGAGTGGGGGCCCGAAAGTCGAAACGTAGGGGTCTAAATATTGCATTATTCCCCTCTACAAAAAGAAGAAACCACGTCGAGGACCCTGGGTGGCCCTCTAGTGGGCGAAGAACATCAAAAACACCCCAAGTTCTAAGAAAACACTTACGAGCCCCTACGTGAGCTTTCCTAATGTGCAAAATTACAGATAAACCCCTAGGGTTTAGAGGAACTCCTCAGGACCATTAGATGTTGTAATTAGCGCATAGAAAAATTGCAAAAAACCTCTGAAGTCTAGAAAATGATAAAACAACCCTTGGAGTTAATTCAAAATTCTAGGGAAGGATCATTTCACTAATTGAACACGAACCTATACCCATCAAATTTAGTCAACATTCAATAACCTCTTTGTCATCTTGTTTATGATGTCAAAAAACATTATATTTAACTTGCAGAAGATATATAAATATCACAGATGGCAAGAATCCAAGATGATTACATTGACTACCACCATACTAACAAATCTACAACATCTTCACCCTTGATTAACCATAGCATCCACCAGGGAGTTACCTAGTATAGCATGAAGGTTGTTGCCCCCAATGGCTTGTGTCCTACCCATCTCTCGAAAAGTTTGGCAAGTCTTACTTGATTTGTATAGTTACTAGGTTAACAAGGTATGATCGACTAAGAAGAGAAATGCATCTCATGCATAAGTATTATTTACTTAGGGATACATTTCAATTCATCATTTAAAATTCAATTATTATATAGGTTTATTAATCTTAGAATCACTCAAAGGTACTCAACAACAATGTCCTCCTTTAATTGTATCAATTGTTGTGTAGCTAAATTACTAATACTTCGAATCCTTTTCCATTCCCATTGTGTTTCTCTCCCTGAATTCATTGTCTTGACTAGCTACAAATCCTAGGCCATCTATAATCGATGTTAAGGTTGGCTATTAGGGTTGCGATTTGATTATTCACCTACGTCGATTGAATTATCCATTTGTTGATTTAACCTTGAGGGCCTCTAACCCTCGCTATAATAGCTGGCTATGGATCCTCATAAGCGGATATGGATGTACTTGGGATTGCCTAGATCCCCATGTACAGCTAGCTATGGAAAACCATTACCAATAATGATAATGCAAGTTGCCATATCCAGAGTTA
The DNA here is from genome assembly GCA_037157565.1 of Thalassia testudinum. Taxonomy (NCBI): domain Eukaryota; kingdom Viridiplantae; phylum Streptophyta; class Magnoliopsida; order Alismatales; family Hydrocharitaceae; genus Thalassia; species Thalassia testudinum. The sequence continues at coordinate 109,683,884 of JAZHRO010000022.1, read as the reverse complement.
TAATTTAGCCTAATTCAATTCATTTTCCTTCCCAACCAAAAGCTAGCTTTCTACCAACCTTGGGGGATAATATATATCCCATATCAAAACCTGAACTTTACTTAAAATTCCACAAGAGGTGATGAATCAAGTTTGAAACTCAGGTTTTTATATTTAAAGATTCACGCTAATAATCATTGCTATCCACCAAGAGATAAATGAAGAAGTGGAGCGACCATTTTTCTAAACTCATGGCATACTTAAAAGTATAATGAAATTTCCTTAAGGAGTCATATAAGTTTGTGATTTAATCGAAATAGGCCTAAATTTGAGTTCTAGCAAATAAATAGGGAATTCGACTCACCACCCATTAAAGTAAATTTGATCAAAGTGTCCATATCACAAGCTCTCCAATGACACCTAAGTTGCAATTTTTCTCTCTCTAGATACAAAGAACTTTCTAGTTCTTTATTATAAGCTTGAGACCCCCCTCTCTGACATTAATCAATTTGAGAGCATTTTTTTCAATCTACCCTAAGCCTCCGTAGAAAGTCACTTCTGATCTCTAGCAGTCAACTGCAAGCTTACATTGCAATGATATGGATATAAATCTAAGACTATTTGAGATAATTTGACCTTGCTAGCTTATTGGGTATCAGCTTATGTACACATAAAGCAATCACTTAAAATACTTAAGCTTGGGTTGTTAAATGGTAGTTCTCACTATTTTATATCTTACCAGTCAAATGCACGAGTTTTTTTGTGGGACTATTATTTTGGGGTGCTACAACCTCCTCCACTTGAAATCTTTATGTCATCATCAAGATTCATATAATCGATCAATCAATCCATAATAGCCAATGCATGATTGCAATGGTGGCTCATGCAAGCTCTAGAGGTGATTCTTACCATCACTTTTATGATGCAACTCTTAACCTTAGATAACACTTCCATATTTTTGGTTGGTTAATGGCTTTAAAACCATTTCTGACAACCTATACCCAAATTTGAGTTTGTCTAAAAAAAAAAAAAAAAGTGGCTTTGACAACTTGTTAGGTATGGGTTTAATGAACCCAAGGCAATCATCTAAAATACTTAAAGCATAAATTATTAAGTAGCATTCTTAATCTTTTATATCCCACTACTCAAATTCATATCTTTTCTAGGTGAAATATTTTGTGGGTGCTACAATTTGTAATAGCTATAGCCACAGTTCACCTCAATTTATAAAAAAGAAAATTAGCCATAGAGCTACCTGAGAAGAATATTTGAGTGACTTTGTGTTAACATGTAAATTATTTATGTTTAATTTGCCATTTTCATCAAATCAAATGCTAATTAATGTAACCTAAACACACGTGAAGATTATACCCATGGAAGCTACGTTATTTGATTGCACAAAATTTGAGGTAAAAATGTGTCTATCCTAAAAGCCATAATTGACTACATGGGTAGAGCAAAGGTGGTTCTTCTTCCGCGCTAGTCACAACTAACCATACCTCTCGAATAAGTGGCTATGAGACACAATGCGATTTTTCCGGATCTTTTCCTCTCATTTGATCACTTAGTTGGGTAAATTACACTCCTACTCTTCTTGGAAAGTTAATTTATCGATTTATAGCTAAAAAATTAGAGCCTTACATTGAGACTATAAATATACTCTGTTTTTTGACTTCTCATTCTTTGGAAGTGATTTTAAGGGTGAGATATAGCTAAGTTCAACTGTAATGTCATTACCCTTCTCCCCTTCCTTCTTTTCTCATTACCTTGGTTGAGGTAACTTTTATTGTGCCTTCAATGGAGTACTACGTATCTCAAGTTTAGACATCTACCCTTCACTAGTTACACTTCAATTCCATTCTTGAATGAGAATGTTATGAGATTGTCATACAACTTAATTAAATGCCATGTAATCGATGTTGTATCTTGGTTCCATATGATTTTACAAAAAGAGTTACTTGCAAAAGGATCCATGATATCAAAGAGATAAATAACTTTTAAATGAATTCATTTCTTTTGGTGTTGGATAAGAGCTATCACGAGGAAGCTTGTAAAATCTTAAGTTGCGAGGGTCTTTTATCTGGGAGATAAATTACCCTTTGAAGTCAGTTCATTAAAATTCCCCTTTGAAGCTTGTTTCTTAAGGGCTACTATACCATGTTTGAGTTGCCGTATGAAGGTAAACATTGCTAACACGGGACTAGCTTGGACAAAAAGGTACACCTATGCACACCCGTGTGCATATTTTGATTTGCTCTTAGTTTGTAAACTATGTTTAATTTAAAAAGTATTATTATTATTACGACCCAACCCCAGATGGGAACTGAGTTAGACCGCGTCTTACTATCTAAGATCTAGTCGTCCAACAAGTAATAAATGTAAAGTATATATACATTCCACATATGCAATTATAATAAAGAAAGTAAATAATTGAAAGTGTGTAGAAAAAAAAGTTCACTAAATATAACGTCCAAGCCATAGCCATCACGACAACAAGAGTGGAAAGCAGAAAGGAAAAATAGAGTTCATTTAGTTACAATTAGAGAAACAACGACAAAAGTGAACACTATTACTATTGATAGAAAGCTACCACCACATGATGTGTGACTAGGTCTTACACCGTCTCCCTCTATAGCTACTAGAATTAACTCTCTATAGCTTGACCTGAGTACACAAAACCAGGTTAGACATCAGCAAAGCCGAGTAGAGTCTCTAAGAAAGAAAGTACGTGTGAAAAGCAAAGAGAGATGAAGTGGTAAAATAGTAAAAACCCAAGGGTGGTGGTATTATTAATTTTACTCACTCTGAGGTGTTCATTTATTTAATGATGAGAACCTCATCATAAACCCTAACTAGCACAATCTAACCTAGATATGTAAGAAAAAGCTCCTACATGACCCAAAGAAAGGCTTAACTCAGATAATTCTGAGTTTAAAAAGAAAACAAATCATAAGGGGTAAAACTGCAATTTCACCAATGCAGTTGGAGAATAGGTTAATTAAGGTTCCAAACACAGGTCAAACAAACCTAACAAGAAGAAAAGTGGGGTGATCTGATCTAAAAAGGGGTTATGGCAACTTCAAGAAATTAAATGACATCCTATGACCCTAAAACAAACCCACTTCAATTCACGAGGTTAGAGGCAGGATAAAAATCAACTAAACCCTCTAAAATTCATAGAAAAATATTCTCTAGGGTTTAGAACCTTCAATTTGGCCTTAGAAACCTATTTTGACCTAAAAAAAGAACCATGCTCAATTAATAACTTAATTTAGGTTTTTACGTAAATTGGCTAATCAAACATGGTCCAACATAGAATTAAAATTCACCATTAAAATCCTTAGGTTCAAATTGATCTTGTATAAAAACTTGAGCCTAAGAAGAGACCTCCTTGACCCACTTTACAATTTGGTCCTCTTCATTTACTTTTTAACCCTTATCTTTTGAAATCCTTGCATTTAGGCTCCCATCTTTTCATCGTTCTTTGCAGAACGGTCCTCCCTTCAAAACTCTACGCAGCACCATGCTTCGGCGACCTTGTGCGGAGCATGGCGCCGCGCAGAGAAGGGTTACCGCCCTGCAAAGCAGAAGCGGGATTCCATGCGACGTCCTCTGTTGCAGGGGCCCGCCCATGCCCTCTGCCGACCACCATACCTTCCGTGCGAATGCGTGGAAGGTATGGGTGCCAACTCCGGCCTCACTCTGGCGAGGCTGGCACGTCGCCAACCCGCTCCTCCTTCTGCGCCAACCCCTTTATAAGGACCGGCACCCCTTGCCTGCTCCTTCAAGCTCTTCTTTGATGGAGAAAACCCTCCACTTCATCCTTTCCTCCTCCGTCAGAAGGCCCGAAGCTTACGATGACTTCCTCCTCGTCGCTCTACTGCCTTGCCTATAGCAGGGTTCTCCTTGCTCCATCGTCCGTGCCATGCTGTACCCGCCGGCGCCCTCCGCCTGCTTCCTCGTCGCCGCATTCCTCCTCCAGGGCTCCTTCTTCTCCAGCTCCGGCAGATACGAGCCAGCTGCTCTGCCCTCCCCCTTCGTCTAAAACTTAGGTAAATAGCTTCCTCTCCTCCCTTACATTTACCCTCTCTCAATTTACCTTTTTACTCCACTGCATGCGACTTCCGCTTCCGCATGCTCCGTCTCCGATCACCTTTTCCGGCGAGCCCATCTGTTGAGCGCGCGAATCTACGCTAACGTGTTTGTTTTTTGGAAAAACCCGTCGTTGTAGTTCGAAAGCGAAGGATTCGTGTTCAACAAATAAAATTTATACCGAAATAAGAATTCCGGGTCGAACACAGGGAGGCGAACGTTTGATTTAAAAACTTCGCGTTTCGTTTTTTATTTTGTCACGAAGAAATTCAATTTAAACTATCTAAGTATCTACAACAAATAAAAGAGAGAGAGGGAGTAAGAGAGAGAGAAAGAATACTATACATGGAAATCAAAATGAGATGTAGAATAGACAAGGAATTTATCATAAAAGTGTTCTTTCATTACAACTAGAAAACATAAAACAATTACTCTAGAAAGCATTAAAAGAATGGAGGGAGAAATGTCCTCCTCGACGATCGCTCGGAGGACGAATAGACTACTCTAGAAAGCAGTAAATCTATACTAGAAAGCAGTAAAAAGAATAGGGAGAGAGAAATCCTCCTCGACGGTCGCTTGGAGGACGAGCCGGACGGGACGACGCCTGGACGAAGGAGAACGAAGCGGGACGAAGGAGGACGAAGCAGAAGAACGGGAACGAAGCAGCACGCCGTCGTCGTCGCGGGATCCACTTCCGAAGGGGGACGAAAATTTGGACTTTATCTCGCGAGAAGCATCCCGGGTGTGGGACAAGCTTCTCTTGAGCTTTGGAGAGGTAGAGAGGAGAAGGAAGGGATGAAAATTTCGTATGGAGGGGGTCTCCTTTTATAGTTGCAAGGAGTGGGGGCAAAATGGACATTACATCTTCAAAATAATAAATAAGGGGTCTTTAGTGACGGATAAAACCGTCGCTAAAGCCCCGCCGTCGCCGTCGCCGCCGCGCCACGCGCGCCCGCTCGGCTGGCCTGCGCGCGTAACGCAGACGCACGTCCGCGTCGTCTCAGCCGTCCGATCGCGAGATCGGACGGCTTAGATCGCGCCCGCGCCCGCTGCGTAGCGCGCCGCCCGCGTGCGATCGCGCGCCCACCAGGGCGTCCAATTGCGCGTCGGCGCTATCGGGCGCGCGCGGCCGTTGGATCTTCATCCGACGCTCGTGCGCGCCTGCTCGCCCGCGCCTTCGCCCCCCTCCCCGCGGCTCGAACCCGCGACCTCCGCTTCGCCCGCAGCTGCGTAGCCGCTGCGCTACGCGGCGAAATGGTCGCGCGGACGTTTTTAAACGCGCGCGACCGCAGCCGTTGGATCGAGATCCAACGGCGGAGAGGAGACGTTGCGTGGTCTTCACAGGACTCCTGCGGCCGATTGGGCGGCTGGGATGGCGCCACGTGGCGCTATCTTGGCCGTCCATCTTCTGGAAGTTGTAGATGGTGCCACGGATGTCGGATTGACTTGATTTTTGTGTCGTTCGGCTGCGATCGTCGATCCGAATTCATCCGTGTGGTCGGATTTTCCATCTGAAGTGCGGATTTACACCATCCTGGCCCTTGATCTTCTAGGATTCCCCGGTCTCTATCTGATGCTACGGATGCCTGATTAGGGCGATCTTGGAGTCGTTGAACTCCAATTGTCGCCCTGATCATATCCATACGGTTGGATCTTTGATCCGAGGCCCCGATAAAATATTTGCCCTGTCCAAGCACATAAAAGGAGACAATTAACCTCCATTTTATTCAAACTACTCTAAATGCAAGATGATGCATGTAATGCAATATTTATATCATGAAATGCAATCCTATGCTTAAGAACATGCATAAATAGACATTTTAAGTAGTGTAAATGTGTTTACATCATACCCCCATGCCTATCTTTTGCTAGTCCCTAGCAAAAACTATATGCTATTTATAAAAGAATTAGGTTAGATTATTTGGACCTGAGTTATTTTCAATCATTAAGAAATTGTCTACTTAAGAACTGAACTTTCAAAGACACAACAGTGCCCGGGTATCAGCCAAAATGCAGACCGCCTCAAGCCTTGCCTTATTCAAAGAAAAATTCCTTTTTCTGTTTTTACTCTCTTTTTTTAGATTTTCAAATTTTAGGGTTTAAGAGTGGCTTTCTACGGCCATTCAACTCACCCAAGATTTGATGAGAACCCTAAGTTTTAAGCATCTTATTGTGATGTGATAGACTCGTTGACCGGCAATTAAAACGGACTTCGGATTTCTACGCCTCTAGGTGACCTCAAAAAGAATTCTGCCTAAAGGTGTATCTTTACAACCGGTAGCTTTCTCCCTACTTTTTTTAACGGGGTCAACACAAGGGTGAATCCAGTGTATATCTCCCCGATTTATTCTACTTCTCCGCTTCTTCCTAAGTGTTTTGGGAATTTTTAGTGCATTTTCTGAGCTGGGTTCTGGACAACCGGTCGATGAGCTGTTACCACCGACAACTTGCCAGCCATACTCGTGCGGCGAAGTGTGGCTTATTTCTTTTTGTTCTTTTCTCCTTTTTGATTTTTTTTTTTTTTTTTTTTTTTTTTTTTTAAGTAGGTGGCTTCCCTGGTCTAAGATTTACCTAAAGGCAGCAAAAAGAGAAAGGTCCAGTGACTGGGCTCTGGACAACCTACCTATGGGCTGTTACCCACGATAACTTGCCAGCCATATCACCCAAGAAGGTTCATTAGCTACCCAATTTCCGTTAAAATCGCCAAACAACGAGTCAGTGCAAAGAAAGTGTGTAGATGCTTAAGACTCAAAATTCCCTCACATCAGAGGGCGGGTTGATAAGTCGTGTACTTATCACCCAAACTTATTTACTCCAATTAAAATAAAATTCAAGTTGGCGAGAACTCGAAAAACAAATCCACATTTTAGTGGATACATAGGCTGATTAAGTCCAAAGACCTGAAGGGTCTTTGTGTTCAGAACATAATATAGTATTTCTTAAGATCGAAAATTTTCTGAAACCCAAATTCTCTTTCCTAATTTTGATTTTTTTTTTTTTTTTTTTTAATAATAAAACAAATCTACGGAGCTGACGAATGAATTCAAAGATAAATATCCACCCCCCCATGCCTATCTAATGCAATGTCCTCATTGTATTAAAAAGACATAAAATAGAGTGGAAAAGCGTAGAAAGCACCTGAATTGCGTGGATATCGGGTCCGCTCCGAGATGAAAATGAAAAAGAACTGTATATGTGCTGAGTTTAGTGCCTTCAGCTAGGCACACTATACAAAGAAAAGAAATGAAGAATTCACATGTGCAGGTCAGAATTAGAATAAACAGAAGAATCCTCTGACCTGTCAGCAGAGGTCCACAGATGTGGACCAGATTGTGGTGCAGACCCACACCCCATAATCGAGAATATCTTAGGTTCTGGATAAAAATTACCCAAAACCTAAAATCAGAATGCAAGCGGGGTCGGGCCTGCGATTTGTGAGGATGCAACCCAAGGCCAAAATGTCGGGTTACAGAGAATTGAAGCTCAAAAGGATAATCGTTAAATGTGTGCTTGAGTTTGACATCCTCGAAACAAATGTCGTAAGGGTTCTGATTTGATGGTTTCAGTTTAAAAGGAACCCTTCGACTCAATCTTCCATTTCCTCCAAAATTGACTTCCCAAATCAGAATTTCCCAGCTCCTATCCTCCTCATTCGGCATATCAAATTCCATGACCTCTTGTATATTCATCACCCCGTCTGAAATCTCCAAGTCTAGATGATGTGGCAAAATCAAAATTGACTTGGGTCTAATTATCTCAGAATTAGAATCATCAATAAGCTCAACAGGGTGTAACTGATAATCAGGGCATTGAATTAATTCCTCCAGAAAATGCGATTCTGGATCTGTATCGTGTGCCCTAATAAGATCAGTTTCCTCAGTTATTGGGCTATCAAATGATCTATCAGATTCCTCAGGCCCAATCGTCTCACAAAAATCGTGATCTGAAAACTCGTGTGAGACTTCGCAACTTGAATCTTCACCATCAGGATCCCTATCAATGTATGTCCCAAAATCATTTGTCACTTTGCATTCCAAGGAGACATACGTTTCCTCGTAACCCGGCTCAGGGATTTCAGGTGAAGAAATCAAATCATCCTTAATTGGTTGTTTTAATTCAATCTGGTCAGCTTCATAACACGTGTCCCCCCCAACAGGTGCCTGAGCGGGTTCTGTCATTGGCTTTCCTGAAGAGAGTTCATCCTGGGAATTATTCCAAGATTGAATCAAAGCAACCACGAATCTCATCCTCAATTTCGCTAATTTCCCAAGTAGAAACTCACCCGGGTTCTTATCCTTAACATCCTGGAGCCAATCCAACAAAGACTTGTTTAAATCATCAATCATTTCAATCAGGGGCTCCAATCTCTCAATGCAAGGTATTGGCTGAACTTCTAAAGATTGAATGATATTCCTCAAGTTAGCCAGAACCTTATCTTGAACCTGATTAACCTGAACCAAATGAGTTGGTTCAGGGTTGGGCGGGTTTGACATCAATGTAGAGGAATTAACAAATTGAGATTCGTTATACCCATCCTGATAATAGGTCATTTCAGATTGTTCAAAAGATGGAGATGACCTAAAGGCAGTGAAATCAGAGGATGGGTAAGGATCAGTGTATCCTTCTTGATTGTAGATCGCATTAGGTTGTTCATGAAAGAAGGACGATCTATAATCGATGCAACTCTGAGAAGGATAGAATTGAGAATCAAAGTGTTCAGGGTTAGACCCTAAACACGGGGGTCCGGAATTGTATCCCCAATCCGAATTATCCCAACTAACTGATGGTCGATTACAATACGAGTTGGGATAATCGTCATGTTGAGGATAATTTACAACAGGAGGGAAAGAGTGGGAATGCGTGAAATATGTGGAAGGATTCATGAGACACGGGAGGAAGAAAGGTGCCCTGCAATACAAACAATCAAACCTTTCCTTAAATGGGTTAGCCTACAGACCTACAGACTCTCAAAACCCGTCTTGAGATAAAGGAACGATTTGATCTACTTCTGTCTGTTCAATCCAACCAGTTAGAAGGAGGGACTGGGGAGAAGGTTCTTCTTTCGGCTTGCGCCTCCGGTTCCTAGTGTACCCCCCAGCCGCGATCGTTTGACTCTGCTCCCCTAGCTAGACATCAGATTGAACAGTAGAAACAGACTAATCGAAAATAATCTCGTTCTGAGTTCTGAAGAGCGAGTCCAATCCTTAAGGCCAACGTCTACTCTGTTTTATTTAGGGCTAGGTTTGAATGTGCTTTGGAATGTGATGGGCCCTTTAAATGGGTTGTGCCCTTAATGATTGATTGCTTTGTGTGTGCGTGCACAACCAGTGGTTTTCAAGCAAGATTATTTTTGATGTGGTGAATTTTAAGGTTCAAATCTTGCTTAGTAGCTTTTAGGATTCAACTTTAGGTGTTTTCAATCAAGTTTCATTGGCACACCAGGTTTTGCAAGCACAGGTGAAGATATTTTCCTTTAAAGTTTAAAAAGAATGTGGAGTGCCTGGTAGATCCCTAAGAGTTGAACCTAATTGGCAGCTACTTGATGAGTTGATTTTATGTGAAGTGGTGCGGCCCAAACAACTCAAACAACTGGCCTCAAATGCACCACTAAGTTAGGCACACAAAGATGGTTAACTTAGAATGATTTCTACTCTTTTATGTGTTGCTTTATGTGTACTGGTCCCACAGATCAGAACCCAGTTGAGTAGAAACAAATCAATTTAGTTAAGTGCCTTTAAATGTGGGTGTACATTGTGTATTTGTTGAAAATTACCCCACAAAATTATCTTTTTACTTTTTTTTTTTATATAAATGAAGGTGGAATGAATGTGAGTGAGAATCCAAACAATCAAACTATTCCTAGGATTTATGCAAACACCTAGGTTAATTGGAATTTGGATTCAATGTGGCGAATGAAATCTATGGAGGGGGAAAGAATGGGTGATAACTTACAAAACCCTTCACAGCACTTTACTCCAATCTACCGCTTTTGCTTGCCCCAAAAGAGTACCTGCAATTACAATAAGAAAGGAGAAAAGTGAGGTAAATGGTTTGTAAGTTACAAAACGTGAAGAGAAATCAAAAATCGTTGCCTCCCCGGCAGCGGCGCCAAAATGTTGAGCGCGCGAATCTACGCTAACGTGTTTGTTTTTTGGAAAAACCCGTCGTTGTAGTTCGAAAGCGAAGGATTCGTGTTCAACAAATAAAATTTATACCGAAATAAGAATTCCGGGTCGAACACAGGGAGGCGAACGTTTGATTTAAAAACTTCGCGTTTCGTTTTTTATTTTGTCACGAAGAAATTCAATTTAAACTATCTAAGTATCTACAACAAATAAAAGAGAGAGAGGGAGTAAGAGAGAGAGAAAGAATACTATACATGGAAATCAAAATGAGATGTAGAATAGACAATGAATTTATCATAAAAGTGTTCTTTCATTACAACTAGAAAACATAAAACAATTACTCTAGAAAGCATTAAAAGAATGGAGGGAGAAATGTCCTCCTCGACGATCGCTCGGAGGACGAATAGACTACTCTAGAAAGCAGTAAATCTATACTAGAAAGCAGTAAAAAGAATAGGGAGAGAGAAATCCTCCTCGACGGTCGCTTGGAGGACGAGCCGGACGGGACGACGCCTGGACGAAGGAGAACGAAGCGGGACGAAGGAGGACGAAGCAGAAGAACGGGAACGAAGCAGCACGCCGTCGTCGTCGCGGGATCCACTTCCGAAGGGGGACGAAAATTTGGACTTTATCTCGCGAGAAGCATCCCGGGTGTGGGACAAGCTTCTCTTGAGCTTTGGAGAGGTAGAGAGGAGAAGGAAGGGATGAAAATTTCGTATGGAGGGGGTCTCCTTTTATAGTTGCAAGGAGTGGGGGCAAAATGGACATTACATCTTCAAAATAATAAATAAGGGGTCTTTAGTGACGGATAAAACCGTCGCTAAAGCCCCGCCGTCGCCGTCGCCGCCGCGCCACGCGCGCCCGCTCGGCTGGCCTGCGCGCGTAACGCAGACGCACGTCCGCGTCGTCTCAGCCGTCCGATCGCGAGATCGGACGGCTTAGATCGCGCCCGCGCCCGCTGCGTAGCGCGCCGCCCGCGTGCGATCGCGCGCCCACCAGGGCGTCCAATTGCGCGTCGGCGCTATCGGGCGCGCGCGGCCGTTGGATCTTCATCCGACGCTCGTGCGCGCCTGCTCGCCCGCGCCTTCGCCCCCCTCCCCGCGGCTCGAACCCGCGACCTCCGCTTCGCCCGCAGCTGCGTAGCCGCTGCGCTACGCGGCGAAATGGTCGCGCGGACGTTTTTAAACGCGCGCGACCGCAGCCGTTGGATCGAGATCCAACGGCGGAGAGGAGACGTTGCGTGGTCTTCACAGGACTCCTGCGGCCGATTGGGCGGCTGGGATGGCGCCACGTGGCGCTATCTTGGCCGTCCATCTTCTGGAAGTTGTAGATGGTGCCACGGATGTCGGATTGACTTGATTTTTGTGTCGTTCGGCTGCGATCGTCGATCCGAATTCATCCGTGTGGTCGGATTTTCCATCTGAAGTGCGGATTTACACCATCCTGGCCCTTGATCTTCTAGGATTCCCCGGTCTCTATCTGATGCTACGGATGCCTGATTAGGGCGATCTTGGAGTCGTTGAACTCCAATTGTCGCCCTGATCATATCCATACGGTTGGATCTTTGATCCGAGGCCCCGATAAAATATTTGCCCTGTCCAAGCACATAAAAGGAGACAATTAACCTCCATTTTATTCAAACTACTCTAAATGCAAGATGATGCATGTAATGCAATATTTATATCATGAAATGCAATCCTATGCTTAAGAACATGCATAAATAGACATTTTAAGTAGTGTAAATGTGTTTACATCACCATCCCACCTCCACAAAACTCCTCACCCCTCACCGACTACCCCAGAAGCTTCCCCTCATTCCACTCAACCAATCCCCCCTTCTCATTCATTGCCAAACGCCACCCGACCACCCCTTGAACAAACCCACCTCTCCGGCCACAGTCTAACCTAAGGCTACCTCCACACGTGGCCCCACGCCTCGCCACCACCCGCACTGCCTTCGCCTCACTCCGGCAAAGCTCCCTGCGTCTTCTGATTGTGCCGAGAGGCCGTATTCCTGTTTTCAGGTTGGAGCCCCTTCGCCGCCATTGCTGAGCTGTTGCAGCTCCTTCACTTGCAGCTGCAGGCGCTCCGCAGCCCTAGGTGGGAGTCCCAGGCCGCGCGGAAAGAACTCACGCACTGTCCCAGGTCCCCAATCGAAGGCGCGACCTCGCGTATCATGGCAATCGCGAGGATTCCTGCTGCGAGCGTTCGTGAAATTTAGGTGGGACATTTAGTCCCATCTCGGAAGTCCTGAAAGCGCCGCAGCCGAATAAATGGAAAAAGTGTATTAGGCTTATCACCTTCGAACACAGGGGTCAGGTCCCTCACGCACGCTGCGGGCCACGCGCTCGCTCGCCCTCGCCCGCGCTCATGCCTCGCGGGTCTGGGCAGGATCCGATTACCCAAACCGCGCATTCCTCACCCACCACCGCACGCCGATGGGCCTGGTCTCGGGTGCGATACCCGCACCCGATTACCCAGCTCTGGGAGAGCGGTCCTAAGAGAGAAATCTGAGAAAGAGAGAGACACGGGGAAGGGTAGGTGTAGATTTTGCTCTCTAATCCTTGTGTAAGCGTGCAGGAACAGAAGGAGAAGGAAGAAAGGAAAAAAAGAAGGGAAGCGGCCGAAGCCTCAGCTGCTCAGGGCAGCCGAAGAAGAAGAAGAAACGAAGGAGAGAAACAGAAGAAAAGAAGAGAAGGAAAGTACTGTAGTAAACCTACAGTTAAGTCGTCTGAGCACTACACCAGACGACGGATGAGCAGCAGCCAGAACAGAAAGAAGAGAAGAAAAGAGAAAGAAGAAAGAAGACTGAAGCCGCAAGGAAAGAAAGAGAAGAACAGAAGTGATGAGAACCTCATCATGAACCCTAACTAGCACAATCTAACCCAGATATGTAAGAAAAAGCTCCTACATAACCCAAAGAAAAGCTTAACTTAGAGAATTCTATGTTTGAGAAGAAAACAAATCATAAAGGGTAAAACTGCAATTTCACCAACGCAGTTTGCAAACAGGGTAATTAAGGGTCCAAACACAGGTCAAACGAGCCTAATAAGAAGGAAAGTGGGATGGTCAAATCGAAAAAGGGTTATAGCAACTTTAGAAAATTAAATGACATTCTGTAACCCTAAAATAAATCCACTTCAATTCACGAGGTTCGAGGTAGGATAAAAATTAACTAAATCCTTTAAAATTCATATAAAAATAATCTCTAGGATTTGGAACCTTAAATTTGGCCTTAGAAACCCATTTTAACCTACAGAGAGAACATTGCCTAATTAATGACTTAATCTGGGTTTTTACGTAAATGGCTGGTCAAACATGGTCCAACCTAGAAATAAAATTCACCATTAAAATCCTTAGGTTCAAATTAGTCTTGTATAAAAACTTGAGCATAAGAGGAGACCTTCTTGACCAACTTTGCAATTTGGTCCTCTTCATTTACTTTTTGAACCTTATCTTTCGAAACCCTTGCATTTTGGCCCCCAACTTTTTTTTTGTTCTTTGCAGAACGGTCCCTCCTGCAAAACTCTGCACAGCACCATGCTCCGGCGACTTTGCGTGGAGCATGGCGCCGCGCAGAGAGGGGTGACCGCCCTGCAAAGCAGACGCGGGGTTCCCTGCGACGTCCTCTGTCACAGGGACCCGGCCATGCTCTCTGCCGGCCCCCATACCTTCAGTGCGAACGCTCGGAAGGTATGGGTCCCCTCTCCGGCCACGCTTCGGCGAGGCTAGCACGTCGCCAGCCCGCGCCTCCCTCTACGCCAGCCCCTTTATAAGGATCGACACCCCCTACCGGTTCCCCTAAGCTCTCTTTGACGGAGAACACCCCCCCACTTCATCCCCTCCTCCGTCAGACGGCCCGCAGCTTCCGACGACTCCCTCCTCTTCCTCCCCGTCGCTCTGCCGCCTTACCTGCACCAGGGTTTTCCTAGCCCTCTCGTCTATGCCGTGCTGTACCCGCCGGCACCCTCCGCTTGCTTCCCCGTCGCCGCACTCCTCCAGGGCCCTTTCTTCCCCAGCTCCGACAAGTACGAGCCGGTGGCTCCGCCCTCCCCCTTCGTCCAAAACCTAGGTAAATAGCTTCCTCTCCTCCTCTATATTTTCCCTCTCTCAATTTGTCTTTTTGCCTTACCGCACACGACTTCCACCTCCGCCTGCTCCGTCTCCGACCACCCCCTCCGGCAAGCTCATCCCACCTCCACAGAGCTTCTCACTCCTCGCCGACTACCCTAAAAGCTTCCCCTCACTCCACTCAACAAATCCCCCTTCCCATCCACTGCCAGCGCCACCCGACGACCCCCCGAACAGACCCATCTCTCCGGCCACAATCCGACCTAGGGCTACCACCATCCGCCGCCTCACACCTCGCCACCACCCGCACTGCCTTCGCCGCACTCCGGCGAAGCTCCCTGCATCCTCTGATTGGGCCGAGAGGCCGTATTCTTGTTTTCAGGTCGATGACCTTTCACCGCCATTACCGAGCTTCTGAAGCTCCAGCACCTGCAGCTGCAGGTGCTCTCTCGCCCAAGCTTACGCTCCAGGACGCGCGGCTTGCCTCTGCAAAGCATCCCAGGCCTGCAGCTGGGGCGAAGGCCTCGCACGCTGCAGCAATTGCCTGCAGCTTCCTCAGCTGCAGGCGCCAATTTGGGTGGGACATTTAGTCCCACCTCGGAAGTTCTGGAAGCGCCGCAACCAAATAAAGGGAAAAAGTGTTGTAGGCTTATCGCCTTCAAACACAAGCGTCAGGTCCCTCACGCACGTCTCGCACCACGCGCTCGCCGTCGCCCGCGCTCACGCCCCGCCGATCTGGGCCGGATCCGATTACACAAACTCGCGCACTCCTCGCCCACCACCGCACGCCGATGGGCCTGGTCCCTGGCGCGATACCCGTACCCGAATACCCGACTCTGGGAGAGCAATCCTATGAGAGAAATCTGAGAAAGAGAGAGACGCGGGGAAGGGTAGAGGTAGGTTTTGCTTTTTAATCCTTGTGCGAGCGTGCAGGAATATAGAGAAGAAGAAGGAAGGAAAGAAGACGAAGGAAGGTGGCCGAAGCCTTAGCCGCTCAGGCAGAGAGGAAGAAGAAGTAGAGAAGAAGGAGAAGAAGCAAGAGAGAAGAAACAGAAGAAGAAGAAGAAGCACTGTAGCAAACCTACAGTTAAGTCGTCTGACCACTGCATCAGACGACGGTTGAGCAGCGGCCAGAGGAGAGAAAGCAAGAAAAGAAAGAAAGAAGAAGGCTGAAGAAAAAGAAGAACAGAAGAAAAGAAGAAGAAGAACTCTGCAGAAGAGAAGAAGAGAGAAGACACAGCCGTGAGCAGAGAAGAAGAGAAAGAAGAAGAAAAGGAGAGTAGCTGAAAGAAGAAAAAAAAGAGAAGGAGAAGAGAAGAAGAAGCTAAGACAGACTCTCTCTCTCCCTCTCTCTTATTTTTGTAATCTAATAGAGAACCTTTGTATTTCTAGAATTACAGTAGCTCCCTGAGTTCGACCTCGGGAAAATCATTTCCGAGTAAAAAATTTTGTAATGATAACCTGGTAGCTGTCTTATTACTATAACGACTATAACTTGACATGTAACAAATGCAAACAAGCTAATTGGACAGCAAACGCCAGACCAAGTCATCAAGAAGAAAAGAAGCAGAAAAAAGAAGGCTGAAGAAGAAGAAGAAGTCAGAGAAGAAGAAGATTACCATAGCCACAAAAGAAGAAAAGAAAAGAAAGAAGAGAGGAAGACTCTGCAGGAAAAAGAAGGAGAGCAGCTGAAAGAAGAAGAAGGATAGAAAGAAAAGGAGGAGAGAAGAAGAAGCCAAGACAAACTCTTGCTCTCTCTCTCTCTCTTATTTTTGTAATCTAATCGAGAACTTTTATATTTCTAGAATTCCAGTGCTCCCTTAGTTCAACCTCGAGAAAACTGTTTCCGAGTAAAAATTTGCAATAGTAATCTAGTAGCTGTCTTATTACATACTATAACGACTGTAATTTAAAGTATAATGAACGTAAATAAGCTACCCGGTCACTATTTAACCTCTATCATCCCTTGTGTCCTACTAGATATAGTCAAGTTCTTTCCAACTCAAATGTCTCATACAAAGATGATCTTGTTGCAGTGATCCTCGGCCGTAGGGTCGTCATAGGATGCTCTCTTAGCTGGGAGAACATCCCGTACTCGCCCTACAACCTAATACACTGCCTCAGGGTCATGGTTGTGATGTAATGGTGTACCCCGTACTGGCACTCAGTTAGTCATTTCCACTAATAAGCATGCATAATAATAGTAATGAGAACCACACCACAGTCTTAGCATTGGGTACTCCTCACCCAGCTATCCCGATTAGCTCTGCATGGGCCCAACAAAGAGCTCATGTAGAAAGGTCGACTCTCTCCTAAGTCCCAAATTAAAGGAGGTCAGCTCTCTCTGCGCTATGGGATAGTTATCTCTCATTGGCACTCGCATACTTGAGGGTCAGATCATTCCCACACGCCAATACCCTAGCATAGGTATGTCACCCTCAACACCGAACTATTCAAGTTCCAAATCATTTTTGGCTTAGTGATTATGGTTAAGAAATATGTTTCTTTGATTAATCAACCACCAACATCTCGAACCAGAAATAAAATGTCGGAGCCACTAATGTGGCATCATAACAAGGGGAGTGCACATACTCAGCAAAGACAATTAGATGTAGGAAACACGACATAAATCTCGACAATGCAAAATTTCAAGACTACTTAGGACATTCAATCGACACATGAGGAGAAGACTGGACCACTCTACCTCTGCTCATTGAGCACCTCGAGGGTACAATGAACTTGCCTCCACCATCCATAGATGCTACGCACACTCTCCTTTATGCGAGCCGTCTACAGGAGCGATCCCTAGGGTAAACAAGGCAAGATATTAGGTCAAAAAGGGCCTTAATGACTTATATTCATTTTTCAGTAACTCCATCGTGCTTAGAAAGTGGTAGACATGGTGACAAATGTGGAAAATTGGAAGTGCTTTCCAACGATACCTCTCGTGCGAAATTTTGAGGTCATTGGGTTTCGAACTAGCCTAAAACCTCACCAAGGTCACGTGAACTGGTCCCAAATTGGCTGACCCAATAGGTTCACGTCACGAATTGCACGCATGTGGCCTCTCGTCGCCGTTGGATCGCGCACTTGGTTCCATGCGTCGTGCTGCTACCCTCTGCCTCTCTTTCCTTGCGTGAGCACATGATTTCAAACTCCCACTCTCCGTGCATTTTCTAATGAAATGCACGCGAGAGAGAGGAGAGGAGCAACGCCCTCTATTTCTCTCTCCGCTCGCCCTCTATCTCTCTTGGCTATAGCTGACTGCGCTGCCTGAGGTGGAAAAGAATGGGGAGGTGGCACAAAAAACGAGAGGGGACCTTTTATAGAGGTGTGGTAGGCTTAGGGTTCACAGAAAATTATGTTTTTCACAAAAAAAAAGAAAATGGATCTTTTTGTATGGGCCCCTAAGTTATCAATTAATGGGCACAAAAAGTGCATGTCACCCCTCAAAGAAAGGAGAAACAACATGAGGGTCCCTTGTTGCACTCCACATGTGCAGAATTTGCAGAAACACCCTCGAAGGTTTAAAAACTTATCCTAGGGTCCTTGTGTGCATTATTTAATGCATAGAATTTATGAGGAGCCCCCTGGGGTTTAGGAAAATATCCCATGGCCCTAAGACACACTGATGGGCACACAAAATTTACAGAAATCACTTTGGGGTTTGAAAATTTGCATAATGACCCTGGGTGCCCTACTAAGTGCGTAAAATTTACGAAAACCATCCTGGGGTCTTGAAAATTACTCAATAACCTCCAATAATAAATTGAAGGTACGGAATGGGTCATTTTAATTATTCTTTATATTGTTGATAATTGCTTGATTTTCTACAACTACTAGTCACCCCCTTTGATGTTTCTCCTTTCAAGGGGCTTACATTCTAAGTCCATGATTAACACTTTTATTCTCCAGCACCATTAAGTGTAGGCCAATCACACATTAAAGTGTAAATAGAAAGCATGCACATTTTAAATGAAAACTACAAACTTATATTGTGAATATGCAATTCTTACCATATCTTGATTCTTGATGGCAATGACGATCTACAAATTGCATGTCTTAGGTGACGATTACACATCCTACTCGATATGTTTGGGTCTTCGAGATTGTGATTTGACATAACAGCATTGCCACCATGATTATCTTGCCTTGAAATATGTTAGGGATAGGATAAGGAGATTTGGGAATAACAAGTACATATGAGATAAGGAATCTATAACAAAATTCATGCTAAATTGATGAAATGACTCTTCCCAAGGGTCGTTTGTAATTTTCCGGAAAGATAGAGGCGTGAGTGTAATTTTAAACCTCCTAAGTTTAGGTTGAGTCTTGTGGGAAGAGAAGGATTTCACGGGGGGAAATCTCATAATTTTTCTCTCTCTATCTTCCCACACAACACACCCCATGCACACACCCCTCACAAACCCTCACCCACTCCCTATTTAACCCCCCACCACCCTCACCATCTCCACCACCACTACCTCCACCTTCGTTCCACCTCCACCTTCGTCCTCCACCACTTGTTGACGACTTCTTCCCCTTCCTCGTTCCCTTGTAGCTATGAGTAGGGGAAGGAAGGAAGCTCGAGATGGAGGAGGAGAGAGGGAGAAGCGTGAGCGAGAGAGAGGGAGAGCGAGGAGCTCGGGAGAGGTGCGGCCGGAGTTGCAGCCAAAGGAGCTCGTGGAGAGAAGCTTCGCAACCTCCTGCAACCGCTGGAGGAGCTGCTGTGGCCTCTGCGAGCAGAGGGGAGCGCAAGGAGAAAGCTCACAGGGAATACTGCGGAATCATTTTCCGTAGTATCAGACGTCTGGGACCATATCCAGACGTCTGGAGGATCCTTGGGACATCCGGAGTTGGCGCTGGATGTCTAACAGCACGCAAGGTGCCGAGGTACGTGCTCTGTACGCACTGTATGCACATACATCTCCTTTTTACGTGTCGTGTTTTTAAACTCGCGAGCATGTGTAGGTACAGGACGTGAAAAAGGCACGTGGTGCGCCCTTCGAGGTGCTTTAGGACGTCTAGAGACAGTGCCAGACGTCTGACTGCACTCCCAGACGACCGGAGGGAGTGCCAGACATTTGGGAACTCCCTCAGATGGTTGCGGAGGGGTTCAGACGTCTGAGGAAGCTACAAGAAAGCAAGGTGAGATTCTGAAGTCGTTTAAGACGTCTAGGTCTAGTCCCAGACGTCTGATTTTAGTCAGTATGCGTGTTTTCTGCCCGTTTATGGCCCACACGAAGTCGATTTTGCAAAAATGAAGTATCGTTGGTTTTCGTTCTAGTTTCTCTATGTGTTAGTGTCACTCGTATACTGTTTTGAACTCGTTTGATGTATTTGGTCAATTGTATAGGTCTCCAGCCAATAGAGTATACGGGGCCCGCGGAGACGACGGGATCTGCGATTTGAGCCCCTATTCCACCTGTGTATCCTGGTAGAATGGTTTTCTCTCTAATCTCATAATTAATAATTAAATTGCATGCTTTAGAAATATTAAATTGAACCCTAGGTTGTGAAATGAACACTATGGATGAAATAGATGGATGCGCATGTATTGAATGATTAAATTGCTGTGATGCTTATTGAAAGTAGTAAACCATGAACCGCATGTACCACATTTAATGAACCATGATATGAATGAAAATATCTGTGGTATACTGAATAATCAATCGTGAAATCTTGAGCTTCCTATTATGCATTTAATGAATCAAATATGGAAATGAAAAAGTCTATGTACGAACCCTATGAGAACCAGAAAGGAACTCGCGTATGTGGAACGAATATCGTATGTAAGAGGGAAGTGTGCTGGTCCTCGAGTACACGATACCGAGGAGAGCAACTATCTCATTTGTATGGAAAGTGAGCTGGCCCTCATGTACGCTGTACCGAGGAGAGCTACCGTCACTTTAGTGTATGGGGAGTTAGCCACCCTTAGGTTGAGACCTGGGGTTAGGAATGGCCCCCTACACTGACTCTGGTTACTTTAGTGTAGGGGGGGCCAGCTGCTCCATTGGACCTCGGGTTAGGACTGGCCACCCTACACCGACTCTTGTTAGGCTCACTGAGCAAATTGGGATAGTCGAGCGAGGGTGCGTAGATTGTTGAGGGGCGAGACCCCTATTCTGTTCTGTGTTGTACGTTTGGGCGGAAAAGACTGACGCGTGTCAATGCGAGATAGCTACCCGTGCGCTTATCGCGTGTGCCGTAGTCACTGCTACGTAGCGACCGTGACCTCGGGGTGGTAGACCATGTGTAGGACTACCACGGGGGCTCTCCTGGTCAGGAGAGTACCACATGTACATCCTACATCGTGGAATAAATTGCAATCAAGATCGTTCCTTTAGGGAACAAGAGAATTAAAAAATGTTGTGGATCCTTATTAGAATAACTGAAACAGAAACACCAAGTTGAGATACATGGAAATGAATCATTAGTTACTTGTTTGTTTCTTTAAATTAAATTACATGTAAATGACTTAACCACTATTCTACTCAGCGTTAGCTGACTACGGATTGTATAACCATGTTCAGGTTATGGAGTTGAGCAGCGAGTGCCACCGACTGTTGAGAGTGCTGGGCCTAGCTGAGCCCAGCCATAGTGTTGTTCCTTTTTCTATTCCAGAGCTCTTTTGTAGTAGTGAGTACTTTTAGTATGTATTAGCTGTTCTGCTATATTTCTATTCATGTTCTATTTCCCTCTGTTGTAGTTGTGATGGCTATGTATGTTGTAGTACTCTTTCGCTTGTGGCATATAATATGTTTTAGATTTTTTGTCATATTTTCCCTTACTGTCTCTTATTTACTTCTTCTTAGTTACATTGCATGTGTGGCTGTAATATATTTTCTACTTTTGGTTATTTCTCGTTGGACGATTGAGTCTTAAGATTAGTCGAGGCGAGCCAATCTCGGGTCCTGTAAGGATCTGGGATCGAGTCGTAACAATTGATGCCTAGATTGATGCCACGTCTTCATAGAGATAATGGTCTGTCAATGAACTATTTCGTGGGGTTGAGTACATGTTGCTTGATTTAATGAGACTAATTAATTCAATTAGATTGGACTAGATTCCTTTCCTTTGGTATTTAGTATAGGTTTTATGTATGTTTCTATCATCTCATACATGATAGGGATATGACTTTTAATTCATTTACATGGAAAAAATATTGTTATTTATTGCAATCAACTATCAAATAAATAATGGTAAGCACATCTGATTGGAGGACTGTGCCTTTTGCCTTAGCATCTGATGCAATATTTTGGACAATGCTTCCTGTTTGGTGCTTTGTTTCTTGTGCTATCTTAAGGGGATGTCTGTCCATGAAAATCTCTTCCCATTGTTTGTAGTGGATCCAAATTCAATTCTGAACCTTGGAAATTGTGTGTGGCTCAAATATACTTGGTGAAGTATACATGCGTCTAAACCCTACAACTTCCCTCTAGAAAAGTGTGAGCCCTCCCATAAGGCTTTGAGGGCCCAGTTTGATTCATTTTAGAGTTAACTTGATTTAGAAAAACAAGTTGAAGTCTAATCAACATCATTGCTAATTATTCATATTCTTATATTAGTGGTTACAATATGAACTTTAGGAATGACATTTTAAAGATCGGCAAAGAAATAACAGATTTTGTTACAAAAATACAATGCAATCTAAGAAAATGATCATTGGAAGCTGAAGTTGATCAATCTACTTTAAACTCATCAATGTGTAGGTATTGTACACATGAATACACCTATTATTTTCAAATAATTGGACCTATGTAGGTGTGGGTAATTGATAGATGTATATTAAAATTAATATGAATTTTTATCTCTAGATGTTCTATGTAAAGTGTATGGGTATATCACAAACAACAAGAATTTTCAAAGTTGAATTCTTTGCGCTACATAGAACTGTTGTAAATATACTATGTGGTAATTAATATGTCAATAAAGTATTCCATGTATATAAATAATTCACCTTGGTAACGCTTATGACGTAACAAAGAGTTAAATAACTTAATTTTCAAGTTAACAAAATAAATTTGATAAATTGAATGCAAAAGCTACTTTATATAAAGGTTAAAGGAAAAATAAGTGAGTCAAAAAAGTAAATTGATACTGAAGAATAAATCAAATTATATAAATAAACTTTGATAGAAGGAAAAAAGGATTTTATTGATAGTCTTCTAATAATTTCTCAATTATAGCAAAAAAATTTGAGTAAATGAAATTGATAAGTTAGAATGTGTGTTTATTTGAGAGAAAGAAAAAGTACATGTTTGTACGAAGCAAAGGAGTGAGCTTGTTTACATAGGAGTTATATACATTACTTGTGTATGGGAACTTGTGTAGGTTTTTTTTTTTTTTACTTAAACTATGGAATACATATTACATATTTTATTCGTTATTTGATTCTCTTTTGTGTTTTTCTCAATCAAAATGTATCGAACTTCGTCGCACGAAAAAAAATCAATTTGATTATCCAAGATTACCTACTTTCAAACTAACCTCCATAATTCCTCCACGGGTTCATTCATTAACTTGTAGCTCCTCTTGTCTTGTGCAACTAGAAATTGACCTCTCCTCAACTTTTTTCAGATCTTTCTTTGGGGGCCTCGATTGACCCCTTCTTCGTGTTTTGCTCACCTTCTCCTCTCCCTCCTTCCTTCCAGCAGGTGTCATAGCATGATGGCTTCTCCTCATCAACTTTTGGCTGCGTCTTCCGTGGTGAGGTGGTGGTCGAGGGACAGTGTGGTGGCAGATCCATCGACAGCCATTACAAACACTACGTTAGAAGAGGGATTCACTAGACATCGATCCATCACCTCTGTTCCACCTTTGCGTTTTAACGTCGTTTTTGTTATAGATGCCACGTTGAAACTAGACTCACCATAATCAGGTTGATGGTCGACCTCGCTCCGACCGCTTATCATCTGTTAACACGATACGTCAATGACATCGGCAGCGTTTTGTCATATCTAGTGCGTGGTGCTGGTTTACCTGCAACAGAAATGATTTCTGAACGCTTTTTTTCTTTTTCTTTTTTGTGTTGTTTTTTGAGTTCCCTGATGAGTCCATATTTGTGGGCTAATTAGCTACTTAAATTTCTAGATATTAGATTAATATTGACATATAAATAGCATACAATAAAATGTAAATAGATTAGTTTAATTGTTCACTTATTTACATATTTCATGCATTGCATTCATATCTAAATATATTTAGAATTCATTTAGAATAACATGCATTGAAATAATTAGTCTTTAGGTTGCATTACATGCATGTATTAGAATTAACATTTTATGTGAGGGTTTGTAGATAAATAAGCCATCATTTCTTTTCTTATTTTATTAATCCATTTTTATTTCCTCTCCTCAACGGCTGCAGTGACGACGCCCTTTACTCGCTGCTTTGATGGCCGTGAAATAAGGATTTGGTTAAGGCAGCTGCGGTTACAAGAGAGAGAAGGCAATCGTGCTCGGTAGGCCATCATCCCACTCCACCACCGTGCAGAGCTTGGAGCTCATCCATTCCACACTGTGGGCCTCTACAGCGACGAGAGCTCCACCACTGTGGACGTGCAGGGTGACAGCCCACACTGTCATCCGTAAAGCCTCGCATCTCCGTGCTTTCACCTTCATCTCCTTCATATTCTTCCTCGTGCTTCACTTGCAACATCAAGAACAAACCCAACATCCACAAACCAACCACTAGACTGCCTCTTGCCTCCTCGTGCCCGATCACACTGTCACCCCTCCTCAAACTCCACCACACACAACGTAACCAAATCCTCACCACCACCAACATCTCCATCTCCTTCTTCATTCTTCCTCTTCCTCTGTTTCTCCTCCACCTCAACGACACCCACCACCACCTTCACCAATAGCAACCTCCTTCACCAACGCCCCTCCACCACTACCATCTCTCTCGTGTGCGCACGACCCTCCAGCTTTGCCCTCTCCCTAGTGTCGTCGCCCTCACACTAGCAGGCGCTCACCGCGTACCACGCAAACCCTCATGCAGTGATAAACACTAGTTTATCATTATTCTTATGCATTAAAACAAACCTAGTTCTTAGGATTATGCTTCGTAAACGGGTTTTTGGGTTGCATCTAGGCATAAATTAGGTTAGGCATGCATTGCATTTTTTATTGTGTTTTTAATGTGTTTTTTCTGAGTGTTAGGGATAAATAGATTGCCAAATCCCTAGTACCCTAGCACTCAGGAAGGCAACTGGTGAAGGAGAAGCTCACACCAGCTGGAACTTAGCTTGACCAGCTCACCATAGCTGGAATTCAACTCACCTGAATTAGGGTTAGCTCATCGTAGCTCCATTCAGCTCATCTCAGCTGAATGGCAGCTCAAGAGAGCTCATCTTAGCTCACCCTAGCTCAGGTTAGCTCAGATCCAGCTCAACTTAGCTGAGTCTAGCTCATCTCAGCTCCCATTAGCCCACAGGGAGCTCTAGCTAACTCAACTGAGTTGACTGGAGTTCACCCTTGCTCAAGTTCATCTACATTCAGCTCCACTCAACTCCAGCCAGCTGAAGATGACTTCATTCCAGCTCAGGAAGCTCAAGTCCAGCTCCCGGGGACTCAGCTTAGCTCACTCAGTTGAGCTAAGCTAGTTTAGCTACCTCAACCAGCTTGATCCTTCCCGGGAGCACCAAACCCAGCTTACCTCAGCTCATTATGGTAGAAGCTAGCTCACTTTAGCTTGGCTTAGCAACTAGCAAAGAACTAGCAAGCTAAGCCAGCTAGAGTAGCTCCATGCCAGCCTCTTCAGCAGCTGCTAGCTCCATTTCAAGCTCCATAGTTCTCCTCCTCAACTCCTCTCTTCAAACCCTAGCTCACATTACCTACTCCTCTACTCCATAGCTAGCTTAGCTTAGCTAGCATCCAGCTCCTTGGCCATCCACCACCTTCAATTCAACCCTAGCTAGCTCCACCAACTAAGCTCACCTAAGCTAG
Source organism: Thalassia testudinum (assembly GCA_037157565.1). Classification (NCBI taxonomy): domain Eukaryota; kingdom Viridiplantae; phylum Streptophyta; class Magnoliopsida; order Alismatales; family Hydrocharitaceae; genus Thalassia; species Thalassia testudinum. Next base: position 109,658,665 of record JAZHRO010000022.1, on the reverse strand, counting down.
CTATCCTACTCCAAGTTGGCACCACCACCTAGCCACCTCTTCAACCCATCATCACCACCAAAAGACTCCACCATTTTGGCTCCAAAAACCACCATAACCACCTCCATTTTGGCGCCACTTTTTCCCTCCAAAATCCCCTCCATCTCCACCATCCACCTAACCCCCTTGTAGAAGACCCTAGGTTGGCGCCAAAATGGTGGTGTCTCTCCACCACCAAAAGCCACCAACACCACCATAACCACCCCCTTAACACCCTTTAAGGTGGCGCCAACTAACCCTAGCCCTAGGATCATTCTAACCACCCATAACCACCACCAAACTCCATCCTAGCCCTCCACCTATTCACGCTAACTATCCCCCTCTCCACCTCTATATAAACCCACCATATCACCACATAAAGATCATCCTCCATTAGTGTTTAATTCCACCTACATCCACCTACACCTATGGTCAAGAACAAAGAGTGGAGAAGATTAAGGGGGCACATCACCCACCCCTTTGGTGCCTTCTTCTCCCCACTTTCTTCAATTTGTGCCACCCCAAGGAGGAGGAGCATTCTACTTCAAGGAGGGGGGCCAGGCAAAGGAGAAGGACTTAGGGTGGACGTCCACCCTTGGAGAGAAGCATAGGGCACGCCCCTTAAGGGTTTGCCTTGGAGGACATCATCTTGGTGGAGCTATAGAAGGAAGGAGCTGAGGACCTTTTTAAGCCTAGGAGCTACCAGGCTTGGAGCAAGAAGAGCTTCATCCTCTTCATCACCATCATCATCCAAAGGATTTGTCTTTATTTTGTTTTTCAATTTATTTTTTTTGTAGAAGCATTCATCTACTAGGAGACAATTTCCTTTAATATAAAAAAAAGAAGTTGCTTTGATTTCTTGTTGCATTCTTTTTATTGCACTACCTTGCTTTCTCTTTAGTGTAATTTCACTCCTTTCTAATTAACCTAGGCCTTCACGTGCCTAGGTTGAGTTTAGAAAGCGAATAATTTTGTCACTTAAATTAGCATAGTAGGTGTAGTAATTTTTTTCCCGCCAACAACTTCGTATGTTGCCTTAATTTCAAAAACATAAAAATGATATATTGAAAAAGACCAAAAAGAAAGTTGAGATTTCATTCCAAGCAAGAGACATATTTTTGCAAACATTTGGCCTCTTTGGACGACCCTAGATATCCCACTATCTAGGTCTTATAAATTTTAAAAGCGAATCTGTTTTGTTATGTTGCAACGACTTAAAACCCTAGATTAACAAACCGCGCAAAAACGCGATCACGCAGCAGCAGCCACTGCTCGATGCCTCGCGTGCAACACCGTGCTCAACCCAGCGCGCAACACCGCGCTTACCGCCTGCCCGATCACCCTCCGTGCACAACTACGCATGCCTCTTTGTGCGCACATAGCAGCAGCCATCTCCTTGCGCCTGCGTGCCCCTGCACTCCCCCCGCCTCCTCCCATGTGCCTGTGCGCGTCCCCTCACTCAGCCTACATCCACTACAAATTGCTACTCCAACAGCATACAAAGCAGCCCCACCGTCGACCGCCACCTTACCGCTATAGGGTGCGACCCGCCTCCAGCAACCACAGATCGGAGCCTCACCACCAACCATATCTCTTGCTGCTCGCACGGCTAAGAGGAAGGAATCCTTTGTTTCTTCTAAATTAGTTATTACGGTCCAATGTCATTGCCAAACTTAATTTTTCTCATTTATTAAATATTATAATGCTGATTATTTTATGAAGATAGCATCCATCTTTTCTTTAAATACTTTATCAAATTATATGAACACTATGAGCCTCATTTGAAAGAAGTTTTGACATCGATTTTTTATGACTTTAATTGTAAACATTGATTTCTAGACTTTTACGATTTTAATAAACACGTTCCTCCCTATGGACACAACTCGCTTCTTCAGAAATGATTTATTTAATTTATTTTCATCACATATTTTACTACTTCACATTTAATTTTTATTTTACAATAAATCTTAGATCATATTTTTCATACAATATTTTAACACATCATTCCTCGATCTCAAAAAAGAAGTTACTTTTGCCCTCTTCTAAGGATATTGGTTGTTTTTCTCCTTTGTCCTGTGGGATAATGGTATGTATCATTTTCGTTTCTTTCACGTTTTTTTTTTATTAAATAAGGAATTTCCTTCGTGGGTGTAAAACCCCAAACCCGCCCGCACCTCACCATATCTCCCTTTCTCCTCCCCTCCGGCTTCCCCGCAAGTCCCAGCTCCAGATCGTGCAGATCGATTCCCCTCTATCCGCACCTCTCCCTTTCCTGATCGTCCGATACTCTCATCCCTCGCCATTCCCTAGCTGTTCTCTCAGGTTCGTCTCATCCCCTTCTCGATTCGATCTCCAATCAACCCTTGAGCAGTTGTTTGCCGTTCGTCGAAGGGATTAGGAAGTAATGCCGATCTCTTCCCCTAGTGGAATGCGTCGAATCAATGCATTGTTACCAAAATTAGACTCCTCGATGTCTTGTACGCGTCAGTGTTTGTTCCCTATCTGCATGATCTGAAATCTCAGCAGTAAATTTCGGCTGGAAGGGTTTTTTTCTGCAAGAAATGTAGTTGCACGATTGCTTGAACTGTAATTCCCAGTATTTTGGACTCGCCAATTGTGCTGCATCGATTACTGCCTTATTAAGATCAGTTGCTCTAGCTTTTAGATGTGCTCTTGCTCGTTTGTTTCTTCATCCATCGTCGATTCCTTATCGATCTCTGTATTTAGATGTTTTCATGTTGCAAGTTGTTGGAGTCTCTGTAGTAAAATAGCGGGCATTCTCCCTCAGTGGTAAATATCATCCAACGATGCCTTCTTATAAGCAATGTAGCTGGATAGTTATTCTCAATAAGAACAACGGATGCACATTTATAACTTATTAACCATGTACTTATTTAAATAGATTACAAGTACATGCAATCTAACCTTGGGGTACATTTTCTTTGAAGGGGACTCGTTTCCTTAAAATGGAAAATTGAGTGTCATTGCTTTGATCTTAAAGTCAAGCTGTGAGAGTTCACGAAAGTGATGGAGGAATCTCGGGCCAACATTTAGAGAGGAGTTGTTTTTTGGGATTTCTAGGCTGGATCACATTGAAGATAGTAGAGATTTGATGGCATAAGAGGGTAAAAAGGAGGAGGTGGCTTTGAGACGAAGGTCACAATAGCATTGGCATAAGGAGGAGATTCAAATATCAGATTCTTTCACACTTGTGTCAACAGGAGAAGATGGCAAAATTGGATTGAGTCCATTGGATCTAGTCATGAGGTTAGGAATGGGAGGTAGGAAGTTGGTAGCATGTTTGTTACTATTTTGCCACAATTTTCTGTTAGAAGCAAAGGAGTTTTTAGCACCTGGGTAATTAGGCATATTCCAGCAGAGGTAGCTGATGCTTTGATTCGACCCTCACAGAGGAGGAGGTCTGGTGTGCACTGTGCTCCCTTAAGGAAGTGCTGCTTGGCCCAGATTACTTTCTGTCTTTTTCCCTAAGGAGTTTTGGCATCTCCTAAATATTGACGTCATTGCCATTTTTGAGTCCCTTTCCTCTGACAGGTTTTCCAAGTTTAATAGATTTTTCTTATTTATTTTGCCCAAGGTTGATTCTGTTGAGATGGTGGATGACTTTAGACTGATTGTTCTTTTTAATTTGACATATCTCTTGGTTGCAAAGATGTCAACATTGAGGTTATTAGTACTCTTGCATGATCTTATTTTCCCGATGCAGTTGGCTTTTATTAAGGGATGGTCCATTTTAGAGAACTATGTGGTTGCCTTGGCCCTTGGAGGTTCGGTCGACTTAGGAGAGGGATGGTAGTAGGGGCGGAGGGAAAGGGGGTTAGGTAGGGACCATGGCCCCCTCCCCATTGTAAATGTCTTTATTGTGTCAACGAGATTCCTTTTATGGCCTCTCCAAAAAGCTAAAACTATTTCTTATATATTAAGGTAAAGGACATGGAAGGAAAAAAAACCATTGATTATTCAAAGGATATAAAGGGAAACATCCATTGGTTATTCAAATATTGATTAATCAAATGGCATAAAAGGAAAAAAGCGTTCATTCCTTAACTTCAATAACTTCTCATCCTAGTGTTATTCTCTACGAACAAGTAAATAAGGGATTGTTATTTGCATTTGGACAATTGGATTATTTTTACGTCAAAGATAATTTTAAGTGGTTGGCGATTTATTTTTTGAGATTTCTAGATGACAAGATACATCTCCTTTGTAGTTCATCTAATCATTGAATATCGCCTTTTATTGCTATCTTTTTTTTTTAATATGTTTCACATATATAACCAATACATCTTCAAATTTTGAGTTTATCCTCCATTTTTTTTTTGAAAATGTAAAAAAGGAGAATGGATTGCAAGAATTTATTAATAAACCAAATAAATGAAACAGACACACTTCACTTTAGGTGATTTCCCTTTTTTTGTAAAAGGACCCTTCAGACAAATTCTTGCTTATGATTTTGGTTAAATAAAAAATGACCACTTTATAGAATTGGAAGTCAAATAAAATGAGAGGCAAACATAAGAAAAGCTCAATGTCTACCACTTAATTGCCACCTCCCACTTGTCTTCATGCAAATTCTAACATGCCTCCTCAACTCGCAAGATCATATATACCAGGTTAAGGAGACTCTTAATTGGAGAGGAAGACGGTGAGAGGATGAGAGAGAGTAGGGTGATGGGTGATTGGAAATTTGGAAGGGCGTTGCCCATCTTGTGGTTTCGATGTAGGGAGAGGGGTCATTGTGTGAAGGATTGTAGGGACTCAGTGATGTGCCTGAGGTGTAAGGGTGTTGGCCATTAGTGTGAAGCTTGTAGGAGGATTGAGAGGGCGAGCAAGAATTTTGTTTCATTACCTTTATCTCCTCTAACCACTGCGATGGAGGTTGAGGCTTCTTGGTCCTTGGAGTTTGGGAAGAACGAGGTTTTCCTCAACTCAGCTTTGGTCGGGGAGGTCGTGGATGGGAGACCTTTGTTGGCGGAGGGTTGAGTGGCTCTCACTAAGGCACATGGATGGCTGTTTAAGCCTTCGTTGGCTGTCATTGATGAGCGTAAGATCCTCTTGTCATCTCTTGATGGTTCTCTCATTGGGAGGTTGTGTTTGCAAACGACTTTGGTGCGAAGTGGGTCGGTGAGGTGGAGGCAACTGACCACTTCTGATGTGGTGCTGGATGTGAGATCTTCGGTGAAGGCCCTTGCGAGGGTCTCTGTGAACGGGATTTTGCTTCACTTGAGGTTGATTAGGACGATTAAGGTGGTGGTTGAGTCGTTTGGAATGTTAAGGGCATGCGAGAATGTGGCCTTCACCTCTTTGAATCTACGAAGTGTGGTGGTAGAGGTTGCATGTGGGCGAGCTGTACCAGAGAGGATGGTCTTGAGGTTGGGGGGTTCCTTATGGTTCCTTTCACTTTGCTAGGAGGAGTTTGAGGTCATACACAGAGGTGGTGGCTTTACTGGAGAGGTAGTTGACGTCGCTTGAGAGGAAGCACGCTCCGACGAGAGGGCTTTTGCGTTTCTTGCACATGATTTGGGTCCCGCAATCTCGGTAGGACGGTTGTGAGATTGAGGGGGCTATTTCGGGGAAGGAGAGGTTATCAGGTGATAATGGGGGAACTATTTTGGGAAGGGTGCGACGACTTTAGTGGGTTTAAATATTCCCCACCTAGATATTGTTCATCACGTGCTGACCCTATTGGCTTTGAAGGAACCTGTTTTGGAGGAACGATTGTTGTTTGGCTCCGTGCAGGATGGGTTTGGATTCGTTTATGGATCTAGAGCGGGAATGTTTAACTTCGACTTTCTTTTGGTTGACCACTTTAGCCTTGCTTCGTTTTTTCACACCTATCCTTCTTCCTTGTTGGTTTTGCGTGGTTTGCTCCTCCCTCCTATTTTGCAGAAGCCATGCGATGTGGTTGGTGATGATCTCTTCCCTAATGCGATGTCCTTGATGGTGCCAAGGGATGATCCATTGGCTTCGACCTAGATGTGGCAGGGCATCATGAGCTTGATCATGAAGGAGGGGCATCGAGTCGTGTTGAAGTTGGAAGGGACCTCAATGTTGTGGGCTCCTCCGTTTCAAAGGGGCTTCGTGACTGTGCTTGGTCACTTGCTATGTATGGTGGTTGAGAGGTGGGAGGATTGTCACAGTGTGCTAAAGGTGTGAATGGGTCTTGCATGTGGAATTGAAGTCATGAGAGATTGGTGTTGCCGCCAAAGCTTCGTATAGTATATAAGGGTTAGACTTGGCGAAAGCACCAATTGACAAGAAGGGCTTGGTAGTGGTGTCAAGGAGAGAGATCAAAGAGCTTGACACTAAGGTGGCACCTGTGGGTGGTTCTTGGTGTTCAAATTTGATAGAAAGGACTTCTCTTCTATTAATACTTAACATTTTGTCTTGGAACATGTGAGGACTTTGAAACACCAAACGGTGGGGGGCTTTACTTTGTTATTCTCATGAGTGGGGGGTGGATTTTGTAATGGTGCAGGAAATGAAGTTGGAGTCTTTGGATCCTTCTGTGAAGAGGGAGATTGGTGGTAGGGTTTTTGATTCGTTTTTAGTGGTTGATTGGACTGGAAGATCAGGTGGAATGCTTATTATGTGGAAGGGGATTGATTTTCATCTTGGGTCGAATAGACAACCTTCTTGGTCTCTGTTTGGGGTGTTCAATAGGATTTTTAATGGTGCAGAACTTGTGCTCACCACAGTGTATGGACCGTGTAATGATGGAGATAGGGTCTAGTTTTGGGAGGAAGTAAGATAGTTGGGAAGTTTTGTAGATGGTAGACCTTGGCTTATTGGTGGTGACTTCAATGCTACATTAACATTGTAAGACCATCTTGATGGTAGGGATGATCAATCTTTGGAAGGATTTGCAGATGTGGTGGCTGAGTTGGAGTTGATTGATCTGGCGACCAATGGTGCACTTTTGACTTGAAGAAATCCTATTGGGGTGAAGTTGAAGATTCATTGGTTCCTTTGCTCAATTTCTTTGGCTAAGTGTCTCCAGTTGGTGGAGGTGCATGTGAAGCTGTTGATGCGTATTTCCATCATAGTTTACCTGAACGCGTCGTAGTATAACAACGAAAATTGGATCGATATTTAAATTTATAAGTGCTAAAAAAACATGAGTTTTGAAGTCATTTGCAAGGAGCAAAATTGAAATTCAATCACTAATCAAATGATATGACATGAGTACAATAATAAATCAAAACCCAGCATACATATTCAAATGACTTGTAAATTGTATATCAAGAGTTAGGGAACAAAATAATGTAGAGAGAGATATATAGAGCCCAAAAAAGATGGTGGTTGAGACTACTAATGAGATTTTTAACACTTAGGCTATTCTCAATTCAAAGCTCAAGTTAGGCTGTTGTTCTCAAAGGATCAGACGTTTCCTCAAGGCCTCAGACACCTTAAGTGCTCAGTTCAAACCCCTTCACAACTTTGCCTAAGTCCTTAGGCACGGATCCCAAGAGCAAACCCCCCCATTCTCTCAGAAATCCTCTCCTATTTCCCAGACCACACTAGACCCAATTCAATTCTAGATCTAAGCTGGTTCAGACCGGCCTAGCGCATAGTGGGGGGTACCACACTTGCAAGGCGTGAGCGAGTGTGCAGGCATGCAAAGCTTGTGCATGGGGGACCCTACCCCCCGTGTATTGGGCAACGAGGCTAAGAACGTAAATCGTTAAATATCAAATTCCAAATCAAACGCTTTCAATGTGGTGGTATGTTCTGCAGCTTTCTCGTGTGTGTGCTGCTGATGTAGCTCCAAGCTAATTGAGTTGCTGCTGCTGGTCTCTTGCTCAATTGAAGATGTAAGACTGCTCTAGATGCAACTCCGCCTTGATTGAAGGTAATCGTGCGGTGGTTGATGGTCGGAGTTGGGCATATGACAACGGAGATGAAGCTTAATCCGACGAAGACCTGAAATACATGAGAATGGCCTTGCAGCCCAATTAAAAGGTTCAAGACCTTCGCCGTGTTGCGTTGAGTGCTGAGGTGGTGGAGATTTGATGATTCGTGCGTCGAGGGTGGCTGGACAGCAGTCACGACAATGTGTTTTGATGAGTTTGTCTGGCCAAAGGTTTCAGAGGTCAAAGCTCTCAATAAGTTGAGGGCTTTTGACCTCTGAGGGGAGGAATGTTTTGGTGGAGGTGGGATGAAGTTTGGTGAAGTGTAGTGTAGTGGTGGCCTTACCAAAGCTGTGGCCGGAGGTGGAGAAGAAGTGGGAGTGAGAGGTAGTGGGGTCTAATCTAGGTTCTAAGGGTTTAATCCTAGTCTAAAGAATAAAGGAAAGGAGGAGGCCTACTCTATTGGATGAAAGGGGGAAGGAATCGCGCCGGCGTGCCTTGCCGGTTGCGAGGAAGACGAATTCTCCGGTGAGGTAGAACAGCGATGACAGAGGAGGTAGGAGCTCTTACTTTGATATGCGGGAAGCGGACGTAGGTGGTGAAGACATTGGGCCACCCAATTTGGCCCTTGAGTGGTCGGAGGAAGGAGGTCGAGGAGGTTTGCTGGAGTCGAGGTTGAGGAGGTTTGCTAGAGTCGAGGTCGGAGGTGGTTGGAGGAAGGAGAGAAGATTTTGGCCTAAACCTGACTGGGGAAATCGTGGGAAGGTCTAAGAGCTTATATAGAGCTGGAATTCGAGTTCAAATTGGAGGAATTCATGAATGGGATTCGTGATTTTGGAAGCTCTGTTTAGGAAATTTTGAGCTTGTCTGATCTCTCGTTCAAATAGGATCTTAGATGTGGTCCATTAGAAAGAGGATTATCTGGCAATCAATCCCTCCAATTTTGAAGGGATTTGATTGACAAATCAAGGAAAAATCCTTGATTGAATGTCTTCGTTGTGGGTTTAGGTTTGCTGTGTTTAGGAGACAAAGTGTTTCAGGTGGCAGAGACCTTTTGGTGAAGATGACGAGAAAGGAGAATAAGTGTAAGGAAACAAGGAAGTTAGGGGTTTAGATGTGAAAAACAGAGATTTTAAGTGCATAAATGCAAGCTAGGTCAAGATAGACTCTGATTGAGCCCAAATTTTGATGTTAACCTAATTTGGACCCAAGGAATCTAATGGTGAACTTGAATTTGTGTTTTGATAGCATTTTATTTGGTAAATTACACAGAAGCCCAAATTAAGGCATAATCCCGTCTGAATCTCTGTTGTTAGTTAAAATAGGTTCAGATGGTCAAAGTGAAGATACTAAATCTCTTATAATATTTTCCAATGAATTTTAGGAGGTTTAGATTGAATTTAATTTGAGTGGGGTAGATAATTGGGATTTTCAGTGATATTTTAATCCTCGAAATACGTGAAACCCTGATTCAGTCAATGTGAGCCCACTTCTTGGTCTTTTAAGTTCATTTGACATTGAATTAACTCCTGATCGATCCCTTTGTTAATCTGCATTAGTGATTGGATGTTAAAACAACAAACTTAACCCTTTTTCCTGTCTTCTTCGTGGATCAGTTCGGTCATGGATTTATGATCCTTATACGATCATTTAGGAGTATTTAACACTTGAATCTGACAAATTTTAGTTAGTTATGACGAATGATGGTGTTACCATCAGAAGTCAAGGTCTTTTTCAGACCACACGTCGTTGGTGTGGAGTTTGAATGAAAATGCGAGGCTTTTGTCTTACTTCAAGTTTGACAAGTCTTGGCTATTGGAATCAGGTTTCAAGGAGATGGTAATTGAAGAATGGAACAAGGTACAAGCAAAGAACTCGACTACATCGTGTTCCTCAAATAATGTGAAACATGGTGGTTGAAAATATGACCTTTTTCTTTTCCAAAAAAAAAAAAAACTGACTTTTTCATTTTTTTCCCTAAAACTGTAGCTAGTGACGTGAATCTTTTTGTCACTCATTTGTGGCAAAGGTCTGTTGAAAATTCCAAGGACATCTCAACAATTAGTTGGTGGAAGTTTTTGTGATACCTTATGTTAATTCTGCTTCAGCGTTAACCAGCTAAAAATTCAGCTGTCTACAGCTGGTTTTCCTGATTGGATTGATAATATTGATATTTGGAGTCTGCAGACAGTCTGGCAGGTGGATAGAGATTGGCCTTGAAGGTTATCACGGTTATATAGGCTTGTATTGATTTGACTACCTTTTGAATTTTCCTCCATCCTTCTAGGAAAAGATGAATATGTGGATATCGGCATCGATTAACCATTTTCTGTACTGAATTTAGGTCATTGATTCTTTTGTTGTGTTATTAGAAAATATATGCCATGGTCAAATGTCAAGAATTGGGTCTAAAAGGAGACAATAAATCTTGATGGGTGCACAGAAAACATTGGTCAGCTGAAGTTAACCAAAACAACTTTGATGTGCAAATGTGAACATTTCCAACATGAATGGTGTCATTAACAATTTGGTCACAATTGTTAAATGGACTTACCATGATAAAGACTGGGAGAAGGGAAGTGTCAGATGTGTTGACAATATAACATCTGGCATTTTTCAGTGATTTTTTGGGGAGCTGATTTGCAACAACAACGTAATGTATTTGAAGATTAATAGAACCAGGATGACCACAAATCGTGGGCAGTCTTTGATCCATTGAGTAGGTTTTGCTTGGTGCACCTTTGTCACAGAGGCACTAGAAATTTGTGGTGGATAGCCATCGTCTCCATCATAATTATACTGGGTTTTAAAAAGCACTGGTCCAAGATAGAGCTGTTAAAAGCAAACTGCAGCAAGCCGTGGATCTGGGAATCACCATGCTGGCTAGTTTATGACAAAGACAATCTTTGAAAAGTTATTGGTGTCAAACCCATGTTTATGGTTTGGTGGCATACTCTGGAAGCCTCGATCGATCATTGGATGGGCTTGGAATGCCAGATGCTTGACTATGACTACGCTCACAACTGGTCTGTGGTCAGTTCCCCATTGGCATTTAGAGGTTTTATGTGTTCAATCTCATGCCCACCATATTACCCTTAAAAAAAAAGTTCTGTTGTGGTGAAGGGAATCTGTGACTGTGAATAGTTACTAGAAGAACAGGCATCCTTGGGTTTAGGGACAAGATGATCATGACATGCAATCATAAAGTTAAATTCCTCAAAAACAAGTCAGTGAACTTGAGTATTTATGCTTTTAAGAAAGTTGTACACTGATCTTTTAGATCATAAAGCAGTGCATTACCTCATCAATATCACTGACGATGTTAACAATTAGGCCAAGTTTATTGCAGGTGCATGAAGAAAGCTTGTCGAGACTTCACTTGGTGAGTCTGATTCAATATCTGCATAACTGTATCTTGCACCATACGATTATTATGCTGAGTGTCGTACAGTTCTTGGCAGTCTTCACACCAACACCTTGTGGGTCAACCTCAGAGAATGTGGATTGAATTCCTCATAAGCTGTTCATCAAGGGTAGATGGTTATTGTAATCAGAATCAGGGACAATACTACTCTGGTTTTTGATTGGAGAGTTGCTTGAAGCCTTTTTATCTTTATTATTTGCAAATTTTCTGCTTAACAAATTGTTGAGGCTGGCCTTATGCCATAAATGTCCTGGATAAACAATATTTTTATGTCTGAAGAGGAGAACAAATCTGTCCTAGAGAATCTGCCGAGAATGCACAGATGAGTGAAATAATTCATCACATGAGGCTGACATTCAAAGAATAACTGACTGAAATCAAGGATTAAAAATTTGATCAGGCTGCAACCAAGGCCAAGGAGGTTGGATGATGTGTGGGATGAAAGAGGCAGAACGTGAAGATAAGTCAGTAAGTGCAAGTAACTTCTTTCCTAAAAAAAAAGGCCAGATCATTTATTGTGAAGTTTGTCAGGTTGATGCAATGCCCAGTGAGTTTTGGTAAGATACAACAGCTGTTACCATCCGGCTATATATGACAATCAGATTTGATGAGGAGGGTTTACATGCTGTGTATGATGTTGAAGGGAAAATAACCCTGCTCATGCTCAGGATTTCTAAATGAAGAATATGATAGCGATAGCTCTAGGCAATACATTTATGATAGAGCATTAAGTAAAGAACAGGCACGGAAATTTATAATATTGACCAATTAGCGTCCTAATATTCACAACTCCAACAACTTTGTTGAGAGAGATGAATGTTTGTCTGTGATGCTCTTGGTGCTTTACTTATTTTATTTCTCTTATTTTATTACTCAACATGGTATTATGGTTTTTGAAAGGTAAAATGGATTATAACAAGTCAAATTTGTTTTGTGTTGTTTTTTGTTCCCTCTCTCTCTCTCTCTCTCTTAAGGCTTTTCAATTCATTTGCATTCCATAGTCAGTGATTATATTATTGTGAAGAGTTGAAGTTTTATTGTGCAACATTCATGGAGGCTTGATTGACGGTTGTGAAGGCATCAATGGAGAGATTTGGTGGCAGTGATGAGACATGTGGAATGTGTGAGTACTTATATATCACCCCTCCAACATCCTTGTCCTTCAAATGGGGCTATCATCATTGAAGGGTAGCAGCTTTGGTGCGAGGACCACAGCAAATGCTTCATCAATTTGCAATGAGTTGGTCCCTCATCAATGGTATTTGGGTAGAGTCCTCAAGGATGCAGATGATGACCAATGTCCAGAGAGGGGAAATTGTTGTAAAGGGGCAGAAGTGTGGTGCCTTTTTACCTTCATTGTCGCCTATCTTGGTGCATCACCTCTTCCATGAGACTACTGTGCTTGCGGTCTTCTGCCTTTGCTGATTACTGACATCATTGTCAGCATTGTGATGCTTCACCTTAACGTCCTCGACCTTGCTATCACCACTATTGCTAGCTTGGACAAATCAGTTGGATTGTGGGTTAAGCGCGAAGTGAGTAATTGTTTAAGTAATTGTAGTTGGTGTAGACCCCTCGGGTGCATCCTTAAGTAGCAGATTGCCACTTACCTCTCCAAGATCCAGCATGGGGGGCACATCTAGTCCTATGTTGAACTTGATCTTGATTTGCGCCAATTTTGAGGTGATCCCATGCATGGAGATTGAGGACGAATTCACGACCTCACAGAGGAAGAAGGAGGTGGCAACAATACCTATGGACTCGAGACTTAGGAGGGTTGCAATGGGTTCTTTCCAATCCTAAACAATTATGAATGGTTTGTGCTTTTGGAAAATGAAGAAAAGTAAAGGACACAAGTTTCCCTTTGACCAAGAATGTTCCATCATTTTCGTGAATTTGTGCCTTTTCCCTCACTCTCATAGGATTTTGTCATTTTTCTTGTATAGAAACCACTTTCCCTACTACAAGGGTGGAATTTTGTGGGGAGGGGACAAAAGGGAACTTGGTTCTCTTCTATTTTCCATTCTAGGCACAAACACAAAGAAAGTTGGTCAAAGACAAATTAGGTCTCCTCTATGGTTTCATTTCCTCAACATTCTCTTTGACCCCCTAAAACCATTGTCCTTCAATTTTCGATGCACAAATGTCCCTTAAGGTGAAAATTTCATGGAAGCTTTTATTCAATGTGATGGATTATTTACAATTTACTTCTTGTTCTTAGTTGTATTTGGTCATCCTTGATTTTAGAATAAAAAAGGGAAAAGAAAAAGAAGGAAAAGGTAGATTGCAAACAAAAAAAAAAAAGAAAAAAAAGAAAAGAAAACAAAAGAAAAAAAGTTTTTCCTTAGAGGGAATGAAGATGAAAAAATAAAAAAGGAAACATATGGAAAAAGTAAAAAGAAGAGAAGAGAATAAAAAAGAAAACAAAGCAAAAAATTAAAAAAATGAAAAAAAGGTGAAAAAAGGGATGAAGAGGAAGAAAAAAGGATAGATTCTCTCCGCTTGATTTCTTGTCTATGTAGTTTCTTCTCCCAACTTAGATAAGTATAGGAGAAAGTGGGAATGTTGGTTTATGAGCATATTGTGGACTAGCATATGAAAGAGTCATTCTTTGAGGTCCCTAAATGAGAGAAGCTCGACATTGGTTCCTTTAAGTAGGACAAAGGCCTTGCTTCCATGTAGGAGAGACCGACTCTTGATGTCTCTAAGGGAGAGTCCTACTTTTGAGATCTCCAATAAGGAAGGCATCGACAATCTTTAAGGTCTATGAGGGAGACTAGTAGATCTCAACTTTATTACACATAAATCGTTATGTTACCATCTAGAAGAACACTTTTGTAACATATGAAATCCAATAGCTTTTACCATATTGAACTTGAGTTTTCATGGTGTGCATAATGGTGGTTTGGCATGGAGAGGATCCACGTGTGGAGCCTTGTGCATGGGGGAGAGAACCAGAGAGAGAGCGACAGAGAGACCACACAAGAGTTGGAGAAGAGTTGAGAGAATGAAGGAAATATTGTTGTATTCAACTCAAATGAAAATGGTGGGATTCCTTTTTATAGAGACAATCCTAAATCTAAAAGTAGAAAAATAGAAAATCGCAATCTTAATTTACCAAAAGCAGTAACTTCTAATTGTCCTAACAAATATTTAATTATCTACCAAATAAGGTGGCACAAGTTAGCAAAACCTAGACTCCAAGCAACCTTCTAAAAACCTAGGGTCGATGGCCCTTTATTGGACCCAACTTGTGCCCACGTTGCTATTGTGCCACGTGGTAGTCCATGTGGCTTTACTCATTCAGACTCCCCCTCAAGTCAAGGTTGGAGTAGGTCGATGACTTGCTATACTTGTGGTTCGTTGATGGTGTTGCCAGATGCTCCACTGTCTTCTTTTGATGTGACTACGAATCTTTTTGCCACCTTCGTAGTCATTGCTTCTTTGGTAACTTTTGAAGTTGTGGCTATTGGAGCAATCGTCCTATCTTTGTATAAGTTGTTAGCTTTTCTTCTCCAACTTTTTTTTCTTTAATGCCTCTTGGGTCTCTCCAGTGGACACCTGGGCCTCGAGCTCCGCCATCTTTGTATTCAAAAAATGAGTCTCTCTCTACTTCTACGCTCCATGTAAGATGCCAATATGTGAGAGAGATAACTCATTGGGTCCTCTCCTCTTCTCCTTGGGTCTTGTGTAAGGTGCCAAGGTCCTTTAAGGAGTTTGTGAGAGAACTCCCTACGTCAAGCGAAGATGCCCCAAACTTCGGGGCCTTGGTGTTGCGTGGAGACATTCACACACAAAAGAATCTCCTTGTGCATGAACTCCCTTCTTCGTTGCTTCTTCTTGCTCCACACGTAGGGTTGAATGGCCTAGATTAGTGGTTTTGATATCATGTGGAGAATGATGTGTGTGATGGTGCTTTGGCATGGAGAGGGTCCACGTGTGGAGTCTTGTGCGTGGGAGAGAGAGAGAGAGAGATCGCATGAGTTGGAGAGGAGTTGAGAGAATAATGGAAATATTGTTGTATTCAACTCAAATGATAATGGTGGGATTCCTCTCTTTCTATAGAGAGATAATCCTGCATCTAAAAATAGAAAAACAGAAAATGACAATCTTACTTTACCAAAAACAACTCCTCCTAATTATCCTGACAAATCTCTAATTATCTATCAAATAAGGTCCTACAAGTTGGCGAAACTTAGACTCCAAGCAACCTCCTAAAACCTAGGGCCATCAGCCCTTTATTAGACCCAACTGGTGTCCACGTGGCTTTACTCTTTCACACATGGCGACCTTTGGATTTCCCTATTACACTAGTGGCCCTGATAGAGGTCCTCGGTGTGTTTCCAAGTGGTGTTCTGTATATGTTAAGGCGGAGGCATGTCTTCTAGATGTTAGTTGGACAAGTTGGGTGGTAAAATATTTGCTGAACATAGATCTTCAAGCGAGGGGCCAGTCATTTAGGGGCTTTCTTCTTCAAAAAAAAAATTTAGGGGCTTTCTTGTTAGAGCTTTGGTGGAAGGCACTAATCAAAATTCTATCTTTATTGCTTAATATGATGTGTACATACTTCGTATTTCATCTATATTGTTATTGACTAGTAGTTTGATAATTGTGTGTTACTTCAGTGAGAGAATGATGGAGGATTTGTTTGCGAAATTCAAATTTAATTTGTTGGGCTGTAGTGGGAAACCTAACAATCCTTACTTTGTCTACGCTCTCTGTCTAGTGAGGTGAGGAAGACATTGGTCACTTGACTTTCCTTGTAGCTTTGTGCAAGGAGTGTGGACAAATTCATCCTTTACATGGGTTAATACAACTTTGTGGCTTTTTTTTTGTGGATTTTAGAGGAATGAGCATCAATTATGGGAATTGATAACACGTCAATGGAGGAGAAGGTGGCTTTGTGGCTTTTCTTTGGTGCATTTAATTGGAAACAAATGGTGTTTGTTTTGAATGCTCCTTGTAATATGTAGAGTGTGGACGAAAAGGCCTTTTCCTTGGTTGCATGCATCATGGGTAGAATTTGTAGTTGATAGTGCTATATGCTAACTTTTTTAATTAATGATGGATGGTTATTATTCTCATGTAGCCATCTTTTTACTCCTAAAAAAAATGCTGGGATTGAAAACCTTGTTTTAGGTTTGGTTGATCTCCACAATCTGCAACATTGATTCACTCTTGTTGTGAAGGATAAAAGTTGGCCACGTAGACTGCGACATGGCACAGTAGGCCACGTGGATTGCGATGTGGCACAGTGGGACACGTGGACGGTCCATGTGGCAATCAGCCTAGGAGTCAAGGTCGTGTGGCATGTTTAGGAAAATAAGTGTTGGCTTGCATGTCAAGTTTGTGCTAAATTTGGTAATTTGTTTTAATTATTAGGAGTCCAAATTTAGGAAGCGATAATGTAGGAGTTGTGATTGATTAAATTTTTAAGATTTGATTTGATTTGATTAAGAGTTGTTTTAGGGGTAGATCTCTTTATATAGAGATCAACAATTATTTGTTTTGAGTGGAGTTGAATAGAACAATATTTCCACAATCTCTTTCTTAACTCCTCTCTTCCTCTCACGCCATCTCTCGCTTTGCTCTCTGTTATTGTTCACGTGAATAGTAAGCATACTTCAACATGAACAGTAAAAGCCAATCCCTTCATGTCCATGCGTGGGCCTTCCACACGCCTAAGAATTCGTACACTTCTTCGAAATCTTCACATGATATCAGAGCGGACATTCTAGGCCCATTAGTCTTCATGTGTGGAACACAAGGAGCGAGGAGAAGAGGGTCCATGCATAAGGAGTTCCCCTTATGCATGAACTTTCCACGCATCACCAAGGCCACGTGGTTCATGGCATCTTTGTTTGACGTGAGAGTTCTTTCAAAGAACTCCTCGAAGGACCTTGGTGCTTTACGCAAGGCCCAAGGAAACGAGAAGGAACTCCAACGGGTTACTTCCCTTACGCATCCAGCGCCTTACGCAGAGTGTATAATTAGAGGAAGGCTTGTTCTTTGAAGACAAAGATGGCAGAGCTCGAGGCTCAGAAAAGAGAAGAGATCTATCAAGTTATGATACAATATTTGATCTTCATGCTTTTCCAATGGACACTTTATATCTGATTTTTTACTCTCCTTCAAAAGAGGAGATTTTTTTTTTTTGGAGAAAAAAGTGTTAAATATCTTGGATGGGATTGCTCATCTTTCTCTCAATTAAAGAAAATTAGATACTATCTTGAAGTAAAAAGGAAACACCTGTAGTCATTGCAACTACTTTTGAGGTTGCTAAAATGAGCAACGACTTTCCTGGTTGCAAAGAGACTAGTGATTGATCTAAGAAGTTCATTTATCAAAGATCTAGGCAAGATGAAGCGGTGGGGCATTTGGCTTCACAAAGTTGAAGAGCACGTCATCGTCCCCCTGGCCTCGATTGGAGGGGGTGTGTGAAGAATAAAAGTTAGTTACGTGGACTGCCATGTGGCACAGTGGGCTGTGTGGACAGTCACATGGTAGTCGGGCTAGGAGTCAAGGCTGTGTGGCATGTTTAGGAAAATAAGTGATGGCTTGCATGCTAAGTTTTGTGTCAAGTGGCAATTTGTTTTATTTATTAGGAATCCAAATTTAGAAGAGAATTTAGGAATTGTGATCGATTGAATTGTTAAGATTTGATTTGATTGAGGGTTGTTTTAGGAGTAGATCTCTTTATATAGGGATCAACAATTATTTGTGTTGAGTGGAGTGGAGTTGAATACAATAATATTTCCACAATATATCTCTCAACTCCTCTCCTCTCTCTCGCCAACTCTCTCTCCGCTCTCTGTTACTGTTCATGTGAATGGTAACCATACTGTTCAATGTGAACAGTAACAATCGATTTCTTCATCTCCACGCATAGGCCTTCCACACGTCAAAGAACTCGCTATGCTTCTCCGAAATCTTTACACTTGTAATATGGTTTGGTTTGTTTTGGACTCTTATTTTTCTTTTCCTTTTTAAAGGTTGGTGTGTGTGTGTGTGTGTGGGAGGGGGGGTGTTGAATGGGGAGGAGGTCTAGGACTAGGGGGAAGGAGGTGCTAGTTGTGATGTGGAGGGGGGAAATAGGGAAACTTCATAGGCACTTCCGTTACCTTTGAAATAAAATTTCTTTTGATTTTGAAAGAGAATGAAATGAGTTAATTCTCAAAAAGAAATTGTAACCCTCTTTACATGGAGAAAGGCTATGGATAATGTAAAGATTTGTGGAAGTGTAGAGAGCCTCCGTGTGTGGAGCATGGAAGAAAGAGAGAGAGAGGGTGTCGGCGATGGACAGGAATAGGATTGGAGGGAGTTGTAGATGGGATTTTATTAATGCAACTTAACTCAATAACATGACAGTGCCGCTTTAGATATATAGAGATAATTCCTATCCTAAATAAGGAAAACTATAAATAAGATCCTAAATAATCGCTAAAAATAGTAAGAGATAATTGACTAAAACAAACTCTAATTATTCTATAAAAAAGGTGCCATAATCTCCCCCTCAAGTTGAGGTTGGAGTAGGGTGAAGACTTGGCCAACTTGGCTTGGTAATGGTGTGGCCAGATGCTTTACCATCTTTTTTTGATGTGATTGCGAATTCTCTTGCCACCTCCATAGTCATTGCTTCTTTGGCAAACTTTGAAGTCGTTGTTATTAGAGTTGTTGTCTTGGCTTTGTATAATTTGATAGATTTCATTCTCTGCTATCTTCTTCTTGGATGCGTTCATGGTCTCGGGCATCTCCTTTAGATTTTGAATACCCATAAATAGTACATTGCCTTCTCCAGCCGACACCTGGGCCTCGTTCTCCACCATCTTCTTCGAACAACGAACCTCCTTTTCTGTGCTCTGCGTAAGGTGCTAGATGCGGTAGCGAGAGGATTTGTCAGGAATCCCCTACTCAACTCTTTGGGACTTGTGTAAGGTGCCAAGGTCTTCTAAGGAGTTCTTTAAGAGAACTCCTACACTGGATGAAGAAGCCATGAACAACGTGACCTAGTGGTGACGCGTGAAGAGTTCAAGCACAAGAGAAATTTTCTCGTGTGTGGACTTCTCTCTTTTCTCTCTTCCACACGTGCTCCTAAATCTCGGAAAGAACTTGCTTTGATACCATGTGAAGATTTGTGGAAGCATAGAGAGCCTCCACGTGTGGAGCGTGGAAGAAAGAGAGACGGTACTGGCGATAGAGAAGAGGAGGATTGGAGGGAATTGTAGAAGATGATATTTTATTAATGCAACTCAACTTAATAAAATAGTACCTTTCTATATATAGAGAGATAATTCCTATCCTAAATAAGGAAAAAGAAAGATCCTAAACAATATCTAAAAACAGTAGGAGATAATTGACTAAAGTAAACCTTAATTATCCTATAAAAAAGGTGTCACAATTGGCAAAACTTGACCTCCAAGCAAACTTCGAATATTTAGGGCCAACGACCCTTTATTGGACCCAACTCATGTCTATTGCCATGTGGTCATTGTGCCATGTGGCAGTCCATGTGAATTTCTCTCCTTCATAGGTAAAGTACATGGAACAACCTTATGAAAATAGCAAATAATTAAAAACACCCCTAAACATACTCTACACTCTTCTTCAAGTTGGAGCATATATAACAAGCATGCCCAGCTTGTTACATAAATAGTCATGATGCTTTTGTGGGAGTCTTCGTAAAGATGTTAGCAATCTGCTGCTTAGAGGTAGTAGTCGCCTAGTTGGGGTACTAATCTTCCCTGTAGTAACCATGTCACTGACAAAGTGGCAATCCACTTCAATATACTTCGTGTCCCTCTTGAAGGTAGGATTGGATCCTATGAACATAGCTGGGTGACTGTCACTAAACATAGGCATAGGAAGAGAAACTTAAATCCCCAAATTTGCTAAGAAATGTATCAACCATATGACCTCACAAGCCCTATAAGCCATGGCCTGGTACTCAGCCTTTGCATTGGATCGAGCAACCATAGTTTGCTTCTTGCTCCTCTAAGTAACAAGGCTACCCTCAAGGAAGGTGGCATATCCAGTAGTGGATCTCTTGTCCATTGATCCTATATAGTCAGCATCGGAATATGAGTGCAGGTCCACATATCCATGATTCTTCATATAGAGGCCTTTCCAGGATTCCCTTTAAGATATTTCAAGATGAGATACACAACATGCCAATGATTATAGTGAGGGTTTTCCATGAATTGACTTGCTTTGTTGACAACAAGACTAGTATCTAGTGTGGTAACAGTAACATAGAGCAACTTCCCAACAATGCTGCGATATCTTTTCTTGTCTTCAAAAAGAGGATCATCACCCTCTTGTACATGCACCTGGGGCTCAACAGGAATGAAAGAGGTCTTGGACCTAAGTAAACGTGTCTCCTTAAAAAGCTACATGACATATTTCCTTTGAGACAAAAGCATGCCTCTAGAATTCCAGGTTATCTCAATACAAAAAAAATATCCGAGGCTGCCCAAGTCCTTGGTGACAAAAGTTGTTTGCAAGAAGTCCTTGGTTCTTGGATCCCTATAGTATCATCATTTGTAAGAATCATGTCATTCACATACACAGTAAAAATGACAACACTTGATTCTCTATGTTGAACAAATACTGAATGATTTGAAGTGGACCTTAGAAAATCAATTCTCTGAAATTTACCAACGAACCTTTAAAACCAAGCGTGAGGGCTTTGTGTCAAGCCATATATTGCCTTTCGTAGACAAAAAACCTTCTCCCCGTCAACCACATATCTAGGTGGTTGGGTTATGTAGACTTCATCCTATAGATTACCATATAAGAAGGGATTCTTGACATCAAGCTGATATACAGGCCATTGCTTGTTGATAGCTACAGATATAATAACATGAATAGAGTTAAGTTGGGCCACTAAAGAAAGTGTGTCGAAGTAATCAACTCCATAGGTTTATGTATAGCCCTTGGCAACTAGTTTGGCCTTCAACCTCTTGACAATCTTGTTTGGTTTATATTTGACAGTATATACCCATCTACAATTGACCACAGTAGCTCCATCAGGAAGAGTAGTCAGCTCCCAGGTCCCTTGCATAGTAAGAGTTTCCATCTCCTCATCCATGGCTTGTTGCCAACCTGGATCCTGTGCAGCCTCACAATAGCTTTTAGGAATAACCATAGTAAATAAAGCTTTAGAGAACTTTTGTAATGCGGGCTCAGGTGATTAATAACAGTATAATGTGACATAGGGTGTAAAGTAGAACTTCTTACAACCTTTTGTAGGGCAATGGGTAGATCTTCTGCTTGTTGAATAGGAGTAACCAGATTAAATGTTGATGAGGAAGATAGATTAGATGGTCTCTCCTCAGGAATTTAA
This sequence comes from Thalassia testudinum, assembly GCA_037157565.1. NCBI lineage: Eukaryota > Viridiplantae > Streptophyta > Magnoliopsida > Alismatales > Hydrocharitaceae > Thalassia > Thalassia testudinum. The sequence goes on along the minus strand of JAZHRO010000022.1, from coordinate 109,637,013 downwards.
CTTGCATAAATGGTAAGGGAATAAATACATGGTCTCTAGAGTGATGCTCATAAGAACGAGTAAATCAACCAAGAGAGGAATCTTCATCTGAATATAAAGGAACCTTCTTAAAAAAGGACATATTAGTAAACACAGTATCTATTCCCAACCAGATCAAAACAATGATATCCCTTCTGCAAGTAAGAGTATTCGAGGAAAACACACTTTATTGTCCTGGGAGAGAGCTTATTAGGGGCTCTAAAGAGATGAACAAAGCAAGTGCATCAAAATAATCAGCAATGGTAAAACAAAAAAATCAGCATTAGAAAAGGTATAACACTATTAAGAATAGAAGACGGGTTCCTATTTATATGGTAAGTGGTAGTGAGTACAACATTCTCCCAAAAATGCTTAGGAACCTTCGTGGCAAGAAGTAAAATATGGGCAACATCAAGAATATGATGCAACTTGCATTATCATTGTTGAAAATTTTGATGCAAGAAGAATAGAAATTTTGAACTTCATTACATTGATTCTCTAACAAAAACACCTAGGACAAATTACTATGATCATCCACAAAGATGAAAAAATATCAGAAAATAGACCAATGATTTATTTGACAAGGATCCTAAATATCATAATGAACTAACTCAAATAGAGATTGATTCCTTTTATTTTCTCTGGAATTAAAAGAGTCGATGATGCTTCACAAGATGACAGACAAGAAGACCAAAATAATGCAATCTAGAAACATCAGTTGAGTCCTAGAAACAAAGGTTGTCCTAGATGATGATGTTGGAGCTCAGGCTTGGCAGAGATAGTCACAACACCCGCAAAACCCTGATGGGCGTTAATGAAGCAGAGACAATCTCTCTTAATCACTCGTCCAATCATCTTCCTCGTTTGGATGACCTAAAAGAAGACAGTACAATACACATCAAATATCGCTCGATAGGATAGATCTTTACACAATTTATAGATGTATATAAGGCTCAGTGGAAACTCTGGAGCATAGTATACATCAAACAGAGGATGAGGGAAAAAATTAGTGGTATAAATTCTAAAGCATCTGGGTGATGGCTTGGGGTGACGAGGGTTGGGCAATCATCATCTCTTGGAGAATGAGAGGTGGGAGAGAGCGTCTCAGCTAATTCAAATGCCTTGGGTGGGGGCATGTTGCCAGGAGCTGTAGGGACTCGGTGAGGTGTCTCAGTTGCGATGGTGTTGGCCATCGTAGGGCCTCTTGCCGGAGGAGCCGTGCCTTGCGAGAGGAGATGACATTGCTGACCCCTCGCCCTCCGCCGGTTAGGGTGCCTTTAGTTGAGGTGGCTGCTCCTTGGTGCGCTCAGATGTGGCCATTGGAGGAGGCGCTCATCGGGGCTTTGATTGGAGAGGCTTTGTAGGGAGAGCTTGATTTGGAAGAGACAAAGAGGGTTTTGAGTCATGTTTTCTTCGAAGGTGGATTTCAAGGTTGCCTCTCTTGGCTCGAAGATGATCCTCCTGTTTGGATTAGGTTCAGAGGTGGCACGACGAATTGTGTTTGAGGTCTTGCTTGTAGGCGGCGCCTTTGTTCGATAGCAGTGGGCTTCCTTCTACGATGGCGCTATCAATGAGCAATCGCCACGGAAGGCGGATATTGAAATCCTTATTGCTGGGATCCCTCTCCATTTGAGAACAACAGAGGTGGTGGAGGTTGTTGTTGCGCCTTTTGCAATGCTCAAGTTTTTCATCGGACTTGGCCTTGTGGAAGGCGACCTATTGAAGGTTAAGGCTGTGATTTGTCTTGTCCCTGGTAAGGAGTTGCTGAAGAAGATAACTATCTGACTTAACAGGGTGGTTTGTTTGGTGACCATCGAGGATAAGTCAAAGGTAGGGAGATCCTTTATTGAGGTCGTTGTTGGTGGTGGCTGGAATACCTCTACTGGAGGAGATGTAGGAAGAAGCGGAGGCAGCGTTGTCGTGGGGCCACCGAAGTTGGTTTGGAAGATCATAGGGCATGCCGAGAGGAGTGACAAAGGTGCCATGATTGTGTCGCAATCGTCGATTTTGTAAGAGGCTTGAGGTTGCGGTTGAGGGTGAGGATCGAGGCGTTGATGGCGGGGGAGCAGATGTGGTTCTTGAGCAGTTTGCTCCCAGCGATTTTAATGAGGATTTTTTGGGGTGTGGTCAAAATGCACGATCTCACTCTTAACAAGGGGTAATTGGATTCGAGGTCGGATCTGGGTTCGATTAGGGATGTCAATTTGGTACTCCCAACGGAGAATTGACCCGACCTGACTCGATTTGGACGGGTAAAACCCTCTCCATTTAATATTTAGGTGGGTATGGGTTCGGGTATGGGGAAAGGTACCCCCGAACCCATATACTTGATATAAATATATTATATATACACGACTCTACAAATTAATTCCAAACGTTCTAAGACTCAACTCTAGAAATTCCAAATGTCCCAAGATTCATAACTTCCTACAATGGGCTGCTCATGTGACCATGAGGTCTAAAAGTGGTCACGAATTTACATCTTTCGGACTTCTAATTTTCCAAATTTCATCTCAACGTCAAATTCCATCTTAAGCAGCACTACAGCATGACACTTCCTATCCTCACGCTATGTGACGTCAATTCCATCTCAACGTCAATATGTTTAGAATGTTGGCATTTTCTTTTTTCCTTATGATGTTTTTGTTTGTTTTACATATTCTCAGAATGATGGTTGTGCTAAAAAAATTTTGATAGTGGAATGTCTTTTTTCCTTATAGTATTTTAAAATGATGGTGAGATATATAGATTAACATGTTAATTGGTACCCGTTAATTCAATGGGTATGGGGTAGGTTTTCCCCGATTATATTTGGGGTGGGTATGGGGAATGGATTTGTAAATGGGGATGGGTTTGGTAATAATAAAACCCAACCCAAATTCGACCTGTTGACATCCTTAGGTCCAATACGCCTCCTTTGAACCTAATAACCTCTTAGATCCTTTGCCCCTCTGTTCCTTCCTTGCTTGCAGCAGGTGTTTCGTAGGTCCCCAATGCTGTCACCACGAGCGCCATGCTTTTGCATCTGATTGGCAGAGCTGGAGTGGTGGAGAGCGATGTGCCTAGCAAGGGAAGGATGAGATGTAGCGACATGGAGCTGCTAGTGGGGGTGCTTCATCGCCCCTAACCATCGCTCGATGGAGGCCCGAGTGCAATCCTCGACCTTAATTGAGATATTGTCCACTGTGGAGTTATAGGGGGAGGGCAAGGGTTGCAACCACGACCACAACCACGATGCCTTCCTCGACATTAGTACTGCAAGCTTCGACCATGATGTTGCAGCCTGAAGATGGTGTGATGACGATGGAGGGTGAGGATCTGGACGTCAGATTTGCTTCGGAGGTAGGTGGCCTTCGGTTTGAGGAATTCTAATCATGAGGCAGGGTGACGACGGTGAAGAGGTAGTTGAACGAGCATGGATTGCTGAAGTGGATGGTTTCAAGCTTGCATCTGGGGGTGTTGAGGTGATTGCCCAATGACAAAAGTTCTCTCCTGGAACGTAAGGGGTTTGAATGAACCTTTGTGGCGACCAGCTCTTAAAGGTTACATTCGTTCTTGGGGACCTGGGGTGGTTCTGCTGTAAGAAACTAAATTGACCTAGTGTTCCCAACTCATCTGGAGGGAGACTAGTGGAGATTGATTGGAAGACTTCTGCACCACTGATGGAATTGACAGGTTTGGTGAAGTAATTGTAAGGTGGTCTGAGGATGAGTTCAGCCTAGAAGACTATTAGGAACTCATATGGTGACAATTCAATTATTGAGGTGTAGGGACAATCTTGTGATATTTATTTCGGCCGACTATGGCTCGATTAAGGAAGATGTGTCATTGACTTTGGGAGGATTTAAATAGTGTGGCTGAGATATCTCAGGGAGGATTGTAGCTTATAGGGGTGATTTTAACATCACCTTATATGCAGAAGATAGGTTGATGATCAGGGCTTGGAAGCTTTTGCAGATTTGTCTCTACATGGTCTGATAGATGTCCTACTAGCATCATGCACCTACACATGGAGAAACAATTTCGAATAGATGTCTGATTAGCGGAATTTCATGCGGAAAATAAGTTTAGGGTTTCCGAAAATAGAAACTCGCGTCATTGAGTTGTAGAAATCCGCTATCAGATAATATTTATAAGAGAAATTCGAGGTGAGTCTCGGGTCGAACACGGGGAGGCAAACGTTTGATTAAAAAGTCGCATTTGAATTTATTTTTGCAAGCAGAATAGTTAGTTGAAATCAATTTACGCGAGTTACGCTACTTAAAGAATAAATAATAGAAGAGAGAGAATAATTATTTCACAAAATGGAGCAGTGTCTATTACAACTAATCTCAAAATATAAAGCTATACTAAAAAGCGATAAAAGATAGAATGAGATGAGGAAATTCCCCTCGATGGTTGCTTGGAGGACGACTCGCTTTGATGGTGCTTAGAGGAAGGTGGTGAGATGCTGGATGTGGAGGAACAGAGTTGGAGGAAGGAGGGCATGGCAGGACGGCGTCGCGGCGAGGATTTGCTTCCCGAACGTGGTGAGAAGACGGCCACGGGATGCTCTATCAATGGGGATGAGAATGCGGGAAAAAATTATTTTTATAACTCTAATGGAGCATCTTGGGCTTGGAATAAGCTCTTAAAGCTTTGGAGGAGGTGTGAAGAGAGTAGGAAGAGATGGAGAAGAATGAGAGGGGAGTTGGTCCTTTTATAGTGGAGGTATGAAGGCATAAAACAGGTACGGGTCAACAGTGACATTTAAAATTTTGCTGAAGACCCGCCTTTGCCATCGCTAGAGGCTATCTTTTCGCGCCCGCTGGCGCTCGCACGTGCAAGGTTGGATTAGGCGAGGAGGATTTGTGGCCATAGGATCGTGAATGGAGGCTCCTGATCTCATGCTCATTGCACACTTGAGGTCGCGCTCTCGCTGTGAATTGTGCTTCACGCACGATTAAGGAATGCACTGGCCATTCGATGCATGATGAGGGGTTGAGGATGTGTGTGGATCAACGCTTTGGATCGCACCGTTGCCCTGCGTACGATCGCGCACGTGATCGTGTGTGTTCTCGCGCGTATGCACATTGTGCTCATCCGGTACACGAGATTGCGTCGTGTGTTGAAGTCGCCGCCGCTTGAAGCTGATCCGACGGCTGAATTTTGATTGCTGCGGAGAGGTTGCCTCAGCGGGGCTCGAACCTGCGTTGTCGATGTGAGAGTTGTCTTTATCAATGAGCTGTGGTCGTGGATGGTTGCGCGGACAATCTCGTGCACATACGCTCATGGCTGTTGGATCTTCATCCAATGGTCGTGAGCTTGATGTGGCGTGGCGCTTTATCAACCGTGAGATCCTCATCCGACGATGGAGAAGCAGTGATGAAAGTCCTTCAGTGGGAGAGGGGGTGGCTTCAATTGGCTTTGAGCGGTCGAGATGATGCCACGTGGCATCATCTGTGCTGTCTATCTTCAGATGCTTGTAGGAGATGCTACAGATGTTGGATCGAACCGATTTTCGCCTCGATGGGCTGTGATCGTCGATCTGGATCCATCCATACGCTTGGATTCTTCATCTGAAGCTTCGAAATATATCACCCTGTCTCCTGGCAATAATAATACACAAATTACTATGCAATTTATACAGGTCATTCTAAATGTAATATATTGAATGTTATGCAGTATTCACAATGTCAAATGCAATGTTAAGCTTATAAACTCATATAAATAGACATTTAATCTTGAATGAATGCGTATCAATATCCTGCATTGATTGTTTTCTTTCTAATGTGGCATTAGCAAAAGTTGTTTCTTTGGCGGATGTGAAGCCCTTGGAAAGATCGTTCTCTGACAATACGCCCCTAATGTGGCACTCGAATGAGGAACAACACTTCGGTACTTGAAGTTTTACAGGGCTTGTCTTCTAGAGGAAGGCTTCAAGGAGCAAGTGGAAGAGAAGTGGAGATCCATTTAGGCAAAAGGGTTTGCGGCAACCAGATTAGAGCAGAAGTTATGGGAGCTTTAATCTTTCTTAAGGACCTTTAGGAACCAGAACATGGAAGAGAGAAACAAGAAAGATGAGGCCTTACTAGAGATTGCATGGTTGGATAGGGAAGAAAATATGGGGACTCTCTTGGAGGTTGACTGGCAGACCAGATTGGCTCATCTGCAAATGGTGCAAATGGAAGATAGGAAAATGGAGGTTCAATGGAAGGTTAAATCCAGGCAGAAATGGTTGAAAGAAGGGGACTCAAACATGAAGTATTTTTCGTATGATGGCCTCTAGGAGACGAAAGAGGAATTGGATAGACAATTTGAGGGTCAATGGATCTGACTTTTCTGGTAGGGAGGCAGTTAGTAGGGTAACTGCTGATTATTTCAGGGCCTTCACAAGGAGAAGAATGAGGGGACGTTGGAGGTGGTTGGGGACAGATATTCTGACTGTTACGGGTAGGCAGGTGGAGGATCTTATTGGACCATTCTCTTGGGAGAAAGTAAGGAGGGTTGTTTGGGGCTTGAATGTTGATGCTTGTTCGGGTCTTGATGGATTCCCTATCCACTTTTACAGAGAATTTTGGCCACTCAAGGAGGAAGCCATGCAGGTGATTGAGTTTCTTACTGGAAATCAAGGCTTTAATTGGATCAACAAATTTTATATGCTTTTAGTACCCAAGAAGGAAGGAGCAGTGGCTATTGAGGATTATAGACCTATTGCGTTGTCAAATGCTATATACCTTATAGTGGCTAAGGTCCTTGTGAATAGATTGAGAATAGTTTTAGGAGGGGATCATAGCACCTATGCAGACGACCTTTGTCCTGGGTCGGAATATCTTAGATGGCTATGTGGTCGCATCGGAGATCTTGTCTCATTGGAAGAGGACAAAGAAGGGTTTCTTGTAGAAAATGGATTTTACTAAGGCCTCTGATTCTGTACAATGGTCTTTTATTTGGGCTTCCCTTATGAAAAAAGGTTTCCTGCCTCGATGGGTGAATTGGATGAAGAGATGTGTAATGGTGACCTCATTCTTTATTCTACTTAACGGAAACCTAGTCGGTGGATGGATCCAGCCCAGGAGAGGTGTTAGACAAGAATGCCTCTTGGCTCCCATGCAGCGGACACCTTGGCAAGAAGCATAATCAGAGGTGACGACAAAAAATCTTTTTTCTTACTTCAAAGTAAGGAATGGAGTTTAGATTTCGATCCTCCAGTACGCAAATGGCATCCTTTTTTTTGTGGAAGGTTCTGCCATTGACGCTAGAAGGATGCACATTCTCGTAGAAATTTTTGGAGAAGCCTTCGATTTGGTGATAAACTATTCTAAATCTACTTTTGTTCCTTTCCAAATGACAGTGCATGAAGTAAATGCTTGTAGCATGGCATTGAATACTGCGGTGAGTTCCCTCCCCATCTCTTATTTGGGATTACCTTTGTCAGATAAACAAATCTCTTTGCAGGATTGGAAACCTTTGATTGAAAGGGTCGAGAAAAGGCTTGTGGGATGGTCATCTAAGGTTCTCTTAAGAGGCGGAAGACCTGTGCTTTTGAAGGTAGTGTTGGCCTCTATGCCTTCTTATTTCACTTCCGTTCTGAGAATGCTACAAACAATTGAAAGGAAAATCACAGGTCTGAAGAGAGATTTTTTCTGGACTAACCATTGCTCCATTGGGAAAGCTGTTAGAATGGTGGCTTGGGAAAAGGAAGGTTTAGGAGTGAGAAACTTAAGGAAGATGAATGATAGCTTATTAGTGAAGTGGATTGTTAGAATCCTGGAGTTATGTTGGGAACGACTTTGGAGTCCTACTATGGAACTACCAGGTGCTGGGATCTACTGGCCTCACCTTAATAACTTCATCAAATATTTGTCTTTGATATTGCCTAAGATTAGTACCTTCATCTCTCCTTATGTAGGTATGGACGCTTCTTTTCTTTTTTGGCTGAATGATTGGATGAGATAAGGAAAGTTGAGAGATCGTTTCCCAAGGCTTTTTGCTATGGCTGCAAATAAGGTGGTGAAGGTGGCAGATTGTTGGGATGGGGCTTGGAATCCTACGTTTGTGGGGAACCTTTCTAACTAGAGAATTTAAGAACTTCATTCTATGTGGCACAGACTTTAAGGATACTAGCTAGAGGGTGGTGTAGATGCTTTTTTGTAGGATAGTGGTGAATTTTCAATTAGAATGGCTTACCAGAGACTTAATGATGGTAGACTGGGGTTGGAGCTTGATTTTATAAAAGATTGCAAACAAATTTGGTCAGCAGCCTATCCTTCGAAGGTGAAATTTTTGCTTGTTGCTTAGAAGAGGAAGATTGATGATGAAAGTCTAGAGAGCTAGATGGGTGGAAGGGATAGATAATGCTTGTTCATTTTGCCATGCTTATGATGAAGACATTGAGCACTTGTTCTTTGGATGCCATTTCTCTACGCAAGTCACGCTCTTTTATGGCAGAATTTTGGAGATCCTTCACGATCAACAATCGCAATGGAGGACATCTCTCCTTTAGGAATAAGAAGGAAATGGCTAAAGTTCTGGCGGTCTTATAGGGAATATGGCTTGGAAAGAATGCATCAATCTTCAAGGGGCAACATCCTTATATCGAGAATTTTATTTCTTGTGTTTCTACTTTAGCTAGCCATTGGTCGAATTTCATGTAATGTTGGCCCTTGATTAATATATCTCCTTGGTGGTTATCACTTGGATAACCACCCTTCATCCTTTCAAAAAATACATATCAGATAACTGCAAAGAATTAGTAAAATCGACATCTCCAATAGCCGTGAAAAGAGAGTATGAATTATTCGCCAAACAAAGATAAGTAATAGCAGGTGACCTTTGCAAGGAAGTAAGTGCATCCTTCTTACCAGTAAGACGATTGGATACACGTTAGCCCACCACCTATGACGAGGTGGATGAAGTAGTGGCTAGATTGGTTGATGTCCTAGTAGCAACAACAAGAGAAACAATGGTATCCTGAGATGCAGTAGATGGCACGACCTGCCTAGGGAACCGGAGGAGGTATGCATGATCATCTATAGATAAGGGAGGTAGCTAGGGATGCAAGTTTTGGTAAACCTGACCCGAACCTGACTCAATCCGACCCGAAAAGAATGGGTAAAATCTTACTGGGTATGGGTACGGGTATGGGTATGGATCTATACATGGTTACCCGACCCGAGTGCCTGAATAAAATCCCCATTTACTCAAGATATAGAAATTCCACCCTAGGTCCCTCATTCCCCCAACTTTAATCTCCATCGTGATTCCCTCAATGATTTTGAAGGTTCGGAGTGCTTCTGAATCTTCCATTGAACATTTATTTTTGGGATGGAGATCTTTTATTTGAAATGTACTTGTATTTTGCTTTTTTTTGTATTTTTTTGTTTTTGATATACTTTCAATGAAGATCATTAAAATTGGAGTAGCTTGAGCCCCCATGTGTTAGGCTTGTTAAAAATAAACAATTGATGTATTGTGTTATAGATTTTTTTTTCTTCTTTAACTTTACTTTGGGTATGAATTGATTGTAAGGTCAATTTATAAATGGATACTCGATGGGTAGATGGGTATGTGTATAGATTTAAATTTTTATACTTGATGGGTAGATGGGTAGGGTATTGGTATGAATTTTGTAAATGGGTATGGTATGGGTTTAGCTAAACCCGACCCGAACTTGACCCATTTGCATCCCTAGGCAGCCTAGGAGGGGCAAACCCCCCTGAACCACAGTAGAGTTGGCTTGACCAAGTCGTCCGAAGTTGGCCCAGCTTCTCTCTGAAGGATGATTCGTCTGTTGATAATGGATGCACGGCTCATAAGTGCGACTGTGATTGTGGCCATGACTAGCTCCAGAGTTACTGTGCCCACTAAAGACTGCAAAGGTAGAGGTTTCTATGGGATGTGTAGAGAGGGAGCAACAATTGGTGTTAGAGTACTCTCATCAACAAAAATCTTTTGGAGTCTCCTATACACCGTCTCCAGATCAGGAATATTATCTATGGCTTGTATTTGATCACAAGCAAACAAATAACTAGGACTCAAGCTACCCAGAACTTGATAAACTTGCCACGTTTGTTGTTGCCCTATCTGTGTTGCAGTATGATGGTTAGAACACATTCAACTCCTCATAAAGAGTGTCCATGTTAGCATAGCAGTTGACCAGAGAATGCTCCCCTATGATGTAGACTGGATCTGATGATAGATATCTGCAATATGGGCATGGTTGGACTTCTGAGAAAATTTCTTCAAGTTATCCCAAATCTCCTTGGTCATCTTCTTATAGAGCAAATTGGCAGCAATTTGTGGCTCAATACTATTAATCACCCTATTCATAACCAAGTAATTATCTTGTTCCCATCTCTTAAAGTCTGTAGATTGGGAACCTAGAGGAATCTTGGTTAAGATGTAGAGCTTTTTTTTTCCTCCAACAAATGTCTTGAATGCTTATGATCAAAGTAGGCAATTTTGGACGTCAATAAGCTTGATAGAGGTCATTTTAAAAAAAAAAAAGCTTGATAGAGGTGCCTTGAATCACCACAGAGGTAGAGGAAGCTATGGGCTTGACTTTAAGAGAGGAAGGAGGTCCAGGCATTGCCATGTTGGATCTGAAGAAGGTAGTAGAATAGAAATCAAAACTTAGGCTTCATGAATTCATCCAAAAATTATCCTAGTAGGAACCATAGAGGGTAGTCGAGAATGCTATACGTGACCCAAGACGTTAGAAGTAGGCATAGGAATCGTCAAGAACTCCCTTAGGAAGCCAATAGAGGTCCCAACCAAGAGGAGATCCCTGGTGGCGTTGGTGGGTGCTGCAGCAGGCATTGGCGACGTTGCTATAGGCCCCAGTGGTGTTAGGGAGCCTTCGGTGGCGGTGTTGGGGGCTTCTCCTGGTCCTACAATGATGCCATGAAAATAGATTTCAAGATATGTTAGCGATATGCCAATGATATATCCATATGTCCAACATGACTCATATCGATATCACAGGAATATCTTTTTTTCAGGATATCGGCAATATATCACCCCTATTAGTGAAAGAGATGTTGCAACATGTGTCACCGATATGTCGATATCACCGATAATACCTGTGTTGACATTGCTAGAATGTCTTTTTCTAGGATGTCGGGCAAAATATTGCTCAAGTCAATGTATGTTGGTGATATATCGTTGAAATTGATGCACATGCGTGTAATTTTTCCTAAATATCTAGTAGTATCGAGTGATACCTCTATAACTGATCTTCGGTCTCCTCTTTCTTTGCTTTCTTCCTCTACTCTCCTTTTTTCCATTCTCCATTGTTGCTTGCTGCGAGCATTCACCACTTCGTTCTCCTCAATTAGTAAGTGATTTAGAGTCCTTGTTCATCTCTCAACAAGGTTACCTTAATTTTGTTATATTTTTTGTATCATTAGGCCTAAATCACCTCTATTTAACCTTAGTTATGGTTCATATCAAGGTAAAATCTTGTACTGCATTCGATTATTGAGCAAATTGATGTGGTCTATATATTATTTAAGCAAGATCCCTAATTAATCATCGATTTGGTGATGATTTGTGGCCTAAATCATCACAATTTAACATAGAAATGAGTCTGGTAAGGGTTGATCTAGAAACAAGAGCAACTCCTCCGACAGTCACAGTTGATATCTATATATTGGAATACTTCTGTACTGTAGTGATGACGACTACCAACGATATATCAATGAATACAATACTTGATATAATTGCATGGCGTGGGAGTCTTCCTGTGAGTATGTTAGAGTATTACAAATAGAGGAAGAAATTCGGAGGAGAGGTATTGAGTAAGGTCGAAGCTTAACATGGTATTAATTTGGTGGCATCAGTTGGTGCTTGGTGGTCCACTCATGTTATTGCTATTTCATTTTTTTCGGTGAGTATTACTATGAACATCTTCTGTTATTATCATGTTATGTGCGTTATCTTTTCAATGCTATGATATGACTTTATTGATATGCTAATAGCATGTTTCTGTTATTTTTTTATTCAAAATTTATGATTTTTGTCTTCTAGGCATTTTTTCATATATGTAGTAGTTATTAAATTGCTAATTTTCATCAAATTTATGAGATTTTGGGCCATTTTGAGCTATTTTCCCAAAATTCATTGATATCGGCGATATATTCTTGACATATCTCATTTTTGTCTTGTCGATATGATATTGATATCAACATTTAAAACTTTGTTGGCAGAATTGGTGGGGGGCAAGGTGGTGTGGTGAGAGAGAGAGTGAAGAGTTCTCTCTCTTTTAAAATCTAGGGTTTGATGGTTGGAGATACTAGAGCGTGAAGAGCCTAGGACTTGCCCTACTTTGATACCATGTTGGAAGAGAATGAAATGACTTAATTCTCAGAAAGAAACCCAATGTCCCATGCCTTCTTTATATAGAGATAGGCTATGAATAAAGTACTATGAGCACTCTCATGAAAATTAACAACAACAATAACAACCAAGTCTTTTCCCACACTAGGTGGGACTCTCATGAAAATAACCAATAATAAAAATACTAACACTTTTGTCCAAAGATATTTTTGAAAGAGGATAATTAGGTGTAAGTGGAGGAGGGGGGATGGAGATGCCAGAGCTATTTCAGAGGCACCCATCTCTCGAAGTTCCAACTTTTTCAACATTAAAATTTCAATCATCTTGTTCTAAAAGTTTTTGATGGAAATAAATAAAGTGCCGGGGTTTATATATGTAAATTTGAACTTTATGGTTTTTTATTTAATATCTTATTTTTGTGAGGGCATATTTGTAAAACGCTAGCTACCTCTTGTGGCCTTTGGCAAACTCCTGTTCGTGCAAACTGTTTGTACTGAACAAAAGAAGTATACAACACATCTTTCATCATTTAAACCGGCCATTTTCATATTCTAAAACAAAATATGGTAAAAATGCCAATGACTTCACCAAACACAGCTCTTGCCAAATTGGTCACAAATAATTATTTAATTAATAATCCCTTCGACAACCTTGACTTCACAAATGCCCTAGTGTGGATGGTTCTCTCTATGGCTGTAATTGCAGTTGATTGAATTGATACCAACTTCAATGACACTTATGCGAAGGGATCTATCCAAATACGTAAAGTAGTGCCTTATTGATTTTACTGACATACAAGTGTTATTCACATTATAAGGAGAAATTCACTTATCCTGGTTAAAGATTTGATCAAATGAGGATAGCATGCATACCTTCCTCCACCCCCCCCCCCCCCCCCCCCCGCCCCCCCGTTTAAAGGTTGACCTGAACGAGTTAGTTCATTTTTCAGATATCTCCACTTACTGCCTATCGGAAGGTCAATTTGATGTCGACATTTCATGATCTCCGTGTTTCGGCATCATTGGACTAGTGAAATTGCTGGTGTTAGTTATGACGAAAGTTCCATTAATTAAATTAAAAGGTCTATATGACTCTCATCATTTTAGGAAAAAAAAGTCCAAAATGATAACTTGAGCTCATATTATTTAACATTGTTTTGATGATTTTAAAATTTGTCTTGTTTGCTTCAGTGCCAAGTTTTCAAAAGGAGTTCCTGATGGATCTAATGGAGGCAAAGAATCTGTTAGAGATAATTTAGGAAATAGAAGTTGGAAGGTAGAAATTATTTTTTTTCATGTTTATCTCTTTTCAAATCGTAGGAGATATGTTTTGATTTGTTAGGATGTGATTTGTTTCCATGTTTAGGAAATATGATTGGAATTTGGATTGAGATTGAGATGAATGAATTTTAATTACAAAATCTCCACATGGTATCAGAATGGGTCCATCTTGGGACCCCAACTTATTTCTCTGTGCCTTAGCGTGCCGTTGACATGTCCCTGCCTTAGGGTGTGTGCACAACCCCCTTAGTTCCTATTTGCGTCATCATATGCCTCTCGGTTCTATTCCTCTGTGTCAATCATCTCATAGAAGCATTGCCTAGTGTCGAAGCTTGGCCTATTTTCGATGAGGCGCTGATCAAAGAGGACCAAATATATTCCTGTATTGTTGTGTGGGCCTCCATCACGCAGCAAGGCCAATTGCGTGATTGAGCGATGCCACTCGTAAAGACCAAACCAGCCACCGAACTAGCTTGGGTTCGGCTTAGTGGCTTGGTCATCTTTTTTGATTGGTTTCTGACACTCTTCTTGATTGGCGAGATCTAGGTTGTTGTGGTGGTGGATGGAGTCTTCAACAATGACATCTGAGGCTAAGATGTTGGCTTCAATACTTGTTCAAGGAACTATGATTAAATTATCGGGTTCCTCAAACTATATATTGTGGTCTTGTGCCTTTTGCATCTTTGTGGGAGGGCAGGACAAACTGCCTCCAAATGAGACTTGGGATCCATGCATTGTGGTGACAAGTTTTGAACACCCTCTTCTACAACGGTTGTAGTTGCGATCGTTACTGATGTCTCGAAAGTACTCTCTGCCCAACTTGCAACTAACTTGAAGGACTTTATTGAAGCCTTTGGCCATACGTTGATCAACGCTAAAGATGCCAATGATTGTTGAGGCAATTGAGCAACGAGCTCTGCCCCATCTAGAAATGTCCTATATCAGTTTTGCTTTCTCTTAGCGAAAAATGATTTTTTTTGATGATGTAAGGTGACTACTGGTGCTTGGGATCGTCTCCCCTATTTTGGTAACTACTTGGGTTTGTCTCCCTTACCAGTGCTTGGGATCGTCTCGCCTAGTTGGGATCGTCTCCTCTACGTTGCAGCCTACTTGGAATTGCTTTCCGACTACCTAAAGGTCTTTGAGTTAATTTTTTGTTCTAACTCCAAGGGAGTTAGGTATTCACCAATGAAGGGATGACTGCCTACATGCTTGTCTGACTGCATGCCTACCTTACCTGCCTACTTTCTCCAGCCCCTGGCTACGTCAGATGGGGGGAGCTCTCTTGTTGCACTATTCCTACAAGTTGGGCGTTGTATGCTCTACCTTGAGGGAGAGTGTTAGAAATAGTTTAGGAAATAGAATTTGGAAAGTCGGAATTATCTTTTTTCCATATTTTCTCTTTCCAACTTGTACAAGATATGTTTTGATTTATTAGGATTTGATTTATTTTTATATTTAAGAACTAGGATTGGAAGTATGATTGATTCTTCTCTATATTAAGGGATGAACTCTATTTATTTTTTTATTGAGATCAATGGATTCTAATTACAAACCATCCACTCAACGGGAAAAATATGTCCGGCTGTTTCTGGTGGTTGTTCGTTGTTGGCCTTTCTGATGAGTCCTAAAAATGTCAGAACCAAAAGTTCAAAATTAAGGAGGTGCACCACAGAAGCTTGATTTTGTGATGAAATTAGTCAAATTGGCCTACACTGACAATCTTATGTAACATCAACCACTGTTTTTTTTCCCCTTCTCTCTCTCTCACTTCTTCCACTGAAACAAAATGCACGACTTTTTGTTTTTGTGTTTTGCGGTTGTGGGGAGGGGTTGACACTATGACAAAAAAGAAAGAAACTGTCACATGTTTCATGGTTGATCTAATTGCATCCACCATAAATGGAAGGTGCCTGTTACATCTGTGGTAAAAGAGCCTTGCAGACGACGCTTTCTTGGTTTTGCTCCGGTCTTGGTATAAAAAATGTAATCAAATGTGTCTGGTAAATGAATTGAGTAGCCTTACATGCAGCCACAATGCACAGGGACTATATTCCCAATCCACAGAAACATTATATTTGTCCCGAGCAAGTTCACTGTCTTACAATTGTCACCACATATGCTTCTCTGTCTAGATGGACTTGAATAGATTTAGCCAAGATTAGTCTTGGAAAAAAAAGTATTGTGTTGAGTTATATTTTTGAGTCTTGTATTGACTCGTTTATTTCATTTTATTATGAAAGGGTATCTATGTAATTTCTTCTCTGATTCCTCTCTATATAAAGACACTAGGGTTTCTTTGGAATAAACTAATTGCATTATAACCTAACATGGTATCAGAGCAACAATCCTAGACCGGTGGTCTGATATCCCATTAACCTTAGCCTCCCTACACCTTCACCAAAACCCTAAACCTAGCACTCTGACTGCCGCCACTGTCTCCGGTAGCCTCCCACCGGCAGCACCAGTCAGTGGGGGCCTGCAAAGGGCCTCTAAGATGTCTTGCAAGGATATCCAACCTCCTCGGCATCATCTTCTGTGGAGATTTGTCACCACGTCGGTGATCGAAGGAGTTGAGGAGGTCCGATGACCTCTGAGGTCCATCGCACACGCCTCCTCTTTGTTCTACTGGTGGTCTGAAGGTCGGAGCAGCACAGTTCAGGCCTCCAAAGTCCCGTACGACACCGCCCTAGGCCTCCAAAGGTCATCAACGCCATCGCTCAGGCTTCTAGCGCTGTCGCCTGACCCCAACAGTGCCTTCCAAGGTCGCGGGGGGTGGGGGGGGGGTCTGGTGGCAGTGTTGTGTGCCTCCTCTCGCCTTGTTTTGGAGATTCAGATTTAAATCAGGGGCTAGGAGGGCATTTCTTGTTCCGGATCTACCTCTAAAGATCGTTCTAGAAGAGCTAGCTTTCGTGGAAGGCACTGTTAGGGCTCAACTTTTGCCTTAGCGTGTGCAACAACATTGTTTCTTGGTGCTCTACAACATATGATCTGAAATCATATTTTTGTGTGCCTTGTATGCTTGTTTTGAAGCCAACTTAGGTCTGAGATTGGGATTTTCAAACCTTATGATATGATTTTTGGCCTCTAAAATTCCTATTTCCTGTGGATCTTGACTCTGGACATCATGGGGGATTAGGACTTTGTGAGCGACTGGGTGGGGAAGTCATCTACCACAAGCGCTCCCCCTCACATGCAAGGGACATCTATCAAGTTGGATGGATCCAACTTTTTGCTCCGATTCACCTCCTTTTCCCGGTTCGTCGGATCCCATCGAAAGAAGTATATCCTGACAGATGATGTTACTATTGTGAAGTCTGTAGATTGGGAGGTAGATGACTAGGTTGCTACATGTCTCCTTAATAGCATGACTCAGACCATTGCCAAGCAGGTCATGACATATGCCTCCGTGAAGACGATGTGGGAAGTGTTGCATGAGATTCATTCCCACAGGAGCAACGTTACCAGGCCGTACCGAGTTGTAAAGGACATTCACACTCTTCGGAAAGCCATTATGGTCTTGTTTGAATACTATGGCACCATGAAGAACCTATGGGACGAGTAGGATTTTTACCAGCCTATTTCTATTGATGCTGCAGTTATAGCCAAACAAAGAGAAGCTATTTGCTCTATCTAGCTTATATCTGGGCTTGGCTCTGAGTTCAAGGTGGTGAAAGACCACTTCATGACCATGGATGAGATACCCACATCGGCATAGATTTACGCTCGTCTCTCTAGACTTGACACCTCCGATCCCGTGTCGACTTTTGATGCCTCTGCTATGGCTGCTGTTGGTTGTGGTAGGGGATCGTCTGGGGATAGAGGTGGTCGGTCTCGTGGTGGTGGTGCATGTGGTCGTGGTTGAGGTCGAAACTCCTGAGTACTGTCACAAAAATGGAATACAATGGACTAATGCTGAGTGAAGCTTGGATATCCACAGGGTATGGATCCACGTGCTCATCAAGTATCTACAGAGGATGCTTCTTAGGCATAGGAGGATGATAGCCAGATTTCAGTCTCCAGAGCCGACTATAAGCGCTTCATGGCTTCTCAGGCATCTACCTTAGCCTCAGTTCAGAGATTTGCAGGTACTACAGTGGTGTCAACTAGATCTCAAGCCCCTGCTTGGCTTGCAGATTCAAGTGCCTCTTCTCACATCACTGGTGATACCACTTTATTTTCCCCTTTACGGGATCTTGCTACTCCATTCCAGGTTAAGGTAGTAGATGATGGTTTGTCACTAGTGACTGGTCTTAGGAACATCACTATCTCCTCCACTTTACCCTTATTGAATGTTATGCACGCTCCCAAGTTTGCATTTAATTTGATAGCAATTAGCCAGGTTGCGAAGGATTTGCAGTGCTGTGCTATTTTTCATGATCAATATTTCTTCTTGCAGGATCTCCAGATGATGAGATGGATTGGTGGACTTGAGCAGAATGGCCTCTACTGTCTCCATGGTCCACCCACACATAGTGCCGATGCTGTTTGTGCCACTACTGCTCTGCAATGACATTTCTGCTTTGGTCATCCAAGCTTGCATGTCCTTCGTCATCAATTTCCTGAGGTGTCTTTTCTTGAGTCTTTTAGGTGTGAAGCTTGCCTATTGGGCAAACATCATAGGTTTAACTTTCCGTCTTGAAATAAACGGATTGAGTTTATATTTGATTTAATTCATGTTGATGTTTGGGGCTTATGTAGGGTCAAGAGTATTCGTGGTTTTCGGTGCTTGTTCTTGTGAATGATCATACCAGGATGTCCTGGGTGTCTATGATGAAAGAGAAGTCCGAAGTTTTTGATCTTGTAAAAAATTTTGTTCAAGAAATAAAGACTCAGTTTTTCATTGTTATCAAAATTTTTTGGAATGACAACGGTTTGGAGTTTGTGAATGCTAATGTTACACGTTTTTTCCAGTCTTTGGGTATTATTCACTAGATTTCTTGCATCCATACTTCCCAACAAAATGGGGTAGTTGAACGCAAGCTTCGACATTTGCCTGATGTGGCTTCTACTATTATGTTTTCAATGAATGTTCTTTCATCTTTTTGGGCTAATACTGATCTTATGGCCACATATTTGTTGAATCGTGTCTCTTCGTCTGTTTTGGGGAGGTAAAATCCCTTACTCTCTTTTATTGCCTGGAAATGTTTTCTGTTACTCTAGTTATTTTTGGCTGTGTTTTGTTCACTTACACCACATGGATAAGATTTCTCTTTGCTCCGTGAAGTATATCTTTCTGGGTTATTCTAGAACCCAGAAAGGGTACCGTTGCTGTGATCCTGTTTCACAGAGATTTTATATTTCTGCTAATGTTATTTTCTTTGAGGAGATTCCCTCCTACCAGAAACAGGGGGAGCAACCCGTTATGTCTCATCCTACTAATGTTCCTTGTCCTGTCATATTTGAGCCACCACAATCCACTGAGCCACCTATATCCAGGATTAGTCATCCTGATCCTGGTCCTTTCCCGTGCTATCCTGAGGTTCCTGATACAGACACCTTTTCTAAGCACTTTCAGTGCAGGACCCAGGGTATCCCTCAGGTGGAAGATCCTATGTCTACTATATCTGCTTATCCTCCACCATTTGTTGATGATTTGTCTGAGGATCAGGTACTTACTGCCATCGAGGATATTACTTTAGACCTTCCTATTGCACAATGGAAGGCTCCATGATCTTGTGTAAATATTCTGTATCTCAGTTTGTCACTTGACAGTTTGCCTGCAGTTGGACACCAGTTTTTCTTGGCCATTGACAGCTTACAGGTACTACGGGATCACTATGAGGCCTTCCGAGATCCATCTTGGACTTGGCTATGGAAGAGGAGATGTCAGCTTTACAATCGCGTGGCACATGGGACCCTAGTGATCTACCCTAAGTGCTACTGTTGTGGGGTGTATATGGGTTTTTACCCTCAAGTGTTGTCCATATGGCACTGTGGAAAAATATAAGGCATGCTTGGTAGCTAATTGCTATACTCAGACCTTTGGCATTGACTACTTTGAGACATTCCCCCTAGTGGCTCGTCTCAATTCTGTCAGAATCTTGCTCTCTTGCAGTTAACAGGAACTGGATTGTTCATCAGCTAGATATCAAAAATGCTTTTCTTTATGGAGACTTGGTGGATGAAGTGTACATGGAGTAGCTACTTGACTTTTCTACTCAAGGGGAGTGCCAGAAGGTATGTAAGTTGAAGAAAGCTATCTATGGACTGAAATAAAGTTCTAGAGCCTAGTTTGAGAGGTTCAATAGGGTAGTCCAAGAATATGGCTTCACTAGATCTTCTGTTGATCACGCGATTTTTACTTTGCATGGGAAGACAAGTTCAGTCATACTCATTGTGTATGTAGATGACATACTTCTGACTAGCATTGACAGGCAAGGCATAGAGGAAACAAAGAAGCTGATACAGTCACAGTTTGTTACCAAGGATCTAGGCGTTATCAACTATTTCCTTGGTATTAAGGTATAGCACACTGGAGGACTTGTGTTATCTCAGACAGTGTAAGTATGTTCTTGATATGTTCAGAGACACTGGTATGCTAGGCTGTAAATCAGCATATGTGCCCACGGATGCGTCCTTGCCTCTTGCAGATGGTGACAATCCTCTACTGCAAGATGTGACTAGATACCATGCAGTGGTTGGTAAGCTATTGTATTTGACAGTGACTCATTTTGACATGTTCTTCGCCATTCGGAGGTTGAGCCAATTCATGCAGTCACCAAGAGAAGTCCATTGGGATGGAATGTGCCAGATTCTCAGGTACTTGAAAAGTGCATCTGGGAAAGGATTTCTTTTTAAAAACAATGGGTATATGGATGTGTGTAGCTATTCAGATGTAGACTATGCTGGTGCACATGAGGACAGAAGACCCACCATAGTATATTGCCCATTTGTCGGGGGTAATTTGGTTACCTGGGGAAGCAAAAAATAGGTTGTCTCTAGGTCAAGTGTCGAATCTGAATACAGGGTCATAGCTCAAACTACGTATGAGCTACTTTGGGTCCGCTCTATTCTTGATGATTTTCGTGTATAGGTCTTGTGCCCTATCCCTATGTGTTGTGACAACAAGGCTGTCACGTTCATTGTAAATAATTTTATTTTCCATGAGAGGACTAAGCATATTGAAGTGGATTGTCACTTTATCAGAGAGGCCATTGTAGCAAAGAAGATTTCTACACCCTACATATGTACTGAAGACCAACTTGCAGGCATATTTACTAAAGCACTTCCGAAGAAACGACTGCATCACATTAGTTCCAAGCTGAGCATGTTTGATGTTCATGCTCTAGCTTAAGGGGAGTGTTGAGTTATATTTTTGAGTTTTGTTTTGGCTCATTTATTTCATTTTATTGTGAAAGGGTATCCCTGTAATTTTCTCTGGTGCCTCTTTATATAAAGGCACCAAGGCCTCTATGGAATAAACTAATCACATTACGATCTAACATCTTGGAATGACCCTTTGAATTGGTATGTTTCTACTTTGTTTGGCTTCTCATCTAGATTCAAAATGGGTTCAATCATGGTATTCTGCTTTGTATCTAGAAAGGTGGCAAAATACCTATTTGGTTAAATATTTATTAGTGAAAGAATCTTTATGCATTATATATTATCTATTGGACTGAAGTTCTGCATGAAGTCCGGATTCCAACTTTCCATATACACACGCAATGCTCCAATATGTCATTATTTTTATGTGGATCTGGATCAGAAGTTTTTCGGTTTCTTTTATGCAATTTGAGTTGCAATTTATGATAAGTCAAATTGTGTGAAGGGCTTCTTCAAAAAGCTATTTTCACATTGCCAATCAAGTTTCTTTGTTTTGTAAATCACGTACTAATTTGTTTTCCTCTTTTGTTAGAGTTCCTTTTGGAATTTAATTCTCAACTACTGTAGTCTGACAGCTATATCACAAGGCAGGCCTTCAAGGTACGTATGCTGTAACATGCCCTAAAAGTTGGATGCATCAGCGGTTAAGCCGTATGTTTTGACAATAGAAGTAGCGTTATACCTTATGTATGAGAAGCATAAGCCTTATCAGTGTCATCTGAGATAGGAAGCTCCCTTTTCTTTAGGACTTAGGCATATGCTCGGTGCAATTGGTTTCTGAAGACAAATGCTGTATAAAATTTGTGTTCTAAAAGTTGACATATGTGTGATACATGTAATGCATCCAAAGTCACCGCATACAACACTTAAAATATTGAATGGTTATCCTTATATCGTTGATAGCCATGAATTCTAGAAAAAGTAAGTCTTTTAGATGTGATAAACACAAATGAATAATATGCTAATGGACAAACATTATTGTAGTATCATACGTCAGTATCAATTGTGCAGTCTGTTTTCTTTTTATGACAACATGGTTGTAACAAATTGTATTACATGTGAGTGACACAAATATCAATGGCATATTTTATGGTAAGGACAATATGGCTAGTTAATAGACTGACTTTTTAATTATGGTAAACGTTGAATCCCAGTTTGTAAGTGTTACCAAAGTATAGGAAACAAGAAGTTTGATTTTTATCCTTGGCAAATATGACGTTACACAGAGTGTAAAATTAATCTGTATTAGATAATTGAATGTATTTGTTTTATCATTTATGCTATGCATCACAAGGGCAATATAAACTTTGATTGACTCATATGCATCGCATAGTTTAAATTGAATATATATATTTTTCATACTAGATGGAAAAGGAAGAAAGGATTATTTCCTTGTTTTATAAAACTTTAAAGTATTTTGGCATTGTTAAGAAATAAATCAAAATATTGTGTTTAATTGTCATTACTACTTTTAGTTGGTGTTATATTCAGTGAAGAGTTACCATGTTTCCTTGTTTACTTTTGCCTTCTCTCTATAAAAGAAGGCTAAGGACTCTTCTAACATAATAAAAATTATTCTTCTAAAATCTTCATATGGTATCAGAGCTACTGATTCTGGTGGTCTAGGGTTCAGAGAAGTAGGCCTAGAGGGGGGAGGCCCTCCGGCAACATCGTCGGTCTTCGATGAGCCATTGGAGAGGCACTCTCCTCTCCTAATACCTTTTCTCTTCATACTCTCTTCCTTATCTTACGCTGATGCTGCTTCCACCATGATCGAAGAATAGGACCACCGTCGCCATCGCTGCTTCGATCATCATTAGCCTTGCGTTGCCAGCTTATTGCCGACCAGTCGCACCCCTTCCGGTGCCCATTGGCTGGCATGATTGCTGCAGGCGAGCCAATCTGGCGCTAACGTCACCTGTGATAGGGCGAGCTCGAAACCTTGTTTTGAGCCCTCTCCTTTTGATTTAACGAAGCCCTGGGGGTCTCAATGGAACCCGAGGGTAGTCATCTCGTGTTTGGGGCATATCTGAGTGTCGGCTACTCGCTGGAGCATCGCCACGTCGTTGGAGCGTCACCCCTCTGTTGGGGGGCTTTGATCCCCATTTTGACCCGCTTCTTTAAATTGAAAGGGCTTCTACGGGACTTGTTAGAACCTTAGGGTGGTCACGTTTGATTTGGGACCGACCCTAGGGCAGGACATCGTCGGAGCCCTCAGGATCACTAGTGAGGGTTTGGCAGGGTTAGGACCGCCATGTGTGGGCAACCACATCTCATGCGGGAAGCACCCAATTGGCTGCATGTAGGGGGTTGATTTTAGGCCTTGAAGGACTTGTGTTTGTTGCCCAAGGCAACTTGAGGAAGAAAGACAAATTGGCATTGCCATGTAGATAGGGTGCACTCTTATGCACCTAAAGCATTGTGGCTAGCTCTTGGGACATAGTTGCAATGTTAGCGAGATGACCTTATGCATGCCTGGAGAAACCAAGTATGGTACGCTAGTTCACAGGGTGTAGGAGCAATGGTACCCATGTGACCTTATGCGCACTCAAGAAGACCAAGCTTCATCATTTTCAGCTCTTGGATGTTGGAGCAGCAACACCCAAGTTTTATTCATGATTTCTCATGTACTTAGCACCTTACGTGGAACGTACGGTACAACTAGAAACATGATAAGTTGATGCAGATGTTGAAGTCAATTATTTTTCTACTATCGTCGAATACTGTTGATCCAAGTCTTCATTGTCTCTTACATCTTGACTTGCAAGGGAGTATTAGGAAATAAATCAAAATATTGTGTTCAGTTGTTATTACTATTTTTAGTCGATGTTATATTTAGCAAAGAATTATCACGTTTCCTTATTTGCCCTTACCTTCTCTCTATAGAAGAAGGCCAAGGACTCTTCTAATTTAATAAAAATCATTCTCCCAGAATCTCCACAACATATTTGTAGAACATTGAGTTCAGTTACTCCTTTCTTAGAAAGAAGGATCTTTCAAAGTTGGTGATTATTAGTCATCCATAAAAAATATTGTTGAGTTATTTTGTATATCTTTCTATTTTTAGTGTTATATTGTATAAGGGTATACTTGTAACTCTATCCATTTGGTGCCTCTCTATGTATGTAGTTTCCAGATTTGTTTTCTTACGATGCTTGTCAACTTGGCAAGCATTATATAGTTTTTTCTTCTAGTACGAATGAAAGAATTGAGTTTGCTTCTCTCTTATTCATGCTGATTTGTGGAGCCCATGTTGGGTCAGGAGTTTGAGGGGTTTTCGGTATTTTCTCGTGCTTGTGGATGATTGTACCCATGTCTGTCGGGTCTTTATGATGAAAGAAAAATCCGAAACTCCTGTATTGATTACCAATTTTGTGAAAGAAATAAAGATTCAATTTTCTACTACTATTCATATGTTTTGGACCGATAATGAACTTGAGTTTGTGAATTCTACTGACTTAGTTTGTTCAGTCCCATGGTATTATACATCAGACATTGTGTGTTTTCATACATTTCAACAGAATGGGGTGGCTGAATGCAAGCTGAGACATTTTTTTTGATGTTTGCACTATTATGTTTCAGATGTATGTTCCTGCTACTTTCTGGACAGATGCTGTTCTTACAGCTGCTTTTTTAATTAATAGGGTGTCGTTTGTTCTTGGTGGGAGAGTTCCCTATTATATCTTATTTCCTTATCAGGAGCTTTTCTCCTTGCCTCCTAAAATATTTGGATATGTATGCTTTGTTCATTTATTCAAAGTGGACAAGTTGACTCATAGATCTGTTAAGTACATTTTTGTGGGTTATTTTAGAACCCAGAAGGGGTATAGATGCTTTGATCCTCTTTCACATCATTTTTATGTTAGCAAAGATGTGACTTTCTTTGAAGACATGCCTTATTATTTGGCTACAAGAAAGCCTCTAGGTGTCACGTAGGATGTTCCATTGCCTATGCTTATTGCTACACCTCCAAGTCCCTCTGAGCCACCTCCACCTCATGATGGCCCCCTATTACCTATCGTATGCATCTTGAGGTACCCACTACAGATATATTGCCTCAGCAGTTTCAGCGAAGTTGATGGTAGAGGAAGCCACAACGATCTTGTGCTAAATATTCTATTTCCAATTATATGTCACTTGATCGTTTACCTGTAGCAGAAAGACTGCTATCTCTTGCAGTTGATGGTAGAAATATTCCCAGGAATCATATTGAAGCTTCTCAGGACTTGTCCTGGACCTTGGCCATGGAAAAGGAGATTGTTGCTTTTCAGTCCAGGAGTACCTAGGAACTCGTTGACCTACCCTCTAGTACTACTGTTGTGGGGTGTAGGTGGGTGTTCATCCTTAACTGACGTCCTGATGAAATGGTGGAAAGATTCAAAGTACGACTGATTGCCAAAGGTTATACATAAACCTTTGAAGTTGACTATTTTGAGACTTTCTCTTCAGTAGCCAGACTCAATTCGGTGCGCATACTCCTTTCTGTGGTAGTCAACAGTGGCGGGTCTGTCTCTCAGCTTGATATAAAAATGCTTTCCTTTATGGTGATTTAGATGAAGTTACATGCAGCAGCTCTCTGGTTTTGTGGTTGAGGGGGAGTGTCAGAAGGTATACAGGTTGAAGGTCATTTATGGCCTTAAGCAGAGTTTCAGGGCCTGGTTTGAGAGATTTAGTAAGGTTGCCCACGAGTTTGGCTTTACTTGATCCACTACAGATTACTTTGTTTTTACTATGCATAAAGCTGCTGGATCTGTCATTTTAATTGTGTATGTAGATATATTACTCATTGGAAGTGATAAGACAGGTATAGAGGCTACCAAAAGTTTTTTGCATTCTCAGTTTGTTACTTAAGACTTGGGAATAATAAACTATTTTTTGGGCATTGAAGTGTAACATGTTGATGGTGGTCTAGTGTTGCCAAAGAGGAAGTATGTTTTTGACATGCTAAAAGAGACAAGTATGTTGGGTTGCAAGTCTGTGAGCATTCCTATGTATTCCTGCTTGCTACTTGTAGACTCTGGGAGTCCTTTGTTTGAAGATGTTACCAGGTATCATGCTATAGTGGGAAAGTTGCTATATTTGATGGTCACAAGACCTGATATTTGCTTTGCAGTAGGAAGACTGAGTCAGTTCATGTTATCTTCTAGAGAGATCTATTAGGATGGTGTATACCAAGCACTAAGATACCTCAAGCAAACTCTTGGGAAGGGACTATCTTTTATGAAGCATGGTCATCTCAATGTTGGGGGATATTCTAATGCAGACTATGCAGAGGTACATGAAGATAGGAGATCCACTACTGGCTGCTGTACCTATGTAGGTGGCAACCTTGTCACATGGAGAAGCAAGAAGAAAAATATTGTCTTCAGATTCAGTGTAAAATTAGAAAATAGGCTATGGCCCATACTACTTGTGAGCTTTTGTGGATGCAACCTATCTTATGTGATTTGGGAGTGTTTATTTCTGGTCCAATTCCCATGTACTGCGATAACAAGGTAGCTGCATTTATTGCTAATAATCCTACCTTCTATGAGAGAACAACACATAGAGGTGGATTGTCACTTTATTAGAGATGTTATTCTCACTGACAAGATCATTACACCTTACATTGCTATTGAAGATCAGGTTGCAGATGCCTTCACTAAAGCACTCTCCAAGAAATGCCTGGAGTTATGTTCCCAGTTGAGTATGCTTGATATCTATGCTCCAGCTTGTGAGGGAGTGTTGAGTTATTTTGTATGTCTTTCTATTTTTAATGTTATATTATGTAAGGGCATATTTGTAACTCTATCCATTGAATGCCTCTCGATATTAAGGCACCTAAGGTTTTTCTAATAGAATTAATGGCATTACAATCCAACAAATATAGTACACCGTAAATTAGAGGTGAGCAACCCACATCGATTACAAAGTAGAGGGTGCCTGTGTGACCTTAATGATTATAGGCTGAAGACATTATGGCTTTGATTCCATGTTTTGTTGATAAGGTTTTGGCACCATGTTGAATGAAAAATGATAATAGAAGACTCATGAATTGATTGGAGTCTTCTCCTAATGTCTTTTCAGGTTCGAAATAAGGCAAGGATTCGATTAAGAAAGAAAAGGAATCACATGCAAACATGTAGGGAATTGGTAACTTAGTTCCACTCTCGGGAAAGGCTGTACATTTGGAAAAGGGGATCTAACACTCAAAGTTTTCATTAAGTATATGAGAGGAAAAGAATACGAGTAATCTCTCTTGGAGTTGCGTGCCCATGATGCGGGTAGTCGTTGCCTTTTTATAGAGGTTGTTTTCGACTTTCTTAGTAATTAGGATCTATTATCAAAATCCTTGGGATTATCTTTCTGTAATCGTGCGACATCTTCAGGATTATCTTTCCGTAGCAATCTTGATATCTCTAGCATGCGACATCTTTGAGATTATCCTATTATAGCAATCTCAAGATTTTTGGTACGCGATATGATCGTTGCTAAGATCTCGCAATTGTTGGATTTGATCATGTTATCATTACTTGGCAGGGAGATGTTATTTGCTTCATCTTCCGTCAAGGCATTCTCGCTTGACTTCCTTGTTGGTGCTTTAGCTAGTCCTTTTGTTGGAATCTATGACCATTCTATTGGGCAGGATCTTAAGGTCAATTGGATGATTGTTTGGCCTCTCATGTCGGGTCCCTTTGTCAGGAAATAGAATTTGCTTACTCTATTGGACAAAGGATTCGCCTGCCTTGAATAGGTAGTCACCATTGTTGGATCACTTTATTGGGAAGGGGGTTTGCTTGCTCCAAGTGGGCAGTTGGCCTTATTGAATCACTCTTTCGGGTAGAGGGTCCGTCTACCTCAAATGGTTAGTTGGCACTTATTATTTGCTTTTGGCTCTTATTTCGTTCTTGGGCCTGTATCCGTGGGCCTTTACGGGCCTTTATGGTTAGTTGGCACCTTTGTTTGGTTGGGCTTTTAGGAAAACTTTTCCTCCCTCATTAGTTGCCCCCACTTAGTTTTGTTCTGCTAACTAAGAGTGTATAGACATTTTTATCCCTCGTGTTGCCCCTAGCAACGGGTCCCTGGATACCTTTTCGGCAGGTGGTTGCTTAAGTAGGGCGTAAAAACACTTATGGGGTTTAGTTTTCCTCTCAAAGGCATGTGGAGGCACATTCGTGCCTCTTTTGTAGGTTTGTTTTTGTTTTCTTGAGTTTTGAATTGCCCTTTTCAGGTGATGGTTTATTTTGCCAAATTTGGGCAGGTGGTGGCCAGCTATCGCCTTGCACTTTCCATTTGTTGTAGCGACGTCTAGATGATGTGGGTGCCATCATTATGAGATCGTCCCTCGAAGATATGGGGATGACACGTTGCTCCCTCTTTGTTAGGAGACGAACCACCACAATATGGTGTGCTAGCAGTTAATGTTTATAGGGTGCGGTATCAGGGGTTGTTCTGCGCCCTTTCATTTACCCCCATCTCACGCTATGAATAATTGGTTGGTGAGCAATAAATGCACTTTTACCGTGATTCATGGTAAATCACCCTTGGATTGGGGTCGGCAATTGACTGATTTTCTCTTTCTTTCAACTAGATCATTTGGAGGAAAGCACTTGGAGATATGTCAAGTCATGCGGGGAAAGGTGAGTCGACCTCTTCCTTTGCTGTCTTGTCGATGGGCACTCTTGCCTTATATACTTTTAGTTTTTATTTCTGTAGTCAGTCTAGTATTAGTCGGTTCCTAGAGTCTTATGACTTAGGTCATGTGAGCTTTGAGGTTTTGAGTACGGACCTTTGCCTTTGTTCCCTTGGGACCATCGATTCCTTTATCATCTTTAAATATGCTATTGAGCATGGGTTAAGAATTTCTCTTAATTCTTTTATTGTTTCCTTTTTGTTGTATTGACAATTAGCCTCATCCTAGCTAAAGTTTGAATTGTTAGTTGTTGCTAAATGCTTTTATAGCACTCTGTTTCCACCTGAGTGTACGTCCTTGCATGGAGTTATTCCTCATGATTTTTGGGCTTATGTCTCTTGAAGTCTAGGAGGGTAAACTCACCTTTAGGACATACACCCTCTATACTAGGTGTAATAGATATAGGATTGTGGACTTGCCCAATAATTTGAAGGGGCAGGACCATCATTTCTTCATGGTTCACAACGGGGAGTCATTGGGTGTGTCGAACTCTCAGTAAGGGCTACCTCATAAGGATTTGCCACCTAACCCTCATGAGTTAGACTTGTCTACCCTGGCTAATATGGAGTAATTATTTGACTTTGGGGAAATTTTTTTGGCAGACCTTAGGTAGAAAGAGGTTTGGAAGGTGCTATTGTGGGTGGGCTCCTATCCATTTCCAAGTAAGTTGCGGTAGACAACATCTTTCCTTTATGCCTTCAAATTCTAACTTCTTGTTTGTTACAGCTTTTTGTTTATTTTCGATGTCAGAGCCTCCTAAGAGGTGGGACCGCAACGAAGGAAGCTCTTCTCGTGTTGGTGGTTGCTCAGAGGGACGAAAGGGAGGAGCTTGGCGAGATGGAGAGTGTACCTCACACTTGGAGTGCTAACACGAGGGTAGGGAGGAAACGTGAGGGAGTGCTCTTCTCAATCGAAGAAGGGGTCCAAGCTGTGAGAGTAACATTCTTCTCATCTGGAGAGCTACGGGGAGAAGAGGAAGGCTCCACGGGAGGGGTAGTGATTGTGATCAATTGATCATCCCAGTAAGAAAATGAAGGCTAGAGCCACTTGACCTCCCTGCAGGACCATGGTAGTAGTCCTCAAGCTCTTCTGGGGACGCATCTTGGCAGAATGCTCCTTTGCTAGCCCATGTGTCGTTACAGGATGAGCCCTCATCACGTTCGTCTATTGAAGGGGTTATCCCCAAGTAAATGGTAGGGGTCCCCTCGACTGAGCAAAAATAACGCCGATCGGGTTCTAAGGGTCAATCTGGTGAGTCTCCCTCACACAGGAGGGGGCTTCGACGACAATGAGGTGGTATTGAAGTTTGGTCGAGCTTTGCATCTTGGCATTCCCGTTCCCTTTTGTTGAATCAGTTGAGGGGTGAGGCTGGGGGATTAGGTGGAGTAGTCTGTTCGTTGTAAGCCCCAACGGCATCTTGCTATGTTGGTTGTGGAGCCGATAGGAGGCCTTATCCTCCCCCGGAAGAGTTGGAAAGAGAGATGAGGCAGGCGGAAGGAGAGTTTTTTTGGACGTTGAACTTCCTTCTACTACCTCCCTCACTAAGGTGGATATCCTAAGCAAAAGTAAGATAGCTTAGGTCGCACTTCTCTTACTCTCAGGGAGGTGTGAATCGAGTAGATCACTAAAGTCCTGTTGGATGCCTTCCAGTAGGTTCAATTGACGACAGAGCAGTTGGTGCTATCGCTGCTTAGTTTTATAGTGGATAAGGCATTACTACCTCGTGCCCCCTCTAACATGTGGAACGTCTACCACCTCTGCCTTTGTGTGGTAACTCTTTAGGCTTGAGATTCACACTTTGTGTCTAGCATGGTTTTCTGATTGCTTGAAGTTTTGACTTCTGTAGGTAGACATTATTGGGTAGGATATTCTTTTCGAGAGCCATGTCTCTCGTTACATTGTCCTGGGATTGTTTGATTGGTCTCGAGTTGGGTAGGGTGGCTTTGGTGGACAACCCTAAGTTATCTTGCCAGGTGGATAACACCTTTCCCTGCAAGGATAAGGTTGAGGTGGAGGTGGTAACAACACAGGAGCAAGTTGCTACCGCCTAAGATGCGATTAATAGCCTTTCCTCGCAGTGTGCGAGTGCCCAGAGGGCAAAATCGTCGGCCTGGTCGTCACTGTCCCATGTGCAAAAGGCAGCGGAAGAGTATGATCGAGACATGCTGGAAGTTCATTCCTCCTTCGAGGGCCATCTTAAGAAGATGGAAGCCCTTAAGGGGTGATTGGTTGCCCCTGTCACTTAAAGCCACTTGTGCAGAGGAGGAATGGGATTTGTTCAAAGTTGGGAAGTGGTTTGCCTTTGAAAGCTATGAGGTGGCCCTCCAGATTGGACACAACCTGCTCCATTTTGTTGTCAATGATGGAGTGAAGACATTGGAGGCTCTGCTAGAGGCGGAGGGGATGATTACCCTCCTAAAAAATGATTTGGACGCGATCATTAATTATGTAGAAGATTAGTCAAATAAGGTCCACACCCTTAAAGAAGAGAGATGGCAGGAGATGAAGCTAGAAGTAGTGATGAAATTTTTTGTTAAGGGTCCGTCCATGGCCGATAATCGTCAACAACTTACTGCTGATCTCGACAACTATTCATTGGCGATTGCCCAACCCATTTTGAGAGGTGGTCATACCACTTAGATGAATTCCTTGGTTGTTCGAGAGGTTTAACCATGAATATGATCGTTAGACTCGAAAGAAACTCATCGAAGATCGGGAGCTGATCTCTTTGACCCTCGATGATCACTATCTTAGCTGTCCTGAAGACGAGGGAGAATTTGAGGATGAGGATTTTGCTAAGGGTAGCCTGGAGGAGTAATTAGGTGAAGAAGGTGCAGTAGTACCTAAAGTTGCATCTTTGCAAGGGGGACCTTGGTTGGAGGGGGAACGGAGTCCCCGAGGCCTTGCCTCAATAGGAAGGCTAGGTGCTAAGCCCCGACTGTGGCGGAGGAGGTGGAGGCTTTCTTTCATGCCCTAGCGAGCTTTGAATGATCCCTTTGTCCCTTGTTTTTGTTTCTGGTTTTGTAATCAGGTGGGGTATGCCCCTTTAACTCAGGTTTCGAGTATTTTGCTTGAATGGAAAAAATTCTTGCTTTAGTGATTTTTCTGCTTGCTTATATTGGACTACATTGTAGAGTTCAATCGTTAGGTCAAATATATGGCCTCAAATTAATTGCGCACTAACTCCTAGGAGTTTGACATCCCTCAATGATTTGCAGTTTATAGGTGCTGGCTTGATTGGAGCTGATGACCCTGTAAGGGTCCTCCCAAGTCAGAGTCAGCCTACCACTTGGTTCTGCTGTATTATCAGCTTCAGCACGGCATAGTGTCAAGTTTCCTTCGAAGTATTGTGGCTTGGCTCTCTGTATATAATGCTGGGCTGCATCCTCGTATTTTGTTAGAGGAAGCTAAGGTATCTTCCGTAGCATTATTAGCTGCTTTAATTTTTTCCTTGTTTAGAGTTAGGTCATAGAGTTGCACCTTGTAAGGTGGTATTACCACTTCGAGAGAGATTCTTGCTTTTACCTCATATACTAAATTGAATGGGGTGTAGTCGGCTGAGGTTTTTTGGCATGCCCTATACCTTCATAACACGTCAGGTACTTCTTCAGCCCACTTTCCCTTGGCGGCATGAAGTTCTATTTTAAGGGTTGATATAATGATCTGGATGATCACCTCAACTTGGCCATTGGCTTGTAGGTTGGCAATGGATGTGAACTTTAGGCGGATACCTCAATTTTCATAGAAATCTTTGAATTTCTTTGAGGCAAATTGTGGCCCATTGTTTGCTATTGTGACTTGGGGTATCCTTACCAACCGTTGATTTCATTACGAACAAAGCTGATGACTCTTTTTGGCATTTGGGCTTGCTTCTATCTGCTTGGAGAAGTAATCTATGACCATAATAGCAAACTTTTGTTGGGCTGGTGTCGAAGGAAAAGGACCTACAAAGTCCATTCCCCACCTAGCAAAGGGAATATGGGAGTAAATGCGGGTCATCTCCTTAGGTAGGGGTTGGGAGATATTCGTGAAGCGCTAGCATTTATCGCACTTCTTCATAAACTTTTGAGCTTCTTGAGTCATCCGTGGCCAGAAGTAATCATACTACGAGAGTCTGGCTATTGGTGCTTTGTGTTCCTTGTGGTTTCCATATATCCCTTTATGGACATCGTCGAAGGCCTGCTTTGCCTCAATTCCATCGAGACACCTTAGCAAGGGGGTATTATGCCCTCTCTTGTAAAGGACTTTGTCAAGTAGAATGTACCGATTGGATTTTAGGCGAAACAACCTATGATTAGCTACCCCGGTTGGGACCTCCCTATTAGTTGGGCATTTCACAATTGGTGTAGTCCATGAACTGTCAAGCTCAAGTGGCATGGCTATTGGTAGGTTTATTGATGGTGCGACCAACTCTTTAAGGGAAATGCTATCATCTTCCTCTTTGGTCATGGCTGATCCCAACTCCGTTAAGGAGTTTGCTAGGGGGTTATTTGCGTTGGGGATTTGGGTGATTCCTACCTTTTAGAATTTTGATAATGCCAATCTGGCCCCCCCCGGTATATTGGACCATACTGGGGTCTTTTGCTTGGAAGTCCCCCTTTACTTGGTTGGCAATGAGTTGAAAGTTAGTGAATACTTCAAGACTTCTCGCCCCCATTAACTTGGCCAGATGGAGTCTTGCCAAAAGGATCTTGTATTTTGCGACATTATTTGTCACTAGGAAATTCAATTTAATGGAGTATTTGTAGATTTGTCCATTAGGGACCAATAGGGTGACATTGACTCTTGCTTCGTTTGTTGTGATGTATAGCCTCTATGGGCTTACGCCTGAATGGTTTGCTTGGGTGAACTTCGTCTGGAAATTTGCTAATATTTGACCCTTCATACCCAGGTGGGACTAATATTTAATATCAAATTTCGCTAGCTTTAAGGCCCAACGCATCTATCGGTTTGACCTTGATGGTTTGTGTAGCATTCTTCTAAGGGGTTGATCAGTAAGGATGATGATAGTATGAGCTTGGAACTATGGGTGCAACTTTCTGGCGACTGTGATGAGGACTAACCTTAGACTCTCGATGGGAGGGTACTTGGCCTCCGTGCCTTGATATGTTTTACTTATGAAGTAAACTACTCGTTGGACGCTTCCTTCCTTACGTACTAAAGGCACACTAATGGTCAAGCTTGAAGTAGCAAGGTAAATATATTGCGACTCACCTGGATGCAAGGCGAATAGGATAGGATGATTTTGGAGATAATCCTTAATCAAGTCTAAAGCCTTTGTTTGGTGTTGTAGAAAATGTTTGGCGTTGTAGCTTTTACCTTTTCTGGTACATTTGACGAAAGGTATACAATTATCAAATGTCTTGGAAAGGAATCTTCCTAAGGATGCTATCTATCCTACTAAGGATTGGACTATCTTGAGTGCCAGGCAGATTTAGCTCCATTACCGCTTTAATTTTATCGGGGTTGGCTTCAATGTCTTGAGTGTATTGGATACTAAGAAGCTTAAGAATTTTCTGGAAGAGATGCCTAAAGGCGTACTTCTCTAGATTTAACTTCAGATGGTTTTCTTGTAAGATACGAAAAACCTCAGTCAGATTTTGGAGGTGCTCTTGGAAGTTGCCTTAACCAACATGTTGTCGATGTACACTTCAAACGCCTTTCCTATTATTTTTTAAAATAATAAGGCTTACAAGGTGCTGGTAAATGGCGCTGGTATCCTTTAGGCCAAAAGACATCATGTGATATTAAAATAGTCCTCTATCCAATATGAAGGATGTATGTTGCCTTTTTGTTGGGGCCATGATTATTTGATGGTAGCCACTGAATGTGTTGAGGAAAGACACATGAGATTGCCTTGAGCAGAAACGACTAAGGCATCGATTTTCAAGAGGGAATTCATCTTTTGGATATGCATCGTTCGAGTTGGTGAAATCAATGCACATTTACCATTTATTGGATTTTGTATGCCTTGAGCAAGCTATTTGAATAATATAATGTGATTATATTTCATCTGGATAAAAGAATTAGATTATTTCCAATACATGAATTGGGTCCCTTAATCTTTTCGAAAAAAAAAAGAATTGGATCCCTTAATACGAATAGGGTGACCTATTTAGGCTAATTGAATAGACATGATGTGTGTTGATTTGTAGATCTAAATGGTTTATAGGATTCGATAACACATCAAAAAACGATTATATTTGATTCGATCATTTGTTTTTGGCCTGAGTTGAGATAGCAACCTTCTTTAGAGGGCATTGCTTGATTGAGGTTTTTGAATAGGGATTTAGAATTGTCACGTGGGTCGAGTCAAAGAGTTGACTTGATGAAGCAAGAGATAATCAAGGTTTATCTCCAATGCTGTCATGGAGAAGGCGTATCTTTTGATATGAGATGTATCTCTGTTTACGAACACATGCATTTGACGGACCTATGCTAAATGCACCACCTTGGTGTGTATACAGGAAAACTGGTGCATGTGGGAGGGAACGTTAGATACATGATCTTTCGAAGGGATCACACAAATTTGCTTCATAATTGTTTGGAATAGAGTAGAGGTGAGGGCTTACTCTTAACATATTAGGAAAGACAAATTCTACATGTGGTGTCAAAGTTCTGATCAGATTCAAGCATGAAAGAGAAGAATATAGTTCTTTAGGAAGGGAGCTGGTATTTGTTCTCATTCCAATGACACGAAGAGATGTCAAAAACAATATTATCCAAGGATGAATTACAGTTGTCTAACGAGATTAGACATCAGGGATAACTTTTGTCTTCCATGTGTGAAGGATTCACTGGTATTCGGAATACCTAGGGAGGCGTAGTGTCATAATTTCAAGAATTTTAAATGCTTTGCTATTGGCGTGATGAAACCGATAGTGATTTTGATGGGTTCCTACTTACAGAGAAATCAATTGTTATTTAAGGAGTTAAATAACATTTGATTTAATGTTTAATTGGGCTTAATTTGATTAAGCTTGATCCAAAGGAGTTGGATGTCAATTAAACATGGTTTTGATATTAAATCCAAAGATCTCATAATTTGTTATGAGCAAATGTTGCAAAATACAAGTAGAATTAGGTCCCTAACTCTTAGATGGAGATCCAAGGATCCCTGTTATATTAGGAGTAGATGGAATCCCTATATATATTTCCTAAGGGAAAGAGAAACCCAACTATTTTGTTAATCCATCACCCACCTTCATCGCCAGCTATTGGAAGAGAAAGGTGTTGCTCCTCTGTCTTCTGGTTGGGCAAATCAGAAGTCCAAGATGCTGATCAGACTTCCAGGAGCCTTCTTGGAAGTCTTGTGGATCATCTGGATGTCCAAGGACTTTTGTTTTGGACGCCTTTTGTTGTCACTGGAAGTCTTCTAACCAAGATTGAAATTGTTCTTCTTGCCAGAGGACTATGTGGGTTGCGAAGGAGAGCGATGGTCACTCTCGAGATTTGTGAAGATTGAGGGATAGGTGTTTTTGGCACAATACGTCTCATCAACCTGCCAAGAAGGGTCTTCTTCGGGATTTATAGTAAGGGGCATTACACTTTAGGGTGTTGTTCTATGCCAACTGTAAAGGTATACCTCTTTCTCGTGGGACCCCAGAATGGGAGAAAATTAGTTTATCCCATTTGATTCCGGTTCTAGGTTTTAAATTTGTTGTGGTCAATTTTGGGCATCAAATCGTTCATTGTTTTGAAATTTAAAATGTCCAATTTTATGCTTCCACGATATCACGGAGCGATCTGATCAACCCCTTAAAGTCTGTTGGATTTTGTTTGCTATGAGCAAGCCATCCGAATAATGTTATGTGATTACAATTCATTTGAATAAAAGAATTAGATTATTCCAATACATGAATTGGGTCTTTTGTACGAATAGGGTGACAGCTAAATTGAATAAATCCGATGTGTGTTGATTTGGAGACCTAAATGATTTAGAGGATCCGATAACATATTAAGAAACTATCATATTTGATTGATCATTTGTTTCTAGTCAGAGTTAAGATGGCAATTTTGTTTAGAGGCCATTGCCTGGTTAATGTTCTTGAATAGGGATTCAAAACTACTACGTGGGTCAGATGTAGGAGTTGACTTACTGAAATAGGAGATAATCGAAGTTCATCTCCAATGCTATCATGGGGATGCTGTCATGGGGTGACGTATCCTTTGACCTGAGATAGATATATCTTTGTTCACGAACGCATGCATTTGGTAGACTAATGGTAGATGCATTCACTTTGGAATGTTCAGCTTGTAACACAAAGAAACCCACTCTACACAGGTGGGAACAAAGGTTGGAGCTGCTGAACGATCTGTGGCTGTCTTTGAAGATTTGGTGCTGATGGCTCCCTGTTCAGTATCCCTGAAATTGGGTCTTTCTCTGAAGACCTCGAAGGTGGATCTCCCTCTCTGAAGTCCACGAAATTGGATCTCCTACATAGAAACCTGAAATGAGTCCTTAGTCTGAGGATCTCGAAACTCTGGACCTCCCAGAGTTGGGTTTCTCATGTGGAGTCCATGAATAAAAGGGTCTCCTAAGCGGGGGTGACTACAATAAGCTCTCACACTCCCCCTTTCTCTCGTACTCGTATGGAAGAAAAAATAATGATGAGAAGAAAATAAAATATTAAAAACTAGAGAAGATTTCTCCAC
Source organism: Thalassia testudinum (assembly GCA_037157565.1). Taxonomy (NCBI): domain Eukaryota; kingdom Viridiplantae; phylum Streptophyta; class Magnoliopsida; order Alismatales; family Hydrocharitaceae; genus Thalassia; species Thalassia testudinum. The sequence continues at coordinate 109,599,741 of JAZHRO010000022.1, read as the reverse complement.
ATATTCTCTCAACCATAAACCTCATCATAATTTTTTTACCTTCTTTTGTTTTCTCTTTTTTTTTTTTTTTCTTTTTTCTTTTCTCCCCTTTTTTTTCACGCCATTTTTTTAATCTCTCTTTTATTTTTTCTTCTTCCCTTCTCTCTTTTTTCTCTTTTCCCCTTTTTTCTCTCTTTTTTTTAACTTGCTTCTATCTTCTTCCTGCCTTTATTTTTTTTTAACCATCACATAAAAAAAGGAAACTCACCTCTCTTAGGGCAAAACCAAGGCCCTTCCTCCTACGCCTGTTTGAAGGATTGCCGCAGCAACCCTAAAACAGAATCATATAACCACTGCGGGTCGCTTGAAGAACGACTGCTCGCTTGAAGGACTGCCGTCTGCACTACAACACCATCGCAGACGCTTGGATCAGTGCTACAGTGCCTCGTGATCGCTGCTGCTCCACTGCGACACCTTCAGATCTGCTGGAGTGGTGCCATGAAGTTCCTCATCGCTGTGGTTGTCCTCTGCCTCATCCTCAAAGATCGCCATGTGTACGCCGCCATTGCCACCAACTGCTGTTGGGTGTTGTGGTCGCGACGGCCCCTTGTCCTCCACACAGAGCGCCGCCGCTTATCCTGCTGCAGCGTGCTGTCGCGCCCTACCTTCTTCGCCTCCTCGTCGCTACCGTTCGTTGGCCCCTGGCAAAGCCTCACCCCCGACAAAAGCAGGGTCGCGGCCTCCACCTCATCTCCTTGAAGTCGATGACGTCGACGGACCCGTCCGCGAGGGGTGTTGCCTTCAGCAGCACCTGGTCGGAGGGAGGACATCTTGAAAATCGACTCCTCGGAGAAGGGGGTGCAGTGCCCTGACAGCTTGTCGCAGAAGATCTCGCTGACCTTGTAGCACTTGAGGCTGCTCATGCGATCCAGCGTTGGGGTCACATCAAGGGGGATGGCGTAGGGGTCCCAGTCTTCCTGCTTCGGTTTCTTAATGCCGGAGAACACAGAGATTGGACAAAAAATAAATCCAACACCAAATAATAATTGGATAATCAACCCAAGAATAAATTCGCTCTGATACCAAGTTGAAATATTTAAATAACGCAGAAGCATAAATATCAAAGCATAACAAATCAAGGAACACTTGAGTTTATGTGGAAACCCCACTCATGAGGAGTGGGGAGAAAACCATTGGAGAAGGCTCCGATAGGGCACTGATTTGTATTTCTTCTAAAAGAATAATTAAGGGAGTATACGTCTATTTATAGGTCACCACTTGCACATAAAGCCTACACTTTTAAATGTGGCACTAAATAACCACTCAATTTTCTCAACACAATCCTTTATTAAAGGAACTGGTATTCGTTTTCATCCCAATGATACGAAGAGATGTCAGAAATAATATTATCCAAGGAGGAATAACAATTGTCTGATGGGATTAGACCTCATGCATGATATTTGTCCTCCATGTGTGAAGGATTCATGAGTATTTAGAATACCTAGGATGGTGTAGTGTCATAATTTCAAGAATCCTAAACGCTTTGCTATTAGTGTGATGAAACCAATAGTGATTTTGATGGGTTCTTACTTAAAGAGAAATCAATTGTTATTTAATGAGTTAAATATCATTTGATTTAATGTTTAATTAGGCTTAATTTGATTAGACTTGATCTAAGGGGGTTGGATGGTAAATACACATGGTTTTGATACTAAATTCAAACTCCCCATAATTTGTTATGGGCTAGTGTTGCAAAATATAAGTATGATTATATCCTAACCTTTTGATGGAGATCTTAGGGTTCCTATCATATTAGGATTAGTTGGGATCCCTATATATATCTCCTAAAGGAAACGAGAAACCCTAACTATTTTTTGATCAAAATCTAATTCCACTTCATAGTTGAGAGAGAGAGAGAGAGAGAGAGAGAGAGAGAGAGAGAGAGAGAAGGGATTGGTGTTTCCTCTTTAACTCTGTTTTGGACATCCAAGTCTCTTCCTAGACTTCCAGGAGCGCCATTAGAAGCCCAGCACCCTTGCTAGATGTTTTGATGAGCATTAGCCTTGGACAACCAGTGCCTTTGGTGGTCGACTCTCTCTTTTAAAGGTTGAGGAATTGATTCCTCTCCCTTAAGAAGTGCATGGATCGAGGAGGGCGAGCGTCGCTCTTGGGATTTGCAAAGGTGTTCGTGGAGATCAATAATAGGTGTTCTCGACGCGATGGATCTCATCAACCTACCAAGAAGGGTCTTCTCCGTAGTAGGTGCTTTTTTTACACCACCTGCAAAGGTAGACCTCTATCTCGTGGGACCTCAGAATGGGAGAAAATTTTTTTCTCTCATATGGTTACATAAATCTGCCATTGGTTTCAATTTCGATTGATTTAAATTAATTGTGATTAGTTTTAGTTATTGAATCAATCGTTGTTTTGAAGTTTTAAAATGCCCGATTTTATGCTTCCACGATGCCATAGAGCGATTTGATTGACTCCCTTAAGGAAAATAAGGTGTTATCTGACTTTTCTTGATACATTTGAAGAAATGTATACATTTTTCGGATGACTTGGAAAGGAATCTTCCCAACCCTACTATCCGTCTTACTAAGGATTGGATTGCCTCGAGGTTGGCGAGCAGAGTTAACTCCATTACCGCTTTAATTTTGTTGGGATTGTCTTCAATGTCCTGATTGGACACTAAGAAGCTTAAGAATTTTCCGGAAGAAACGTCAAAGGAGCACTTCTCTAGGTTTAACTTCAGGTGATTTTCTCGTAAGATACAGAAAACCTTAGTTGGGTTTTAGTGGTGCTTTTGCAAGTTGCCCCCTTGACCAACATGTTGTCGATGTATACTTTAAATGCCATTCCTAGTATTTTGAAAAAATAAGGTTTATAAGGTGCTAGTAAGTGGTGTTGGCATTCTTTAGGCCAAAAGGCATCATGTAATATTGAAAGAGCCCTCTATCTGTTATGAAGGATATATGAGGCTTGTCTACCAAGGCCAGGCTTATTTGATGGTAGCCATTGTAGGTGTCGAGGAAAGACATATGGGAGTACTCTGAGTAGGAATCGACTAAGGCGTTGATTGTCAGGAGAGGGAATTCATCTTTTAGACATGCATCGTTCAAGTTGGTGAAATTGACACACATATGACATTTGCCATTGGCCTTTTTAACCATTATGACGTTGGAGAGCTACTCTGGATACATGGATTTTTCTATAAATCCTGCCTTCAACAATTTCTCAACTTTGGCAGTGGTTGCCTACCATTACTCAGTTGACTTATGGCAATGCGCTTACTTCACTGTTTGAGCTCTTGGTTGAATGTTCAGGTGGTGCTGAATGATAGTTGGGTCCACCCTAGTTAAGTCATTGGTGGACCAAATGAAAATGTTCTCATTTTCTTGAAGGAGCTCACAGATGCTTTGTACTTCATTGGACTCGGAGTCCACTCCAATTTGTACATGCTTGTTTGCTTGCCTAGGATAGAGTTGAATCGTCATTGAGGCTGACCTTGGGTGCAGTCTTGGGTGGATCCTAATCTTGGGGATTATCTCTGATGGTATTTACAATGGCCCTCTTCTTCCCCCACTTTTGTGGCTTTAGTTGGATCCTTTGCATACTTCATTAAGCTCCAGGCCAAGCAACTCCCGCCTGATCGCCTATATCCGTGAACTATTCCAATTCCTGACACGGAACGAAATATGACCACCTGGAAGTATGAAAATGGGAGGACGCTAAAATCGTGGATGATCAGTTGTCTCATTCTTCTTTCAAAAGTCGTGGTTTGGTTGGCCATTGTAAATGTGGCTATTTGTTGATGTGTTAGATGCCATCTCTAATGGTGACCAACAAATCTATTTCCCTCTTAGGCATCCGTTTATGATTTCTGAACCCAACGATGGGGTATGCTGAAGGATTAGGTCCTCTTTGAAGCCCAACTTAGGGAGGGTTTTTAAGAATAATATGTTTGCTGATTAGGGTAATCATTAAGGGGTTTGAATGAGACCTTGGTTGCGGTAGGAGCTAAAAGAGTGCAACTATTGCTTTCTCCATCTCTTGGCGGGGATTGTCGTCTCCTAATTGAGCTACCTCCATAATTATTATGTGATTGGTAATCATCTCCGATTGAGTGAGGCTGTGGGGGTTGGCGTTTACGTTGAATATTACTTCAACCACCACACTCTAGGGGATACCGTGCCAACCCACTTTATGGGGATCTAGGTCTACCTCTCAGTTTGATTGCCTTTTTACTAGGAAGGCTAAGGACTTCTTTATCAGGAGGTCTCTAGTGAGACCTCGCTCCTTGATGATCTGAATAACGTCTTTAGTTACCTCTTCTACCAATGCCATGTTGTTTCCCCTTAGTTGTATCTTGTCCTTGTAATACTCCTTAGGGTCCTCCATAGGTTTTTTACCGTTGTCAATGCCTTCATTGTGCTTTATGAAATGGGTCAGGTTATCGTGTCGGATCTGGTACTCGATCTGATCCCTCAGGTCTTGGCAATCTTCCGTAGCTTTCCCTTCTGCTTTGTGATGGTAGCAATAAGGCCTTGTATTCAACTTACGCTTAAGGAGATGGGGCGGCGATAGTGTTGTCAAAGGCAAAAGGTGCTAAAAGGTAAGGGGGGCCCGAAACACTCGAGACGCTTGCTTATGCGCTCGCCCGAGAAAAATAAGATGCTAAGGGATATATAGATACATATGCATATACATATGCAGACATACATATATACATATGTATACACATAGTAACAAAAGTATGGTATGTTTTGCATGCATATATATAATATACATGATATATAAATGCTTCGACAAACATGCGCAATATACATACGTATGCGCATTGATACATATGGTAGGTGTGTATTTAGTTTTATACATTTACATATACACATGTAAATGTACACATTATATTTTTATACTTTTATGTTTATATGCTATACCTATGCACATGTGTGTATGTGCATATATATTTATATGTATAAGTTGACATGTACATACATACATAAATATACAAATCTGTGTATATTTGTATGTATCTATGTATCTACTATATGTATATATCGATTTAAGCACGTGTATGTATATATCTTAATATGTGCCTATTCATACGCATATGTGTGTGTAACTAAAAGTGAGTACTTAATAATTAGGCAAAAAGAAACTAAAACCCTTAAAGGTATTTAAAAAGGCGAAAATTCAACAAACTTGGTTCGGGTGCTCGCTCAGGGCACCTATTACCTTGGCCTAGCTAGTCACTTAGGCGACGCCTCAGGCAAACCGAGCGAGGTGAGGTGAGGCTTAGTGAGTCGTTAGGGCTAGCCTCGCCTCAACTTGGTGCTTAGGCGAGTGCCCTGATAGCATTGGGTGGTTGTAGAAGATCTTGGTTGGTTGCCATAATGTTAGCTAGAATGTTTGTCCAGTTTCCCATCAGGGGGGTATACTCCTAGTATACCTCTCTCCTGGGCTACTTAGGCCTGTTATCACGATAGGGATTCTGCTTGTCCCCCTATTCTTGGGTTTACACCCTTTTCTCGGACTTACACCATTTTCTTTTGTTGAAGCATTTGTTACTGCTTTGTCCTTAGGTTGTTTCTGGTACGACACACTTCTCTTCAAATTGATTATTGTTTTCTTCCTTCATGTTGTTAGCTAGGCGACTTAGGGAGTAGAAGGAATCATCTTGCTTTGCTAATCTCACGGCTCTGTCCTATAGTTTTGTTATATCTGGAGGTGAGAAGTCATCAATGTCATACTAGAAGCGTTGGGTCAGTAAACCAGACTTGAAGTTCTAGATGGCTATGGTATCGTGAGACTTCTTTCACTTAAAGTACTGGGCCTTGAAATGGTTGAGATAAGAGCGGGAGGATTCCCCTTTGCGCTGTTGGATCTCAAACAATTGTTCAGAATTATCTTTAATACTTTGTTGGCCAACAAAATAATGGCAGAATTTGTTAGCTAGCTCTTGGAAGTGAGAGACTTAGCCTGCTGGGAACTCATTGAACCACTTATGACCCATCCCTACTAAGTATGATAGGAACACCCGACAGAGGTCCTTGCTTGGACAGTCATGGATCTACATCATCTGCTGGTAATTACCGACAAAACTATTGGGATTCGTAGTACCATCATACTGTTGGAGCGTGGGGTGCTTGAACTTCTTTGGAAGAGGGAGTGTTCATAACTTTGTCAGTGAAAGGGTAAGTGGTGACTTAAGTAAGGGGGCATATTCCTCTCATTGCTCGAGTTACCTAATGGTCATTTTCGAGGAAAGACCCTCCCTTGTTGGTTGGAAAGCCCGAGAGTTGGATTGTTCATTTGAGTTGCACGGGGTCGGAGGTGGGGGCAAGGCTTGTGGAGCGTCACCTCTCCTAGCTTGATCTCCCACTTGGACTTCTCTATTTGCTCTCTGAGGTAGGTGTTCTCTTGTTTGATGAGGTGGTGCCAATGTGTCCGCTTGTCTAATCTGTCTTAGGGAGGGAGCAGATTCTGTCGGAGGGTGGTCTCCTTGCATTTTCGCACATTGTGGAGGTAGCCTATAACTTCCTCCCTCTTCACCTGAATGTTGGAGTCTTTGGAGACACTCCTGCTCCTTCTGGGCCTATTGTAGGGGGTCTAAAGGAGGCTCCTCTTTCATTTGAATGACATCCTTTTTTTGGTTGTTACTAACCTTCTTCTGGCTATCAACAACTCTACCTTTTTATTATGGTCACCTTCTTCCACTTGGTGTCGGCGATGAGATTAGGCGACGCTAGATTCCTTGTTAGGCACCTGGTCGACGTTAGCCTTTGAGTCATGATGTGTCGTGGGAGCCATTGAAAATGACAAGAAGAGACAGAAAAGTATTTGGGAATGTTGGGAATATGTCTAAATTCCTACCGACGATGCCAATTGATCAGAGTCATCTCCCAACGTCCTATCGAGTTAGAAATATGACAAGGATTTGGTTAAGAAATAAAAGGAATCACACGTAAACATGCAGGGAATTGGTAACCCAGTTCTACCTTCGGGAGAGGATGTATGTTTGGGGAGGCGATCTAACATTCGAAGTTTTCACCAAGTATGTGAAAGGAAATGAATACAAGTAACCTCTCTTAGAGTTGTGTGCCCATGACATAGGTAGCCCTTGCCCTTTTATAGAGGTCGTTTTCGACATTCTTAGTAATTAGGATATGTTATCAAGATCCTTGGGATTATCCTTTCATAATCGTGTGACATCTTCGAGATTATCCTTTTGTATTAATTCTAAGATTTTTGGTGCTTGATTTGTTTGTTGCTGTGATTTGTCAACGATTGGCTTTGATCATGCTATCCTTGCTTGACATTGATTATGGCAGTGAGACATCGTCTGCCTCCTTTTTTGTTAGGGCATTCTCGCTTGACTTCCCTGTCAGTGCGTTGGTTAGTCCTTATGTCGGAATCTATGACCATTTTATTAGGTGGGCATCTTTAGTTCACTTGGATGACAATCTGGCCTTCTTGCTGGGCTCCTTTATCAAGGAATTAGATTCGCCTGATCTATTGGACAAAGGATCTTCCTACCTCGAATGCGTAGTTGACATTGCCGGATTACTTTGTTGGGCTGGGGATTAGCCTACTCTAAGTAGGTAGTCGGCCTTGTCAGATCACTTTGTTAAGTAAAGGGTCCGCCTACCTTAAGTGGCTAGTCAACACTTATTATTTTCCTTGGGCTCTTATTTCATTTTTGAGTTTGCATCTGTTGGCTTTTATGGGCCTTTGTGGGTCTCTTTGTGATTAGGTTTTTAGAACTTTTCCTCCCTTAACACGAATGTACGTGGAAAAGCCCTCTTGATGAAGGGGAAGGTACTGGAAGGACTTAAATTATGCAGCCAGAGTTTTCACTATGAATCAATAGGAGGGGTTGAGTAAAATATATCGGTTCTCAACGTAATTGGATTCATCCACAAGATTTCATTTGCCAGTTACGTAAAATGTGCTACACAACACACCGAAATAACTTCAGTATCTCACTACGAATCTTTGGTACAAGAAACCACAGAATTGCTTTTGCATATCCATATAGGAATTTAAGGGTAGCTTACATAATCATATAAGGCTCTTGTATTTGCCTTTTGTCAAAGAAAATAAACTAGCTTATTGAAAAATTGGAACCCTTACTTTCTTATATAGAGAGCATTGATGAAAAAAGTTGTAAGAAAAGTCCAACTATGGATATGAAACTAACTGGGACTCAAACTTAATTAAATGGACTCAATCCTAATCCTATTAAACTCTAATAATTAAATGGCTACATAGGTGCCTGAAACAACCACAACCTTATCCTTTGTTCCTCTTTTTCGAGTGCAGCTTTTCTACCAAGATTTGGACTTTAACTTTGGATGGTTGGATCACACCTCGGAGGTCGAGTTTTGGAGTTCCTTCAAGAGAGGAACAGTATGGGGGGCTGAACATATTCTAGTCAAGGAAAGAGAAGGCAAGAATCATGGCGATGCTTTGAGGCATTTGACTTGGAAGAAATGTAATGATTTTCAAGAGTCAACATCCTCACATGGAAAATTTTACTATTAACATTTCCTCGTTTTTGTTTTGGGAAATAATACTTGTAGCATGGTCACATCTTTTGATTAGTATCAATGAAGCTGGGTGGTTATTAATCGAATAACCACCCTTTTTACTTAAAAAACATAAAACCTGACTCTCCCTAACCCAAGACATCTTTTGGTTGGAGTCGACAAGTTGTGACCTTGTTGAAGGAGCATGCAGGCAGTAGTGGATGATCCTAGACGATACCAAGTAGTGGTAGTTGTGATCTAAGCAGTAGCAGGAGATGATCCCAAGCAGTAGCAGGAGGAAGAATCATGGCGATGCTTTGAGGCATTTGACTTGGAAGAAATGTAATGATTTTCAAGGGTCAACATCCTCACATGGAAAATTTTACTATTAACATTTCCTCGTTTTTGTTTTGGGAAATAATACTTGTAGCATGGTCACATCTTTTGATTAGTATCAATGAAGCTGGGTGGTTATTAATCGAATAACCACCCTTTTTACTTAAAAAACATAAAACCCGACTCTCCCTAACCCAAGACATCTTTTGGTTGGAGTCGACAAGTTGTGACCTTGTTGAAGGAGCATGCAGGCAGTAGTGGATGATCCTAGACGATACCAAGTAGTGGTAGTTGTGATCTAAGCAGTAGCAGGAGGAAGAAATAGGAGACGATCCGAAGTAGGAAGTAGTTGAGAGACGATCTTAAGCACACCCTGGGAAGCGATCCTAAGTGCTCAGTAACAAAGATTTTGAGTTTGCCATGTGGATAGGCAATCGGGTAGTTAGGTAGAAATGCATGATCTCACACATGGAAGCGTAGACCATGCACATATAGGACAAAGAAGCGAACTTTGATCATAAGTTGGGTAGTCAAAGATCTAGAAGGTGTGTAATCAAGGTGCACAATAGGTGCAGATGATGCATGCAGTATCGGAGTAAGTTCCCTAATCAAGATTCGATCAAAGCGACTAAGCATGGGTTAATTACGATTTTAGGAGCAGATTTGGATCAAGATCGGTCCGAATCAATAGTAGTGGTAGATGAAGGTTGGAACCTTCAATTGAGGTTTAACTCTCGCTCGACGAAGGATTGGAATCATAGTAGTAGCATTTAGGTGGTTTGAAATGATAGTAGTAGACCATTGGAGAATTGAATTGTCAAATCGAGCAAAAGGAGTTTGCAACTCCTCAGTACGAGTGTGTTGGACCGATCGTCAGGCAGCGCTGTTGAGGCGGTCGCCTCAGGTGAGGAGGCGACAAGGCGAGGCGATTGAGGTGCTCATCGCCTCGAGGAAGGCCCAGGTGAGCTGCTTCCACCAGGCAACGCACCTCCTCGATTCAGGCGGCGCCTCCTCACCTTGTCGCCTCATCGCTTGAACTCTAGCGATCGCAACTGGTTTTTTTTTTTGAAAAACGAAGGACTTGACGACCTCTCACCTTCCATATGAGTCTATTTACGTGCGTGTCATCTCCACGCCAACCATCATCGCCTCATGCCTCCGCTGGAGTTCGTCGACCTCCATCGCCGCCCGAGCTTCATCGGTTGGCATTTGCCACAAGTGGTGGACCTAGATCAGCCAGGTATCTCCTCCGCTGAACCTTCTTTGAGTCTCGACGGTGGCGCACCGCCGCTTGTCTGAGTTCGACGGTGACGCACCTCCGCCCCTTAGACGGCGGCACTGTTGCAGCTGCTGTCTGAATGTCTCATGTCCGATAATGTGTGTTATATATATGTGTGTGTGTTATAAATGCATACTGTTATATTTATATATATATATATACTGTTATACATTATATATAATATATATATACATATATATGTTGTATATATATTATATACGCTATATATATACATATATATGTTGTATATATACAGTATATTATTATTATATACAATATATTCTGTTATATACTGTTGTATATACTATATATATAACTATATAAGTATAAGTATGATATATATACTTATAAGTATATATAAGTATATACTGATGTATAAATAGTAAAGTATGTAAGTATATATACTTATATATATATATGTTATAACTATAACATAAGTATTATATATAACTATGTATAACATAATTATTAGACTATTAGTGTATAATATATATAAGTAATAAGTATGTATATAACATAAGTATGGTGTTATATTATATATGTATATAACTATGTATATGTCTAAATCATATATATAGTATATACTATTCTATTATATTTGTATGTAACTATGTATATAATTAGCAACTTTGCATGTGTTTGCATGTGTATATTGTTATATTAACTAGCAACTTTGCATGTGCATTGTAAGTTTGTAACTATGTATAAAACTAGTATGTGTTTTGAATTATGTAGATGGCTGAAACAAGGAGGAAGCACCCATGTTGAAAGTATGTCACATTAGAGGACTCAAAAAAGACTAATGATACGAAGTGTATTTTCTATAGTAGGATAGTGAAATGCGGGATTCATAGAGCTACTGGACATATTACTGGTGGTGATAAGAACACAGCAATATGTCCAAAAGCCCTACAACATGTGAGAGAGGAGTTAAGAGAATATCGACAATCTAAAAAGTAAGAAAAAGAAAAGTACATGAAAGATTTTGTTTACGATGAGCTGCTTAATGATGATGAAGATCATGAAGATGAAATAGAAGTGAATGTCTTACGAGGACCCATGGATAGATTCACAACTAAAAGAATAGTAAAAAATCCTATACAGTCACATGCAAAGAATGCTTGAATCATGATGGGGGTTGGTGGAAATGGAAGTGGTGGATTTCCTTTAATGAAGTTTCATGGAGCAATAGATAAGTTTACGAAGGTTGATCTTGAGAAGGTGGTTCGAGAACGAAAAAGGAGATTATTGACAAAACAAACTATAATTTCTGAGGTTTTCAAAAAGGAGGGAAGAGATGCAGTTGTACAGATCATTGCAAAATGAATGTATCGTAACAATATTGCATTCAATGCTGTTAAAGATATCTGGTTTGAGATAATGATTGAGGCAATTGGTCGTTTTGGCCCTGGATTGAAGCCTCCTTTTTACCATGAAGTGAGAGTTCCTTTACTGAGATATCATATGAATGAGACTCAGGATTTCATCATCAAACATCATGATGCTTGGAAGAAATATGGATGCACATTGATGACAGATGGTTGGACAGATAGGAAAAGTAGAACGCTTATAAATTTTCTCGTCAATTCTCCTATGGGAACTGTTTTCTTAGAGCCCATTGATGCCTCAAGCTACGTAAAGACATGAGAGAAGCTTTGTGAGCTGATAAGTGGCATGATCGGTCGCGTCGGGGAGGAATATGTGATTCAAGTCGTCAGTGACAACGCATCGAATTATGTTCTTGCTGGTAATAAAATCTTTAGACTTTATTTATTTTAGCATACATCTTTTCTTTAATATTGTAAGCATTGTAAAATATAAAAAATATCATTTATCTTTTCCATAGGCAAATTATTGGAGACTAAGCATCCTCAAGTTTATTGGACTCCTTGTGCTGCACACTGCATTGATCTGATGTTGGAAGATTTTGGGAAGTTAGAGGATGTAACAAAGACACTCAAGCATGCAATGCAACTGAGTAGTTATATATACATGCATCCTTCAGTCTTAAATTTGATGAGGCAATTTATAAGTAGGGAGTTGTTAAGGCCTGCAGTTACAAGATTTGCTACATCTTTCCTCACTTTACAGAGCATTCATAGACAAAAGGCAAATTTAAGGAAGATGTTCACTTCCGATAAATGGACCACTTCTAAAAATGCAAAAGAAGAGAAGGGAAAGAAAGTGGCAACAATCATCATGATGCCTTCATTTTGGAATAAGGCTGCATACATTCTGAAGGCTACGTCTCCTCTTGTGAGAGTGCTTCGTCTTGTTGACTCAGAGAAGAGACCTACAATGGGATACATATATGAAGCAATGGATAGAGCTAAGGAAGCTGTCATAAAGGCTTTCAACAATAATGCTGAAAAGTTTGGGCCTATTTGTGATATCATTGATAAGAGATGGGATTGTTAGCTTCATAGGCCTCTACATGCAGCAGGATTTTTCCTTAATCCTGATTTCTCTTATGAAAATCAAAATCTTGATTTTGATTAAGAGGTTATGAATGGATTTTACAATGTCTTGGCAAAATTGGAGCCTGATGAGAGTGTGCAAGACAAAATAACACGAAAAATTTTCATTTATAGAAATGCACAAGGACTCTTTGGAACACCTATGTCTATTAGACAAAGGAAGACCATTGCCTCAGGTAGTCAAGTGGTATAAATTTTTTATAGTAACTTTCCATTTTTAATTGCTTATTAATATTATATAACTTATTATCTTTTTACAGTGGAGTGGTGGAATCTCTTTGGTGGGTTTGCACCTAACTTGACAAAATTGGCACTGAAGGTGCTAGGTCTTACTTGTAGTGCCTCGGGATGCGAAAGGAATTGGAGTGTATTTGAAAATGTAAGTTACAAACCAATTTATAATATGCATAGCATTAATTTTATCAAGTAATTTTATATTAATCCTTTTATTTTGGAAATCTATATAGGTTCACTCAAAGAAAAGGAATCCATTGGTGCAACAAAAGTTGAATGATCTTGTGTTTGTTAAGCACAATGAAGCTTTGAGGGATCGATATGAAGATAGGGATTATCTTGATCCCATTTCCCTCTAGGAAATTGATGGTTCAAATGAATGGTTAGTAAGGAGAATGGAGGAAGATGAGGAAAATGCAGGTGATGATCTTGTGTTTGGTGATGATGATCTCACTTGGGGCATGGTTGAGCTTGCATCAGGAATTAATGACCAAGAGGCTATTCGACGTACTCAGGCTTGTACTACTACAAAGAAAAATGGTCCTAAGAAAGCTAAGGGAAAGGGAAAGCTCCAATAGTTATTGAAGAAGAGGAAGAGTATGTGGATAGTGATGAAGAAGAGGAAGAGGAAGAAGAGATTGAAGAAGTTACCAGTGACGATGACGATGACGAATTGAATCTTGAAGATGAATCTGATGACTAATGTGTTTTATTATTTGAGAATTGGCAATTGTTCACTTTAATGACAAATTTGATTTTTATGTTTTTCTACCTTAATTGTGTAGAAGCTTTTCTTTCTTTACCATTTGAAATTATGTGAAACAGTTTTTGGCAATACAATTGCCATCATTTTCTTCTATTTAAAGTCTTTAACATTGTTATTAGACATTTTTATAAACTTAGTGCTATTAAATTGAGTTAATAAGACATATATATACTAATAAAAGACGATCGCCTCAATTCACTCGGGCTATCGCCTTTTCGTCACCTCTCGCCTCAGGCGATTTCGAGTAGTGTCGCCTTGCTATCGCCTTTCGCATTGACAGCATTGTCATCAGGTTAACCAAGCCTTCATTGGTGTGAGAACAATAATCAAAAGTGCGATCCAGTAGGGTTTTCGTCGAATTTGTAATCGCGGCAACAATAATAGCATTTGCCCTTTGGTCATTGGAGGGATGGTGACACCTACAGAAGGGTTGCTGAGGTTGGGAAACCTAGTGGCTGGTTGGCTGACAGGGGAACCTTTCTAGGGCTGGCTAGGGCTTGGTGGCGGCCAAGGTTCGAAATGCTGATTTCAACACCGTGTCGATGAAATTCTAAATGTGTATTTCGTAGGCATGCCGATGCATGCTAACAAAAATGCCAATGATGGACCAACAATAGACTAGTAGTAGCCTCGGCATCGGTATTGATTTCGTCGGCATGCCGCTGATTTCGCTGGCATGCCATCGAAATCCTTGCATTTCGATATAGTCTCCATGTTGACATGGAGTGATTTTCAAAATGGCCTTGTCGGCGGCATGTTGGCATTTAAATCATTGGTTGCGGCCAAAAAAGGAAGGAAAAGGAAAAGAAATGAAGGGGGAGAGGAGAAAGGAAAATAAATTAGAGTTTTGGTTCCTTATAGTTGCTTTGATACCATATCAGAAAATAAATTGTCTTAGTGAAAAATTGGAACCTTGACTCTCTTATGTAGAGAGAAGGTATGGAAAAATTACATGAAAAGTTCAACTGGGAGTATGAAACTAAATGGGACTCTCAACCTTAACTAAATAGACGTAATTTTCAACCTAATGACAACTTTCTAATACTTTAACACCTTTCTTCGTGGATACACTAAGAAACCATTAAAATGTTTAGTGGTATCTCTCTTCATGTCCTTCCACTAGATGCCTTTCTTCAAATCTTTGTATATATTTGTGCTATCAAGATGGATAGTTAATCATGCATTGTAGGCTGTTGAGAGATAGGGTGTGTTGTAGTGGTACGTTTAGTACCACATAGTAGAATGAAGAAGTGTAGTGTGTGTGGGAGCCTATAAATAGGTTATTGTACCCCAATTTGTTTCTTCAAAAGAATAGATAATCTCACCTTATCGGGGCCTTCTCTCGTGATTTTCTCCTCGCTCTTCATGAGTGGGGTTTTCATGTAAACCCAAGCTTTTCTTATTATTTATATTTTGATATCATGTTATGCATTCGCTTATTCATATTGTTTAACATGGTATCAGAGCAAGTTCGATTCTAGGGTTCATTGTATCATGTTTATCATTATTTTTGGAGTTCCAATTTTTGATTGAATCGGAGGACCAACGAGGAGGGTTTAGTGCAAGGAAGATGAGGAGAAGAAGAGCACTACACATGCTCTAGAAGCCTTGGTGGTATTGTAGCACCATTGGGATCCCTGGTAGAGATCGGGTGAGCACTGGTGGCACACAAGCTCAAGGCGGCGTGGATTGTGGCGGTGGCAAGATTGAAGGAGGCAAGTGCCTCCAACGACACCACGAGGAAGAAGGATCGCGACGACACTACACCCCATTGACAACGTTGCATAAAGAGCAAGGAAGAGGTAGTGGGCCGCAATTCTTGTCGTCAAACTTGCGTGCAAAGAAGTCGGCGCTAGTGGCACAAAGCTCAAGTGATTGCTGGCGGGAGTCTGAGGTAGCAGTGGCGCTGGTGGTTACCCCTTCTGGCGGCGAAGAAGAGGGCGCTACAGGAGTGATCGTTGGCGAAGGTCACAATGTCGATCTTGCGATGAGGCGACGATCTTTCGCGTAATCAGTGGCACACGAAGCAGAGATTTGATATGGGGTTGTATTTACGTGAAGCCTGGATTGCGATTCTAGATAGCTCGCATGTGTGTAGGTCTCTGTGTCTTTACCCATCTCATTTAAGTTGGCTTTGTTTCGTAGTTAAAAAAAAGGGCATGTAGAGAGAGAAAAAAGGAAGAAAGAAAAGGAGAAGGAAAAAAAGACAAAAAAAAGAGGAGAAAAAAGGGGGAAAATATAAAAAAAGGGAAAAAGGTTGAAAAAAATGAATTTTAAGAGAAGAGGGGGAGAGTCTCCTCTCTATTCTATTTTTTTCTCTATGTCTACTTTCTTCTCTCATACAAGTATGGGAGAAAGGAGAGTATGAGAGCTTATTTTCCCACCAGTATCAGATCAATTGTTTATAGCTTATCTCCGAACTCCTACCTACACCTGTCTACAAGCAGAGTGAAGATGTAAAGAAGTTGGTGACACAAAGCAGCCGTGACTCAGCAGCACCAGTTGAGGATGCAAAGAAGTTGACACAAGAGGCATGAAAAAGCTAAGACCCAGCATCATCATTTTTATTTGTGTTTTTTGCTTTGTAGAGTAGGAATATCTCTTGTGCAAGCTGAGCATTGCATGTTCTAACGTGAGGGGGAGTGTTGAGAGATAGTGTGTTGTAGTGGTACGTTTAGTACCATATAATAGAATGAAGTGTGGTGTGTGTGGGAGCTTATAAATAGGTTATTGTACCCCTATTTATTTTTTGAGAAGAATAGAATAATCTCTCTTCATCAGGGCCTTTTCTCGCCTTCTCTTTGCTCTTCATGGGTGGGATTTTTAGGTAAACCCAAGATTTTCTTGTCATTTATATTTTGATATGTTATGCATCCGCTTATCCGCTTATTCATATTATTTGACATAGGCCTTGATCAACAACCCTTTCTTTAATTGTTCATGTCAAGGCACAAATAACTCGCCTTGAAATCTAAGAACACTATCCACGAACGGGAAATTTCTTAGCATGGCTTGTTGCCGATTTGATATAACCATCCTTTTCTTTTCAAAGAAAAAAGTAAAATTTCTTGACCCACCTTCAATTGCCTTGTTTCTTAATGACATTGCAATTAAGGCTCCTTATCTAGCTTTGCATGTTGTGTTCAACTAACTCAAGCCTCAAATCTTGAGACATTGTAAAGGCTTTAATTCAAGGTTAATTTACTCCTAGACTCCAATCACTGTGTTCAAACAAGAAGTCTCTAACAAGAAGTCTCTCATAAGTATTTGTAGTCTAGTTAATAGTAAAGGTGCATTGCTCAAAGTGCATGTACTCTAGCCAACAATAAATGTGGATTGTGCCTTAATACATCTGTTCCTATGTTACCTTTACTGGGTTGAAATGTGATGGTGCGGTTGTAGTCTTTAAGTAGATCTAACTGCCTTTGTTGTCTTGTATTGAGCTTCTTTTGCAAGTACTGAAGGCTTTTGTGTTCACTATAGATTTCAAATCTCTTTTCACAAAGATGATGCCTCGAGATTTTAGGAGTAAAAATTATAGCTGCTAATCCCAAGACATGAGTAGGATGATTCTTAATAAAGCCATGTGACAACGTTACACAAGGAGCAAAGGAGGTGGCAATGGGTCGCAATTGGTGTTGTCGAACTCATGTGCGAAGTTGGCGCTAGTGGCACAAAGCTCGAGTGATTGCTGGTGAAAATCTGAGGCAGCAGCGACATTGTGGCCTCCCTTTCTGGCGACGAAGAAGAGGGTGTGATGTAGATACATCTGTCACATAAATTGTCTATTTATGCGTGTTCTTAGGTGTATAATTGCATCATGCATTATAAATATTACATAACATGCATCATCATGCATTTGATTAGTTTGTACAAATTTTAGGTTAATTTGCCCTTTTTATGGTGAGGGGACAGGGCGAGATCATTTCGGGGCCTCGGATTTGAGATCCAACCGTACGGATCTGATCAGGGTGACGATCGGAGTTTAACGACTCTGAGATCGTCCCGATCAGACCTTCGTAGCATTAGATGTAGTCCAAGAAAGATCAGAGGTCAAGGGCCAAGGTGGTGTTAAATCTACACCTTAGATGACAAATCCAATCGCACAGATGTGTTCGAATCAACGATCGAGCCCAACGATGGGAAAATCGATCCAATCCAATATTTGTGGCACCATCTACAAGTCAAAGAAGATGGACGATTATGATGGCACCACGTGGTGCCATTACAGTCGCTCAACATTGCTCGTAGCATCTCTTCCTCACACGATCAATCCCAGTCGTGGGATCTCAATCCAACGGTTGAGATGCATCCCAGCTGTGCCCCCTCACTTCTAAGGAGCGAGGCCAAGAGAAGATCTTGATCGTTGGATTGAGATCCAACGACCAAGAGAGTAGTGCAGGAAATCAAGAACTTGCCTCAAATGGCCGCGTAGCGCAGCGGTGAAGCACCTTTCGCGAAGAGTGTGACACGCGCTCGAATTCGCGTAAGCTGATTTAATCTGTTGAAGAAGAGGCACAGTGCAATTTTGCCGCATGATCTATGATGAGTGGCTTAGATGCGGCGATGTGGCATGTTGGATGAAGGCGTGTGATGTACATATATCTAATTGACCTAAAATGCCTATTTATGCATATTTCTAGTGTTATAGAAGCATTCATCATTATAAATATTGCAAATCATGCATCATCATGATTTTGGTTAGATTGTCTAAATTATAGGTTAATTTTCTCTTTTTGTGGTAAGGGGACAGGGCAATATTTATTAAGGCCTCAGATTGAAGATTCAATCGTACAAATTTGATCATGGCAACGATCGGAGTCTTAACACTAAGATCACCCCGATTGGATGTCCGTAACATCAAATGTTGTTCGAGAAAGATTAGAGGTCAAGGGCAAAGGTGGTGTTAAATTCGTACCTCACATGATAAATCCAATCGTATGGATGGGTTCAGATCGACGATCGCAGCCTAGTGATGCAAAAGTCGGTTCAATTCGATAACCGTGGCACTGTTTACAAAGCAAAGAAGATGGACGGCCATGATGTCACCATGTGGCGCCATCACAACCGCCCAACATCAGCCACAGTACCTCTTCTCCGCCTGCTCGATGAATCCTAGTCGTTGGATGCCCATCCAACAGCTGAGAAAGCGCCGCGTCATCTCTCTTCAATGCCTCACTCCTCCCTGAAGACAAAAGGCGCTTGATCTCGACCATTGGATCGAGATCCAACAGTCGAGAGCAAATGCGCCTGAAAACAAAAGCGCGACACAAGAAGAGGTGCAGCGCATTGGTTGAGCGCCTGTGCGCGAAGAGGGAGGCGTGGGTTCGAACCCCTCGCCTCAAATCAGGTGGAGAGCGACGTGCGAGGAAATTCAGCCGTAGGATGTAGCGCGGACGGCCGATGGAGTGGCAACACGGCGTGCGAAGCAAGGATCGCGCACGCGCGTGATGACACATCGATTTATGCCTAATCTGACGTGAGCGCACTGAACACTCGAAGGTGAAGCGGTACGACGCAATCTCGACCGTCCAATTGTGCGATCAGACGGCTTAGGGCGATTGGATGGGATGAAGGCTAAACGTATAGAGGCAGGGCGGCGTCGACGCGGCTACACGTGGACGCTCCGATCTCCATCTCACGGCCAAGGATGCACACGAGCTTCAGCATTGTGGGGTCTTTAGTAACATTTGCAATCGTCGCTAAAGACCCCGCCATTTATTTCAAGCCTTTAAAAAGACTATTCTACCCCTTCCTCTTTGCCTAAAAAAGGACCTTACACCCACATTATTCATCTCTTTCTCTCTTCTCTCACCCTCTCCAAAGCTCTAAGAGCTTGTCTTAAACCCAGGATGCTCCATTAGAGTTTAAAATAAAAATTTTCCACCTTCTCATCCCCATTCGTGGAGTGCCTGCGGTTGTCCTCTCACCGCTGTTCAGGAAGTAGATCCTGCTACGTCTTCCGTCTTCTGTCTTCGTTCTCCCTCGTCCATCATCTCACTACCCTCGTTTGAGTGCTCCATCAATGCGACTCGTCCTCTAAGTAGCAGTCGAGGATGATAACCTCTCTCCAACTCTTTTATCGCTTTCTAGTATAGAGTTTCCGCTTTCTAACGTAGTGAGTAGTTGTAATGAGCATTAATCTGTAGCTATGAAATATTTGTTCATTCTCTCTTTATTTTGTTTTTATTTGTATTATTCTCTCTGTCTTCTGTTAATTATTCTTTAAGTGGATAGCTAGCGTAGATTTAATTCAACTAGCTAATCTACTTCGTGACAAATATAAACATGATTTTTGATCAAACGTATGCCTCCTCATGTTCGATTCGGGACTCACTAGAGTTTCAGTTAAATTATTTGTTTGACGGAATTTTACGGGACTATAATGACAGGTTTTCAAAATTCAAAATTTTTAGCGTATGAATCCCGTTCAATAGCGCGCGCGCTTCAGCATATGTTTGCACCACAATCTGGGCATAGGTCTTAGGTTCTAGGCATTGGCCTGCACCACAATTTGGTCCACATTTGTGGACACCTCCTCGTAGGTCCAAAAATTAATTTTTTTATTTTGATTCTGACTTGCACCTGTGAATTCTCTATTTCTTCTTTATTTCTATAGTGTGCCTAGCTGAAGACACTAAATTCAACATATATACAGTCTGTTTCATCTCGGAGCTGAACGGGTAATCACGAAATTTAGGTGCTTTCTTCTTTACTCCACTCTGTTTCATATCTTTTTAATACAATGAGGACATTGCATTAGATTGGCATGGAGGGTGGATATCATTATCTGAATTATCTTGTTAGCTCCGTAAATTCTTTTTATTTTCTCTTTATTTAAAAAAATTTGAATTAGGAAAGAGCTTGGGCATTAGAAGTTTTTCAACTTTAGGGAATGATACGACCTGAACACTTAGACCCTTCAGGTTTTCGGACTTAATCAGCCCGGGTGTTTACTAAAATGTGGATTTGTTTATCGAGTCCTCGCCATTCTGAATTCAATTTCAAATTGGTTAATAAGTTGAGGTGATAAGTATGCGACTTATTAACCCGCTCTTTGATTTGAGGTAACTTTAAGTCTAAGTATCTACACACTATTTGCACTGACTCGTTTTTCGATGATTTTAACGAAAATTGAGTTAGCTAATAAACCTTTTAGAGTGGTATGGCTGGCAAGTTGTCGGTGGTAACTCATTGGGTGGTTGTCCAGAGCCACATGACCATTCTCTTTCTACTGTCTTTAGGTAAATCTTAGATTAAAGAAGCCACTTAGAAAAAAAGAAACAAATAGAAAAATATCAAAAAAGAAAAGAAAAAGAAATAGAAAAGAAGAAAAGAAAAAAAAGAAATAAACCACACTTCACCGCACGAGTATGATTGGCAAGTTGGTGGTAATAGCTCATCAGCTGGTTGTCTAGAATCCAGCTCACAAAAATGTATGTTTAATTCCAAACACTTAGGAAGAAGTAGAGAAGTAGAATAAGCTGTGGAGATATACACTAGGTTTACCTTTGTGTTGACTTTATAAAAAAAAAGGAGAAAGCTATCGATCGTATAGATACACCTTTAGGCAGAATTGCTTTCAAGATCACCTATAGACGTAGAAACCCGAAGTCCGTTCTAATCGTCGATTATTGAGTATCACATTTACACAAAAAGATGCTTAGTACTTAGAGTTCTCTTCAAGTTTTGGGTGGGTTGGGTAGCTGTAGAACACTGCCTTGAAACCTTAAACTTAAAAATAAAAAAAAATAGAAAAGAAGAAAAAGAAAAATATACTTTTGCTTTTGAATAAGGTGAGGGCTTGTGCGGTCTGTATTTTGGCAGACACCCGGGCGCTGTTGTGTCTCTGTAGTTTAGGTTCTTAGTAGAAATTTCCTAACGTTGAAAAATAACTTTTGCCCAAGAAATTTGTTCCTAATTCTTTTATAAATAGCATGTAGTTTTGCTAGGGATTAGCAAAAGATATGCATAGGGGTGTGATGTAGACATATCTATGTCACATAAATTATCTATTTATGCGTGTTCTTAGGTGTATAATTGTATCATGCATTATAAATATTGCATAACATACATCATCATGCATTTTGATTAATTTGCACAAATTTTAGGTTAATTTGCCCTTTTTATGGTAAGGGGATAGGGCGAGATCATTTCGGGGCGTTGGATTTGAGATCCAGCCGTATGGATCTGATGAGGGCGACGATTGGAGTTCAACAACTTCGAGATCACCCCGATCGGACATACGTAGCATTAGATGTAGTCCGAGAAAGATTAGAGGTCAATGGCCAAGGTGATGTTAAATCCGCACCTCAGATGTCAAATCCAACTACATGGATGGGTTCGGATCGACGATCGTAGCCCAATGGTGCGAAAATCGATCAAATCTAACATCTGTGGCACCATTTATAAGTCAAAGAAGATAGACGGCCGTGATGGCGCCATGTGGCGCCATCATAGCCACCCAACACCGCCCGTAGCATCTCCTCTTCGCCGCACGATCAATCCCAACTGTTGGATCTCAATCCAACGGTTGAGATGCATCCCAGCCGCGCCCCCTCACTTCTAAAGAGCGAGGCCAAGAGAAGATCTTAACCATTGGACTGAGATCCAACGGCCGAGAGAGCGCGTGGAGGAAATTAAGAACTTGCCTCAAACGGTCGCGTAGCGTAACGGTGAAGCGCCTTTCGTGAAGAGTGGGCATGCATGCTCGAATCCGTGCGAGTGGATTTAATCTGCTGAAGAGGAGGCGCAGCGCAATTTTGCCGCACGATCTATGATGAGCAGCTCGGATGCGGTGATGTGGCGCATTGAAGGCTCACGCTTCATGTGCGCTTTGATGTGCGAACGCACGTCCAATCTGACGCGAGCACGCATTGCGCTGAAGATGAAGAGGCTTGCGCGTGTTTATGCCGTCTGATCGAGAGATGCGTGCGTGTGATGAGGCGTTTTAGCGGCTGAAGGCAGAGAGGCGGGGGTGCGTGGGTGCTTCAATGATGTGGGTCTTTAGTGATGTTTATATCTGTTACTAAAGACCCCTACAATTAATGTGTAAAGCCTCAAAAGGCCTTTTTGGCCCTAATTTCTACAACTATAAAAGGGGACCTCTACGAGCTTGTCCCAAACCCAAGATGCTCTATTAGAGTTAAAAGTATAATTTTTCCACCTCACCCTGTTCGTGGAGCATCTCGTGGTTGTCCTCTCACTGCTGTTTGAGAAGCGGATCCCGCTGCGACGTCGCCCTGCTCCGTCCTTCCGTCTTCATTCTCGCTTGTTTAGCATCTCACCATCCTTGTCCGGGTGCTCTGTCAATGCGACTCGTCCTCCAAGCAGCCATCGAGGAGGATAATCTCTCCCTCTTCTCTTTATCGCTTTCTAAATTAGATTTTCCACTTTCTAGTATAGCAAGTAGTTGTAATGAACATAAATCTGTGGCTGTGAAATATTTGTTCATTCTCTCATTATTTTATCGAGATAAGACCGATGAAAATATGGAAAACTACAAAAGAGCAAAGAAAGATGCAAAGAAAATTGTTAGTGAAGCAAAAGCAAAAGCTTGGGAGCATTTTTTGTAAGAAACTTGATTCTAAAGAAGGTGAAAAAGATATTTTCAAGTTAGCTAAAGCAAGAGAGCGGAAAGCAAAGGACCTTACGCATGTAAGATGCATCAAGGATGAAGAAGGAAGGGTGCTTATAGCTAGTGAGGATATAAAGACAAGATGGAAAAGATATTTTCATAAGCTTTTTAATAAAAACAAAAGAATGATATCTTAGGGGAGTTAGTTAACTCTGAAGAGTATGTGAATCGATCTTGTTATCGAAGGATACAAAAGAAAGAAGTAGAGGAGGCTCTGAAGATGATAAAAAGTGGGAGGGTTGTTGGGCCTGATGATATTCCTATAGACGTCTGGAGAATGACGGGAGAACGGGGTATAACTTGGCTCACAAATTTATTTAATACTGTGTGGATAGGCAAGAAGATGCCAGAGGAATGGAGGAAAAGTTTTGTGGTACCTTTATATAAGAACAAAGGTGATATACAAGATTGTTCCAACTATAGAGGTATTAAGTTGATGAGTCATACGATGAAACTTTGGGAAAGAATAATTGAAAGAATGGTGAGGCAAGTCTCTATGGTAACTGAAAATCAATTTGGCTTTATGCCAGGCAGGTCTATTATTGAGGCAATACACCTCTTGAGACGTATGATGGAGACTTACAAAGTGAAGAAAAATGATTTACATATGGTTTTTATTGATTTGGAGAAGGCCTATGATTCTGTCCCAAGAGATATCTTGTGGAGAATTTTAGAGAAGAGACAAGTGCCAATTATATATATCAACCTCATTAAGGATATGTACTATGGAGCTATAGCTTGTGTAAAGACTAATGATGATTTGACAGACTACTTTGATATCTCCATTGGTCTGCATCAAGGTTCGACTTTAAGCCCTTATCTTTTTGCCTTGGTTATGGATGAGTTGACGAAGCATATCCAAGTTGAGGTGCCTTGGTGTATGCTTTTTGCTGATGCCATTGTGTTGGTTGATGAGACAAGAGATGGAGTGAACAGAAAACTTGAGCTTTGGAGAGAAGCCCTGGAAGATAAAGGATTACGCATAAGTAGGATGAAGACTGAGTATATGGAATGTAAGTTTAGTAGTAGAGGGAGCAACGAAGGGATTGATGTAAAAATTGGAGAAGAGTGCATTCCAATGAAAGATATTTTTAAGTACTTGGGATCCATTTTCCAACATGATGGTGGAATTGATGGTGATGTTACCCATAGAATTAATGCAGGGTGGTTGAAATGGAGGGGTGCTTCTGGTGTTCTCTGTGATAAGAAGGTTCCTTTAAAAGTCAAAGGAAAATACTATCGAGCTGTGGTAAGACCATCCATGTTGTACGGTTCTGAATGCTGGGCTATAAATTATAGGCATGTACAGAAGATGTCTGTGGCAGAAATGAAGATGTTAAGATGGATGTGTGGTCATACAAGGAAGGACCGTATTTCAAATGAATTTATTAGAAACAGGGTTAGGGTAGCACCGATAGAGGATAAAATGAGAGAGGCCCGTTTAAGATGGTTTGAACATTTACAAAGAAGGCCACTAGATGCTCCAGTTAGGAGATGTGAGATGTTGGAGGCTGAACCCGCTAAGAGGGGGCGAGGAAGACCAAACAAGTGTTGGAAGGAAACTATTAAGTATGACCTCAATTACTTTAATTTAAGTCCTAAAATGGCTGAAAATCGATCTGTGTGGAGGCAAAGAATCCATATAGCCGACCCCACTTAGTGTGAAAAAAGGCTTGGTTGTTGTTGTTGTGTCTCTCATTATTTTGTCTTTATTTGTGTTATTCTCTCTCTCTTCTATTAATTATTCTTTAAGTAGATAGCTAGCATAAATTTAATTCAACTAGCTAATCTACTTCGTGACAACAAATATAAATGCGATTTTTGATCAAACATACGCCCCCCCGTGTTCGACTTTAGGCTCACCAGTGTTTTGGTTAAATTATCTGTTTGACGGATTTTTACACTACTGCAACAACAGGGTTTTCATAACTTAAATCTCTTAGTGTACAAATTGCGTTCGATAGGGCGCTATAGGAGCGATTGCTGGTCGAGATTGTAGTGTCAATCTTGCGGTGAGGTGACGATGTCTTACGCAATCAGTGGCACACAAAGTAGAGATCCGATCTAGGGCTATAGTCACATGTTGTCTAGATCACGATTTCGGATAGCTTGCATGTGTGTAGGTCTTTGTGTGTTTACCCTTCTCATTTAAGTTGGCTTTGTTTCGTAGTTAAAAAAAGGGCATGAAGAGAGAGAAAAAAAGGAAGAAAGAAAAGAAGAAAAAAAAGACAAAAAAAAGAGGAGAACAAAGGGGGAAAATATAAAAAAGGGAAAAAGGTTAAAAAAAGAACTTTAAGAGAAGAGGGGGAGAAGCTCCTCTCTATTCTATTTTTTTCTTTATCTATTTTCTTCTCCCATACAAGTATGGGAGAATGGGGTAGGCTATTTTTGTGAAGCATAAGCCACTGTCTATTATGCATTTACTCAAAACCAAGTCTTAAGAAAGGCATTGATGTAAACCACAAAATCTCCACCTCCATGTGGTAGTCAATATTGCTACTTTAGTTGGCCTTTGCTTGTACTTCATGAAACTTTGGTCACACTTAGAGCAGTCAAACTTGACATCCTTCTAAGTTAATCTGGTAAGTGGTTTGTTAATCTTTGAGAACTTTTGCTCTGCAATGGTCCTTTATCATGACTGTGGCAATGAGTACATTAAAGTCCAATGTGAAGATTGTCGTGACAAATGATACAATGATACTCATGCACAGGTGCACTTTGGATGATCTAAACAAGTTACAGCTCACGATTGTTGTGGGCGGCGGAAGAGCAAGATGGAAAGCCCCGTCATTGATGGATTGCACCTTGATGGAGAGACCTTTGTCAGGAGTGCTTTTGGAGGTATATTTGACAGGTATTCCTATCGCTTCCGTATCCTCGATGTTGTGGAAGAGCAAGATGGAAAGCCCCGTCATTGATGGATTGCACCTTGATGGAGAGACCTTTGTCAGGAGTGCTTTTGGAGGTATATTTGAGAGGTATTCCTATCGCTTCCGTATCCTCGATGTTGTGGATGCTGTGCCTCTTTTGCTCGGTTGAAGCTTTGCCCAAAGATTGGACTGTTTGCTGTCAACTTACGATGTGTGAAGGCTTCCTTTGGTGGTGGGGACATTGGCTTTATACCCCTAAGGTCATCCTTCAGGTGAATGGTGAATCATGGGTGGTTTACCTCGAGTTGGCCTCGACGATGAGGCATGGGAGTGATAGAATGAGTAGACAATATTATGTTGAGGTTGTGGCAACCTGCGTCACCTTTGCCTCCTGCTTTGTCCTCGTTAATGGAAACCTTGAGGGTGGCTAGATACAACCTAGGAGAGGGGTGTGACAACGGTGTCCACCTATGTT
This sequence comes from Thalassia testudinum, assembly GCA_037157565.1. Lineage (NCBI taxonomy): Eukaryota > Viridiplantae > Streptophyta > Magnoliopsida > Alismatales > Hydrocharitaceae > Thalassia > Thalassia testudinum. The sequence goes on along the minus strand of JAZHRO010000022.1, from coordinate 109,573,157 downwards.
GTTTGTGTTGGTAGTGGACTCTTGGTAGATGCTTACTACTCCTTATGTAAAGTTGGAGAAATCAAAGGTTTTGGGATCAACGTGGTACGGTCATTCCTCTCCTACAGTATGGTAATGACACTATCAGTTTTGGTGAGGGATTGGATCGTGAGGTAGAAAATATTAGCTTGTTGGAAGCTTTTAGGGAGGCCTTTGGCTTAAAGGTGAATTTGCATAAGCTCAAATTTGTTCCCTTTGGTATGAGGAGAAGGCTGTGCAATGTGGGGAGATTTTGGGAGTACACCAGTTGTAGATGCCTTTCAAGTACTTGGTTTACCCATTGCCCCCAAGCTGTCTATGTATGGAGGATTGGATTTCTATCATTGAGAGGATGAAGTAATTGTAGGGATGGGCCTCTCGTCTACTTGCGGGAGGGAGAAATTGGTTCTCCTCAATGCCAAGATTCCTATCTACTTTCTATCTTTGATGAGGATACGTGCTACCGTCTTAGAGAGAATTGACTCCATTAGAAGGAAATTCCTTTGGGCATCTAGTAGTGGTGATAATGCCTTCTCGTTGGTTTCTTGGGGTGAGGTATGTAGACCTAGAGAGGCTGGTGGTTTGGGGGTTTTGAACCTTTAGATAATGAATGATGCCCTACTCATGAAGTTGATCCTTTGATTTATGGAGCCTGATTAACCACTTTGGAAGAGTCCTTTGCTACTCTTTTGGTGACAGTTGATTGGGAGGTCAAATTAGCCAACATTGTAGGGGCCCTGCAATTCTGGGTGGCTTATGAGGTAGGTCTAACTACATTGTAGGAGCATCTTGGGTGATGGTTCTCACTTCCGTTTTTTGGACTCACACTTGGTCCCTTGATGGCATTATTGCCAAGATTTACCCCAGTCCGGTAGCATTGTCAATCGTGTGGCTTTGGTTAGTGAGTTGACAATGGACTTTGGGCACCGGCCTTGCCTCAATCCCTTTTAAAAGCTAGAGTGGAGGAATATATTCTCTTGCAGTACTCTTTCACTATATTGCGCCTAGCCAAGGTCATGATGGTTGGGTTTGGAGGGAGGGCACATTTAATGCCCAAAAAGCTTATCTCAAATACATGGAGTGCTTACCTCCTATGGAGCATAACTTAGGTAGCACATTGTATGAAGAGGTGAAAAATACCTTTAAAGGTGGAGTTCTTTCTTTGGTTGTGATGAGGGGTAAAAAGTGCCTTCGGACTCAAAACTCTGTATGAAGCCCAGAAAAGGATTTGGCTACCTAGATACGAAGTAAATAGGCGGCTTCGACTGTGCTCGACCTGCCTACGCTCAAGTGGATCTGGACAAGCTTGACCCACTCGAGGACCCGGTTTTACTGAAGTTAGAGAGGCGATAGAAACACCCATGATGCCCACGTCAGCGATAACGATGGCGTTACCAATGCCATTAATAGCTTGACAACGGACGTACCTTGACAACGGATGTGTCGGAGAGTCCGAAAAGACTGTTGAAGAAGACCTTGCGTTGCTAAGATACTTCCTGTACTATAAATAGCAAAGGAAGGCCCTCGAGGTTTCTCCCTATGTGATCCAGGAAAGAGATTGTATTACCGCTATTTGCTAGTGAATATTCGGGAGCATTGCCCTCTCTCGAGATGCACACCCCTTGCGGTGGAATTGGGTCACCAATCTCCTTGCTTTCCGTGTGATTACTTGCTTGTGATTTGTTGAGTCGGAGCCTCCGATTACTTAGGAGCTTCGATCAGTGTGATTGATGGTCTTTCTTTATATTTTTATGGCTACGTTACGTTTCCTACGTCAATAAATTCTTTGATGGCCTCCCGGGATTCATCAAATGGCGTCGTTTGTGGGAAATGGCAACAAGAAGCCAAGCTCCTCCATATATGGGCTACAACCTCCTCTTTGAAAAAATCGAGTGGTTCCTGTGAAGGAAACTACTTTGTGTCAACAATGGAGAGGAGACCCCCACCTATCCCTAATGGAACATCGGCTTTGCCGAGTACCGTCGTCTACGTGGGTCCCCCCACTTGGCCACAGTAACAGTTGGCCCCTATTCGCTTTTCACAACACCACCGCCACCAATCCCCTGTAAGGGTGAAAGAAGTCGGTAACTTCTCCTTTTGGCCATCCTCTCGCCAAGAAGTTCCACCCACTTGTGTTGTAGCAGGCCTTGGAAAGCCCATAAAAAAGGGCGAGATGTGATGGTGAGATGCTAATCGGCTGTTTTCCTTTTTTTTTTAAAGAAAAAGAAAACGGGTGGAGCTGTTTGCTCTGTTGCCCCCGGTTGCTTTTCTTATTTTTTTCTTTTTAAAAAAGAGAAGAAAACAAAGGGGGAGCTTGCTATCAATCAATCAACTGCCATGAGATTCATTATTCTAATATATTATTCAATGTTAGTGTGGGGTTTTCACCCCACCTGCTGAGGTTATTTATGTTTGGTAGTGGTAAAGTTTGTCGAAGTTGAAGCTCACCATAAGCTGCATCTTCGGCACATCAACCATGAGCAGAGGGTACATTGGTGGTGACCACTCCAAAGACCCCTCGAAAAAGGAGGGATTTTTCTCCTTCCCTTCTTCTGGCTTTACCGAGCGTTGCGATCGGACAAACCTAGCTCCACGCCCAGCAGTGAGCCTCGGTGGCTCCACATCCGGTAGCGAACTCCGGCGTCTCCACGTCCGGCAACGAGCTCCTTGAGCTCCTCACCCGGCAGTGAGCTCCTCTGGTCTCCATGCTTGGCAGTGAGTACCCCTTACTCCACGACCGGCATGGCATGGGATATCTCCCCATCCATTCCATTGTGATAGCTGGGTGCCCTCCTCCCATAGCTTGGCTAGAGGGTCATCAATTTCCCTTTACCACTTGGTGGTGGCTGGAAGATCAGGCAGACATTCAAGAGCACCGATAGATTTGGTGGATGTTCACGAGCATTAGCCCTTGCCACCATTTAAAAAAAGAAAAGAAACTAAAAAAAAAGTGTGATGGCAAATTGCCATTTACCCAGCAGGAGCTCTGATGGAGGGCATCTCTTGGCTACTCATCTGCCAATCAGGACTTCCAGGCGATATTTTTTGTCTGCTGAGCCTCCTCCTGCTTGTGAGATCTCATTAACGCTTGGGGCCACCCTTCTGCCAAGATCTCAAGCGACGAGGACAACCAGACAACAACTGCCAACCTCCCACTAGAAAATTTTACAAAGTTGGCAACCTCATCCTCAACTAGGCGTTGCTCCGACCGAAGGCTGGGACAAGAAAAACACCATTGTTCCCAAAAGCGCATGCCACCTGCACGGGACAGGTTTCCAGCGGGTACCCCAACTAGAGTGGATCCTGGGTCTCCTACGAGTGTTGGCTTCGTGCAAGGAACCTTGGCAGGAGAGCCTAGTACTCAAGTCTCGTCAACACGGATAGTGGGTCGAGACCAAGTTAAAGTCGAGAACTGAATCTCCGCTTGTTATAATCGCTTGACAATGCTCAGCTGGGTGGTTTACTTTAAAACAAAAAAAAAGGGGAGTTTGCCTGGCACCTCCAAAAGGAGGGCATCAACATTCCTATTCTTAGCTGGATGGTCTTCCTTCCAAAAAATTAAAAAAAGAGGGGTAGGAGAATATATAAGGCCCATGAGCTTGTTAAAAGGTAAACGTTGTTCCGACATGTGTTGGAGCATGAAACAGCTGACCCCTTGCCATCACCATGAAAATGAGATTCGCTTGCTGAGATCTCTTCGCCTGACCATTGCCGCCTAACCATTACGCCTCGACTAAAAGGTCGGCTAATGGTGGAAATGATACTCCGTGCATCTCCCTCTTATTCAAAGATAAGTAAAATTTTTCTATTTCATAAAATAGATGTTTATTTTTACAAAAATTTTTTACTAATCTCCCCACTCACCTGCAAACTAGTACATGTTAGGACTAAAAAACTCCCTTGTTCCCAACAAGTGCATGCCACCTCCACTGGACAGGCGGCCAGCGAGTACCCCAACTAGAGCAGACCCCGAGCCCCCTGCCAGCATTGGCAATGTGCGAGGAACCTTGACATCCTATTGTGGGCTACCTCTTAAGGACCTGGGGAGTGCCTGGGTATTTCAGTCTCGCCAACGCAAACGGTGGGTTGAGATCGAGTTCGAAGTCGGAAACTAAATTCATGTACTTCCATTGTGATTTATTTTTTACTAATCACCTATTTTTCCAGAGACGGTTCCTGATCGGCCTCACCGTCCCTTTCTCAAGAGGCGAGTGGGCGAGCGAGAATAATCAAGCACCTACCCCCCTCTCCTCATGAGGCGAGCGGGGGCACTAAAACACCTATCCCTCGGCACTACCGGGTGATAGTTGCTGGGGGCAAGGATAACCCCTGCCAAGGGCAAAAAAGAAAGAAGTCTACTTTTGTAATTGACACAGTTGGACTACGAGAGTGAAGGCATATGATGAGGAGCAAAAAATGCCCTCGGATTCAAAACTCTGCATGAAACCCGAAAAAGGATTCAGCCACCCAGATACAGAGTATACATGCGATTTGGTTCCGCCTGACCCACCTACGCTCAAGCGGATCCGGACAAGCCCGACCCACCTAAGGACCCGATTTTACTGAAATTAGAGGGGCGGTGGAAACACTCATGATGCCTACGTCAGTGGTAATGATGGCGTTACCAATGCCATTAATAGGCCTGACAACGTACGTGCTAGAGAGTTAGACAAGGCTGCTGAAGAAGACCTTGCGTCTCTAAGATACTTCCTATGCTATAAATAGCAAAGGGAGGCCCTCGGGGTTTCTCCTTACGCGATATGGGAAAGAGATTGTATTACCGTTATTTGCTAGTGAATATTCGGAAGCATTGCCATCTCCCCAGACGTATACTCTTTGCGGTGGAATTAGGTCACTAATCTCCTTGCTTTCCTTGTGATTTGTGAAGTCGGAGCATCCGATTACTTGGGAGCTCCAATCAATCTGATTGATGGTTTCTCTCTATATTTTTATGGCTACGTTACGTTTCTTACGTTAACAAATTCTTTGATGGCTTCCCAAGGCTCATCAGGCTACCGAGTAGATGAAGGGTGATTACCCATGTCTATAGAATGAGATGGGTGCCTGGGGCTGATGTCACATGTGCTCTTTGTGGGTACAAGAAGATGCTAACTGCCTTTTCTTTACATGCCTTCGTAAAGTCTTGTTGGGAGTCAAACAATGATTGGTCCATCGGCTTCACTTGGCTTCCCAATTTCTGGGTAGCCTTCATGGGATCTTGGTAGGATGCCGACATTATCGTAAAGGCTTTTGTTTTTCTTTGGTGTATTTGGCTTGAACGTAATGGGAGTAATTTTTAGGTGGGGAAGAACCTCGGCGGAGGGAGTTTGGTATATAGCTTTCACAAGCTCTGTGACCTTTGGTATACTCAGTTCCCCATTCTTTACCTTTCCAAAAAAAAAATTATGCTGAAGGAGTATTGGTTGAAGATTGTGCCACAATGAGATCCTACTCGATCATTTTTTGGACAAGAATGTGAAGATTGTGACCGCTTATTTTTTGCTTGTCTTTTAACACGGGAGACGTAGCTGAGATTGGTGGACGGTGGTCATCACATGCTTCACTGGAGGATTTCTGGAGAACCTTGGGGGGCAGTGGCTTCCATATAAAAAGGGATCGTGCTGAACCATTTCCTGTCTTGTGGGCTCTTTGGCTTCAATGTAATTGTGTCATTTCCAGAGGGGAAAACCCTTGTGTAGACACATGGCAAAAGTTGTTGAAATCATAAGATGAAAACATGCATTACGTATGCCCGAGGTTGGACACATATACCACAAGATCATGTTGAAATGCAGCAATAACTGCTCAAGGTGATCTTGGAGAAGGTTGCGTGGGTCTGGCAACTTGTCCGGGAGCTGTGTGGATTGCCATGATGCATAGAGGTGGTTGTAATGACATGCGGCTGTGAATTAAGCTAGCTTTTTCTTACACTAATAACTAATAAAGGTGCGCTTGGGAGGGGGAATAGGGAAGAGGGGATAAGTTTTGTGTAGTGGGGATAATATTGGGAAGTCCCTTGTTTGCCATATGTGTGCGTTAGTTTAGCTGGGGTGGGGATTTTCTTCTTTTATTCCTAGGTGGGTGTTTGGAGGAGGGAATTAAACATGGGATTGTTAGTTTAAGTGGAAGTTAAGTTAGTTGAAAGTTTGCAAACTTCTGAAAATGCCCTTCATGAAGTTTTTTGAAGTAAGATATACATGGAATTTTGTAGAACGTGGGTTCTCATTTGTATAATTTAACTTCCTGAGTAACGTGAGAATTTCTGGAATTTGTGAGTAGTCATTCATAAAAATTCGTGGATACCATGACCATCAACTGAAATTGATTTAATGAAGAAAATGAACTTTAATGAATGGATTAAAAATGTAGGATATGTGCCCTTCAAGGGGAGGTACAAAACTATTTAATAATAGGCAACGTTGGACTATAATTTAAACATATCTTAATAATAGGCAACGTTGGACTATAATTTAAACATATCTTGGTCTACTTGTTAGAACATATCGACTCAAACACATGGTCAACAATGAATGTACACTTTCAGTTATATTGCAGAACATTTGAGGAACGTTTTCTGTAGAACATCATAGCATCAGTTGGACTAGAATTAGAGTATTCCATCCATTGTATATACATGCCACACCAATCTATTATGCATGCATTGTGCATCTTTGACGACTCTAGTCTATCTTGTACTCTCCACTTCTGCATTGATAAAGGAACGTAGTCAATTATGATCCCTGTCAACATCATTCTTACAACAGCCTGCATTTTGGCATGTATTGATCAACACTTCTGCATTTTGGCATGCATTGCTCCCAAAATCTTAACATGGATCATTATTCCAACAGCCTGCATTGATAAAGGAACGTAGTCAATTCAAATCATGAACCAAATCAAAGAAAATAACATGAAGATAAGAATGTCGTACCACTGAAGTGGATGTGTGCATGGTAACTGATGAGGAATTTAGCATGTGTTTGCTGCCAACCTATGATCAGATAAAGGCTCAAATGAATCGTGTTGAATTTGTAGTGCATTATAGTAAGAAAGAGGCATATCGTTGTTGATGTCCTTTGAATTACATCACCTGTAAAACTAGTTGAATGGAAAGTAATACCAACTAGTTGGGAAGTAATGTTCTAGATACCAGCTGCAGCATAGCTAATGGATAATAGTTAACCCAAACAGAGTCTCGAGTTTAGTAGTACATGGTTGACAGCCCCGCAACCTACAAAGTAGATGGATTACAAAGCCAAAGTTCATGTTAGATAAGTGCCCTTAACAAGTCCAAGTGCATATAGTTTTGATGGGAGCAAGGTGGTAGAAAAAGAAATTTTTTAGAGCTTCTTGCTCTCATAGCATGGAGCTTCTCCAGAAGCCGTTGCTTGCCCATAGTATCATTTAGAAGTGCAGTAGCCATGTCACAGAAGATTCGCACAATTGTTGTATTTGTTCAGCTTTTCCTTTGTCTCCTTTAGCTCCTTTCCATGGTACTTGGAGTGCTTCATTTTTGTTATCTTTGACTTTATCTCCAATTGGTCATAGAGGAAAGTCATGAACAAAAACATGTGAATGCACTGTTGAACGAATCCACAGAGTCAAAACGAATCCAAACCATATCAAAAGATATTTGAACTGACCTAGCAAAACCAACATGAATCAAAACTCAAAACCATAGATAGAAAGTAGGGATCATTTTGAACCACTAAACTCTAAGCCCAAACCCTAGCCCCTACTTAGACTCACCAAATCAATAGAACCAATATAATATGATCGACTGAAGCAGAAAAAATCCTAGCCCTAAACACGCTACAAAGTAAAAATCCTAATAACAAAGAATGATTTGAAAAAAGAAGAAAGAAAAAAATCATCTAGGCATAAATAACGAAGACTACAATAAAACTACAATAGAAAGATACAATATGTGATTGCCGGACCCGTCTGTTGAGCTGCAGTCATGTGACGCTCCCAACGAAGGTGTCCGTGGTCACCTTAGCATGCAACATATACAAAGCAAAACAACAGCTCCTTGAAGTGAGGAGAGCCCCTGCAAGGTTGTTAGGGGAGGCTCGGTGGAAGTGGGGCAAAGGGTCGTGTGAAGGAGTCCGATGATCACGTGGGTTGCATGAGATAGACCAGGGGCAATATCCATATATGCGATGGAAAGTGTGTGTGCAACTTCTCTCCCTGGTTTCGCCGCCTAAAGTCGGGATTAATTCCATGCCAAATGCATGCCTTTCAAGGAAATACCCCCCTCCAAACGCACCCTAGAGGTTTGATCAAAGATGAGAAGAAAAGGTATCGATCAAGTAATTTGTTGCTTTACCCTTTCTTTACATAAAAATTCAAAGGTTTGGAGAAAATCACATAAGCCAATGAAGTTGATTTTTTATTCTTAGTTGGTCTTGGTTTATTTTATTATTTTAGGAGTTCTTTTCAATTAGTTTTCGTTTTTTGGTATCCTCTGTAATTTTTCCACCTGAATCTCTATATAAAAGATTATTTGTCACTACATTCTTTGATAGGGTATAAGAGTATTGACCTTAAACTGTTTCTTTTCTTTCTGTCCACATAAAAACCCCTAATTCCTAGGGGCTTTCTTTATGGACATTCTTGCATCAGATCGGATCATTGACTACTGCCATTGTCACCGATCGGCTGGCAATCAATGACTAGTGTGGAGGTCGGCCACCCATCAATGAACGTTGATGGAAGCAAAATTGACCTCCAACCAGACTCATCCAAGTCTAGCGTTGTCACCAGTCTCCTAGAACCACCATTGACATGGCCAGTTGCCATCTTTCTTCCCTCTAGTCCCTCGTTTTCATATGCCAACTACTTTGCAAGTTGCAGTTGGTTGGATTTTGAGAAGATGACTTTCTAGTACGATTAGGTGAGATCTGGCCATGAAGATGTTGGCTTGATTGGATCTCACTTTAGATTGATCCAACGACCTTGGTGCTTGCTGGCAGTGCTCGGTGATGTTGTGGAAGGTCCTTGGTGACCAGTCGATGACGTAAACTTAGGCTTAACACACATTTATGATTGTGTGCACCCTGTTCTTTTTGCTTTCTAGTGCCCTGGTGCCTTACTAACACCTTCATGGTAATGCTTGGATTGAAAATGATCACAAACCTAGGGTGGAGCCAGCGGGTAAGTGGTTGCTCACAACCTATCAATTTGCTTTTTTATTTTGGTTTTACATAAATGCCTCAAAGACTTTTAATATTACATGAACATTACTATAAACTTCATATTTACATATATGTTGCTATAAACAAGCTTCCTTTTACAACATTGCTATTAGGTTAATGTAGGGTTAATTTTAACCACATGCAAGTAGTCAAAAAGATAAAAAAAGGCTATGGAGCGCCAAAAGGTAGTGTAAGATCTTCTCGGAAAATGTTAAATGGGTTTATTAAGGCATTTTAGTTTGGTAATGTTAAGTTGAAAGGAGCAATAATAGATGCAAATATAACCATTTATTAAATTTTAAGTTAAAAATAGCATATTAGCTTGATGAAACTTAATTTAAGTGAATTTTTATAAGGGCAATCAATTATATGGTGATATTTTTGAAAATATAAAGATTATGAGGCAATGATATAATTTTGTAAGTCTATGATGGTATTGACGTGAAAATCCCTTTTTATTTTCATGTTTGGCCCTACCATACATCTCCCATCCCTATTCTTCTTGGGTTTACATTTGCCACAAAGGTTTGAACTTCTGGGGCATGTTGTAAAGCATCGTTCTTTCCGAGATATTTACTTTGCTAAAAATAAATGTCACCTCTGCTTTGACGTATCAGAAAATAATTTTAGTGGGAAACTTATCCAGTAACTTATATTTATCGTGGAGGTGTTTGGTGTTTTGTGGAATAAATGAAGGAATTGAAGAAGAATAGAATATAAAGAAGTAAGTGGATTTTAATATTTGGGATAATTGATAGGATAAATCTTATTTCACAGAAGAGATCAGATTTGCATTGCAGTAAACTCGTTCAAATGAAGGTTAAATGCCTACTGAAGCACCCATGAGGTCAAGATTGTAACGGCTGTTTGTTTACCAATTTCTCTACAGGTAAACAATCTTCTTGCTCAGTTGGTGTGGTTTTTTAGAAGTGCGTCTACCGCGGATGAAACAAACCTCTTGCTCAGATGGATGGATAAGAAGGGGACGGCCTACCCCACTGCGCTCATCTCGCGTCATGTCAGGCGTCCTGCTTTCACCTACTCGGCTACACCAGCCACGCATGCCCACGATGTAAGTAGAATCATCCCATCCGTCCTTTTCGTTTTGCCATAGTGGTTCAGGCATTCATTGTTCTTAGCAGTTTGTAGATGAAATCACCAGTTAAAGCGTCTAATTTTTATTCGATTCATTTTTGTATTGTATGGTCCTAGGGTCGGATATGAAGTTGATGACCGCTAAAATACTGTGTTAACGCTGTGGTGAGTAAGGTGGTAAGATTTATTTTTTTACGATTCAAATCCAGGTGGAAAGATCCATTGCCAGATAGCTTCTGAGATGCGCTAAGTTGAAAGAAATGCTTGGTTTGATGTTGGGACAAGCAGTAGTTGTACATGATAGGTAAATTAATATGTTGTAAGTAAGATTTTAAAAAACATATAGCGGTATCGAAATGATTTACCTTCATCAAGGTAAAATATAAGCTTCAAACTTTAGATAAAAAATAAGAAAAAAATGATACAAATATATACTGATAAATATTAATAATGAAAAAATAATGTAAAAATATATTTTCATACTTTTTTAATTTTGTCACAACATTTAAATGTTTATTATTAAATATATATAATATTAACATATAAACTAATATTATAAGATTTAAATAGAAATAAATATTACAAAACATGTATACTGCTCAAAAAATTAAAATACTAGTCACATAGTAGCATTAAAAGAAATCAAAATAATAATAAAAAATATTTTTTTGAGAGAATAATAATAATAAGGAATTTTTACATACATGTTTCTGTAAACTTTGGATATTATGTCTATACCTTTATAATCTTGGTAATTATGTAAATACCTCATCAATCTTCCCTCCGATAACAAAACTATCCTTTCGTTAGCTTGCTGTTTGGTTAAACTGTAATGATCATTATGTTGGGGGTATTTTTGTTAATGAAGGGAAGATTGAGTAGATATTTACGTAATTACAAAGAATATGGAAAATTTAGGATTTAAGTTTAGCAAAACCTCTAATTCAAAATACATTTTTCTTGAATTCAACATCCCTTCTCCCACAAATTAACTCCAAGCAAGTCATGGCACCAAGTTGACGTCTCAAAAAACGATCTTCTCAACCGATCATCCTTTACGAAAGATCTCTCTTTTCCTCCCACACATACAAGAAAGCAAATAAAGAAACACACTACATATCCATGCCAAAAACCTTCAATTCAACAAAAAGACCAACTTTCTAGAGCTTCATCGCAAACTTGGAGAGGAAACCATTGTAGGCGAGCTTGTATTTATTTGGGTGGTTCCTAGGCACCACCCTCTTGTCCACCCAGAACATGTGCCACTTTTCCTCATCCATTGCCCCCTTGTACGGCCCCTTCGTCAGCTTCCTGCCATCCAAAGAACCTACCTTCAGAATCCACCATCCAAAACCCTAAAACACACACACACGCACACGCACGAATCCCAAATAAGAAAAGCACCTGAGGGCTTTTACGAGCGATCCATCGGAGAGGACGATGGCGAAGGTCCCTTGCCGACGGGCGAACTTGCCGGATAGGTCAGAGGTATACTTTGCCATGGAGGCAGTGAGATCTTCCTTAGCGTCGAGCACGAGGACCTCCGGCTTCTCCACAGTGGCGGCGGTGGACTACATGGGGAGGGGATGGAGGGCTTTGGTGTGGGTACTGTGTGCGGGAGGCGAAGGAGTGGGAGGGAGATGAGGAGGAGACGAGGAGGAGAGAACAATAAGAGCGGAGGGGAACGTGAGAGGAGAGAAGAGAAGGTGATGGTTGGTGTGGTGGAGAAGACGACCTTCATCTCTGTGCTCCATCAACCCCTTGTACGGTCCCTCCATCAGCTTCCTGCCATCCAAAGCACCCACCTTTAGAATCCACCATCTAAAACCCTAAAACACACACACACACACACACACAAGTCCCAAATAAGAACACCTGAGGGCTTTTACGAGCGATCCATCGGAGAGGACAACGGTGAAGGTCCCTCGTCGACAGGTGAACTCATTGGAGGGGTCAGAGGTGTACTTCGCTAGGGATGCAGCGAGATCTTCCTCGACGTCGAGCATGAGGACCTCCGACTTCTCCACAATGGCGACAGTGGAGGACTACATGGAGAGGGGGCGGACGGAGGAGGGCTTTGGTGTGGGTGATGTGCGCCGAAGGTGGAGTGGGAGGGAGTTGGGGAGGAGACGACGATGAGGAGAGAACAGTAAGAGTGGAGGGGTATAAATTGATGAGGGAGGAGGGCTTCGGTGTGGTTGATGTTCTTTGGAGTATATATTCTTTGTAATTATGTAAATACCTTCTCAATCTTACATCTATTAACAAAAATACCCTCAACATAATGGTTGTTACAGTTTAATCAAACAACAGACTAACAAAAGGGTAATTTTGTTAACAGAGGAAAGATTGAGGGGGTATTTATATAATTATCAAGATTATAAGGGTATAAACGTAATATCTAAAGTTTTTAGGGGCATGTATGTAAAAACTCATTATAATAAACATATAACAATAATATTTAAGTAAGCAATCACTACATAACCTCTTCTATAAAAATCAATTTAATGATCACATAACATGTAAATTAACCACAAAAAACATTCAAATATACTTTAACAATAAAATAAAGGTATAAGTAGTAAAAAAAATGTAATGTGTAACTCAAGAGTGGTCAAGACTCTTATCAACGGTAGCGATAAGTGAGGTTGATACTTGAAAAGAAAAGAGAGCAACGATGGGTAATGGAGGGGGGATTAGCAACTGGTGATGTGGTAATAGCCATCGATAATGGTAATGGAGGAGTTTAAAGGTGGAGAATGATTTGCAACAACTAAAGGCGATTGGTTTTTTAGTGCTTGGGAGATTAGGACCATTGTTTGGGTTAGGCGATAGGTAAAGATTTTAGAAAAGGGTTTTATTTGTTTGATTAGGTTATATATAATTTACATGATTTTTAAATGTGAACTTTCGACGGAGACTATAGTCTTAATTTTACCTCGTTGCCTTACCGCCTCAACTCCACCTTAGCAAGTTGAGGCACACGTCTCACATTGTAACGTCGGGTTATAACCTCGAGATGATTTTCTTCCGAGAATTGAAAGTAGGATATTGCTTATTTTGAGATAAGTTATGTTTATTTTATTTGTGATAAATATTGAGATTATTGCTTATTATTATTTTTTGTTGATAGTAGGATACACGATGAATTGGATTTAGCATGAGTTATGAGTAGAGAGGCTTTTCCGAAAAAAAGTGAGGTAATTTGCTAATTACTTTGAAGAATAACGAGAATGGTAGTTTGTTTTAATTTTGAAGTCAGAAGTTTTATTCTATTTCCTCCTTTAACCCACGTTCGATCGTCATCATATCCTACACAATTCCCTCCAATCTACCCAGTAATACCCTATCTAGTGTAGCCTTTTGTGAATCGGAATATTGCCTTATTGAGGGGATATGCTTTACAATGATTTAAATGTTGGTGGTATGTTGGTAAAATTTTGTTGAAATGATCTATTTTGGTATCTACCTAATGTTAATATGAAATAATGTTGATGTAAAATTGACCTATCACACCATTTAATGCTATTTTTCTTATTGTGGTGAAGGTTTTTGCTAACATATTGAGAGGAGTTTTGGGAGAGATTATTGCACTTGTGCAAACAACCTTTTTTCTGGATCGGAATATTCTGGATGGATATGTGATTGCTTTAGAGATCTTATCATATTGGAGAAGGATGAAGAAGAAAGCTTTCCTTTGAAAAGTGAATTTCAACAAGTCATATGATTCAATCTAATGGACGTTCATTTGGGCATCTTTGTTGAAAAGAGGGTTCCCACCTTGATGGATGGAATGGATGAAGCAGTGTGTTATGATGACTTCACTTTTTATTCTAATTAATGGTAACCCAACAGGTGAATGGATTTAGTCGAGGAGAGGGGTTAGATAAGGATGCCCTTTGGCCCCCATGTTTTTTGTATTGGCGGTGGATGCATTGGCAAGATGTGCAATTAGAAGTTATGAGAGAAACTTGTTCAAAGGTTTCTCTACAAGGAATGAAGCCCAGATCTTGGTTTTCTATTTGGGGTTATTGCTATCAGATAAGCGGATCTCTTTGTAGGAATGGATGCCGCCGATTGAAAGACTAGAGAGAAGGCTAATAGGCTTGGCATCTAAGGCTTTATCCAGAGGTGGGAGATTGGTCCTTTTGAAGGTAGTTTTGGCCCCCATGCCTTCTTATTTTTACATCTGTCTTGAGGATGTTGCAGAAGCTGGAGAGGAAGATCTTGGGTCTAATGAGAGATTTTTTTTGGACTAACCATGGTTCAATTGGGAAGGGTGCTTGGATGGTAACATGGTAAGGTGTTTGTAGGCCAATAAAAGAAGGGGGTTTGGCAGTTAGAGACCGAAGAAAAATTAATACAATTTTTTGGTAAAGTGGATTGTTAGACTTCTCGAGTGCTCCCAGAATCTTACCTTTGTGGGGAATCTTGTTGGCCAAAGGATCCAAGAACTCCAATCTTTGTGGTAGGAACTATAAGGTTATCAACTAGAAGGTGGTTTAGATGCTTTCCCATAGGATGGCAAAAGCTTACCATTAGAGAGGCGTACTAAATATTAGGAGATGGAGGATTGGTGATGGATTTAGATTTTATTAGGGATTGCAGACAGATTTGGTTCGCCTTTTGTTGTTTGATGGTTAAAATTTTTGCATGAATGCTTAAAAGAAGGTTGGTGACAAAGTTTAGAAAGTCAAATGGGTGGCAGGACAAACAAAGGCTTGCTCTTTTTGCCATGTGATCGATTACGACAAAGAACATTTGTTGTTTAGGTGTCTCTTCTTTGTGCAAGTTTGGGGACATTTCCGCTTGACATGGATAATTCACTCTAGTAATAGTGAATTTTAGAGATCCTTTAAATTTGGTAATCATAATGGAGTACAAAATTCCTTCAGAACAAAGAGAGAGAAATCAAAAGCTTTGGTGGTCCTTTGGGGAATCTGGCTTTGGAAGGTACGGCATTATCTTCAACAGGTAACATCCTTATCTTGAGAATTTTATTTATTATATTTCATCTTTGGCAACTTACTAGTCAAATGCCATATAATGTTGGCTATTGCTTTTGACAATTTATTAATATATTTTCTAGATGGTTATCATTTGGATTACCATCCTTCCTCATTTCAAAAAAATTTTCTCAACTTATAATTCTTCCTTAAAAAAGTCATCTTTTTTTGTCTACGAAAACTATTGTCTTCGTAAAAATGACAATTATTATTCTAAACATCATTACCTCCGCATATTGACTGTTATTGTAGTAATTGAATTTAGTCGTGTAATATGTTTCTGAACTTTAAATATGAATATATTGTATTGTATATTACATTTATATGTTATATGTTATATTTAAATTTGGGCATTTTGCATTCCCTTGTTGCGTAACCTTCTAAGTTTTCTACATTAATAGGCATCTAATACTTTTTTCTTGAACTTGAATATGATAGATTACATGTTACATATAAATATTAAGATATAATATTCTTATTTTTATATAAACACGTTTAAACTTGTGATTTCTTTGAAATTCTAATCATTTTAACTGTCTTTATTATTTTTGTTGGTATGCTTTTGAAATGAACTATTTTTACGGCATTGAAATCGTCAAAATACGAACATTTGCATGAAGTACTTTCGGCATTCTTCTGAAATACGTACTTACAAATTTGTTGAAATCGTATTAAAATTGACATTTAAAATCTTAACTCTTTATAATGGAACGAACGTTAGGGCTTTGATCGGTGTTTGTCCTAATCTGTGTTACGTGGAGGATTTGGGGTTTTTTCCCCCTTTTTCTACTATAAAAATCAAGAGATATCCCCTATTTGGGGCAAACACAAATAATTATGATCGGCAACTATTTCCAGTAACAAGCGTTAGAGGTCTAGCTACATGTGCGAGGGAAGTAGTTTAGAATAAGCACCTATTCACTCGCTGCTTCTCCAATCGCAATGGTTGATGCAAGTCAACTTCTTTTGATAGCCTTTTTGTGAAAGACAAGTATTGCCCCGATTAAATCTATAAAATATCTAATGTCTTTGCCGGAGCATTTAAAGTGGCATTTCCTAGTCACAGAAGGGGAGAAGTGAAGAAGCATTCATCCACTTGAAAAGAAGTGAAATGCATTGATCATCTTTCACGTGCCACTTCTTCAAGTAATGTAAGGGTGGGTACTTAAACCGTAGTCTTTCTTACAAAGGTCAGGAGGAAATTTTCTTACTTGCTTGAGAATAAAGAGGGCTCATGGTTTCTTCTGATTGTTAACACTCCTGTGATGCTTGTTGCTGGACTAAAGAGGCCTTAGGGAGGTCATTAACAAGCTAAAACTAAAAGGAAAGTTGTGATCGTACGCTTTTTTTTTTTTTTGATTTGTGATTGTATGTATGTTGATGACAAGGCAAACAACCCGTGTGAAGCTTGGAAGTTTTCTACCTCACGGTCTCAGAATTGCATCAAAGTATACCACTCTGTTTATCTTTCATAAGGAATTGCATTCAAGGATGTAACATAGACCTTTGTGTTTGGTTGTGAGATTTGGGATGTCTCACTTAAATAGGGTGCATAGCAGTAGCCTACGGGATATTTACAATTTTTCCTAAAAACCCTCTCCATCACATCTTTTTCCAAACTTTCATATAAAAAAATATACCCCACCATATAGAATCTTTGTCGTCACATCTCTCTCAAATTCTCATATAAAGAATATTATTCCACTATGCACTTGTGCAGTCACCATTTATTCCATCCACAATCAAATACTCACCAATCACTTATCTCGTCCCACTTCTTCAAAGGAGAATTTTTTTTTCACAAGCAAATGCAACCTCAACAAGGGATTGCAACTTCCTTGACAAGGGAGGAACATCCATCCGTACACAATTGATAAGAGGATCCTCTATATGCAGTCGAGGATCCTTTAAGTTGCACTGTCAAGATGATCCCACATATGAACAATGCTACAATTGTTACACATTCATGTATGTCTCCCTTCCTAGCTAAGGTTGTCCTCTGTCCCCTCCATTCTCCTTGTTCCCTGGCCTCTCCAGATCCTGGGTTGAAGAGCTCATTCAAATGGAATTTTGGGTTTAAGAGCCCCTCTCCAACATACTTGCTTGAATATGCTTTATCAAGTACCTCTGTCGCTTGTTGCTATTTGTGCCCTCCTAGTTTGTTGGCCTCCTTTATCATCAGTTTTCGATGTTGCTTTTTGTGGTTTTGGTCCTAGCCACAGTCATATGTAGGAACGTTAATATTGGCCCCTGAATACATCGGTGGCTTGTATAACCCCTTGCATGTGTCTTGGTGCATTGCCAACATGTCTCGGAAGTGCTTGCCTCTTGAGCTCAAGGTCATCTTCTAGGTCAATGCTTGCCTAGGAAGCTAAGCTTCCCCACCACCATTTGCTTTCACCATTCCTGCCTATTCATGGTCGGTTCATGCTTTAGGGTTCGTCTACCTCACAGGTTATCTACTCTTGTTTATTTTAGGTGTTTTCTTAACATTAGTTAGGCATTTAACATGGGTTTAGCTTAACCTAGGTTTGTGGGGATAAGTTAATACTTGCTCTTTTTAGGGGTTGACAACTCTCGATTTATTCCCATTTAACAAATATCAAGAGGGGATATCTCCTTTCTCACGTAAACACAAATAATGTTATCCCATCTTTTCAATTTTGCAAATATGAATTAGCAATTAGCAACACCTGTCGTTAGACTAACCCCCAAGGTTCGTGGTTGTCCCCTCGATGTGATTCTCATAGCTGATCTGCCTACTTTTGCCTTAGTCGTGGAACCAATGGTGTTTTCTTCACCCCTACATTATTGGGCCATATTTTGTCACATTTCATGGTTGAACTCAAATCTCGCCACCTCCATGACATAGCTTTGGCTTCTCGTCTCCTATTTCAATTTTGCTCCAATTGCCTATCCAACATGGCATAGGCTGCGGAACTTCTCACCGTCATTGCTACCTTCCCCTTGCAAGTATGGTCACAGGTAGCTAGTCAATGCAACTTTGATTGTCTTGCCTCATGCAACTGTGGTTGCTTCTATCTCCAACCAATTTTCTAGGTGCTTTTGTTTTCACTTAGCTTGCAAACCCTACCTTAAGGCTTCATAATGCTTTGTAAGGGAACATGGGCCTCATTTTGATGGGTATAAATTGATATGGGAAATAAATTTGTGGAATAGGTACAAAAATTGGGAAAAAAAGTATTGAATTCCTTTCAGTACAACTGGCCTTTGCCCCTTTCTTCTTCTCCCCTCTCACGACAAATCATCTGCTACAGTACGGGGCTTCGATTGATTGTTTGGGGTTGATCGGAGCCCCCCTCCTGTCGGCTTTCCTCCTCCTCCCTTCGGATCTCTCTATCTTCGAGTGCGACATGCACAGCCGCTAGTGGCGTGTGGTGGTCGGGCGTGGGTGAGGCCATGGTGGGTGCAGCAACGGCGAGGCGACACGAGCTGCGGGTGTTGCCCGGTTGAGGCTCGGTCGGAGTGTTTGGTGGCGTTTGCTTCTCCGATTGTCGCTCCTGTTAGACCTGCGGTGCTCGTGACGATCCTGTTTGTGCACGTGGAGGTAAGCGCGACGGTGAGTGCGATGGTGGTGGGTGAGCGATGGTGAGTGCGATAGCGGAGGGCTGGTTAGCGGTGGCGTGGTCATTGTGTTGATTGGGTTGTTACGTGGTGTTGGTTGTCTCCGTTTATGCAAGTTGTGTGTTGCTGCAGTTGATTGTTGTTGCTCGTTTGTTGATGGATTGATTCATTCTTTTTTTTTTTAAAGTGTAGTTTAAATTTTGTTGGGGGTCACGTGTGACCTTAAACTTTTTATGATCAAGATTCTGACGTGAGTCAGTGGTCGAATTCGACCTTCGGGTCGTTTTATTTCGATTTTCTCATTAGCGCATTCTTCGAGGTTTTTCTCATTAGCACTTGCCGTATCTACGAGCATGGGGTCGCCTCCCTCTGGGAGGTCATTCGGTTCCTGATCTCAGGACGTTTTCTTTTTCTCTCCTTTTTTTCTTGTTTGCATTTTTCTGAGTTTTGGCTTCCCTTCGTTTTGTTTCTACGGGACGCAACCTCCCCCTCTTGAGGGCGTAAGGTTATTCTCTTCCTCTTCTTCCCTGTTGGGGTGCGTTCTTTTGTATCGGGTACTTCCCCTTTTCAATTAAAGTATTCTTTCAAAAGAAAAAAGGGTACAAGAATTGGGAAAGAGTGGAATGAAATGAATGAATAAGTGAGTTTTAGTATTTGATAGGTCTTGTTGTCTTGTCAAGGGATAAAATGGATTCATTCTACCTGAAATGTTTGGTAAGTGGAATAAGTGGTAGAATTGGTGGTTAAAGTTAAAATATGGGTAATAGACATTTTGTTCCCTAGGAAGGTTATTTATTTATTATGGGAATGGTTAAGTTATTGAACTTAGAATTGAACATAGGATATATGATGATCAATATATTAAACTTAGGGATGCCACTTATGAGAGAATAATTACGTATCACCGCATGACTAGTTTGAAATTAAATAAAATGCAATCGTAGTTGATCGGTATACTTTGCTTTTTGGGTGGGAACTTTGAGTTGGTTCCTTTGGAATGGTCATATAGATGTGCAAGCAATCATATAGATGTTACAACTACCGATATGGACGTAGATTACCATATGGACTTGTTGAATGTTGTTTAGAACTCAAAAGATGCAGCAATTATAAGAAGGGATAAACAACTGAAATTTATTCAACCTCATAAATTTGTACGTGCTGGGCCCTTTGAGGGGGAATTACATTAAATCGAATGTAAGAGAATCCAACGGAGAAGACCACTCGGAAGAAATCAATTCAGCTAGGATCACTTGTGTACAGCAACAATACCGATAGAGGTAGTAGATAACATAGGATGCACACGACATAATCGAACGCCAACTTGTGTTTTATATGCTTCCTGGCAGCACGGAATACTAGAGTGAAGCATCGACTAAGGAGCTGCATGATAGCAGCATTTGTTGCAAACATGAACTCCATGGCTACATGTTTATAATGCAGCACAGCTGAACTCCTGTATTCATGAGCTTCGAGTTCCTCATGTCCACGGTAGCAGCAACTTTTGGGTCAAGTTCACGAACTTTGACCTAAAGGGTGGAGCCTCAGCTGGCTTTCATGTTGGTTGGGGCCTTTCTCTTGTCCACCAATCTCGCCTCCCTCCCCTCGGTCTCCATGTTGGTTGCATTAGCTGGCATTTGCTGTTGACTCTTTTCTATTAGGGTGGTTGATGGCAATACATCTTGCTTGGTGATGTCTTTAGCATCGTTTAGGGTTGTTGATACCTCCTTGCTCGCAAACTATTGGGTACTCCATTGACCATGTTGCTCTAGCCTTCACCTCGCACCTACTTTTGACGGCATCGGCCTATTGTTGGTTGTGTTTTCTTCTTGTTGTTGCTAGGTTCTCTTCGGGACCATGCTTGAAATTGACTTCATAACATCGAGCCTGTTTGGTCATTTCTTGGCCATTATCACTTGTTTGCACAGATCATCGTTCATGCAGTTGTACAGTCATTCATAGTGATGTGGAACATACTCTCGAATCTACTGCAGATTTGTTATTTAGACGTTTTGTTTTCTTTTGTTTTTGTGTTTTATTGTGTTCTTCTCTTTTTGAGGGGCATTCAATTTATTATTATTTTTTTCCCAACAAGGCTGCGTCATTTGTAATTTTTTCATTATTTTAATAGAGTATCTTCTCTTAAGAAAAAAAAAAAGATAAGTTACTAGAATTGAATAAAAATGATAACAGAACCTGCACAACTCTATTTTCCAATACTATGATAACCTCCTCAAATGGTCACTCCATCCTTGCATAAAACGCCCAACTCCAAATATCTCAAAAGTTGATATTGCCTGCACGAAACCCCCAGCTCACAAGGAAAAAATAGCACAAATGTCATCCATCTTACAAGCCTAACTCAAGTTCAAAGGTTCTAAAATAGATGTCTAAGCATGATAAACTATTAATCCATACTTGAAATCACTGGAGTACATCTAAACTTATAACCAACAAACAATCACCTGAACGGCCACTGATAATCAATGTATAAATCAACTTGCACATAAAATCGAAATTGAAAGTCAAGCCACAATTGAGACCCCGGATTCTACTCGCACATAATTGATGTGCATTCATAATACTAACTCTGCATGCTAGCCAAAATGATAATGAAACCATTACTACAGAATGAGCTATAAGCTCGAACCAGTATAAGCAATATTTTTTTTTTGTAAAGGTAGTGTAAGTTATATTGTGTTTAAAAGAAATCAATCCATAATGTGTTCCATGTCTAAACCATTTTTAAACCATGACCACGTTAAAAACATCAAAAAAAAAAAAAAAAGAGAAAAAAAAAGGCCATCCAAAATCATAGATGTCAGAATACATCTACAAACATAGACCTCAAGCCACGCATTACATAAAACGTCACACTATCAATGGGCAGTAGATCAAGGATTATAAGATCCTTTTCGTTCATATATCAAACGAATGTGGGGTCCAATATTTAAAGCATTTATAGATTGTACTGGCTAATAAATGAATATTCGTGTGTTTAATGGTTTCTTATGATGCGTCTGCTGATATGTTTAACGGTACGTATGTGCATTAATACAAAAATTTACGTGAAGTTAATGTGGCTTCCCTTGTACTTGTGATATTTGGATATGAATAAATAATATTTAAATTTTAAATAAAATTATATTGATGATATTTTGATTTTGAAATAAATATTATCGATAATATTTAAATATTTTAATTTTAAATTAAAATTCATCGATGATATTTTAATAATATAATATAATAAATATTATTGATGATATCTATTTTTTTTTTAAGAGCTAAATTTTTATGTGAACTATTATGTCCTAAATTGTGGTGCTTATTGATACAAAGTCAATCTCTTTTCTGTCTCTTTTTTATATTTTATTTTTTAACCAGTGCTTTTTCTTTTTAAAAAAGTGCTTGTCGGTGGGCTAAATTATTAGACTTTCTAGATTTATGTATAATATTAGCCAAGCGAAAAATTTGATGCCTAAAAGAAATTATTCGAGGCATATCTTTACTGAAAGTAGCAATCATTTTTCACCTTTATGATACCATTTCCTATTCCTGCCTGACGTAATTTTTTGTCAGCGACCTAACCTTGGAGAAAGAGTTGGGCCAATACTTGTTACTATAGGACTTGATATTATATATTCACACTCGTGAGTGCTCCTTCCTTCTTTCCTTTTCGGCGAAGGAGTGTTGACTTTAATGGGGTTAGATTGTTCGGCTAAGGTTGATCGGGACCCTCTCCCTCCGATGAATTTACT
The DNA here is from genome assembly GCA_037157565.1 of Thalassia testudinum. Lineage (NCBI taxonomy): Eukaryota > Viridiplantae > Streptophyta > Magnoliopsida > Alismatales > Hydrocharitaceae > Thalassia > Thalassia testudinum. Next base: position 109,550,498 of record JAZHRO010000022.1, on the reverse strand, counting down.
TTCTATACCCTTGGGATCTCTCCATTGATGACGAGGATGACATGTACAACGCCTGATGGTGGGGTGTGGTGGCGAGATGTGGTTGCAGTCGTTGTTGACTGTGGTGACATGTACCTCTCGCTCAAAGTGACTGGTGGATGTGGTGGTGCTTCGGCAAAGTTTGTGTCGGCTGCAGGGGTCATCGACGAGCGAGATGATGTGCTCTAGTGGAAGAGGCATTCGTGCTTTCGTCAGTTGCTGTGATGCCCTGCTTAGTCACAGCAAATAGTATGATATAAATAGTATAAAAATTTTACTTCTTACACATCACTTCTATTATCATCTATTATATCTACCATGATTAATTCATTCTCATCCATCACATTTATCTCAATGAATATACTTTTACCTATCAAATCTATCATACTAACTCACTTTTAATAAAAATAAAAATCAAGAATAATATATTAACTTAACTATCACATCCATTAATTTTTCTCTTATACATTTACTTATTCCTTCTTAAAATTTTTAGAGCTATGTTTGGGTGTGAGATTAGCAGAATTTTTTCTTATCATAGGATTTTTGTTGAAGTTTTTTTTCTATTATTTCAACATAAATTCACACATAATTACTTTCAATTATTTCAATTAAATCACAATAACTATCACTTACACTTATACTATTATACAAATATCCAATACATCATTTACTTTTACTTTTAATATTAAATAAATATCATTTACATCTTCTACTTTTATTTTTAATATTAAATAAATATCAGTTACATCTTCTACTTTTATTTTTAATATTAAATAAATATCCACAAATATTTATTTAATAGGACAGCATAGCAGGTACGCCCATTACCCGTAAAGCACTCTCTGTACGAGGTGCACAGGATTAAATCCCTTCAGCTGGCCCAGACATGCATAGCGCTCCTGTAGGTGGACGTGCCATGAGTGTGTCCAGCCACTCCGACTCGACGCCAGGAGAGTGGCTGTAGCGCTGATCACAGAGAAGCTCCTCAGGCTAGCGAGAAATCCAGAGCCCCTTCTCCTTTCAAAAAAAATATCCAATATACATCATTTACTTTTTATTTTTAATATTAAATAAATATTAGTTACATCTTCTACTTTTATTTTTAATATTAAATAAATATCTACAAATATTACATCAATTATTTTATTTCATCACTTAACCCTCTACTTATTTTATCACCTAAACACTTATCTTTACTTATTCCATGTTAATGTATTCCAATAATATTTTAACCTACGTCGATCCTAAATTTTATACCATTTTAAACTTTGCGATAAAAGATAATCTTCATTTATGTTTATTGAATCAGAATTAAAAATAAATGTTAACTTGTGATGTGATGTCAAAGATAAATATTAACTTGAATATGGAGATTAAAATGAAGGATAAAATGAAATGGATATGTTTACGTTGGTTAGTAAGGTGATAACTTTTTATTTATATTAAGAGTGATATTTTGAAAAAATCACATGTACAAGGAGGAAAAAGAAAAAAACACATACATGAGAGTAGAGATGAAGTATTTAGGTTGTAATTGGTTGAGAGATTAAGTATTTAATTTATCATTTAATTTATTGTTTATTTATATCAAGATAAGTAGATTTAACTTAAAATAAAATTATTTTATATTTTTATAAAATAATTTTAATTTATTAAAATATTTAAATAAATTAATTTCCTTATTTCACTATTTATTTTACAAATTTATTTATTTTACCGAACCAGATCTAAGTAAACGTGCATATTATCCCACCATCTCCATCAGTACGTGCTGAGATAACGCGAATCACAGAAGTTAAATTATCTGCCACTGAAAACAGTAGGTAACCTTTCGTGGCCTAACCAATCGGAAGCTTAGGTAGTTGATAGCATTACACTCGCAGGCCTGTCTACCAATAGTGGCCTCTGGAGGACGGATACCAGGGAGCAGGCAGGGCAGGGGAGGACCACCGCCCCCTACGCATAAGCTGCAGCGGCGGCAGTGGGCCAAACAGTAATTTCCTTCGGAACCCGCGCCGCGTTACATAGATGCGTCGTAACTTACGTGCGGGGATGGATCGTCCCAGACGAATCGGGACGTGGTGGACTGGTGGTTTGGTGGTTGGCAGCAGCGGCTGCGCCCCCACCGATGCTGCGATGGTCTTCTTGAGGAGTTGTTGCAGTCGTTTGTGTTGTAACCCCACCCCACGTGAGGGCATGGCCAGAACAGCCTTTCTCCTGTCTCTTGTGTACCTTGTAGTGCCTTTATTTTTTTTTTGCGGAGATATCCTTGACTTTTTATATTTACGTGCGTATTCCTGCCTAGTTGATGCCTTTTACTTAAATATTCCTAACGTCAAACCCTCCCTTAAATTTGAATAATCTCCCCTGTGGTCATTGCAAGTTGTTGTCTTTTTTACTACTTATGATTAGGAATATTTGTCTCCTCTCTATCTAGATGGAAATATACTTTTATGATATAAATCTATTCAGAGAGAGCAATAGATGGTGAACGGAGAGTTTTACGAACCAAAAGTTCAAAAGTGACGAAGAATTGCGTTGAGGGTGGGCAATAAGTATGGAATTGTATGAAAAAACTTGGGGCTGTTAGAAGGAGGTACATCTCAAGTTGACTTATTCACTTAGTCCTACACAAATATCTTCGTGAGCAAGCAACATGATATTTTTTATTTGAGGAAATGGATGTAAATAGTTAATTTTATTATCTCTCTTTTAATTTAAGGATAAATCTAATTTATTGAGAGTCCTTAATTATCATCTTGTTTATAATGTTTTTTTATTTGTAGGTTTTTTATCTTTTGTTTGTTTAGGTTAGCAAATTATCCTTTTTTCTTTTTAGGAAAAATTGAGCTCTTTTTTCTATCTTTTGAGTTTTTAAAGTCCTTACATACGCAGGGATGACATGCGATGTAGAACGATAGAGTTGAATTAAAAAAATTGAAATTCTTATGGTGTATCATCTACTTTTTCCTTCCTCATCTTCAAGTGCACTTTCATGGTCTTATCTTCTAAAATTTCATGTGGTTTGGCATGCTTTCCTTTTCTTGTTATCCTTCATCACTTTCTCAATCTCCCACTCTTTCTTAGACTACATCAATTTGATATTAGAACCAAAAGATTCATATCGAGATGAATGAAGAGGAGTATTTCGAGTTGATTCTTTATTATGGGAACTTCTTGAATATATCGGCCAACCTCTTAACACGATGCGCCCTCCTCCATCTTCCCTTGCCACCACGCATTTTTATTCCACATCATGTGAGTTTGCCAAGACTTCATCATTGTCGATAGGGGTGTAAAATTGAACTTGAGCGAACATACCTAGGTTTAGTTTGGTTTGATTCAGTTTAATAACAAATTTTTAAAGGTTCCTTCTCACCATGGCTAAAGCTTTATAGATTGTCTGGTTGTTCCTTCTCACCATGGCAAGTCCAACAACCTAATAAGGTAATGTTTGTTTTAAGGGATTAATTTTGTAAGTGACTGGATTATGAGATAAACTTGGGATTTTGAAGTTTTATATTTAGAAAAAATGAGTCAAATCATGGGATATTTTGGAGGATAAGTGGGAGTTGTCCCTTACACAATCTTAAGTTAAATTCATTCCACCCTCTCCTGTTAGGTTGGATAATCTTGGGATTGAAGGCTCTGTCATGAGATTGTTGTAATCCAAAATTAAAAGACTCTAATGCAATAGAAACAATTCAATCCGTACGAACAAATGATACCTAAGAAGTTAAACACTTCATGCACATCAAGATGTCCGCATAAGTGCATACCTTCTCGTACCCAAAAGGAAGCTGTGTCCTGCCTTTTGAATAAGTAAGGGTGTGCGCTTCTATGGACATCGTGCATGGCGCTCATGAAGCTATGCTTTGATATCCATAGATGCATGCCTCCATTGCGCATTGCACTCACATCAACAATTATTGTGGGTAGCACCGACCAACAATCGATGCAAGGCCATGTTTTGGCTATCTCCATTACGTCCACACCTCATGCAAGGCCATGAACTTGCTCGATCGCTCTTGTGTTGTCTTGCGATTGAGGTCATTATCAAATCGCTTAACATCAATTTCTACTCTGATATGTTTTTGGTTCTTGGGGAATGCATTAGCGATTAAACATGCATGCAATCCATGCACATCATTTGCTAGGGATGCACAATTAGTGGTGGTTGGTCGCTTTTTTCAAGAACAGAAAAAGAGAATTTCTATTGAGAAGAATATCGATGAACTTCCTCAACTAGTTCTCTCTCTCTCTCTATTTATTGATCGGTGGATAAAGTTTGGATGCTTCGTTCCTTCATTTGTAAACAATAAGGATTTAACCTGAAGATGTTGATAGTTTGTGACTCAAAAGTCAATTGTGTATAAAATTGAACTCCTAATATTCTATCATATTACTTGCATGCATGCTGGCATGTATGTTTACAAGATCTAGAGAGGATTAAGATTAAGTTATTATCGTTGTAGTGCAAAATCCTCAATCGATCTCTTAACAAATAAAATTTATAACTTGAATATCTAAATGAAGTCTGAGGTCGAATATAGGGAACAAATAGGAATTCACATGCTAATCAAAATGAATATATAAATGAGCATAGAAGTAAGTTAAGAATAATGATATTCAATGAATGTTAATTTGTCACATTAGATGTTCAATGAATAACACATGTATTTTAAGATTTTAAGAGAACAAAAAGATATCTAAGAAAAAATAATGGTGATTGAGATCACCGATTATTAGTCTAAGCACATATATATCAATTACTCAATAAATATGAAATGAATGAACAGTAATCAGACGTTTGGATATCAAATCAGACGACCTAAATGTCACCTACTACAACACCTCTTCTAATCTTCTTCTCTCCTTAGGCACGGCTCTTCAGCCTTGTCTTTTTGCCTTAGCTTCTTTTCTCTTCACAACAACCTTCTCCTTCCTTGGCTCTTCTCTCACGGCTAAGTGTTGGAAATCTCCTTAAGAGCAAAACCTACCCCTCCCCTGCTTTCTCTCTCTCTCTCTCTTAGATATCCGGTCTTAATCGGGTATGCGGGTCGCATAATTGGGTCCAGGGCTACGTGTGTGGGGTCGCAGCTGAGGAGTGTAAAGTAGGTGGGTCGGGTCAGTGAAGGGTGAGCGGGGACCTCACCCCCAATGTGTTTCTAAGGCGATAAGCTCTATTCATAAAATCAATATATGCGCGCTCATTTGCTCATCCATTCACGATGTGGGACTATCTTCCCACTCTTCGTTCGCGTGTGCTTGCAGCTGAAGATGTGTCTTCAATTGGAGCAGCAGCAGGTGATGTGGTCTTCAATTGACCACCTGGGCGAGTTCCTGGACTAATTCCGCACCACTTGGAGATGCGACTTGGGGCAAGCATGACCTTGAACTCGAAGAACGCGACGGCGTTGATGGCGGCGGTGGCGGAGAACGGCGAGCACTTGAGAATCAAGAACACGATCTCTCGGCCATATTAAAATAGCTCATGAGCATCGTTGGAAGGTGTGGAGTGTTGAAGTGGAGCGTATGTGGTGAGTGGCAGCGTGTGGTGGCTGGACAGCCTTGTGGAAGGTGACTCGAAGGTGGGTTGTTCGGAAGGGAGCTAGGGTGAGCGAAAGGTGAAATTAGGAGAGGGCTTTGGTTGGCGGAAGGACGACGAAGCTTTTAGGAGTATCAGCGAGAGGGATAGACGGGTGTAGCGAGCGGATGACCTCGCCAGAGGGTAGCCGGAGATGGGGAAGATGAAGGCGAACGACGGTGTCAAAGGGGTATTTTTAGGTTTTGAAGATAGGAAATTAACCTAAGATCTAAAATGGACCTATCTACCTACTCTAATTGGATGAAAGGGGTAGAGTCCGCGTCGGTTTTGGCAAGTCGACGATGGAGAAGATGAGAATCTCCTGAGAGGGACGGTGGTGATGACAGGGAGAGGATGGCCCTTACTTTGACGGGCGAGGCGCGGAGGAAGATGAGGAAGAGGATCAGCAAGCCAATTTGGTCGTTGGCTACCCCTAGGAAGACAAGGAAGGAGGATCGTCGGAGCTTGGTCGGAGAGGGGCTGGAGGTAGGGTTTGGAAGAGCTTTTTGGGCCCAAACCTTGCTAAGGGAGTAAGGCTTGCATCAGGGGGTCCTTTATAGGCCATAGGAGGTCCTTCCAAGCTTGGAAACTAAGCTTGAAGGCTTGGGGCTTACACACATGTAGGATACCCAAACCTTTAAAAGGTTCACATGATCTTTTGGGAAAGAATAAGAGCCCAAGACTAGGTTTAGATCGTAGAGGATTCTCTTAGGAACCTCCCTTCCAAATTTGGAAAAGTTTGGCCGTGAAATCAGGGAGTAATCCTTGATTGAAGGTTGCCGGTGAAGTGGGTTTTGGAGTTCTGTAGGTATGGAGGGGGCGAGGACCTACTTGTGAAAAAGATGATGAAGTTAGGGGGTTTTTGCAAGGATTTCAAAAGTTAGGGCATATATGTGAGAGAACAGAGTATGACAGGATTGAAATGTAAACTAATAAAGATGATATCATATTAGGCCCAAATTTTGGCACAAAACTAGTTTGGACCCAAGGAATCTAATGGTGAAGTCGGATTTAGGTTTGACCAACTTTGATTAGGTAATTTGCGTAGAAACCTAAATTAGAGTAATTGTCTGTCTGAGACTCTATTTTAGGTCAAAATGGGTTCCAATGGTTAAAGCAAGCATACCAAACCTTAAAGAATATTTTTCTATGATTTTTAAAAGGTTTAGGTGAATTATATCATAACCGGAACCTCAGTTATTTAAGTAGGTCTGTTTTTAAGATTTCAGATGTCATTTAATTTTCGAAACGCGTGAAAATCCATTTTTGTCTGCATGAACCCACTTATTAAACCATTATGAACATTTGACCTTTAATTAACCGCTGTGAAATCCTGTGATTGTTCTACAATTAAGATATTATGTTAAAACTGCAGTTTTACCTCTGTTTTCATGCATCTCTCAAAATGGATATGTAATGAATTATGATCTTCTGATAGTTATGTAGGAGTATTTAACAATAGATTATGACTAATTAAAGCTAAATATGACTGATGATGACGTTATCATCAATATATAAATGTTTTATCGAATCTATGCATGTTTTTGTTTTTTTGAAATTTCAAATTTCATTTCAGAAGCTAATCTTACATGGAGCAAGGAACAGAGGAGGCATTCCAACAGCCAAGAGTACCCACCCTCAAGCAGAATTTTGCCAGATTATGGGCCTTAGAAATTCCAACCCAACCAGCAAATAGAACATTGAACAGGGGTCTCTTGAAGAATTTGCCTGTATGATTCAATAATATGAAGATATCTCTACGGAGGTTGCTTGGTAGAGAGGATTTGGCTGATAGGGGAGAGAGCATCATTAAGGATAATCCCCTTGGAGTACGCCGAATCTAAGGCTACGGATAAGCCTTTGAGTGTCACACAGGTTTCCACTTCCTCGCTAGAGCGAGATGGATGCTTAATGGCTTGATTTGCAAGAAGATCAACATGCTAATCACATACAACAACTGCTACTATACTTGTACTGAAATTCCATTAGGAGCTGGAGGGGGATGGACTGCCTGAGCAAGATTGGTAGGAAGGCCATTTCTCATAGTCGGCAGAACTGATCGGGCAGAAGATGGGTGAATGAAGAGAGCTCTGTGCGTCTGTGAATATAATGTGATAGATGCTAGAATATGGCTGATCAGCTCCGTGAGCTGTGACAGTGGTTGTCCATGAGTTGGTTTACATCTAATGTTCCATATGTGGTATGCAACAAAATAAGGCAGAGCATCCATTTGATCCGAGTGGGCAAGTTGCTGATTGATGGCACAATATTGATCAAACCAATTAGCACCAGTGGAATCAAATTGATAGCCAAGTAGAAACCACAATGCTTTGGTGAAGGGACATCTGAGGAATAAGTGATCAACATCTTCTCTTTCATCATGACAGAATTCACAAAAAGAATCTATTCCTGGCATTCTTTGGGTGAGCAATTTTCTGAGTGTCAGTAAGCCTGAGACTGCTTTCCATAGGAATGTTTTAATTTTGGGGGGCAAATGCTGATGAGACACCAGGGATTTGATGGAGAATCCTACCCCCCCGGATGAGCTTGTCCATTTGACCCCAGTGAATGGGAGTATTATGAATATGAATGGAAGCTGCAGGAGTGAAAGTAGCATGAAGAACATCAGAATTCCAAACGTGATTAGTAGAATCTATTAACTCCTTGACCGAATTGATGTAAAGGGAGGGAGTAGCTAAGGGTAGGAGGGGACCTTCGAGATCCTGCACCCAATTATCTCTCCATAGATTAATGTGGTCACCATTCCCAATTAGCCAAGAGGTTCCAGCAAAAAGCCAAAGCTGAATGGCATATAGGGCTTTCATGAAGGGTGAATCACACCTATTTTAGGATAATAATCCCAGAAATTGCCTTTTGGAAGGTATCTGGCCTTGAGCTGGAATTGCCAAATGCCATCTTCCTGAGTAAGTAACTTCCAACCCATTTTCATAAGGAATGCTAAGTTTGTTAGGTGGGTATCATGAAAACCTAGCCCTCCTGAGTGCTTAGGAAGGCAATAGACTTCAAGCTTTAGGATAAAAATGCTTTGTCTATTCTTCAAATCCCCACCAAAAGTGATGGGTCATTCTATTGATCTTCTCACATAATTTAATACATAAAAGATGTGTGAACAATAGGTGGTTAGGAATGGCCAGCAGCGAAGATTGCAATAGCACGCCCCATCCAGCCAGAGAGCTTTCTGTGGCAGTTATTGACCAGTATATCAGTAAGCGTGTTCTGACCCTTACTGTCCAGTAGTGGATTCCCAAGATAAATTTACTTCTTGGACATAGTTTCCATTTGAATTTCATTCATGATAGAAGCTTTAAGCAGGGTGTCCACTCCATGGCCAAAATAGAGTCTTGATTTGGAAAAGTCAACTCTTTGTCCCGAGCATAAATCATAGAGATGCAGAATAAATTTTAATTCTCTGGCTTACTGCAAAGTGGCTTTCGCAAATAGAATGGTGTTGTCTGCGAAAATGAGGTGCGTAACCGTATGTGCTTTTGTTGAAGTCCGGTAACCTAAAATTTTCTTACAACAAAGGGAAGAGGAGAGTGATCTAGACAAGAACTCAGGGCATAATATAAACAAGTAGGGAGATAATGGGCATCTTTGTCTCACACCATGTGAAGGGTAAATGGGTTTAGAAGCATTGCCATTAACCAAAACCTCAAAAGACGTATAGGAGATACAAGATAAAATGAGATTTATAAGGGGGGAGGGAAAATTCAATTGACTTTAAGGTTTCATGGATGAAACGTAATTCCAAGTGATCAAATGCCTTTTCCATAAGAAATTTCACCACTATAGAACCATATTTCCTCTTTCTACTCTTTAATGCATGAAGTATCTCTTTCGCCACAATTTGTAAGATCATGTGAATTTTTATTTGATTCGGAAAAAAAAGTGCCATTTTGATTAGAGATGTCAATTGAGTTGGGTTGGGTGAATCAGATACATTTTTAGCACCCTTCTCCTTGCCTCCAAATTAAAAAAAAAAGCATGGGTCTAACATGTTTTGTTGATTAAATGTGTACAGAGGTTATACATGTTGCTAGGGATGCAAATGGGTGAAGTTTGAGTTAAATTTGATTAAATTTATATCCATAGTTATACTTATCTATCCATTAGGTATTCATTTATCAATCGGATATTGTTACGATTCGATTTTTGAATCTCTACAGGATCCGAGATCGGTTCGACTCGACTAATTTCAAGATCCAGTCGTCCAACAAGAAAGTAACTAAAAAGTAGAAAAGTAAACCACATTTACAATACTAAGCAACTAACAGTAAAAAGGTACAGCAGTAAAGAAGTAAAAATTGCTACAGCACATATCATTACCACAACAGTAGAAAAGTAACAAAGTACAGGAACATAAAGTATATAATGTAAAAATATAGAACATAAGATACATGAGTCTAACTCACTACAAAAGGAGTATAACCAAAAGAAGCTACTGTTATTGAGTTCTAGTAGGCTCAACACCCTCTGTAGTCGCAGACTCGGGTTGCTCAACACCTGGACATGAAAAGGGTTATAAGTACACAAAGTCAGCAAACGTTGAGTAGAGTGGCAAACAACTAACTAAAGCAGTAAAAGTGGACAAGTAGCTGTTTATTCCGTTTACTTTATTTCACAATTTATTCCTTTTCACCCATTAGCTTATCAGATTCTTTCCTGATCTCGAATGTTCCTCGTGGGAACAATATTGATTGCAGTTTTTTCTGAAGAGTAGAAGGCATACGTGGTGCTCTTCTGGGCGGGAGAGTTTCCCGTGGTGATCTTACACCCAGTCAACCACCCCAAGGTCACGGACAGATGTAACGGTGACTACGGCACGCGCGATAAGCGCATGAGTAGCTACCCTACACTAGCACGCGGTTAGTCGTTTCCGCTAACGGGTGCGCCTAAGTACAACACGGAACAGTATAGGGCCTAGCCCTCTCAGTAACAGGGGTCTAGCCCCTAAGAACCAAACAGGGGTCTCGCCCCTCCACAGTCCGCGTATCCTCGCCTGACTACCCTAGTTTGCCCAGTGGGCCTAACAAGTCGGTGTAGGGTGGCTAGCTGAACTCTGGGTCCCGTGGGGTGGCTAGCTCTCTCCCTACGCTAGTAGCTCTCCCCGATACCGTGTAAGCGAGGGTCAAGAAGTTGGTACAAAGTGGCTAATCCTAATCTCAGGTCCCAACTCAAGGACGGCTAGCTCCGCTCTGCACTAAATAGGGGACAGTCACTCTCCTTGGTGCTACGTACTCAAGGGCTATCTCACTTCCCCACTCACATCACAGATCCATTCCATATATTTCCAGGAGTTCTATTCCTAATCTCCCCATAGGATTCATGCTCATATTTTTCATGCCATTCTATACTAGGTTTCATGATTTCTATTTTCATTCTTAGGTTATACACATGCATCTTGTATTGCTATCGTTCACATTTCCATATTCAGGTTATACACAGGTAGCTCATATTTCCATCATTTATATTACCATTCTCAAATTATATACATGCAGCTCGTATTATGTTATTTAACATATACAACAGGAAAGTCACATGCAACCATTAACTAGCACAAGTAATTCATATTTCACAAACAACTGTTATTCATTTACAAGCATTTGTTATCATTTCTATCTACTCATTTAAGACTGCAATTCAATCATCTATTACAGACATTTCCAGTATTTTTCGTCCTAAGATTCATGCCATATCCTAGGTTCTAATCATTCATTCCACACATACATTCATGTTTGTAATTAAATTAGGGGAAGTCACTCTACTAGTAAATCCAGGAGTATTGGGGGCTTGAACGACAGGCTCACGTGCCTCAGCAAGCTCCGAACCTGTAACGGAACGAAGTCCTATAACAAGGAACAATCACAATGGGACATTCAGAACAATATAGAAAACCTTCTAACAAGTAGAGGAACTCACAAGGAACACATCGATATCTTATTTGCATAAAACAGACCTCAAACGGACCCTAAACAGGTAAAAAATAGGGTTTCTGACTCAAATTAGACGTCTGGAACAACTTCTAGACGTCTTAAAAGTGTCCAGTAACATACCTCAAGCTCTGCGCCAATCTTCCGACGTTCAGGAACTCTTCTGGACCACCTGGACCCAGCTCCAGATGTCCAACCACCTCTCTAGTCGTCTAGAAGTGCTTCTAGTCGTCTGGTAAGCTCCCCAAACGTTTGAAATGCGTAGGAGGGTGTGTCTTGCACCTTTCTGAAGCGAATCCTGCACGCCACCAGCAGATCTTCTCAAAAAGGGCATGCAAAGTGTTCATGCGGAGCGATTTGCATGGCCGTATCTGCAAAGGGAATGTACCTTTGCGAAGACCTCTCTTCAGACGTTTGGAATCGCCTCCAGACATCTGCACCATCGTCTGGAGGTCACTCAAGACATCTGATTTTGGGAGAAACCCAGAACTAGAACCTGCTTCTGCTCTCTCGCTCCGTGCGTGGCAGCGCCTTGCCCCTCCTCGCCTGCAGCTCCGGCTGCAGCAGTGTCGGGGTGGACTCCCCCAACGCACTCCTCGCGCACGTGCCACTTCAACCGTGAGCTCATCGGTAAACTCCCACGCGAGCTCGCTTTCCTCCTCTCCTCACGCCGCCCCTCGTTGCCGCTCTTGCACTCTTGCTCGCGCTGGGGAAGAAGAGAGGAAGGTGACTGGTGTGGGGAGAACGAGAGAGGGGAAGGGGATTTATAAGGATGGGGTTAGGGTTCGCTTGGAGGCGGGGGAGAGAGAGAAGAGAAGGAAAAAGAGAAGGTATTATCTGCGCGCAGCCTGTGTGCAGATGCGAGCTCGTACTAAAAGATTTTGATTTCCAGACGTCTGAGAAGGTATCCAGACGTCTGACCCACAGTGCAAACGTCTTAAATGACTCAAACAGCATGGATCTTAACAGATATTCATTTATAAATTGATCTTATTATTAAATCGTATCTAAATTAGAGTTAAAGATGAAAAAAATTTATAAGAATAATTTGTCAATTTATTTTTAATAAACTTGAAACATATGGGATCAGGTTACTCTAATTTTATTGATCTTTATTAAAGTTATTACAAAAAGAACCCTTCAAAGGAATGTATCAAAAATAAAAAATAAAAAATATAAAGAAAGATAAATTACAACAACAATTCAAATAAGAGATCCACATCCTTGAAATAAATATTTAATGAAAATTTCAGATATACTCTAAACCTTGGAAATTATGAGAGAAATTAGGACTATGGGAGATGAGAGACTTATATATTTTAGGTAAACAAGGATTTTATTTAGGTACTTAAATTTTGGATATAGATTCATATCCATACTGGAACTTAATTAAATTTAGGTCAAGTTTTACGTATTTTTTTCAGGTCAAGTTAAATTAAATTCGGATCAAATTTATCAAAACTTACATCCAGCACGTTACATTTGATAGGCAAAATTAGTAGGAAATTTAAGGATCATCCTCCATTCGACTTACTTTGTTTCGATGCCGAAATTGGACTGCCAAACCCAGAAGTTCCACCATTTTCTTCCGTCACGTTAGCTATATAATTATATTTCATATTTCTGAATCAACTTTCTCTTCCTCGTTTCGCAAGCTTATTTCACCTAATAAGCACTTCATGAAAAATAAATTTTCGTAATTCGTTCGTGTGACTATCAATTCAACCAAATACTCGAGTAAAATAAAAATTCTTAGATCTTGTTTGACAAAAGAGATTAAGTAGAGAAATGGAAAAGAAGTGAAATAAATAAGTAATTTATTTTATTTAGATACTTTGATAAATTAAAATTATTTTAAAAAAATAAAATAAATTTATCTCAAATTAAATAAATTTAATCTAATGTAAATGAGAGCCAAGTAAAATATTTAATAGGATACAAATCTGATAATCAAACATCACTTTTTTATTATTTTTTATTAATTTTATTATTTTTAATTATTTCTCCAACCAACCCCGGGATCCGCAACGGATCATGTCGATTCCAAACATTCGTCTGCTCTTCCCCGTAGTCCATACATCAGGTCTCAACGGGTCTAACGAGTCCTTAATGGGTCATTACCCTCAAACACCGTTGGATATGCCACGGACCTCCAACTTGAGACTCGGTATTATCCAGAACTGGCTCAGTTTTGACTCGTTTAACTGATAATCCCATCTAGCCAGGTTTGGGTTCTTTAATTTGGTGTGGTTGGGATTGGGTCCAGTCTACCTTGCCACTCCTAACGCGGATTCGGTATCCAAGCTGACGTACTTGCTTGCACAATGCTGGCTGCTAATTCCCAGGATAGAGTAATCTATGTTTCGGCGTAACTCACGCCGAGAATATAACTGGGCAGGGTGGTTTGGATATTTTGGAGTAGTTTACGGTATGATTTAACTTTCTTGTAACAGAGGATAATTTTTATATTCAAAAATAAGTAAACGTAGATTGTTACATAAAAAATGACGTAAGATATTAATTTTATAATTTACATAACGTTGAGAATGTTAAATGAATTGATAATTGATATTTAATGTAAAAAAATAAAAATTTTAAGATTTATTATGTGATATTTTTTATTATATCTAAAAAAATTATCATATCATTTTAACATAAAAAATTTATAGGTGATAAAAAATTTTACGTTGACGATAATCTACTGTGTATCGGTGATAAATTATTTTAAGGGTAGTGTCACTTGTCCAAATTAATTTTAACTTATAAGTTTAGAGTTTAGAATTTAGAGTTTAAATTTATGGAAAATAATTTAATATATGAGAAGTGATTTTTCACTTTACGGTTTAGGATTTAAAATTTAGGATTTAGGATCTAAAGCCTAAGCATTAAAGATTAAACTCTAAATCTTAAGGTGAAAAATCACTTATCATACGTGAAACAATACTTGGAATTTAATTTTACATTCGTGCAAAAAAATATTACACCGATGAAAAGTAATTCAAAGTAAGGTGTAATTTTATTTTACACTCGTATAAATTTTTTTGAAGATGTAAAATAATTTTACACAATCATTTAATTCTATGAAAATAGTTTGTTGTTAACTTTAACAGTGATGGATCTATCACATTTTAGTATTTTTTTACATAAAAAGAAAAAAGAAATCACATTTACATCTATACATCAACTTTTATATTTTCAACTTATGTTAAATTTGTATTTGTATTTATCTAAAAATAAGTGTTAATCATTATTTATATTTTCTGAACAAAAATTAAGATAAAAATTTAGATATCGTAGTTAGAATAAAGAATGAGATTGGAGAAGATATGTTTAAGTTTGTTGATATTTATTTATTTATATTGAAATAGTGGGACATATCGATAAAAATCGAATTCCAAAATAAACACGAGGGGATGGAGATAAAATAAAGATTAAATTACTATCCCAACTCTCACACACACACACGGATTGATAAGGTAAATAAAAATTATATTATCCCCTACCATCGAATGGACCTTCCAGATTAGCATAATCCCGTGGCCTATCCAATTTAACCAATCTCTTTCGAGGTTAACCTTTGGTTGCCCAAGATTCCATGGCAAAGCATTTGCACGCATGATGATTTCCGTCAGACTTTTCACACAACGCCAATCCCCACCGTAATGATGTCTGTCGGTCTGGACTCGCGGTCAACGGACGTAAAGTTTTGGCCATCATTCCCGTACTTTAACGATCGTTTATTATTTTTATTTTTTTTGGGAACATGACATTAGGATGTATTTTAGAGGAGAAGAGTGAAACAGAGAATATTTACTCACGTAGAAAAAAATATACCTACGTTGAAACGGAGGGATGCAAGATAAATAATAATAATAAATAAAAAAATAAAAAAAACATTCCAAAATAAAAAATCGAATAACCGTTTACTTCTGATGTAAGAAATGAGGCGAAGAATGGCTCAAGAATTATAATTTTTAATTATTTATAATTTTAAGCATCGTGATTTAAAAATATAATAATTTATGTAAAAATTTACATATCTTTTGAAGGTAGATATGATTTGTAATATTTATTATAATATGTCAGTGATATTATAACATTATTTGTAAAATTTTAAATATAATTTAAAATAAAAATATTTCAAATATATATATATATACTTTTATGTATTTAATATTTACATATATATGTATCTTTATAAAGTTGTTCTATTAAAAGAGTATGTCCTTGTTCTCTTAAATGTATCGAAAAATATCCTAAAAGTTAATAAAAATAATAAAATTTATACGTATCTTCATATATTTATCTTATAATTTCGTATATATCCTATAAACTATCCATAACATATTTTCTAAATAATTAGTATATTTTTTATAATAAATACCTTCATTTTCTTTTTTATTTTTTTTATTTTTTTTTCCCTTACAACTTCCCCCTCCACCGTCCAACTAACTCTTCCCACCCTCCTTTTCCCTCGGGCCACCCACTCCCCGACCTATCACCTCCACCAAGATGCTATCCTCACCTCTAACTCCCTCATGCCATATCTCAAATCTCACCTTTTCGTGGCTCCTCCTCGACCCTCGTCGAGATTGGGATTTAAATATTATACATTTATGCGTAAATACGATCGCTGTCATTTAATTTAAGGATGGGATAAGTGCATTTTTATGTAATTTTTTTTTTGTTAGGATACATTTGTTGTAACTTTCAGAATGAAGGAATAGACAATTATCCTAACAATAAAATTACTCCCTGTAACCTTTTCAACGAAAAGGAACACAGTTATCTCTACGTTAATCTCCGTTTTTTTTTTTAAAGAAAGTACTTGTTCATGAGACAGAAAGGGAAAATTTTTACCATTGCCATGACTCAGAGATATCAGTCCTGTCATAATCAACCACCACCAGTCTACCTCTAAGCTATACGCTATCAGCAGATCGTCTTTGACCAAAGTTGTTTTGTTGAATACAATTGGAACTTCACATCCTTAGCAATTAGGATGATGGTATTTCTGTTATCCTCGACGCTTACGGTCCATACATAAATAAATTGAATATGATAATCTAAAATGGCTTCATATTCTCGTGTATGGCTCCGAATTCAATGACGATTTTTTTTTTTTTTAATTTTGAGCGTTATCCATAAAAGGATTTCTTGGAAGAAACCAGTAGCAAGTGACATAACATCACAAAAGAGCACAATGGCCGTCAATTGTGATGGGCATCGGTGTTCACATTGTAGTCAGCGGTCTTTTTGAGAAGTTTGTGGTTGTCTACCAATCTTCTTTGTAAGACCCAGTCTTCTTCTTTTCGCTCACAATCTTACGTCTTCCTTATTTTTTATCGTCAATCATGAGTTGATGGAGTAACTTAATCCATCTACATGTTATCTATAAATATCATATTCTATTTAATGAAATCACATGCCAAATCTTGCCACATAACAGTAGGCGTGGAGTTCAACAATAGAAAACCTATATTGACAAACAATTATGGCCTCACTTGGTTTCTACAAATTCCAATCACGTCCTCCAGTTCTTCATTCATACGTCCTCCCTTGCGTCTCAATAGCCTCACTTTGGCCATGGAGGGTGTAGAATTTGAAGTATAGACACAAGCATACAGGAATCAAACACTAACATTGAAAACCTTTTTCAATGAGAACGGAAAACCACAACAGAATAGCAATCCCAATCTTTTTTCATGTGGATATGTAAACGCCCACGGATAAGTGGACTTGTACTAGAGAATCATTTACCTATATACATCGCAACAGGTGATGTTAGTATGAATGAATATGGGAAGTCTGAGATCCAAATCCAACCATTTCGGCCAATTACCTCTCGCACCCTCTAGCGACACCCCTCTCCTCTCCCCTCTCTCCCTGAAGGAAATAGGACCCATCTTCAGTTGGGTCCTAATTGGTCGTACGTTGCTGATCGAGGCCACCTCACTTGTTGGATTTTCCTCCTCCCCCTACTAGGCCTTTCCTCTTCACCAATGAGGATTTCTCAATGACATGCATGGCCATCGATAGCTTGTAGCATTCATTGCAATTAGCGTTCATGACGTGGTCGTGGGGAGCTCGTGGTGTGTTGCGGCTATGATGCGGATGGTGTGTAGTAGCCTATGGTCGATGTGTGGCTGCCGTGGGGTCATTGTGCCACGGTAGCTATGTCGATTGGTGTAAGGAGCTCCTTGTGAGGCTGTGATCAACATCAACGTGTGTGCGATGGTCGGGCTCTGTGCGGTTCGACCGTGATCAACTTCGATGTGCATCCGATGGTTATCATCGATGTATGATCTGTTATCATGCGGCGACTCTTTCAGTTGAGCGTCAACGGTGTTCCCATTTCGACGATTGCTGGAGTTGATCGGCGACATGGACATGAGTTCGATGGTCAGTGGTCATTGGTGGGTTTTGTTGTTGTGGATGTTTGGTCCATTTCTTTTTCTTTTTCAAGTGTATTTTTTTGTTTTACTTGGGGATCACATGTGATCTCGTACTTTTCATAGTTGAATTTTTGAGACAAGTAAGGGGCCAATTCAGTCGCTTTTCCATTCATTTTACGAGTGTAAGGTTGATCTCCTTTGGAAGATCGTTCGATTCTCGATCTTAGTATATTTTTTTTTCCTCTTTCCTTTATTTCTTATATTTTTTGTATTTTAATGTTCCACCATTTCAAAAATATTTACTCTCCCTTTTTAAGGATATGTTTCTCTTCTGTTTCTTCACTCTCCTGAGATGCCTCTTCTGAATCGAATTCTTTCCTTTTTATTAATGAAATGTTCTTTAAAAAAAATCCGAATCCTACCGTACGACAAATATACCCTCTGGACATGTGATCTTGCATCCAGACATGCCATGGTCGTCCCTGTGATGCTTGATTAGAAGTAAGAGAATGGAAAAATTAAGTAATTTTATTTTGCTTAAATATTTATTATCTTATCAGAGAAATTAAAAAATTTTATTCTTAAGATATTTGATGTAACAAGTAGAATAAATAAAAAATTAATTAAAAAAAATGAGAAAATAATAGTCAAAATTAGATAATATCATCACAGGTGACATTGCATAACTTTTACACTCATAATTTTTAAATCGTATGATTTCAAAGTTAAGGATTTCAAACACCAAATTAAACGAAAAATGAATGCTTATTTCATGTACCAAATACCATCCTAAAGTTCCTAGAAACTCCTTTTCGATGTATCGACCCAATGAAAATCTGATCTCTTTCCCCCGTTGAGGTAGTTCTGGTTGACGCAAGGGGATTGGACTTCCTAGCATCAATTTTCTAAATTTGCTTTTTTATGTTTTTTTTTTAAGGAAATGGGGCCCTTTGCATGGACCGATGAGACCCCTGACGTGCAATCATTCCCCCCAATTCGCGAGTGATTTACCTCGCGGTCAAAGTGCAGGGCGATCGAGTCAAAATCGCCCCCAAGTCGAGAGGAATATCAAAGGTGAAGGGCTGAAGTGCAAAATGTCCGTCCCTGCTGAGATCGTACGGCGTCCCCGGGAATCTCTCTACCAGACCACGATGGAGAGGAAAGTGGTCCCGGCTGTCTTTGTTGCCGTCGAACGAATCCTGGCCGTTTATGACCTGACTGAGACACGTGTCGTCAAGAGATGGTTTCGAGGAGCCGTGGGCTGCCGTGATATTCTGCCTCAAGCTCTCCGAGGGAGACCGGGGCCCAATATTTCGATGATCTTCGGGGAAGTAGGTAATGCTGCCATAGATAATAAACTAGAGTTCTTGGGAAATGCCACTCTTAACACTTGTCCGGTTTGGAGGGGTTGGTGGGTGGATATATTTTTTTAGGTTTAGTTTACTTCAGCGTTAATCACTTAAAACAAGGGTTAATTCTCGTTTATCTCATTATTTAATTTTTAATTAACTACTTTGTTTATCCACTTTAATATGAATTTGTCTAATATCAATTTTAATTGATGTTAGTCAAATTTGTATTAAAATTATACATTACTCATATCTCTTGTTAGTACTAAAGCAACATGATCATTTATTTTAATGATAATAAAACATGTGTTATTTGCACTTAAAGTCTTAGATTTAGGTTAATTGTAAATGGTAACGTGTTTAGACAGAGTTCAAGTTCGTATCCATGGCGGATTGGAGGAGCTTGACGGAGAAGGAGCTTCGCGAGGAGCGAAAGCTTGAAGAAGGAAGGAGATGAAAAATAGGACAGATTTCCCTTCTTGTTCATTATAATTTGTCTTTATTTCTTTTGTTGGCTTTTATCTTTCTTAGATTATTTGTTAAAGAGCCTCAAAGAACCTTTAAAGTAGTTTTAGGAACACTTGCACAACCTTAGGATACTTAGGTTTCCTGTAGAGAACTTAGAAAACTAAAATAGGACTCTGATAGCCTAATCAGATGTCTAATAGTGACTTTTAAGACGTCTGACTATTGACTCAGATGTCTAATAACTTAGGCTGGACCTAGTAGGTTCTATCTGTTGAAATCAGATATCCAGATCTTCTTAGTCTAGACGTTTTAGAAGACGTCTGATGGTTGTGCCAGACGTCCAATCAGTGGAACGTTGGCTAACAAACTAAACGTTAAGGAAAATAACCGCTAGGCTTCTATCAGATGTCCGTAAAAGACCCCAGACATCTATTTGTGACCATTAAGCCTTGTTGTGAGCCAAAATCACCTTTGTCAGATTATCTAGCCGTTAACCTACCTTGGGAAATCCATTCACGCAGTACAATAGGTTTCCAGATGTCTAGACCTAGAGCCAGACGTCCTGTACGTTGTCTGATGGCCTTACACTAGAACCCTGTTTAAGTCTAAATAAAGTCAGTAAGGAGACCTACCTAGAATCAGACGTCTGACTTAGTTCCCAAATGTCTTAAACTAGTTTTACAGACATCTGATACCTGGACCAGACATCTGATGACTCTGTCAGAATCATCAGAATCACAGCCTGTTTGCCTTGGGTTCATCCCCAACGGCTATGGAAGCCTTCTAAGGTCTTTCAAAGCCTTCCTAGGCCCTCTATAAATAGAGGAGGACCCTTGCCTTTTGAAGACACATCAAACATTAACATTTCCACATCATTTGTATCAAATTGATCTTGAGAAGAAGATCTTGCTTTTCATTTCACCATTCAACTTCTTGAGAGCTGTCTTCTAGTTGCGCATTCGCTCTCCCTCCAAGATTATGAGAGCAACGAAGTGCTGCTGCATGGTTCACGCATCTGCATCAAGTCGACGCACTTCCATCAAAGGGAAGTTCTCTTACCTATGGTAGCTAGATTTAATCATATATTTTGTGGCTTTATAGGTTGTATTGTATTTTATCTTTAGTTGTGTTTGGTATTCGCTTTGCGAATTCCCGTTTTCATCGAGGGACAAAATATTCATCGTAAAGAGGGGTAGTTTTGAGGTACGCTACCCTTGGGTATAAAGTAGCGTGGTTGTACTGAGGTTGAACTACCCTCATTTTAAGTAGTTCGTTTAGTGGATTTGATCGATTTTGTCGATCGGAAAATCCTAACTCAAAAGGGTTAAGTGGTGGTTTTTACTCGGTTTAGGTTTCCACCTAAAAATCTCTTGTGCTTTTGTGTGATTACTTATTTTTGTGAGATTGTTTATTTTAATTCCGCATTTTATACGTTACGCATATCTCACCCCCTCCCGTAGGGAATTACATCTCTTATATTTTATATACTTAACACCACTACGAATTAAACATCACAAGGGCTAACACCACAATTTAACACAAATTCAAGTAAACACAAACTGGTGTTAACATCACTCTATAAGTAAACATAATTGTTGGTTAATGCTAATTTCACATTTCTTAATACTACTTTTTTAACTTTATAAGTAAACTAACCCTTAGGATTTTTTGTTAAAATTTTTTCAAAAGTTTCATTTATTAAATCATAATAATTTTTATTTTTTTTATTTTTAATATTAAATAAATATCTACTAATAATTTTAATTTCACTTTAGAAAATGCCGTTCTTACTTTTGGTCTCGTTTGGAGGGGTTAGTGGGTGGCTATTTTTTTTAGTTTTTTTTTTAATTTTTAAAAGTTTCTTTCATTAAATTATAATAAAATTTATTTTATTTTTAATATTAAATAAATATCTACGGACATAATTACTTTTAGTTTTATATTTAATAATTATCCACTGCATCTCCCTCCCTCTTATTTTTAATACTAAATATATACTTATTAAAATCACATCAATATATTAATCATTCGATCAAATCACTTATTTCATCACTTATTTCATCACCCAAATAAATACGTCTATCTACTTATATCACATTAATCTATCTCTAAAGTATTTTATCTCATGTCTAAACGAGGTCGTGAAGGTGCATCCTTTTTTTTTCTTTCATCCAAAAGGATCAAAGGATCTCATTGCTCAGGAAAAACCCACATAGAAAGTGGGTTAAGTAGATTTAACCCCTATTTCGTCCCACTTAACTCTCTTACCACATATGTTGGGTTAAGGGCAACTTAATACAGGGTAAAATTATTTGACCTCCTCTATTAAATAACTTTAACATGTTAAATCTCCCAAACACCAAAATGCTCTTATGTCACCATTCTATTCTATTTTTTCCTTGTTCTTCTACTTATTTTATAGAGATATTTCTTTTACCAAACACTACCCAAATAAGGGGATACATTGTCACAAACACACCACATTAAACATAATTATTATAGAAAGGAAAATACTACCTACTTCAAATTTTGAAAATGTTGGCCAAGGTTACGCATGTAAGGACCAAACCAAGACCTCCACTTTCTTTGACCCATGATTTCATCCCCTTTGCCTTCATGACCCCTTCTATCAACCATCCTTTTGTCACATGCAATATCATCTCCTTTAGTCACTTTCCCTTGAGGTCATTTTGAGCACTGCTAGGGGTTTTGGCGAAGAAGAAGAAGGTTAAGGTGGAGAAGGAGAAGAAAAAGGAAGCTAAAGGAAGAAAAAGGAGACCTAAAGAGTGAGGAGATCTGGAGGAAGAGAAAACCTAAGGGAAGGGAAGAAGAATAAAACCTATAGAGGAAGGCTAGATGGTGATGGAGATGGAGGAAGGGGCAATTTATAGAGGGTGTTGTAATAGTCTTTTAGAATTTTCCTAACTTATGTTAGTTTTACAACCACCTAAAATAATTTATCTCAAATTGCACATAAAATAAAAGTTGTAGTCTTTGAAATTAGATTTTAAATGTAATTTGAATCACTCAATTTGGATTTAAAATGAAAACGTATGCTGTAATAAAAATACTAAAGATCTGTTAGGCTGTCATGAATTTTGAGATTAGTATTAGGATTATAATCTTGATTAGCTAAAATCATAGGAAGAAGGACAGTGAAAGTTCTTGGGTGTGATTAGTGTTCATGAAATGATTAAAATGAACATCAAATTGTGGCATGAGTGGTAAATATGTGTTAGATTAAGGGTGGGTGTAATTAAGGTGGGGTTTAGGGTGGTGAGGTGGCTTAGAGGGCAAGTTAGCTGTAGGATTAGGATCAGGATTTGGTTTAGGATTAAGATTTGGTTTAGGATTAGGTTTAGGGTTTTTGTGGCTAGAATTAGGTGGGCTAAGGTTTAGGTTCAAGGTTTGGAATTGGGATTAGGACTAGGAATTTGGGTTAGGGTTAGGTTGTCAAGCTCTAAAACCCTAGGCCCTTAAATGAGGGTCGGAGTTCTGAGGAATGGCAACAGAAGAGGTGATGGTTAATTTAATTCATGTTATGCCTAACTAAGTCGAGCTATAAAAGAGTTTCATTTAATATATAAAATGGAAGAAAGTATGGGAAAGATAACACATAATTGATAAAGAGCAAAAATTTAAACATGCACTAAACAAGAAGTTACATTGGAAACAAAGCATAAAAGATTACTTGCCAGAATTCTCGGTAAAAACTCGCGCAGTGACAAATTCCGAGTGTCAACAACACACAACGGCAAACACCTGAAATTAGGTCACAAAGTAGGGATGAGCCAATCAGCTCAGTAAGGAACAAACAACTACTGTATCTCAACCAAACAGGATAGTGCACAGTTTCATTTACTGGTTGGTCCCTAACCCAGCTCAACACCCTAGGTTCTAATTCCTGAACCTGGTCTAACTCGACCAACACCGTGGTCCCAAAACCCATTAATCAAGTCGCCTAAAATTTTCTCTTGATTTGGTATTAATATTTATTTTCTCACTCGCTTCAGTGATCAGATTCTGGTAATCATCCCTCTTCACCAGAGAAGATTGAGATGCATCCTTTCCTTTGGATTCTAGCCTGATCGTCTCGCCTTGGCCAAAGGAGAGGCTAGCAAGTCTGTTGATACTCGAGAAAGGTTCACCTGTTCTCGACGTATTGAGTACGTTACTAACCTCAGCCAGAAGAGTCAGGCCTGTTGGGAGCTAACTAGGTCTATGCCTTGCGACCACGAAGAGTAAGCTCAATTCGTGTTCAACAAGGATTAATCATGGATAAAACCAGATCATCATAGCAGGATTGGCTAGAATTGTCGAGCCACACCAATGCTCCTGCTAGGAGTAGCTCCTCGTAGGAGCGCAATCTTCGGGTGTGCCTTCCCAATCTGCTGTTGGACGGGATCACAACCAATTCATTATGATACTAGGTGAATTTCATACATACGGTTGCCAAGTGAGTCTCTAGTGACAAGTACTAAGTACCCTCTACGTACCATGCTAAGCATACGGGTGCCTACAAAGTCTAGAGTCACGAGTACCTCCTCATTGAGTCAAATTCGATTACAACCAAGTACTAAACATTGATGACAGCCTAGGATTTGCCACCAAACTCAGGAATCTTCTAAGTTACGAAGCAGATTCCTTTGGTAGCCTCTTTCTACCGCAATAACTCAGGCCCTTTACTTGAGCAATGAACCCGTGGTTCACCAAGTCTAAGGGTGCACCTTACGAGCTCACCTAGTCGACTTACGACCATTTGATTCCATTGGGTTCCCGGTCTAGAGTGAAGCCCTAAAGGCCTCATGAATCACCTGGGTCATACTTAAGACCTTAGGATCCAAGCATGCCCTCTTATTAGACTCTGGTCAAGTCATAGATATCACCTTGTGATGTTCAAGTCATTACTTAGACAATTCATATTTACTTTTAATGTACTTAGGGAGCTTCAAGCTCAAATTAATGGCACATACACACACATTACCCATCTATGGTTTAACTGCAATTTTACCATTCCTCCCTGCCCATTGGGGTATCTACTGGACTTGCAATTCGATTTTGTCAAATCTTGGGATTCCTAATATCAGAATCTCACAATTCTAGGCCAATTTGTAAATTTAACAAACTACTTAACGTTGGGGACCAGTTACTAAACGTTAGGAAACCCTACCAACATAAATCTATTATTAGGTAATTCTGACCTAATGTTAGGTCAGGTTACATGCCCAATTCAGGGCTACAAAACCCACCTTTTGTGCCCGAAACTTGGGCTTTGTGCCTCCAAACCACTTGAAATGTCGACCATCAATATACATGCATATCAATACCTTGAACCCAAGAGATCCTTGATCTTAATATTTTGATTTCAATCCTTAAGCAAATTTAATCAAATTTATCTCTTCTTAGAGTTCAAGATATATGGAACACCAGTACAGGACCTAGTTAGGTACCGGTGTTGGGCATTGTTACGACCCAATTTTCGAATCCCTACGAGACACGAGAATCGGACCGACTCGACTAATCCCAAGACCGAGTCGTCCAACGAGAAAGTAACCAAAAGAGCAGTAAAATAAACCACATCCACCATGTATATAACTAGCAGTAACAAAAGTACAGCAGTAAAGAAAAGAACTACTACAGTACACACCATCACAACAGTAGAAAATTAAACAGGTACATAAACATGATGCTTACAATAAAAGAGTACAGTGGTAACAGAAAATACTCACTACAACAGAAGAAAAGGTATAGTAGGTACTGCACAAGTAAAACTACTGGGCTCTACTAGGCCCAGCACCCTCTGCAGCCGCTGGCTCTGGCTGCTCAACACCTGATCTTGAAAAGGTGACAAAGGGGACACTTCAGCGAAATACTGAGTAGAGTGGCAACCAAAAGCTAAGAAAAATAGTAACGTGGACAAGTAGCTGTTATTTTTAATCTCTTCCTATATTCTTCCATTTACTCATTCTCGAATTATTCCTCCAATCTTTCTCTTGATCTCGAATGTTCCTCGTGGGAACGATCTTGATTGCAGTCTTTTCTGAAAAGTAGAAGTAGCACGTGGTGCTCTCCTGGCCGGGAGAGTCCCTCGTGGTGGTCCTGCCCTCAGTCAACCACCCCAAGGTCACTGACAGACGTAACGGTGACTACGGCATGCACGATAAACGCACGGGTAGCTCCCCGCACTGGCACGCGGTCAGTCGTTTCCGTTAACGGGTGCGCCCCAAAGCACAGCATGGAACTAGTATAGGGCAGAGCCCTCTCAGTAACAGGGGTCCAGCCCCTCCACAGTAACCAAACAGGGGTCTTTCCCCTTCACAGTCCGCGCACCCTCGCTTGACTACCCTGGTTTGTCCAGTGAGCCTAACAAGTCGGTGTAGGAAGGCTAGCAGAACCCCGGGACTCGTGGGGTGGCTAGTGCTCTCCCTACACTATTAGCTCTCCCCGGGACTGTGTACGCGAGGGTCAAAAGTCGGTACAAAGTGGCCAGACCTAATCCCGGGTCCTTGGGGCGACTAGCTCTGCTCTGCACTAAACAGGGGGATAATCGCTTCCCCAATTCCATTCCATTCACTTCTCAGGAGCTCTACTCCTAATTCCTCGTAGGGTTCATGATTTTTCTTTAACTCAGCCAATTTAGGTTTCATCATTTCAGCTTTATATTCATATAGCCCATGTTTCAACAGTAATTATCCATTCATAAACAAGCAACTGTTATCCAATTACAGGCAATTATCATTTTTCTTCCTACTTTTCCAAGACTGCAATCTATATATTCACGACATTCGTTTTGGTGTTTCTGTTCCTAGGATTCATGCCACACCCTAGGATCCATCATTCAATCTAGTTTTCCAGTCCTAGAATTCATGCCATACCCTAAGATCTATCATTCAATCTAGTTTTCCAGTCCTAGGATTCATGCCATACCCTAGGATCTATCATTCAATCTAGTTTTCCAGTCCTAGGATTCATGCAATACCTTAGAATCTATTAATTATTTCACAAGTGCATAATTTTTGATAAACAATTAAAGGGAGCCACTCTACCCGCAAAATCGGGAGTACTGGAGGCGTGATCGACAGGCCCGCGCGCCTCCGCAACCCCCAGAGCTGCAACAGAATGGGGTCCTAACACAAGGAACTACTCAGAACAGGATACAATTACTGTAAACAAGTAGACGAACCTATTCTGAAAAGAACGAAACTTAAAACGCGGAAAACAGACTTCGAACGGACCCTAAACAGGTCAAAAACGACAAGTCTGCCCCAAATCAGATGTCTGGAACGTCTTCCAGACGTCTTAAACGATGGTTCAGGTCATACCTTCTCTCTGCATGGTTCTTCAGACGTCCAGAATCCTGCTGAACTGTCTGGACTTAGTTCCAGATGTTCGACTGTCACTCCGGACATCTGGAGACCCTCTCCGCCGTTTGGTGCTGTGCCGAGACGTCTGATCTGTGTGGGTGGGCGTGCCCTTACGCCTTCCCGAATGAAAGCTGCACGCATACGCGACCGTCCTCAACACGAAAATGAGGCAAAACCCTTCGGCGGAATGGCCTGCATGGCTGTACATGCGAAAGAGGAAGAAATGGAAATATCGTACCTTTCAGACGTTTGGATCTTCCTCCAGACGTCTCCCGCGTCGTCTGGACGTAAGTCTAGACGTCTGATTCTGGGAAATTTTCCCAGAATCAGGACCTCCTCACCCTTCTCCTGCTGCGCACGGCCGTGCCGCACCGTAGTCGCCTGCTGCCTGAGTTGCAGCAGCACCTCGTTAGCGCCACACTCCCGCTGCACGCCCGCCGGCCGGCTCTGGCTGCTCCGGTGAGCTCGCACTCTCGCACTCTAGCTCTTCTCCCTCTCATTGCAACTCCTCCTCCCCGCGCACACACGGCAGCAGCTGCTGCCCTCGCCCTTTCACTCTCACGCTAACAGGAAGAAGAAGAAGACGGTAGAGTGAGGGTGAGGGAAAGGAGAGGGGAAGTATTTGAAGGCGTCGTGGGTTGAGAGAGAGAAAGAAGGCTGCGCCTACAAGATAGGGAGGAAAGAAGGAGAAGAAAAGAGGGCGGCGGTTCAATCTGCACGTGCATGCGCGCAGACGCGAAACTATACGCCGAAAAAATTAATTTCTAGACGTCTAGGAAGGCTTCCAGACATCTGACCAGACATCTGGACCAACTTCCAGACGTCTTAAACGACGTTTGATGCTGGGGTCTTAACAACATAACAAACTTTAAGGAGGTTTCGTCCCCGAAACTTGCGCTAACTAGGGTGAGGAAAAGAACAATATATGCATAACAAACTCAAAGAGGATCGAAGCCGGTCCAAAAAGACGTACCCTCAAAAAGCTCCGGGTATCGCTCCCGCATCGCCGCCTCAGGCTCCCAGGTAGCCTCCTTGTATCGCTGGCTCCTCCACAAAACCTTCACCAGGGGTACTTGCTTCCGTCTCAGACTGCGGACGGCTCTGTCGAGAATCTGCACTGGCTGCTCGGGGTAGGTCAGGTTGTCACCCACCTCGACGCTCTCGTGACTCAGGACATGACTGGGATCAGCGATGTACTTCCTAAGGTTGGACATGTGGAACACGTCGTGCACACCAGAAAGCTGGGGAGGAAGGGCAAGCCTATAAGCAACGGGTCCAACCCGCTCCAGGACCTCAAAGGGTCCCACGAACCTTGGCGCGAGCTTCCCTCTCACCCCAAACTGCTGCAGGCCCTTCATGGGCGAAACACGGAGGAAGATGTGGTCCCCAACCTCAAACTGCACCTCTCTGCATTTCCGATTTGCATAGCTCTTCTGTCTGCTCTTGACAGTGCGGAATCGCCTGTGAATCTGCTTGACTACCTCCTGACTCTGCCGAATTAGCCTGGGGCCATCCTCCCACTTGGTCCCCACCTCAACCCAACTCAAGGGTGCAGTACACCTTCGCCCATACAGAGCCTCGTAGGGTGCCATGTCGATGCTCGAGTGATAACTGTTATTATATGCAAACTCCGCCAGGGGCAAGTGCTCCTCCCAAGAGCCCCTCCAGTCCAGTACACAAGCATGTAAAAGGTCCTCAAGTGTCTGTATCGTGCGCTCAGACTGTCCGTCCATCTGGGGGTGGTATGCTGTACTGAACCTCAACCGCATCCCCAGAGCTTGCTGAAACTCAGCCCAAAACTGGGATGTAAAGCGGGTATCTCGATCGGACACGATCTCCCACGGAACTTCGTGTAGACGTACCATGTCGCGGATATACCTCTCTACCAACTGTGTTGGTCCCAAGGTCACTCGGATCGGGAAGAAACGTGCCGTCTTTGTCAATCTGTCAACGATTACCCAGACTGCGTCGTGTCCTTGCTGGGTAACGGGCAAGCCCACCACCAAGTCCATGGTGATGCTCTCCCACTTCCACTCTAGCACTGGAAGTGGCTGTAACGGCCCTGCAGGCCTCTGATGCTCGGCCTTCACCTGCTGGCACACTAAACACTGCTGTACAAATTCACCCACATCTCGTTTCATCCCCCTCCACCAAAAGTCGCGTCTCAAGTCATGGTACATTTTTATGTTTCCGGGATGTATGGTGAATCTGGAACCGTGTGCTTCAGTCAGGAGCTCTCTCAACAACTCCTCGTCTCTGGGAACACACAAACGTCCCCTCATGCGTAGCACCTGGTCAAATAAGTCATCAATCCTCGGCAGCGGATACCTGTTCTTGATGGTGACCCTATTCAGCTGTCGGTAGTCTACAAAAAGGCGTAGGGTACCATCTTTCTTCTTTACAAACAGTACCGGGGCTCCCCAGGGAGACGCACTGGGTCTCACAAAGCCCTTCTCCAAAAGATCCTGTAACTGAGACTTGAGCTCTCGCAGCTCAAGTGGTGCCATCCTATACGGTGCTATGGAGATGGGGCTGGTCCTCGGTACCAGTGAGATCTCAAACTCGATCTCATGCTTGGGCGGTAGTCCTGGCAACTCGTCTGGGAACACGTCGGGGTACTCTTTGACCACCGAGATACTCTGGAAGTCTGCCACAGGGCTGGGCTCTGCCACCACACAAGCTAGGAAGCCCTCACACCCCTGGCTCAAAAGTCTTGCCGCCCGAAGTGCAGAAATGCACCTGAAGCCTCCGTCCACTGGCTGCCCGTGGAACTCGAATGAAGGCAACTCCAATATGGAGAAGACTATCTTTCTCTCAAAGCAGTCCACCAAGGCGTGGTAAGCGGATAGCCAGTCCATCCCTAGAATTACGCCAAAGTCCTCCATCTATATCATAATCAGGTCAGCGGGAAGGCTGTGTCCCCCAACGCTGACCTCGCAACCCGTGTATACCTCCTTAGCTACAAACAGCTGACCACTCGAACCTCTGATCATGAACAGATCATCTAACAGCATACAGTCCTGCCCCAAACTAACCGCGAAACTGGCAGCGACAAACGAGTGCATAGCGTCGAAATCGAAAAGCGTGTAAACGAGTCTGCCGAAAACTGAAACCATACTTGCTACCACCGATCTCGAAGCTTTGGCATCCCTGTGTGTCAGGGCGTTGATACAGCCCTCGGCCCTAGGTGCGAACGAAGCAGCCACACTCTGCGTCGGATGGGTAGCTGTTGGCCGGTACCCTCCCCGTGACTGCTGTCCTCCTCCTTGCCCCTGGAAACCGCGGCCTCCTGCTCGCCCTCTAGTGCTCGGCGCGGGAAGCATTTGCTGACCTCCTACCCTAGACGGGCAATCCCTCCTGATGTGGCCCGGCTGGCCACACTGATAGCAAGGGGGAACTTGACTCCCGCCCTCAGTGGGTCCCTATTGTCGACTGGGCGGGGGTCCGGTGCTAGCAGCTGGCCCCTGTCGGGGGCTCCCAAAGGCTACTGATGGCCCCACAAAACGTGACGGCTCTCCTGTGGGCGCCACGTGTCTCCTCTCTCGTCGGCCTTGTGAGAAGTCTGGCTGATAGGGCCTCTTCCGCCCGCTGTCAGTATCGCGTGCGGACGGGTTGGTCTCTTCGTATGTCATAGCTGCCTCTACCACCCTCGAGAATGTAGGCAGCTTCAGGGGTTTGACAAACCCCCGAATCGCAGGCCGTAGCCCCTCGGTGAACCTCTAAAGGCGCTCCTCCTCTGTGGCCACTGCTGTTGCTGCGAAGTAAGATAGCTCTAGGAAATGCGTGCGGTACGCTCTCACGGTCATCGTCCCCTGGCGGAGAGTGTGGAACTCCCGCCTCCTCTGGTCCTGCCATGTCTGGGGAAAATACTTCTCGTAGAAGAGGGTGACGAACTGGTCCCAGGTAGGCTCGTTCCTCTCCTGTCCCTTGACCGCCCTCCACCACCTGTGTGTCGCGCTCTCCAGCTGGTACATGGCAAAGGCCACGCGGCACTCCACTGGGGGGCGAAGGGTGTCAAAAACCTTCTCGATCTGCTCGAGCCAGTCCTCCGCCTCGGTCGGGTCCTCATCCCCCTTGAAGGAGGGGGCTTCAGCTTCCAGAACTGTCCGAAAAGCTCAAAGTGGCGTTGAAGTGGAGATGCTGGTGCACCTCCAGGTAAAGAAGCCTCGTGCTCGGAAGTGCCGGAGGAAGGTGGGGGCAGTGGAGGCCCATCTCCTCCCTCGCGTCCAGCACCATGTCCGTCGTGTGGTCCCACAGAGGACTCCTGTTTGCACCTAAAGATACGCCTGCAATAATGCCTTCTTGTGCTATTTCCTAGCATTAACTATGCATATTAGGATTATATAGTTGCATTTGTAAAAACACTTGCATTCATGCATTTAATTGAGAGGAGAAGAGAATGAAATAAATGGCTTCGTAATTCACATTTTTCCTCAAGTGCCTCATTGCAAAAACCACATCTTTTTATTTTCTCCTCTTGATTTTTCTTTTTCTCTTCCCGCCTCGCCATGCTTCTTCTCGCAGCTGCATGCATGCAGCACCATGCGCCTCTCCCTGCTATCGTTCCTGCTGCTGCATCTTCCCACAGCCACTCCCTACTGCTGCCACTCCCATGCTCTCTCCCTGCTGCAACCATGCGCATCCATCCTCTCCTCCTCTATAAGATGTCGCAGCTTCTTCCTCGCGAGAAGAACGTTGCTGCACCAAGCAATCTCGCAGCCACCACCTTCCTCTCCACCGTTCTCCCCTCCCATACGCCGGCCCTCCTTCGAGGAGACACCCGGCGAGCAGGAGAGCCCACTGTGGTGCACACCACCATAGTCGGAACACCACCGCCCAGCTCTTCAACGAGCCGGTGGGCATGGCATTTTCTTTTCTTTTCGTTTTTGTCTCCACGCCATTGCTGCCGCTTCAAGGTCCGAAGCTTGAAGCAATAGCAGCAGCAGTAACCCCCGCCTCCTTCGCGACCTCCCCCGCAGGCGCTCAGCCCTCCGCGTGTGCCTGCAGGGCCGTCCCCGCCTTCGTCTTCCGCTCTGTCATGCCCGCAACTGGCCGCCGCGCGCATTGCAGCGGCCGGCCAACCATCTTCCTGCTCCCCTGCCAGCCTCTGCAACCCTCCGCGGCCGCCTGCAGACTCCTCGTCGTCCTCTCCGAGTGCGCCGTCGCCCGCTCGCTCCCCGGTCTCTTCTGCACTCTCTCTTCGCTCTCTCTCTTTTTCACTCACTCTCAACTCACTACGACCGATCCGACACAGTGCTACACTCCATCGCCTCCTCCACCCCCACCCCTTTATATATATAATATATATATATACATACTATATTAACTTTCTGTCTGTTCGCTTCTCTCTTAGTAAAAAGATAAAAAAAGTATATAAAAGAGAAAAGATAATTTTTGACTTGCAGGTACCCTGTCTTGCAAGTAGCAAGACTCGTTTTGGAACTCTATTTTGGCTAAAAGCCAAGGACGCAATGTTACGAACGCGCGGCTTCAGATGTCTTTTAAGACGTCTGGGAGGTGGCCCAGACGTTGGACCAGACGTCTGGAACCCCTCCCAAACGTCTGGGATTCGGTTACGGCGGCACGCGCGGTCGTGTCTGCGCGCCTGCGCGTGCAGTCCTGCGGGTGCCGTTTTTCCTTCTCCTCCGCAGGCGCTGCCCCCTGTTCCGCTCTCTCTCTCCTCCCCGCGAGGCTTTAAAAAGCCTCGCCCTCTCCCTCACTCTCACCACCTCCGCTTCTCCTTCTTCTTCCAGCGAGTGCGAGCGCGAGCGGCGGCGGTGGCAGCCGCGGCGAGTGCGGGAGGAGGTGCTGCGGGAGAAGAGGAGGCTCTCGGCTGTGAGGGAGGGCTTGCCGGGGCTGCTAGGGCCGGCCGACGGGGGGAACAACAGACGTGGGGTGATGCGGGGGGCCTGTTGCAGCTCGAGCAGCAGGCGAACGAGTCGCGGTGCGGCCGAGCGTCGCGAGCGGAGGGCGAGTAGCGCCCTGATTCTGGAATTTTCTACAGAATCAGACGTCTGGGCTTCCAACCAGACGGCGGGGAGGACGTCTGGAGGACTGTCCATACGTCTGAAAGGTGAGTTATTTTCGTCTTTCTTCCTCTTCTTCGACTGACCGTACTGAGAGAGAGAGGAAATGGGTACGCGCAGGTTCGGATTCACCATCCAATGTGAATCAGACGTCTGGCTGCAGTGCCAGACGACGGGAGCGACTTCCAGACGTTCGGGGTGACCATCGGACGTTTGGGAACTAGGCCAGACGCCCCCGCAGGCTTCTGGACGTCTGAGAGACCACGCAGAGCAAAAGTAACCTCTGATCCACTTTTTAAGACGTCTGGAAGAAGTTCCAGACGTCTGATTTTGCACTGTTTCGTCGTTTTCGACCCGTTTAGGGCCCGTTCGGAGTCCGTTTTCCGCGTTTCGAGTTGCGTGCTTTTCGGGATTAAATCCTCTACCCGTCTACAGTATCTATATACTGTTTTGAGAAACTCCTTGTGTTTGATCCTTGTGATAGGACCCCATTCCGTTGTAGTCTCGGGGGTTGCGGAGGCACGCGGGATTCCCGACCACGCCCCCAGTACTCCTGTTGTAACAGGTAGAGTGGCTTTTAAGTTTGCTAGTATAATCTGTTAAATTATGGAACCATAAATAGAACCTAGGACATTACATGAATCCTAGGAATGAGAAATAGATTGGATGATAGATCCTAGGTGTTGCATGAATCTTAGGGCTGGAGAACTAGATTGTATGATAGATCCTAGGATATGGCATGAATCCTAGGATGGGAAAACTAGTGGAATATACGAATACTGCAGTCTTGGAAAAATGGAAAGGACCAAATAGCTGCCTGTGAATTGAATTAACAGCTTCTTGCTATGAATAAGTAAACGTGATTGAGAACATGGATTATAAGAACGTGAAACTGGAAAGTGAAACCTAGATGTTCTGAGTTAAAAGAGCTGGAACCCTACGGGGAATCAGGCGTGGAACTCCTGGAAAGAGAAAGGAATGGAACTGAGAAAGAAAGATGTGGTAGTGTGCTGTCTCTTGGGTACGTAGTACCAAGGGAAGTACCTGTACCTGTTTAGTGCAGAGTGGAGCTAGCCGCCCCAGGGACCCGGGGTTAGGACTGGCCACTTTGTACCGACTTGCTGGCCCTCGCGTACGTAGTACCGAGGAGAGCTACTAGTGTAGGGAGGGCACTAGCTACCCCACAGGCCCCGGGGTTCTGCTAGCCTCCTACACCGACTTGTTAGGCCCACTAGGCAAACCAGGGTAGTCAGGCGAGGGTGCGCGGACTGTGGAGGGGCAAGGCCCCTGTTTGGTTACTGTAGAGGGGTTGGACCCCTGTTACTGAGAGGGCTCTACCCTGTACTGGTTCCGTGCTGTGCTTTGGGCGCACCCGTTAACGGAAACGACTGACCGCGTGTCAGTGCGGGTTAGCTACCTGTGCGTTTATCGCACGTGCCGTAGTCATCGTTACGTCTGTCCGTGACCCTGGGGTGGTTGACTGAGAGTAGGATCACCATGGGGGACTCTCCCGGCCAGGAGAGCACCACGTGCTACTTCTACTGTTCGGAAAAGACTGCAATCAAGATCGTTCCCACGAGGAACATTCGAGATCAAGTGAATGATTTGAGAAATAGATAAATTGTGAGATAATAGAAAGACGTAAATAAAGAAAGTAACAGAACATAAAAGCTACTGTACACTCTACTGTTTCTTTTGTTTTAGTTGCCACTCTACTCAGCGTTTTGCTGACATGTTACACTCGTTACCTTTCAGGACCAGGTGTTGAGCAGCCAGGGTCGGCGGCTGCAGAGGACGCTGGGCCGAGTAGGGTCCAGTAGAGTTACCACTGTTCTCTTGTACCTCTTTTTGTTCCACTGTAGTGAGTAGTTCTTGTTACCGCTGTACTTTTCTTTACCTGCAGTTCATATTATGTTATAAATGTTGTTCTACTGTTGCGGTGGTATATACTGTAGTGGCTTCTTTCCTTACTGCTGTATTTCCTTACTGTTAGTCATATTCATGCTGAATGTGATTTATTTTACTGCTCTTTTGGTTACTTCCTCGTTGGATGACTAGGTCTTGGTATTAGTTGAGTCGGTCCGGTTCTCGTGTCTCGTAGGGACTCGGGAATCGGGTCGTTACAAGATGGTATCAGAGCAAGGTCATCCCGAGAAGTGAATCAACTGACTGGAAAATAACCAATTCACATGTCTATAACTAGAGTAGCCATCACAACATATCTTTTGACATGAACTCTTAGACGTTTTCGTTAGGTACTGTTCCATACTGACGTATTTCGTTTTGTTTCGCGTCTCCTTGTAGGAGATGTCTCGTCGCGGGACTGGTGAGACTGGCCGCGGGCGCGGCCGAGGATGAGGTCGGCGAGGTGGGCGTGCCGTTGTCGACGTCTCGGTGGACCAGCCACCACTCCTGGGCATTCAGGCCCAGGACCTCGCCCGGCTGATACGGGACATTGTACGAGAGGAGCTCCACCCACCGCCCTGAGCGCCTCCTCCTGGGGCTGCAGAGGGGGAGTCCTCTGTGGGACCACACGACGGATACGGCGCTGGACATGGGGGAGGGGATGGGCCGCTGCCGCCCCCACCTTCCTCCGACACTTCTGTGCACGAGGCACCTTCTCCTGGAGGTGCACCAGCACCTCCACTGCAGCACCACTTCAAGCTTTTCGGACAGTTCTGGAAGCTGAAGCCCCCCTCCTTCAAGGGGGATGAGGACCCGACCGAGGCAGAGGATTGGCTTGAGCAGCTGGAGAAGATCTTCGACACCCTTCGCCCCCCGGTGGAGTGCGGCGTGGCCTTTGCCACATACCAGCTGGAGAGTGCGGCACATAGGTGGTGGAGGGCTGTTCGGGGACAGGAGAGGGACGAGCCGACCTGGGACCAGTTCATCACCCTCTTCTGCGAGTAGTACTTTCCCCAGACGTGGCAGGACCAGAGGAGGCGGGAGTTCCACACTCTCCGCCAAGGAGCGATGACTGTGAGCGCGTACCACACGCATTTCTTGGAGCTATCCCGCTTTGCAGCGACAGTAGTAGCCACAGAGGAGGAGCGACTTTGGAGGTTCACCGAGGGGTTCCGGCCTGCGATCAGGGGGTATGTCAACCCCTGAAGCTGCCTACGTTTTCGAGGGTGGTAGAGGCAGCTATGACTTATGAGGAGACCAACCCGTCCGCGCGAGACACTGACGGCAGGCGGAAGAGGCCCTTTTAGCCAGACTTTTCACAGGGCTGGCGAGAGAGGAGACACGTGGCGTCCGCAGGAGAGCCGTCACGTTTTGCAGGGCCATCAGTGGCCTTTGGGGGCCCTCGACAGGGGCCAGTCGCCAGCACCGGACCCTCGCCCAGCCGACAGCAGGGACCCACTAAGGGCGGGAGTTGGGTTCCCCTCTGTTACCAATGTGGCCAGCCGGGCCACATCAGGAGGGACTGCCCGTCTAGGGCAGGAGGTCAGCAGATACTTCCCGCGCAGAGCACTGGAGGGCGCGCAGGAGGCCGCGGTTACCAGGCGCGAGGAGGAGGACAACAGTCACGAGGAGGGTACCGGCCAGCACCTGCCAGTCCGACGCAGAGTGTGGCTGCTTCGTTCGCGCCTAGAGCTGAGGGGCATATCAACGCCCTGACACACAGGGATGCCAGAGCTTCGGGCTCGGTAGTGGCAGGTGTGGTTTCAGTTTCCGGCAGACTCGTTTACACACTTTTCGATTCCGGCGCTACGCACTCGTTTGTCGCAGCCAGTTTCGCAGTTAGTTTGGGCTAGGATTATACGCTGTTAGAGAATCCGTTCGTAATCAGAGGTTTGAGTGGCCAGCTGTTTGTAGCTGAGGAGGTGTACACGGATTGTGAGGTCAGCGTCGGGGGACATAGCCTGCCAGCTGACCTGATTATGATACAGATGGAGGACTTTGGAGTGATTCTGTGGATGGACTGGCTGTCCGCTTACCACGCCTTGGTAGACTATTTTGAGAGGAAGATTGTCTTCTCCATGCCGGAGTTGCCTTCTTTCGAGTTTCACAGACAGCCAGTGGACGGAGGCTTCAGGAGCATTTCGGCACTTCGGGTGGCGAGACTTTTGAGCCAAGGGTGTGAGGGCTTCCTAGCTTGTGTGGTGGCAGAGCCCGGCCCTGTGGCAGACTTCTAGAGTATC
The DNA here is from genome assembly GCA_037157565.1 of Thalassia testudinum. Classification (NCBI taxonomy): domain Eukaryota; kingdom Viridiplantae; phylum Streptophyta; class Magnoliopsida; order Alismatales; family Hydrocharitaceae; genus Thalassia; species Thalassia testudinum. The sequence goes on along the minus strand of JAZHRO010000022.1, from coordinate 109,513,192 downwards.
CCGATGGTTAGAGAGTACCCTGACGTGTTTCCAGACGAGTTACCAGGACTACCGCTCGAGCGCGAGATCGAGTTTGAGATCTTGCTAGTACCAGGGACCAGCCCCATCTCCACCGCGCCATACAGGATGGCACCGCTTGAGCTACGAGAGCTTAAGTCTCAGTTGCAGGACCTTTTGGGGAAGGGTTTCGTGAGGCCCAGTGCATCTCCCTGGGGAGCCCCGGTACTGTTTGTGAAAAAGAAGGATGGTACCCTACGCCTTTGTGTGGCCTACCGACAGCTGAATAGGGTCACCATCAAGAATAGATATCCGCTGCCGAGGATCGACGACTTGGTTGACCAATTGCGGAGTGCCACGGTGTTCTCCAAGATCGACTTGAGGTCGGGATACCACCAGTTGAGGATCAAGGAGACCGACGTCTCCATGACAGCTTTCCGCACCCGGTATGGACACTACGAGTTTTTGGTCATGCCGTTTGGGCTGACCAATGCCCCCGCTGCTTTCATGGATCTGATGAACCGAGTGTTTAGACCGTACTTGGACCAGTTCGTGGTGGTTTTCATAGATGATGTACTCATCTATTCTAGAGATCAGACGTAGCACGGACAGCACTTGCGGATGGTTCTGGACACTCTGAGACGACGTAGGCTGTACGCCAAATATAGCAGGTGCGAGTTCTAGTTGAGGGAGGTGACCTTCTTAGGTCTTGTGATCTCTGGAGATGGCTTGGCGGTGGACCCAGCCAAAGTCGAGGTAGTGCTCAGGTGGGAGAGACCGCGTTCAGTCACTGAGATTCGCAGTTTCCTGGGACTGGCAGGCTACTATAGACGATTCATCAGAGGTTTTTCACAGATTGCGCGTCCTATGATATAGTTGACCCGGAAGGACGTGCCCTTCACTTGGACAGACGCCTGTGAGGCGTGTTTTCAGGAGTTGAAGGAGAGGTTGACCTCGGCTCCCATGCTCACCATCTCTGACCGTAGTGGCGGGTTCGTTGTGTACACGGATGCCTCCTTGCAGGGGTTAGGAGGTGTGCTCATGCAGAAGGGTCACGTTGTCGCTTACGCTTCGCGGCAACTGAAGCCCCATGAGCATACCTACCCTACCCACGACCTAGAGTTGGCAGCTGTTGTCTTCGCGCTGAAGACCTGGAGGCACTACTTGTACGGTGAGACCTTCGAAATTTTCACAGATCACAAGAGCCTCAGATACCTTTTTGATCAGAAGGAGCTCAACATGAGATAGAGACGTTGGTTGGAGCTACTGAAGGACTACGACTACAGCATCTCCTACCACCCGGGAAAGGCTAATGTGGTGGCTGACGCCTTGAGCCGTAAGGCGCCCGCGCACTTGTCCAGTTTACAGTTACAGAGTTGGTGCCTTTTGGAGGAGGTGGGCAGTTGGCGACCCCTGGAGTTACGGGGGCACTGTGGGGTAGTGACTGTGACACGACAGACTAGGCCAGAGCTGATAGACCGCATCATCACAGGACAGATGGCCGATCCGTACTTGCAGTCCTTGCGCGACAGAGTACTGTCAGGAGACCCAGGGGACTTCTCTTTCACAGACCAGGTGCTACGCCTGAGGGGACAGTTGTGCGTTCCCAGAGACGAGGAGCTGTTGAGAGAGCTCCTGACTGAGGCACACGATTCTAGATTCACCATACATCCCGGAAACACGAAGATGTACCACGACTTGAGACGCGAGTTTTGGTGGAGGGGGATGAAGCGGGATGTGGGTGAATTCGTGCAGCAGTGCTTAGTGTGTCCGCAGGTGAAAGCCGAGCATCAGAGGCCTGCAGGGCCGCTACAGCCGCTTCCAGTGCCAGAGTGGATGTGGGAGAGCATCACCATGGACTTGGTGGCGGGCTTACCTGTTACCCAGCGAGGGCACGACACTGTCTGGGTAATTATGGATAGACTGATGAAGACGGCACGATTCCTGCCGATCCGAGTCACTTTGGGACCAGCACAGTTGGTAGAGAGGTATATCCGCGACGTGGTACGACTACACGGAGTTCCGCGGGAGATCGTATCCGATCGGGATACCCGCTTTACGTCCCAGTTTTGGGCTGAGTTTCAGCAGGCCCTGGGGACGCGGTTGAGGTTTAGTACAGCTTACCACCCCCAGATGGACGGACAGTCTGAGCGCACGATACAGATGCTTGAGGACCTTTTGCGTGCCTGTGTACTGGACTGGAGGGGCTCTTGGGAGGAGCACCTGCCCCTAGCAGAGTTTGCATACAACAACAGTTTTCACTCGAGCATCGGCATGGCTCCCTATGAGGCTCTGTACGGACGGAGGTGTACGGCACCCTTGAGTTGGGTTGAGGTGGGGACCAAGTGGGAGGTTGGCCTCAGGTTGATCCGGCAGAGTCAGGAGGTAGTCGAGCAGATCCATAGGCGACTCCGCGCTGTCAGGAGCAGACAGAAGAGCTACGCGGATCGGAAACGCAGAGAGGTGCAGTTTGAGGTTGGGGACCACGTTTTCCTTCGTGTTTCGCCCATGAAGGGCCTACAGCGGTTTGGGGTGAGAGGGAAGCTCGCGCTGAGGTTCGTGGGGCCCTTTGAGGTCCTGGAGTGGGTTGGACCCGTTGCTTACAGAATTGCCCTCCCCTCGCAGCTTTCTAGTGTGCACGACGTGTTCCACGTGTCCAACCTCAGGAAGTACGTAGCCGATCCCAGTCACGTACTGAGTCACGAGAGCATCGAGGTGGGCGACGACCTGACCTACCTCGAGCGACCAGTGCAGATTCTAGACCGAGCCGTCCGCAGTTTGAGACGAAAGCAAGTGCCTCTGGTAAAGGTTTTGTGGAGGAGCCAACGGTACGAGGAGGCTACCTGGGAGCCTGAGGCGGCAATGCAGAAGCGGTACCTGGAGCTCTTTGCGGGTACGTCTTTTCAGACCGGCTTCGGTCCTCTTTGAGTTTGTTATGGTTACTATAACGTTTTTCTTGCACCCTAGTTAGCGCAAGTTTTGGAGACGAAACTTCCTTTGAGTTTGTTATATTGTTACGAATGCGTGGCTTCAGACGTATTTTAAGACGTCTGGGAGGTGGCCCAGACGTCGGACCAGACGTCTGGGATTCGGTTACGGCGGCACGCGCGGTCGCGTCTGCGCGCCTGCAGACCTGCGGGTGCCCTTTTTCCCTCTCCTCCGCAAGCGCTGCCCCCCTGTTCCGCTCTCTCTCTCCTCCCCGCTCACCACCTCCGCTTCTCCTTCTTCTTCCACCGAGTGCGAGTGCGAGCGAGCGGCGGCGGTGGCAGCCGCGGCGAGTGCGAGAGGAGGTGCTGCGCGAGAAGAGGAGGCGCTCGGCCGTGAGGGCGAGCTTACCGGGGCTGCTAGGGCGACCGGTGGGGGGAACAGCAGACGCGGGGTGACGCGGGGGGCCTGTTGCAGCTCGAGCAGCGGAAGGCGAGTCGCTCGATTCTGGAATTTTCTCCATAATCAGACGTTTGGGCTTCCAACCAGACGGCGGGGAGGACGTCTGGAGGACTGTCCAGATGTCTGAAAGGTGAGTTATTTCCGTCTTTCTTCCTCTTCTTCGACTGACCGTACTGAGAGAAAGAGGAAATGGGTACGCGTAGGTTCGGATTCGCCATCCAATGCGAATCAGACGTCTGGCTGCAGTGCCAGACGACAGGAGCGACTTCCAGACGTCCGAGGTGACCATCAGACGTCTGGGAACTAGGCCAGACGCCCCCGCAGGCTTCTGGACGTCTGAGAGACCACGCAGAGCAAAAGTAACCTCTGATCCACTTTTTATGACGTCTGGAAGAAGTTCCAGACGTCTGATTTTGCACTGTTTTGTCATTTTCGACCCGTTTAGGGCCCGTTCGGAGTCCGTTTTCCACGTTTCGAGTTACGTGCTTTTCGAGATTAAATCCTCTACCCGTCTACAGTAGCTATATGCTGTTTTGAGAAACTCCTTGTGTTTGATCCTTGTGATAGGACCTCGTTCCGTTGCAGTCTCGGGGGTTGCGGAGGCACGCGGGATTCCCGACCACGCCCCCAGTACTCCTGTTGTAACCGGTAGAGTGGCTTTTAAGTTTGCTAGTATAATCTGTTAAATTATGGAACCATAAATAGAACCTAGGACATTACATGAATCCTAGGAATGAGAAATAGATTGGATGATAGATCCTAGGTGTTGCATGAATCCTAGGGCTGGAGAACTAGATTGTATGATAGATCCTAGGATATGGCATGAATCCTAGGATGGGAAAACTAGTGGAATATACGAATACTGCAGTCTTGGAAAAATGGAAAGGACCAAATAGCTGCCTGTGAATTGAATTTACAGCTGCTTGCTATGAATAAATAAACGTGATTGAGAACATGGATTATAAGAACGTGAAACTGGAAAGTGAAACCTAGATGTTCTGAGTTAAAAGAGCTGGAACCCTACGGGGAATCAGGCGTGGAACTCCTGGAAAGAGAAAGGAATGGAACTGAGAAAGAAAGACGTGGTAGTGTGCTGTCTCTTGGGTACGTAGTACCAAGGGAAGTACCTGTACCTGTTTAGTGCAGAGCGGAGCTAGCCGCCCCAGGGACCTGGGTTTAGGACTGGTTACTTTGTACCGACTTTCTGAACCTCGCGTATGTAGTACCGAGGAGAGCTACTAGTGTAGGGAGGGCACTAGCTACCCCACAGGCCCCGGGGTTCTGCTAGCCTCCTACACCGACTTGTTAGGCCCACTAGGCAAACCAGGGTAGTCAGGCGAGGGTGCGCGGACTGTGGAGGGGCAAGGCCCCTGTTTGGTTACTGTAGAGGGGTTGGACCCCTGTTACTGAGGGGGCTCTACCCTGTACTGGTTCCGTGCTGTGCTTTGGGGGCACCTGTTAACGGAAACGACTGACCGCGTGTCAGTGCGGGTTAGCTACCTGTGCGTTTATCGCGCGTGTCGTAGTCATCGTTACGTCTGTCCGTGACCCTGGGGTGGTTGACTGAGAGTAGGATCACCATGGGGGACTCTCCCGGCCAGGAGAGCACCACGTGCTACTTCTACTGTTCGGAAAAGACTGCAATCAAGATCATTCCCACGAGGAACATTCGAGATCAAGTGAAGGATCTGAGAAATAGATAAATTGTGAGATAATAGAAAGACGTAAATAAAGAAAGTAACAGAACATAAAAGCTACTGTACACTCTACTGTTTCTTTTGTTTTAGTTGCCACTCTACTCAGCGTTTTGCTGACGTGTTACACTCGTTACCTTTCAGGACCAGGTGTTGAGCAGCCAGGGTCGGCAGCTGCAGAGGATGCTGGGCCGAGTAGGGTCCAGTAGAGTTACCACTGTTCTCTTGTACCTCTTTTTGTTCCACTGTAGTGAGTAGTTCTTGTTACCGCTGTACTTTTCTTTACCTGCAGTTCATATTATGTTATAAATGTTGTTCTACTGTTGCGGTGGTATATACTGTAGTGGCTTCTTTCCTTACTGCTGTATTTCCTTACTGTTAGTCATATTCATGCTGAATGTGGTTTATTTTACTGCATTTTTGGTTACTTCCTTGTTGGACGACTAGGTCTTGGGATTAGTCGAGTCGGTCCGGTTCTCGTGTCTCGTAGGGACTCGGGAATTGGGTCGTTACACGCAATTTTGAGGGTGTGCCTCAAGGACAAGGATTACCAGAAAAAATCTAAATAAGAAAAATACCAAAAACATAATAAACGAACGGAAGAGACGCGTTTTAAGAAAAACGTAGAAACTCGACTTGAACCCCACTTCCCTGAGTTCTTCCTTGGGCCTAAAAGTGATAAGATAAAATCAAGTAGGCCAGGTTAAAAATTTTGTAAAGAGATGGTTAGGTCCGAATTAGGTTAACCACTTTACATATTTCAACGATAAAATCATCATATTAACAACCTATCCGGGCCGACCCTACAACTCTCCCTCCGCAACCCCAGGGAGAGGCGCTCATGGCGGCGGGTGGAGCTCTTCTCGCACGATGTCTCGTATCAGCTGGGTAAGGTCCCGGGCCTGAATGCCTGGGAGCAGTGGCTGGTCCACTGAGGCGTCGACCTCAACGAGCCCACCCCTTCGACCTCATCCTCGACCGCACCCTCGGCCCGCCTCGCTAGTCCCGCGTCGAGGCATCTCCTGCAAGGAGACGCGAATACAGAATAGTAAAACGTCAATACGAATCGATATCTAATGGAGAAGTCTAAGAGCAGATGTCAAAAGATACGTTGTGGTGGCTACTCTAGTTACAGACACATGAATTGGTTATTTTCCAACCAATTGGTTCACTTCTCGGGATGACTTTGCTCTGATACCATCTTGTTACGACCCGATTCCCGAATCCCTACGAGACACGAGAATTGGACTGACTCGACTGATCCCAAGTCCCAGTCGTCCAACGAGAAAGTAACCAAAAGAGCAGTAAAATAAACCACATTCACCATGTATATAACTAGCAGTAACAAAAGTACAGCAGTAAAGAAAATAACTACTACTGTACACACCACCACAACAGTAGAAAATTAAACAGGTACATAAACATGATGCTTACAATAAAAGAGTACAGTGGTAACAGAAAATACTCACTACAACAGAAGAAAAGGTATAGTAGGTACTACACAAGTAAAACTACTGGGCTCTACTAGGCCCAACACCCTCTGCCCATTTTTCTTTAACTCAGCCAATTTAGGTTTCATCATTTCAGCTTTATATTCATATAGCCCATGTTCTTAATAGTAATTATCCATTCATAAACAAGCAACTGTTATCCAATTGCAGGCAATTATCATTTTTCTTCCTACTTTTCCAAGATTGCAATCTATATATTCACGACATTCGTTTTGGTGTTTTTGTTCCTAGGATTCATGCCACATCCTAGGATCCATCATTCAATCTAGTTTTCCAGTCCTAGAATTCATGCCATACCCTAAGATCTATCATTCAATCTAGTTTTCTAGTCTTACGATTCATGCCATACCCTAGGATCTATCATTCAATCTAGTTTTCCAGTCCTAGGATTCATGCAATACCTTAGAATCTATTAATTATTTCACAAGTGCATAATTTTTGATAAACAATTAAAGGGAGCCACTCTACCCGCAAAATCGAGAGTACTGGGGGCGTGATCGGCAGGCCCGTGTGCCTCCGCAACCCCCAGAGCCGCAACGGAACGAGGTCCTAACACAAGGATCAAACACAAGGAACTACTCAGAACAGGATACAATTACTGTAAACAAGTAGAGGAACAAATTCTGAGAAGAACAAAACTTGAAATGCGGAAAACAGACTTTGAACGGACCCTAAACGGGTCAAAAATTACAAGTCTTCCCTAAATCAGACGTTTGGAACGTCTTCCAGACGTCTTAAACGATGGTTTAGGTCATACCTTCTCTCTGTGCGGTTCTTCAGACGTCCAGAATCCCGCTGAACCGTCTGGACTTAATTCCAGACGTCCGACTGTCACTCTGGACATCTGGAGACCCTCTCCGCCGTCTGGTGTTGTGCCCAGACGTCTAATATGTGTGGGAGGGCGTGCCCTTGTGCCTTCCCGAACGAAACCTGCATGCGTACGCGAACGTCCTCAACATGAAAACGAGGCAAAACCCTTTGGCGGAGCGGCCTGCATGGCATACACGCGAAAGAAGAATAAATGGAAATATCATACCTTTTAGACGTCTGGATCTTCCTCCAGACGTCTCCCGCGTCGTCTGGACATAGGTCCAGACGTTTGATTCTGGGAAATTTTCCCAGAATCAGGACCTCCTCGCCCTCCGCCTGCTGCACATGGCCATGCCGCGCCGCGCTCGCCTGCTGCCTAAGCTGCAGCAGCACGTCCTTAGCGCCACCTCCCGTACGCGAAACCGTACGCTGAAAAAATTAATTTCCAGACGTGTTGGAAGGCTTCTAGATGGCTGGACCAACTCACAGACGTCTTAAATGACGTTTGATGCTGGGGTCTTAACAGGCATCCACTGTCCCCCCCGGGCCAATAGTGTAACAGTACTAGTATTGAGCTCTAGCATCGGTACTGGGTACCCACAGCACATCTTCCACTAGGCCAGTTAGTATTGGTATTAGAACTTGGCACCAGTATTGGGTAACCCCAATACAATTCCAACACCTACTGGTATTAAACGCCGATATTGATACTAGGCACCAACCACACCTCTCCAAGTAATCTAGCCAACACTGGTGTTGAGAACCAATACTAGTACTGGGCACCCACTGCCATGGTTATTGAACTCATCCAGTACCAGTATGAGGTGCCTTCAGTACTAGACTGAAGTCCCTTTTATCTCGTACTGAGCTAACTAGTACCACTACTAGCCATTAGTACCGGTACAAGTGTCTTCAGCACCCAATTCCAAACTTTAAACCTTCCATTTATTACCTATGTTTACACACATTCATCACCAAATTAATCAAATAACAAGGAAGTGGGTATATCCCACGAACTTACAATATAACAACACAAGTGTAAAGGTAATGATTTCCACAAAAGCCATAATGGCAACCCATTGCTAGAACCAGTCCTCGTCCTTACTGAAGGTAACATCATCATTTGTCATAATTAACTTGAATTAGTGGAAATAAAGTGATAAATGCTCCTAAATGATCGTCTGATGATTGTAATTCTATACTGAACTAATATGAGAAGAAGATAAGAAAATATGGTTAATTCTATTGTTTAACCATCTTATCATAAATGCAGACTAACCATGAGGTTAATCAGGGGTTAATTCAAGGTTAAATAAACTTAAATATCTAAGTAGCGGGCTTACATTGACTAAAGCAGGATTTCACGCATTTTGAGGATTAAAATATAACTAAAAACCCTAATTATCAATCACACTTGAATTGAAAGGGTTCTGTTTGAGATAAATTCAGTATAAACCTCCTAAAATTCATGGAAAAATATTCTAAGAGATTTGGTATCCTCATGAAATTTTGCTAAGGGACTAGCAAAAGCTAGGCAAGGGGGTATGATGGGAACACTATCATGAGCCATAACTAACTCATTTTGATCCAATTAGGTCAATAAATGCTCCTACATAATTACCAGCGAACTATAAGTCACTGCATAACCATTCTGAGGGAAAGACAAGAAACCTGGGTTAAAACTGTAATCTTACCATCATAACTTGAATATAGTACAACCACGAATTTTTCTAGGGGATAATTAAGGGTCAAATGGTCCTTAAAGACTAGCAAGTGGGTTTGAACAAACTGAAAAGGGTTTGCATGTGTTTTGAGAATTAAATGACTTTTGAAACCCTAAAAACAAACCCGCTTAATTAACTGAGGTTCTGTTCAGGAAAAAATTTACCTAAACCCTCTAAAATTTATAAAAAATATTCTCTAGGGTTTGGAACCTTCAAATTGACTATTAGAATCCATTTTGGCCCAAAATAGAGTCTCAGACAGACATTTACCCTAATTTATGTTTTTACGTAAATTATCTAGTCAAACGCGGTCAAAACCTAAATCCAACTTTACTATTGGATTTCTTAGGTCCAAATTAGGTTTGTACCAAAATTTAAACCCAAGCTAAAATTGTCTTTACCTAGTTTGTAAATTGGTCATGTCTGATTACATTTATACCCTTAACTTTCAAAATATTTACAAATAGACCCCTAACTTTATCATCATCTTCACAAATAGGTCCCTATCACCATTACTCCTATTCCTACAAGCATTGGCGACCTTGACATGGAAAGAACTCCTTGATTTCTTAACTAATTCCTTTCAAATTTCAAAGAGAAGTTTGTCAAGGAATTCCCTTCCTTTTGAGTTACATCTTGGGTCCCAATTCTCACCCAAATCCTTATGGGAACTCGTGGAACAAATGGGTTTCCTACTCTGGTGACAATTCCAAGCTTAGGATCACCTCCTGAGCCCTATAACAGAGACCCTAGGGCACATCCGTGCTCTTCAGCAAGTTTGGCCTTAGAAATCCTTTTCTTCTCCATCTTCGGCCACCTTTAGACTTAGCTCCGGCGACCCCTCTCTGCCCTCCTTCTCTAGCCGTCCAACCGTCAAATTGGACGGCCGATTATCTTCCCCTCGTCTTTGCAAATCTCTCTTGCCAATGAGAGGTCGTGCCTCTCCCTCAGTTGATGTCGTTGCCTCGTCGCACTGTCTTCCTTCTCTGGCTTCGGTCGACCAACACCAGAGCCCTCCGTTTCTCTATCGCGTCCCTAAGTTCTTTTATCACACACTCTCTCTCACTATACTTTCTTTTCCCACTCTCACAACGCACGCACAACCATTGATTCTCCCTCAACATCGTCACCTTCTTTCGTTGCAGTGAAGCTTTGGTGACGCCTATCCATCACGCCACTGCACGAATCTCGCCACTACCACCCCCATCAGCTCTGCCATCACTCCACAAACAAAAGCCATAACCTAATCCCACCTATTGCTTATCCAAACTCGCCCTCGAACACACCCACTCTTATGCACACAGTCTGACTCCGCCTCGCACACACAGACCTTGCCACACCTCACAACCACCACCGTCACACTCGCCGTGGTCGGTGATCCTTCTTGAGCCTTATGACATGGCCGAAAGGCCTTCTTGCTGATTTCAGGTGCTCTCCTCCTCCGCCATTGGAGCAGCTTCTTCAAGCAAGCTTCAAGGCTGCTCTAGGTTGCCTTCACTCCAGGCTTCAACTCCAGGTCGCGGAAACGTCTCGCGAACACACCCAGGTCCTCGATTAAGGATGTGAGCCTCAGCAGTTGCCTTGATTTGGAAGGCATTCCAGCGTAGACGCACGCAAAGTAGAAGCACTATCTTTAGTGCCACATCGTCAGCTGAAGAGTGCATCGAGGTGCATAAATTGAAAAAGTATCTAAGGCTATTTTCCTCAGACACTATGGGTGAGGTCCCAGCTTACCCGCTCGCTCACCTGCGCCTCGCCAGTGACCCATTCCCCCGCGGTCCTGGAGCAGACCCGACTTGCCTAACCCATTCCAGTCCTTGGCTGTGACCACGCCTGCAACCCTGGACCCAGGTGCGCTCTAGGTCCAAAACTCGATTACCCGGTACTATGGAAGCCTCTGGGAGAGCGTGACCCAGAGAGAGAAAGAGAGATAACGCGGGGGGCAGGGGGGCTTTGCTACAGGGGGAAATGGTTGACACTTAGCCGTTTGAAGGATCTTCCCCCTCTGTGTGAAGGAGAACAGAGAAAGAAAGGAAGGCCTTAGCAGAAGAAGAAGAAAAGGCCAGAGAAAGAAAGAATCAGAGAGACCCTTGAGTATCTAGCACTGTAGCACAGGACTATTTAAGATGTCTAATACATTTTATTGCATCTATTTGAGGCTTTGGTTTAAGTATTATTTGTGAGGAGTAATTGGTGATTTAAATAACCATTTTACTCCATTCTTTTTGCATATTGATCCTGACATTATTCTTATTGCAATCTCTATTCTTGATTTAAATTATGCTATTGAGTTTTGAATTCCATATTGCTCACTGTGTTCGACCTCAGACTTAAATTCGAGTAATAAATTTATTTATTTTCAAAACTATTTCGATTATATTACAATGCAGTTTTTAAACCTCGATTTTGCCTCGTAAATAGCCGCCTATGTCCTCACCTTCATTCTCCTCTCCACGCACGACCGTGCACCACCTTCAGGCTCCTCTCCTACTGGTCACTCTCGTGCGCGCATGCGCGCCCAAGCCTTCGTGCAACAACACTTCCTCTAGCCGCACATACCACTAGCATCTTTGCGCTAGCACTCCCTGGCACGGCCATGCCTCTGTGCACCACCACTGTTGCGCCACCCCCGTTGACGTCTCTCCTCGCGTGCAGGAACCTCGTACGTGCCCAAGCTCATTGCGTGTCCATGCCTTCGCGCACAGGCACAACGTCAAGTCGGGCCCCCTTACGTGCAGGCGGCCTCCGTCTTCTTCTTCTTCGTCTTCCTCTCCAACAAACCGGAGGGAACCCAACATCAACAACGATCCCCCTCCACGCAACCACCTCTACACACCAACGGTCTCCACGCCGTCACCTCTGCTGAGCTCTCCTCGACTTTACGAGCTCAGCCACGCCTTCAGATATGCCAACCGCAGCCACGCCCGCCGGCACCGTTGTCGCTCCTCTTCGTCGTCGGCATCAACTCCGACCACCGTTCGGAGCACCACCACCACCATTGGAAAGCTCTCGTCACGGTCGACCTTCCTCGAGCTCCTCGGCCTCTGCCATTAACTCCTTTTCACTCAGGATCAAGAGGAAGAATTCCTCTGTTTTGCATTCCAATAAAAATTACCAAATATGCCAATGCCGAAAACACTATTGCAATATTTGATCGATTAATCTATTTGAGTGAAATTGCATGAATTTCCTTAAGTGTTTATATTATTTCTCTCTTGCACTTAACTCTTATATGTTGAGTTTGACACATGCATAAAATATCATCAAGGCACTCACATGACCTAATGGAGAAAGCCCAATGACTTGAAGTATAATTATGTTACATACCCTTGCAAGTTATTTCATGGAAGGAAAATTACATGCATACCCCTGCACTCTTAAATTATCGCGTGTTCCTTCTTTTCGCCTTGTTTCGCATCAGATTTGAGCACGGATTACACACTTGATTAAACAAATAGAAAGGAAAAATATTTTATGAATTTATCGCTCTATTCCTCCATGTGGACACGACGTAATCCACCGCGGTTAGTTTTCTTGATATATATTTTTGTTCAGAGTTTTCCATCACGATTTACACATTACAACGGCGTATTATTTTGATACATTATTTCTGCAAGCGAAAAACTCCTGACCAAGGAGCAGGCAAGGCTCTATTTAAACTCCTCTTGGTACCAGCATTCTCTTTACCTAGGTTTAAGGACAGAACAAGTCTTCCTTCTATTCTCCGGTCGACTCCGACCTACGCACTGGTGGCTCTCCCAATCTCCCTCGTCCGTGCCTCTAACAGTCAAATTGGGAGTGCAGTGCTCTTCCTCATCTTCCTCTAATGGTGGCCAACCAAAGCCCCGGTGTCTCCAACGCTTTTTTGCCGTCGTCTATCCACTGGAGAATTCATCTTCTTCGGCGCTGACCAATCAAAGTCGGCATGAATCCTTCCTCCCCTTTGTTCATAGCTAAGTTCTTCCTCCTCATCCTCTCTAGATCCTTCCTATCCCTTTTAAACCTCAATTTGACGGCCACACTCCTCGTTCTCCCCTTTCTTCCTCGACACCGACCGTGCCTTTAGCGAGGCCGTGCAACCACATCCAACCACCACTCTGCTCACTACCACCTCCATAGGCTTCCACTCACCTTCGAAAGCAAAAGCCCTCAATTTCATCCAAACCCTCGACTGACCAACCCACCTCCTCGTCGTCATCTCCGATTTCGGCCGGACGCCATACACTGCCAATCACCTCGTCGACACCGCCACTACATTCTACAACTCATGATGACGTTTCTAAACTAGCTAATTGGGGCCACAAGCTTGTATTTTGGATTGTAGGTGTTCACCGGATCTCCGCTTGACGCCGCCTCCGTCTGTTGTTCATCACCAACCATTGACTCCAAGGTCACACCCAACAGCTGCAACTTGAACCCCCGAATCCACCTGCAGTGTCTATCGAAGAGAAGAGCAGTACCGACTACTCCAATTCGAGCTTCAAACTCTCGACAGTTGCACGCAAAGAAGAAGAGTGGGATAGTCCTACATTGTGTATCACCAGAGCGACTACAGCATATAATTTGAAATCGTGGAGAGGGCTTATTGCCTCAAGTCCCATGGTGTGAGGTCCCTTCACATGAGTCGCGCACCCTCGCCTGTGCCACAAGCATGTGGGCCTAACCTTGACCCATTTTCCTGATTACCTGACGATCCTATACCCGGATTTGGGGAAAGAGAAAGAGGAAATTCTAAGGAGGGAAGGGGGTGGTTTTGCACTGTAGATCCTCGAGATTCGCACCAACACTTAGGTACATTCTTGAGGTGCTTGATTTTAAGGTGTCTGAGGGTTATGCTCGACGCCTGATATTGGTTGAGGTACTATGGAGTTATTTGATATCTATGCTGACGTGGATATTGAATAAGTGGTTACCCCTTGATAATTGGAAATCAGAATCAAGAGTAGAGAATGTAAGTTCTGGGTTTCCTTCATTACCTTGGTAGGTGGGAGGAGAAAAATGAGAATCACATGATGTCGGAGTGAAAATAGATTCATTTCTCTGAGTAGTCATGTCAACTCCAGGTTCATTAAGGCACATGTGATTATCGGAATTCCTAGGCAAAATCATCTCTGAATTACCTTTGTTCGCTTGAGCAGTGGTGTTCAAGGTAGTAATCTCCTGATTTTCATTGAATCCAACCTGTTTTTGCTTTAATTCCCCCAAATTGTTTGAGACATCTAAATCATCCTGTGAATCCTCATCTTGGGAATCCTTGAATATAAAAGGAATCGTATTCTGACTCATGACTGACTGATTCCTCAAAATGAAAGGTTTGCATCTCGGGGCTTTCACCAACATCTAGATCCATAGGTTGATTTTCTTCCTTGATTCCGTTAGGTGTCCCCCACAATTGTAAATTCATATTGGGGGTACTGACGGGAAGCGTTCTCACGCATTTGAAAGTCGTTAGAATCGTAGTATAGTCGCGCAAAAACATTCGTCAAAAAATTAAGTTTGTAAAGATCACGAGACTTGAGTCCCGGTCGTTCGTCTCTGGGAGGCGTTGCTTTTACTTTTGAAATCGATCTTACTCTACTTTGTTTTGAATCGTATGTCAGTTCATGATTATTACGTATTTAGGTATGACATGCTAAGTTGCAAGAATATTAGGAATTGAAAACAGACAACTTGAATCACACAAAAAGAATGACAATTATTAAACTCATGGTGATTTCAAACATATAGAGACAAATATATATATAAAAGCATTTTTCATTCATTCAGCGGGAGAATTGTTTACAACATAAAAAGTAGAGGAAAGCTTGTATAAAAATTCTTGAAAATTAAACCTAGCTACCAGAAAATGATCGCGTACAAGAATCGATGGGGGGATTTCGCATGCATCATTGGGGGAGAAGTAAGACTACACTGCTAAGCAGTAAATATATGAAAAGCTAAGATACTAATCTAGCAGAAGGAAGGGCATTCGGAGGTGGTCTTCGATGGCCTTTGAGTGGCTGAGAGAAGGAGGGGCAGCCAATGGAGCTTAGGCCGACCCTTGGAGAGAGGTTGGGGAGCTGATCCAGCTTCCTAGCGTGGAGATGATGGCCTCCATGGTGGTGCTCAACTCGTGGAGGTGGAGTGGAGATGGAAGTGGCTAGCCTAAGTGGAATGAATGCCAAGGAAGTGAATGGATGCAAATGGCCACCCATTGGGTTTTTTTATAGACCTAAGGGAAGCTCTCTAGAGAATTATAGAATTCTCTAGAGAGGCCTATGGTGGGACCTCGTGGGAGAGTGAGAGAGAGAGGGTGGAGTTCGGGTTTGGGTATTCTGCCTAGACATGTTGTTTGGACGTCTAATCAAAGTCAGGAAGGATTTCGGGTTCTGTTTTGGGTATTCTGCAGAAATTGGACGTCCGACAAAGTGTATGGACGTCCAATAATACTGCAGAAGTGCGTTTGAAGTGTGCGGGAGTTGGCTAAGGGTCCTGGACATCCTAAAACTTATCTGGACATCCAGAGAAGGGTTGGAACTAGGGTTTTAGGCTTTCCTAGGGTGCGGTGACCTAATCTAAGGGTGGCTAAGGCTTGGGGAGGTCTCTAGTCTATCCTAGGGCTAGGATGGACCTAAGCTCTTCACATTTTACTACTTTATTTCTACTTAATAGAAAAGAAAACCTTTAACCCCCTTACATTATTATTCCTACATCTAAACTAGGCCTTCTGCTCCAGCTCTGCTACAACTCCCGTTATTTCAGATCCAGCTTCAGATCCTGCTCTAGATCTACTTATTGCCTGCAATCGACATAATATACTTAATCTGCATATTATAACATTATTTTATGCATAGCTAAAGTAAAGCAGTAAAGATGCAGATAATGCTTATGCGTGCATGAATTTTCCTAACTTATGCTAAGTTCTAGCCTAATCTAGGTCAATTAAGACTTATGATTGCTACGCAATCATACCCCTATGCCTAAATCTTGCTAGTTCCTAGCAAATGCAAGACTAAATTATTTACAGCAAGGGTCCCTAAGGGACTGATTATTTTATCAAGTGTATGCATAGATATTTTTCTCCTTTATGTTTTCATCCTATGCTTTAGAAATCCAGACAATCGTGAAAGTGTAGCTATGTAGCTTTTGCAACGGATTCGAGTGAAAAACTGATTCACATCTAAAGCCTGTGCTTGACCCCTAGTAAAAATTCTAGCGGGATAGGCGGACTTCTTTCCTCGGGGTATTCAAGATATTCTATGAATTTCACCCCGGCATTGGGCCTAGGTAGAGAATCTCTGAGAGGAAGGATTATATATTTGGTGGCTCATTCTCACTTGGTGCTACATAGAGACTAGTACTACAGAATCTAGATTCTCGAATTACTAAGTAACTCAACTTAGAGAAAGACGAGAAAAACTATGCTCTCTTTGATTCCTTTGTATTCATTCTCTCTTACTCTTTCTTTCTTTTTCTTAGAGCTCACAACCTCACCAGATTTACATAAATGACTTGTATTTAGTGGTCTCACTAGGCATTAACACTTTAATTGAGTTCTCAAAACCCTAACACTAAGTCAGAATTCATCAGCTAGTATTTGGGCGGTCAGAAACACAAGAAAAATAGGTTAAGGCCAAATTTGGTGGAGCTCAATTTGGTGGTATTGCCTCGATGAAATAAACACTAAATATTCATTCTTTTTTTTTCTTTGTTTTTTCTTCTTTTTCTAAGTTTTCTTTTCAATTTTTCTTTCTTTTCATCTTTTTTTTTTCATTTCAATTTTTTTTTCTTTCTCTGTTTTCTTTTTTCACAACATAACACAACTAGCACACATCCATGAACTTTATTGAGGAGGCATTATTTGGGATTGGTGGTACTCAAGAGACATTGGGTGGCTTACTTGGTGGAAGTGCCTACTCACGGCACTGGGAAAGACGGATAGGACGGTGTATTTTTGACCTTGACATTAATACCCTCCTTCAGCCGAGAATTCTGTAAAGAATGGTCGTAATCATCCACCTTAGCCCTAGTTTTATGAAAACTCGCTCTCCACGTATTTGCCTTATTTGGTGGCTCTCAAAATTCACTCAAAATGTATACGCAGGAACCGAGAGCGGAAACTATGCCTAATCTCAGAGTATCATCACCTAATTATCTAGGATTCTAGATTCCTCGCGCTAATCTTAGGGCACCAGTATACTCTACTCTCATCTCACACTATTTGGTGGATTTTTAGAGGAAAATCTGCCTGACTCTCAAAACACTGTCTAAGTGTTCAGGAAAAGAAGCACTGCTTCTTCTCGACAGACTGAAGACGTTTATCAGCCCTCACCGTGAATCCATTGCAAATTCTACGTGTGTGTGGAAAGTTGTACTGGATTCCAGATTACATGAATCAACTAGAGGATAAAGTCCCTAATGCATTCTCTTAATAAAATAATCTTATTCATGAATGCAATATATATATATATATGCTATAAAGATGTAACCTCATATAATTTGTACTTCGTGAATTTCCCATATCGGGTTACAGTCAGCTTGACCCTAAATTTAGAACAAAAGGTGGGCGGGTGAGTTGGAAGTGGCTGTTGCGAACAATTTCTAGCTCCAATGCGATCATTGGAGGTGGAGTCGGTTGTTCTTTTATTTAAAGTCCTAAAGTACGTTTTGCATGCAGCTCCGAGGTTTTCCTAAGTGTTGGCAAATTTTTTTTTTCAGTTTTTTTGTATCTACCCCCCATGCCTAAGTTCTTGCATGTCCTCATGCATGAATGTAAAAGAAAATAAATACTGCAGGGAGAGAATGGGTAGAAATCACCTGTAATTGCTCCTGAAATTATATTCAGCTCTGGCCAACCTGTCAGCATGCACTATGCAAAGGAAATATACTAAAGGAAAAATATGCTATGTATGAAAGTGGTTATATATAAATGATGGTGGAATGTGGGGCGAATGGTATCTATACATGCTGAGTTTAACGCCTTCTGCTGGGCGAGCACTCAATCACACGTCCTCACTAATATGAATAGTCTCGTCAGGTGGAGGAGGTTCCTGGGCCAAAAATGGCTTGAGGCGCTGGCCGTTTACCGTGAATATATGCCCAGATTTTAGGTCCTTGATCTGGACTGCCCCATTAGGGTATGGCTGCATCACAACATACGGGCCAGTCCACTTGGACTTGAGCTTCCCCGCAAACAGTTTCAGCTGTGAATCAAATAACCAGACTCGCTGGTTGGGCGTGAATACTTTCTTCCGGATGTGGCGATCGTGAAAGGCCTTGGTCTTGTCCTTGTATATTAACGCATTCTCATAGTCCTCCCGCCGGATTTCTTCTAATTCGCTGAGCTGGAGTTTCCGTTCTCGATCTCCTGCATCGAGGTCGAGGTTGCATTTTCGCACCGCCCAAAAGGTGCGGTGTTCCAGCTCTACAGGAAGGTGACAGGCCTTGCCATATACCATGCAATATGGTGACATTCCGAGTGGGGCCTTGTATGCGGTTCGGTATGCCCAGAGTGCATTGATTAATTTGTCAGACCAGTCCTTCCTGTCTGGTTTAACCGTCTTCTGGAGAATCAGCTTGATTTGACGGTTAGACACTTCAGCCTGCCCATTGGTCTGCGGGTGATACGGGCTGGCTATGCGGTGATGTACCCCGTATTTCTTTAACAACGACCTGAAATGGGCTTGGATGAAGTGGCTTCCCCGTCGTTAATTAGAGTGCGGGGTATTCCGAATCTCGTGAAAATATTTTGCCGTATGAAAGAAATGACGGTCTTGTGGTTAGCCCGTCTCGTTGGGATGGCCTCGACCCACTTCAAGACATAATCAACGACTAGCAATATGTACTCGAAGCCATGAGAGTTTGGAAAAGGGCCTATAAAATCGATGCCCCAGACGTCGAATACTTCTACGACCATGATGGGTTGGAGTGGCATCATGTCTCTCCTGGTCATAGAACCGATCGACTGACATCGGTTGCATCGTTGGGCGTAATCATGTGTATCTCTGAAGATGGTTGGCTAGAAAAATCCCGACTGTAAAATTTTTGCAGCGGTTTTCCGTCCTGAGAAATGGCCACCACACGTACTATTGTGGCAGAAAGATAACACACTTGGGATCTCAGAGTCTGGGATGCATCTACGAATAATCTGATCCTGTCCAATGTGGAAGAGCAGTGGGTCATCCCAGAGATAGTATTTGGCTTCTGCAATGAATTTGAGTTTCTGGTTTTTGGATAGGTTCGCGGGAATTTTGCTTACGGCGAGGTAGTTCGCGAAATCCGCATACTAGGGGAACTCAATAGAATGAATTGCCAAAAGTGATTCATCCGAAAATTGTTCATGGATAGGCAGGGAAAATTATTTTCCGGCTTTGTCGCGGATCTCGATATCAAATTCCTGCAATAGAAGGATCCATCTAATGAGTCGTGGTTTGGCATCCTTCTTTGCCAACAAGTGCCGGAGGGCGGAGTGGTCAGTGAAAATGATGACCTTGGATCCTAATAAATATGATATGAATTTCTCTAACCCGAATACTACTGCTAACAGTTCTTTTTCGGTGATAGTATAATTGCGCTAAGCCTCATTCAACGTCTTGCTAGCATAGTATATGACACAGGGTTGTTTCTCTCGACGCTGGCCTAAAACAACACCGACGGCAAAATCAGAAGCGTCGCACATCATTTCGAAATCAAGCGACCAGTCAGGTGGTTGGAGAATCGGGGAGTCGGAAATAGTGCTTCGTAAAGTCTCGAAGGCGCTGAGACAGGAGGTATCAAATTCAAATGGGACATCGGTAACTAGGAGATCCGTCAAAGGCCACGCAATTTTTGAAAAATCGCGTATAAATCTCCGATAGAAGCTGATGTGACCCAAGAATGATCTGATTTAGGTGGCGGTAAGTGGGAGATAATCTCTGATTTAGCTCGGTCGACCTCGAGTCCATTTTTGGAGATCCTGTGCCCTAGTACTATGCCATCCCTCACCATGAAATGGCTTTTCTCCCAGGATAGCACTAGGTTTACCTTAATACATCGTTTCAGGATCTTGGTGAGGTTATCAAGACAAGACGCGAAATCATCTCCGAAAATAGAGAAATCATCCATGAATACCTCCACATAATCCCCTATCATGTCAGAGAAGATAGCCATCATACAACGCTGAAATGTCGCTGGTGCGTTGCAGAGGCTAAATGGCATCCGCCTGAAGGCGAATGTTCCAAAGGGGCATGTGAATGTGGTCTTGTCCTGATCTTTCGGGCTAATTGCTAACTGATTATACCCGGTGTATCCATCCAAAAACCAGAAGAAACTGCATCCGGTTAACCATTCCAAGATCTGATCGATGAACGGCAAAGGAAAGTGATCCTTCTGGGTAGCCGTGTTCAGTTTCCTGTAGTCAATGCAGACCCGCCAATATGTCGCTGTGCGGGTCGGGATGGATTCACCCTTATCATTTTTTATGACGGTGAGTCCTGCTTTCTTGGGCACTATCTAAATCGGACTCACCCACTGGCTATCTGAGATTGGATATACAATGCCTGCATCCAGCTATTTGATGATCTCCTTCTTAACAACCTCTAGCATATTCGGGTTTAGCTGTCTTTGAGGTTGTCTCAAAGGTTTCACCCCCTCATCCGTGTAAATGTGATGAGTGCAATACGAGGGGCGAATACCGCGGAGATCAGCAACACTCCACCCAATAGCAGCCCAATGGTTTTGAAGTGTAGAAATTAATTGATGCTCCTATTCTTGGGTTAAGTGGGCATTGGTTATCACTGGATATGTCTCACTTTCGCCCAAGAATACGTACTTGAGTGAGTCAGGTAAGGGCTTCAATTCAATTACGGGTGGGTCAGAATCAGAACAGAGAGTGGGAGGAGCAGAATCGAGGGTGGGAATCTGCTGATCCACGTACACATGAATTCCCGCTGAGTCGCTTCCTATGAAATCTGTTGTGATTGCATTAACGGGAAACTCGTTAGCTGTAGTCACGTCTTCCTGTAATAACAGGGGCGATTCAGTAATATATGGATCAAGATAGCTGAATTCAGGGGTGCTGTGGTTAGAAGCACACCCCAAACAGTCAGATCCTTAGGGAGATATGTGTAATGCAATGGTTTCAATCCCGTGTGGATCGAGGTCCGAGAACCCTGATAGTGTAGATGAATGAGACATTGGGTCATCACAAAGGAGCCCAATGTTACCACAGTAAGTCGAATCTTCGTCTTCACCATCCTCCTCTATTTGATCACAGTCAAAGTTCTTTGCTGCCCTGAATATGTCTAGTCGAAGTCACTCATTGCCTAGGGCAATCTGCGTACACCCGGATGCACAATCGATGTTTGCTCGGGCTGTCGCCAGAAATGGGCGACCCAAAATAATTGGTGCATCTCGGAGATTGGGAGGAACTTCCATATCGAGAATGAAAAAATCTGCGGGAAAGCAGAACCT
Source organism: Thalassia testudinum (assembly GCA_037157565.1). Taxonomy (NCBI): domain Eukaryota; kingdom Viridiplantae; phylum Streptophyta; class Magnoliopsida; order Alismatales; family Hydrocharitaceae; genus Thalassia; species Thalassia testudinum. Next base: position 109,491,640 of record JAZHRO010000022.1, on the reverse strand, counting down.
GCGGACTTTCACGATCACGTTCTCAACAACCCCCCTCGGTGTTTTGACTGATCTATCAGCCAACTGAATCATAACCGAGGTGGGTTTTAACTCCCCAAATCAAAATCGATCAAATACGACGGTGGGAGTTAAGTTGATGGATGAACCCAAATCTAGAAGGGCCCAATCAAATGGAGAATCCTGCAAAAAGCAAGATATTAGTGGGGTGCCAGGGTCTTTCTTCTTCGGCGTTAGGTCAGCGAGAATCACGGCGCTAGCTTCTTTCGACAGTACCGCCTATCGTCCAATTCTCGATTGTCGCTTCGGGGTACAATAGTCCTTGAAGAACCTAGCGGCAGCGAGAATGTGATCGATTGCCTCGAGGAGGGAGACCTGAATATGTACTTCATTAAACATCGATTTCAGGTCCTCGAAATTTCACGTGTCCTTTTTCTGTACTACATTTCGTGTCAGAGCCTCAGGAAAAGGGATGGGAATCTCAGGGTTAAGTGGCCTCTTACCCTTATCTACCACAGGTGGCTCCTGAGATGATGGAGTCGAATCTGCCTGCGACGAAGGGTGGGAAAAATCACGACCCGCCTGCCTAAGTGGTAGGTCGAATGTCTTCCTTCTGGTCCGCAATGAGATAGCGTGTGCGTCGGCTTGCTGTCCATGAGGTGGTAGGGGAGTGGAAGGGGCAGAATACGCGGGATTCTGCAAAGGTGGCTAGCCTTGCGCACAACCGGGTGGTGCAGGAGGTGCCTGTAGTATGGTGTATGCCTATCCCTGCGGTGCCTGAAACCTAGGCAGGGTGCCTTGATTCTGCACATATCGAGGATTCGGGATGAGTTGGGAGGGCAAGGCTCCCTGAGTCCTAGGCTCCTGCAACAGCTGGTTCTGCATGTTCTGTATGGTCTGAATCTGATCAGCCATCGCCTTCATAATCTGCAAGCTATCTTGTGTAGATTTCCTCATTGATTCTTGCAGATCCTCTTTCAGCGCCTCCATACGGTCGGCTCGCTTTGGAGGGTGGTTGGTAGCTTGGTGCAGCGGCTGGTATAATGAGCGGGGTTGCTGCTGCTGAGGCAGGAATGGCTGTTGCCTATGATACGTGTTTTGCGCATTCTAGTATTGCCTGGTCTGGTAGTGTGGATCTTGATGTGGCCTTTGTGAATTACTAGACCAGGAGAAGTTCTGATGCTGGTGCCAACCAGGGTTATACGTCTCCGAGTATGGGTTATTACGCCCATATCCTTGGATAGCGCTGAAATCCTCGTAGGCCGAAGATGTCTGAGACGTATATCCGTCAAGGGAATACGCATTATAATCTGCGGGTGGTGCGTAACCCTGGTCGTAAGGTGCCAGATCTGGATTATTCATAGGATCATGATATGCGGGATCTCGTAAATATAGAGAAGATGCATCCCGAGTGATGAGAACCTCATCATGAGCCATAACAAGCTCATTTTGACCTAATACAAAGGATAAAAACTCCTACATAACTCAAGGAAAGGCTTAACTCAGAGAATTCTGAGTTTAAGGAGAAAACAAGTCATAAGGGGTAAAAATGCAATTTTACCAGTATAATCTGCATACAGGGTAATTCAGGGTCCAAACATAGGTCAAAGCAACTTAATAAGAATAAAAGTGGGATGAGATGATCTAGCAAGGGCTACAGCAATTCCAAGGAACTAAATGATAATCTGTAACCCTAAAACAACCCACTTCAATTCACGAGGTTCGAGGCAAAGTAAAAATAGAATAAACCCTCTAAAATTCATAGAAAAATAATCTCTAGGGTTTAGAACCTTCAATTTGGCCTTCAGAACCCATTTTGACCTACATTGAGAACCATGCCCAATTAATAACTTAATCTGGGTTTTCGCATAAATTGACCGGTCAAACAAGGTTTAATATAGAAATGAAATTCACCATCAGATTCCTTAGGTCCTAATTAATCATGTATAAAAACTTGAGCCTAAGAAGAAACCTCCTTGACCGACTTTACACTTTGGTCCTCATATATTTACTTTTTGGCCCTCAACTTTTGAACCCTCGCATTTCAGCCCCTAACTCTCCTTCGTTCTTTGCGATCAGGTCCCCCCTGCAAAACCTGCCAGCACCATGCTCCGGCGACCTTGCGCGGAGCATGGCGCCGCGTAGGGTGAGGGGGAGAGCCTGGCAAGTAAACCGGGGGTGCCCTGCGTCGTCAGCCGTCGCAGGGACATCCCCCCTGGTCGCTGTAACCCCCCATACCGGCCGTGCGAACGCACGGACGGTATGGGTTTCCATCTCCGGCGTCCTCCGGCGAGGGAGACACGACGTCTCCCTCCGCCTTCCTCCCTGATTCGGTCCCTATAAATACCCCCGTCGCTCCACTGTTCTTCCCAGCCTGGATCTGACGGAGAAAATCCCCAACTTTCCTCTCTTCTTCCTCCGGCAGACGCTCACCAGCTCCGGCGGTTTCCTCCCCCTCCACCTCTTCGCTCTGCCGCAATACCAGCAGCAGAGACTTCCTCCCCTGCTCTTCCCGCGCCACGCCGCACCCAGCTGGCGCCTCTCCGGCTCTCTGCTCGCCGCCGCCCCTTTCCCTGAGCATCGTCTTCTCCGGCGACAGTCGATACGACTGTCGCCCTGTTCCTCCCCCTTCGTCCCTGCAAGTAAGCTAGAGCTAGTCCCCTTCTTCTCCTCTTTCTTTCCCCGCTTTCAATTTATTCAATTAAGCCCTCGACCGACCCTGACCATCGTCACCTCCTTCGTCTCCGACCACCCTCCGGCGAGCCGCTCCCATCACCTCAGCGACCCACACGGCTCGCCAACCACCGCAGGACCTCCGCCTCCTCACCCTGATCAACCTCCGCCCTGCCACTTCCCCCACATCACCCTCTGAAACCCCACCGAACAGACCCATCCTCCGGCCCATAGTCCGACCTAGGGCAGCCCTCGCACGTCGCCCCGCGCCTCGCCACCACCCACACGAGCTTCGCCGCACCCTGGCGAAGCTCCTGGCACTTTCTGATTAGGCCGAGAGGCCGTTTTCTTGTGAACAGACCACCCGACCTCCGCCGCCATTGCCGCGCGGGAGGAACTGCTTCCACCTGCAGATACAGGCGCGCCACGCTCAGCGCCACGCCCAGATTCAACTCCCAGGCCTTGCGAGGCGTTTTGGCAAAACACCAGGCTCGCAGCTAAGGCAGAAAGCTTCGCGTGACGCCGCAATCTCCCGCTGATTTCCCCGCTGCGGGCGCGCAATTGAGGCGGGACATTTAGTCCCACCTCGGAAAAGCCTGACGAGTCGCAGCGACATAAGATGCAAAAGTGCTGGAGGCTTACTGCCTCAGCACACGGGGTGAGGTCCCCTTCACCCGCCCGGTTACCCGGTCTCGTCCGCGCTCACGCCCCGCGGACCTGACCCGACTCGACCCGACTTAAGACTGACCTGCACTCCTCGCCCACCACGCACGCCGGTGGGCCTGCACCCGGGCCTGACCCGAACCCGGTTATCCGGCAGCTCTGGGAGAGCTTTCCCAAGAGTGGTTTCAGAGAGAGAGAGAGACGCGGGGGGGGGAGGGTAGAGTAGGTTTTGCCTCTGACGAAAAACTCTGAAGTGTGCAGGCACAGGCGAAGAAGAAGACCCGCGGAAGAAGAAGGAAGCTGACTGTAGCAACAGGTAGTTAAGTCGTCTGATTTGGAAATCAGACGACGGCCTGAAGGGAAAAGAAGAAAGGAGGGGTGACGTCCCTGGCTGAAAAAGAAAAGAATAGGCTGACACTTAGCCGCAGGGAGGAGAAACAAGAAGAAGCCTTCACAGAAGAGACTGCAGAAAAAGAAGAAGAGAGACCAAGACAGAAACCAAGGAAGAAGAAGAAGGAGATCTGAAGAAAGAAAGAGGAGCATCACCTCTGCAGAACAAAGAAGAAGTAGGAGATCTGAAGAAAGACAGAAGAACATCACGAGGAGAAAACAAAGAGAACAACAAATTCTTTCCCTCTCTCTTTCTTTATTTTGTAAAAGAAACATGTATATCTCTAGAATACAACTTGCTCCCTGAGTTCGACCTCGGGAACTCTTTTATTTTCCGAGTAAAAAAAATTTATATATTTGAAATGTTGGTAATAACTGGCTATACTACAACGTTATAAGAATAAAACCCGGTTGTCCCAAACCAAGCATCTCATTTTGGCGCCGTTGCCGGGGAGCAACGGCTATTCTAGAGGTAAACATTCCTGTTTCTTTTAATTTCTGATAATCTCCTCTCTTTTGTGCAGCTACAGGAACTCAAGAAGACAAGCAACCACACGACAACCACTCCGAAGACAGGTAAATTTTTCCTCTCACTATTTACCCCTAAACTCTAAAGAGGAAGAAAAGAAAAGAACAAGCAATATAGGGCTAACCTGTCTTCCATACTTAGTAACCATAAAGAGTTGCATGTTTTCAACTCATCACTCCTGCACACTATTAAGGGTATTTAAGGGCTAACACATTCTTGCTTGAGCCCTAATTGCCCAACAAAGAGTTAAATGGACCAAGTAGAGCCAACATAAGGTCAAACATTAGGATTTCAGTAAAGACACACCCCTTAATCAAGAATTGAGGAAATCCAAAAGAGGTGTGCCCAAGCCATTGATTGAAAATAATTAACAAGAAAAATCCTAAACAATTGGCTCTCTCTTTAAACACTTGAACCCTAAAAGACAAGACCTGAAAGCTCTCAAAGAAAACAAGAAGTAAAGTTGACCCCTTTGGGTCAACCAACCTTAAATTAGGTCACTCTTTGCACTTAAAAAGACTAAAGTTCAAGTGAAACCTTAAGCACCCTGACCTTAAAATTGGTAGACTTAAGAGGTCAAGATCCCCATTCTGGTCTACCTGGAACCGCAGTGACAAGAGAGGTCGGGTGGGGGAAACCCTGTAACCCGTGGGGACGCTCTACCGTGTAGGGGTCTTCGCGGGACTCTCCCTCTCTGGCTGCCCAGGTAATTCTCAGGTGGACGATCTTTCTGATCAAGGGGTCCATCAGCCCCGAACCTCTATAGTCACCCAACAATTTTTGGGTGTCTTGATTGGGTCCAGCACCTGCTTATCTCATCCAGTCCTTCAGTATTTTGCAGGAGGTCCTTGAAACCTCCCATAGAAATTCACTCTCCCCGAGGCTAAGCCTCGGCTCCCTTGTTTTTGCAGAAATCATTCACATAGCCCCTCTTTCCTCTGATTCTGAACAAAATCCCCTTCTTCCATCTCGATTCAAACTTCTGATTCTATATCTTGATTCCACCACCTGATTCGAAAATGCAGCCTAATTACCTAGCAGGACTACCATGTAAAAAACCTGAATATCTGAGATCCATGAAAGATAAAATGATTGAGGATGCCCTTGAAATCTATGAAATCAAATATAAACCCTCAACACCAATAGGAAACATTCAGGTTGATGTTCCAACAACCACAACTTTCATCATAAACTGTGCCCAAATTCTATTGACTGAAATTTCAAAAGGATCAACCCGAGATATGCTCATGACAGGATACATTGAGATAGAAAAATTACACCAATCTGAATACCTTCAATGCTTGACAAATCCTGTACTTTGGGAACAACACCAAGATGCCCTTATAAAACGGGTAGAAATGATGAAATCAGTAGAACAAATTATCAACCAGAAATACCCGTATATACCAGAAATAGAGGATGAACCATCTTGGAACAGTATTAAGAAACAATCCAGTTTCCCAGATCTCGGGATTGAGGCACAAAGTGGTTGTGAAATCCCAACCCAGATAGAAGACAATGTTGAATTAGGTTGGGATATTGCAGGAGAACACAATGATGAGCCAAACTTAGACCATGAATTGCCAAGCCTAGAATTCCAAAACGCCTGCAATAATGAGATCACTACTGAACCTTTTGAGGGTATAAATTCCGCCCCTTATTTTGATAAGGTGGCCCTCGAAGGTTATTCAGACTTAGGTTCTAATAATTCAGCCCACATCCTAAGCCTAGAACCTAGATCTGAAACTTATTGGGAAGATTATGAGGCCCCTTATGAGAAAGATCAAATTTTTACAGAATATGATTCCTGGCCTCTATTTGATGAATATCCCTCTCCAACATCTTCAGAAAATCTGATCGATTTTCCAGAGAACATGCCAATTTATGATACAGAGACTGAGAAGTTGGACGAGTTGGATTTTAATTGGGTCTATCCTACCAGCTTGGAGCTTGAGCCTAGACAAAATACCTTTTCGAGCCCAGAATTGACATATAGGCTAGACCCCAATCAGGCTGCTGATTCCACATCTGAGGATTTTTGCTGTGGTGGAATTCATGATCATGAATCTCATTTTCGCCAACTCTCCGACAATTTCAAATCTGACTATAATTGCGGAGAGATTCCCCTTCCTGAACACGCCAGGCCCATCTACGACCTCAGTTCACATGACTCTGACTCCGACTCCGACTCTGAGGTCCTGATTCCCGAGATCACTGATAACACAGAATCATTCCTTCTCGATCCTCAGGAACCAAAAAGAGAAAATGCCAAGAGTGATTGCAACCCAGAATCCAAATTTTTTCTCGAATCCGATTTCTTTCATCCTACAGACACTCTTCCGGCATTTGATAGTTACCCAGAGGACTCTCTACAAGAAACCACCTATCATCCGTTTCTAGCAGAGCCCTCGTACACAATGGCCACCTCGTCCGCACACACAGAACGGATCAAAACCTCTTCCCAACCCCCACCCGCAACCGGACTCAATTTCTATTCAGATTCACCTCTCACCGAGCCGATTGCATTTCCACATCGGGTTTGGAACACTGATCAGACTACATACCACGCTCCATCATTCTCTGATCACCCCTGTAGGGTTTCCGCATCATTCATTGATTATTCTACGGATCCCTACTCTGACCAGGCTGATTCGACTCAGCCGAACCCTGCGTTTACACTTCCACATCCATCTGAGCTTCATAGTATATGGTGGGTTCCACACCTTTTTATCCACATCTATCAACCCACCAGATTGATTGGGTTTGGGTTGCATCATCAGCCTGTTGATCTGAACAAGCACCTGGTTGGACCAACCAGGCTCTTAATCAAGGTGCTTGTATTACAAAACTTAGCTGATTTGACCATCCCCTCTCCATCGCATTTCCCGCCCAGCCGATGGCGTAAAACTCAGCGCTTAACGGGAGGCAGCCCGTCATTCTCTTTGTAAACCTGAAACTTGTTCTGACACCTTTTTGCACTTGAAGTTCACACTTTAAGACAGCCGACTCCACCTCAGGTGCGTGCATCTGAGATTAGAAATCGTCCGCAAAAATTCAACCCGACCCATCCACTCATCCAAATTTCTGTCTTAAGGAATGAACTAAGTTAAATAAAAACCCCCTAGGTTACAATGAGGACATTGCAAATCTTAGGCATGGGGGGGGGTATGGAAGTGCAAAACTTGTAAGAAAAGGTTTCAAACAAAAAATTCACATATGCCAAAAACACCATAAAAATTAAAAATTTTTCGAAAAAGAATAAGAGGAAAAGAGGAGAAGGAAATTTTGTGAAGGAGAAAAGAAACAAAATGAAAAAGGAGCACAAAATTATGAGAAAAGGTGATAGTCATTAGTAAGGAACTAAGGAATTAACCTAAGTTCTAGACCTCATTCAAGAAAATAACTGAAAAGTGCACAATGAGATTAGTAAGAATGCAAACCTTAGGCATTCTTGAATAGACTCTTAGTACCCATTAAGATCTGGACACTCCTCAAGAGGTTGAGGAAAATGAAAAGCTGAAGTATTAGGTCTAAGGCTTAGGGAGTATTTGGCCTCGTTAACTAATTTTTGGTTTACGAGACTCAGTAACCTAAGCACCCTAACCTCACACACAGCCTGGTTCAGTAAGCGTAAAAATCAGAATCACGCAGAAGCGTCGCAAAATTCTGAAAAGAACACCTAGAATAGGAGCGGCCGATCAACACAAGTTGATTTGGACGAGTTCCCAGCGCGGAGAGGCGGGAAATCCCCTCGAAGATGCGTAACAAAATATCATCTCCTCGGTGCTTGTCTCTTAGGATATTTACATATCCTACTGGGGGCATGTAAGCACTCTGCTGGTTCAGATTCCATGGATGGCATTATCTCGAAGTGTCAATTGCCAGGGTCTGGATTCGGCCACGGAACACCATGGATGGGATTATCTCGAAATCTCAATAGCCAGGGTTCCGGGGGTTGCCATGGGCGGTGCTATCTCGAAGCATCGATCGCCAGGAACCCTTGAGGATTGATGATGGGAGCAAGGAATCTGATACAGACCGTGTTGAAAAGCCAATCCTAGGCTAGAACTAAAAAGAAAAAGAGAGAGAAAACTCTCCAAACAGAAAAACTTTCTATCTCTCTCTTACAAAACGCACTGCGAACTGAGCCAGGGCTAAAATCATTTCAAGCACGGGTGCTTTAACCACAAAGTCCAATAAACCTTAGGTTAGTTCTTGTGGACCTTAAAAACCTTTGCTAAAGACTGAGGCTAAGGCTAGACAGATTTGGATCTTGATTGGTACTAGAGTACCTTTTAGGCCTATGGTCAGCATTCTAACCTAATCTATGCTCAAATAAAAAAGGCACTTATATAAAACTATTAAAAACTTCATGGTCTAGAACAAGGGTTGAAACCTTAAGTTTTTGCTAAGGGACTAGCAAAAGCTAGGCATGGGGGTATGATGAGAACCTCATCATGAGCCATAACAAGCTCATTTTGACCTAATACAAAGGATAAAAACTCCTACATAACTCAAGGAAAGGCTTAACTCAGAGAATTCTGAGTTTAAGGAGAAAACAAGTCATAAGGGGTAAAAATGCAATTTTACCAGTATAATCTGCATACAGGGTAATTCAGGGTCCAAACATAGGTCAAAGCAACTTAATAAGAATAAAAGTGGGATGAGATGATCTAGCAAGGGCTACAGCAATTCCAAGGAACTAAATGATAATCTGTAACCCTAAAACAACCCACTTCAATTCACGAGGTTCGAGGCAAAGTAAAAATAGAATAAACCCTCTAAAATTCATAGAAAAATAATCTCTAGGGTTTAGAACCTTCAATTTGGCCTTCAGAACCCATTTTGACCTACATTGAGAACCATGCCCAATTAATAACTTAATCTGGGTTTTCGCATAAATTGACCGGTCAAACAAGGTTTAATATAGAAATGAAATTCACCATCAGATTCCTTAGGTCCTAATTAATCATGTATAAAAACTTGAGCCTAAGAAGAAACCTCCTTGACCGACTTTACACTTTGGTCCTCATATATTTACTTTTTGGCCCTCAACTTTTGAACCCTCGCATTTCAGCCCCTAACTCTCCTTCGTTCTTTGCGATCAGGTCCCCCCTGCAAAACCTGCCAGCACCATGCTCCGGCGACCTTGCGCGGAGCATGGCGCCGCGCAGGGTGAGGGGGAGAGCCTGGCAAGTAAACCGGGGGTGCCCTGCGTCGTCAGCCGTCGCAGGGACATCCCCCCTGGTCGCTGTAACCCCCCATACCGGCCGTGCGAACGCACGGACGGTATGGGTTTCCATCTCCGGCGTCCTCCGGCGAGGGAGACACGACGTCTCCCTCCGCCTTCCTCCCTGATTCGGTCCCTATAAATACCCCCGTCGCTCCACCGTTCTTCCCAGCCTGGATCTGACGGAGAAAATCCCCAACTTTCCTCTCTTCTTCCTCCGGCAGACGCTCACCAGCTCCGGCGGTTTCCTCCCCCTCCACCTCTTCGCTCTGCCGCAATACCAGCAGCAGAGACTTCCTCCCCTGCTCTTCCCGCGCCACGCCGCACCCAGCTGGCGCCTCTCCGGCTCTCTGCTCGCCGCCGCCCCTTTCCCTGAGCATCGTCTTCTCCGGCGACAGTCGATACGACTGTCGCCCTGTTCCTCCCCCTTCGTCCCTGCAAGTAAGCTAGAGCTACTCCCCTTCTTCTCCTCTTTCTTTCCCCGCTTTCAATTTATTCAATTAAGCCCTCGACCGACCCTGACCATCGTCACCTCCTTCGTCTCCGACCACCCTCCGGCGAGCCGCTCCCATCACCTCAGCGACCCACACGGCTCGCCAACCACCGCAGGACCTCCGCCTCCTCACCCTGATCAACCTCCGCCCTGCCACTTCCCCCACATCACCCTCTGAAACCCCACCGAACAGACCCATCCTCCGGCCCACAGTCCGACCTAGGGCAGCCCTCGCACGCCGCCCCGCGCCTCGCCACCACCCACACGAGCTTCGCCGCACCCTGGCGAAGCTCCTGGCACTTTCTGATTAGGCCGAGAGGCCGTTTTCTTGTGAACAGACCACCCGACCTCCGCCGCCATTGCCGCGCGGGAGGAACTGCTTCCACCTGCAGATACAGGCGCGCCACGCTCAGCGCCACGCCCAGATTCAACTCCCAGGCCTTGCGAGGCGTTTTGGCAAAACACCAGGCTCGCAGCTAAGGCAGAAAGCTTCGCGTGACGCCGCAATCTCCCGCTGATTTCCCCGCTGCGGGCGCGCAATTGAGGCGGGACATTTAGTCCCACCTCGGAAAAGCCTGACGAGTCGCAGCGACATAAGATGCAAAAGTGCTGGAGGCTTACTGCCTCAGCACACGGGGTGAGGTCCCCTTCACCCGCCCGGTTACCCGGTCTCGTCCGCGCTCACGCCCCGCGGACCTGACCCGACTCGACCCGACTTAAGACTGACCTGCACTCCTCGCCCACCACGCACGCCGGTGGGCCTGCACCCGGGCCTGACCCGAACCCGGTTATCCGGCAGCTCTGGGAGAGCTTTCCCAAGAGTGGTTTCAGAGAGAGAGAGAGACGCGGGGGGGGGGAGGGTAGAGTAGGTTTTGCCTCTGACGAAAAACTCTGAAGTGTGCAGGCACAGGCGAAGAAGAAGACCCGCGGAAGAAGAAGGAAGCTGACTGTAGCAACAGGTAGTTAAGTCGTCTGATTTGGAAATTAGACGACGGCCTGAAGGGAAAAGAAGAAAGGAGGGGTGACGTCCCTGGCTGAAAAAGAAAAGAATAGGCTGACACTTAGCCGCAGGGAGGAGAAACAAGAAGAAGCCTTCACAGAAGAGACTGCAGAAAAAGAAGAAGAGAGACCAAGATAGAAACCAAGGAAGAAGAAGAAGGAGATCTGAAGAAAGAAAGAGGAGCATCACCTCTGCAGAACAAAGAAGAAGTAGTTGATCTGAAGAAAGACAGAAGAACATCACGAGGAGAAAACAAAGAGAACAACAAATTCTTTCCCTCTCTCTTTCTTTATTTTGTAAAAGAAACATGTATATCTCTAGAATACAACTTGCTCCCTGAGTTCGACCTCGGGAACTCTTTTATTTTCCGAGTAAAAAAAATTTATATATTTGAAATGTTGGTAATAACTGGCTATACTACAACGTTATAAGAATAAAACCCGGTTGTCCCAAACCAAGCATCTCACCGAGTGAGTAGATTAACTCGAGCAGGTGGGGCTCGGGGTGGATAAGAGGATCTTGTGGCGGCAGAGCTCGAGTCGGATTGACCTTGACTGATCTGGTCAATCTTCTTCTCAATTAGGTTTATTTTATCCAGCTGCTTGACGATGATATCCATGTCTGCTCGAATAGAATCGGTGTGAGCCTCGTGGACACCAACCCACTGCTGACCAGGCCGCTGGAACTTGTCCATAGATGCGGCATTCATCGAGTTCTCCGCTAATGATTCGAACAGCTCAAATGTGCTGTTCTCGTCTTTTGCAAGAAAATTCCTACTGCTAGATGCATCGGCCAGATACCGATGTGTGTCATCTAGCCCATGGTAAAAAATCTGAGCTAAGTGCCATCTGGGTATACCATGATGCGGGCATTTCCGGAGAAGGTCATGAAATCTATCCCATGCTTCATGTAATTTCTCCCTAGCTCCCTGGGAGAAAGTCGTAATTGCGCGCCGCATTGCATTTTTTCGACCGATTGGGAAGAACTTTTGCAGGAATTCATGTCATAAATCCGGCTAGGTTCCAATTGGCTTCCCAATAGTCTTGAACCAGTATGAAGCTTTGTCCCTCAGAGAGAACGGGAAAAGCTTTATCAGAACAATCCCGAGATCAATGTCCCTGGGTCAAATCGTTTCAGCAAGTCGACTCAGGTCCTTAAGGTGCTGGAATGGATCTTCGCTTGAGTTCCCGTAGAAATGTGTGCTGATCAACCTAATTACGTTGGGCTTGAGCTCAAATGCTTCTCCGCCTGCGGGAATTTTGACTAGTGGTTCGACTATAGGTGCGGCTGGGTCGTAGAAATCCTACAGTTGTTCTCCTCATGGCGGGTGTTGCATCCTGTCAAGCACCGTCAGAATACGATCCATGCTCTGCTGATGCCGCTCCTTAGATTCGGCGACCTGGGCTTCCAGACGAGCCATCGGGTCCAGATTCTCAATGTCCTGACCCGGTCTAGGTCCAGGATTTGCCATGGTGGCTCTTGGAGTAGAAGAAATGGGGCGAGAAGATGGTCCGAGGGAAGTGACTCGCCTCCTTGGGAGTGGCTCCCAAGGTCCAACCAAGTGAGGTTGAAGTGACCTCCTTCCGTGCATACACCGCCCAACCTCTGGGTTGGTGTAGCCACGCAGGATAAGGCTAAGGCCCTGTTAATCAAGTGGTCCTTATAGATCAGGTGACCAGATTTTTTGTTATGGATTTAAATTCCTGAAGTTAAGTTCGTCGTACAACCGACTGAAAGTGAATCCCGCCTCTCAAGCTAACCCAGCCAGTTTGGTTACGAGGGGACTAAGGGGAAGGTTCTTCCTTTGGCCTACACCTCTAGTTCCGTTGACCCCCGAGCCACGATCGTTTGACACTACCCCGCAGACTTAGTCACCAGGTTTGGCAAGAGAGATTAAACTCACCCAGTAGTACGACAACGAACTCGGGTTGATTTCGTATTTTAAAGTTAATTTTAACCCGTTTCCTTCAGTGGGGTTTGTGGTGAGTGGCCCACAAAGTGACCAAGCTCACCAGCTAACTAGACTTGATTAAGTCTAAGTTAGCCCAATGTGTGGTCTCTAGTTGTAACCCTAAGGATTTAACCTAAGTTTCATGCACTTTTAGGGTTTTTCTCAATTTCAGTAGACCACAATAATAATGTTGATTTTCTGATAATAATTGGAATCAAATTAATTTGAAAATTTTCTAGTAGATTCTTTTTTCAATTAGTTTTTTAGAGAATATTTTTTTGGAATTTTTACTATTTCAACCAAATTTTTAGGGAATTTTGAATGTCAGGGGGTCAGATCTGGAACTTTGACCCTTGGACGATTTTTTGCTTTGAAACAGTATCAAATGACCTTCAAAATTTTGGGAAAAATATGGGAAATAAAGCTAATGAGATCAGCTTTCAAACCCCACTGTTTTTAGTCAAAACAGATTTGTGGATTGCTCGAAATTACTTTTTTAAATTTGAAATATTTTGAATCTGGGTCAATCTGACCCCCGTGAACTTCGTGAATTTTTAAAAATTTTATACTTGAGATTTTTCCAAAGTAACAACGTCATTTGAAAGATGATTTGAAAATAAAGGTTCAGCTCGAATTTCAAAATTTTTTGCTAACGAATTTTTCGAAAATCGAATTTTTAAGTTAGATTTGAAATCTGTCCAAAAATCAGAAGATGGTGGAAAAGCTTTTAAAGATGTTTGAACTTGAAATTAAAGCCTTCCACCAAAAAGATTTTTTTTTCTTTTCCAAAAACTTTTGCACTTTTTTTTTTCAAAAAGAAATTTTCAAAAGATTCATAGAAAATATCTTTCTTTTTCTACTAACCTAGATTCGAATGGAAACCTACTCTAGATTTTTTTTCAAAATTTTTCTTTTTTTTTCTTTTTCACGAAAATGAGAAAAATATTTTTTTTTTCACAAAGAATTTTTCAAAGGAAATTGTAGCAAGTAAATTTACTCCTAGGATTCAGAAAGAGAAACCTAATCTAAGATAGATGATGTGCACCTGATTTTTCTTCGCCGTGCTCGGTGTGTACGTAGATCCCGTTTTCGTTCCGTGCTGTCTTGCACATCGAAAATGACGTAGAGGCAGATTTGTCAGTGATAAATTAAAAGATCGAAATCAAGAAAAATGACGTTGCCTCCCCGGCAACGGCGCCATTTGACGGGAAGTGTTCTCACGCGTTTGAAAGTCATCGGAATCGTAGTATAGTCACGCAAAAACGTTCGTCAAAAAATTAAGTTTGTAAAGATTACGAGACTTGAGTCTCGGGCGTTCATCTTTGGGAGGCGTTGCTTTTACTTTTGAAATCGATCTTACTCTACTTTGTTTAGACTCGCATGTCGGTTTGTGATTATTATATATTTAGGTATGACATGCTTAGTTGCAAGAATATTATGAATTGGAAACAGGCAACTTGAATCAAATAAAAAGAATGACAATTATTAAGCTCATGGTGATTTCAAACATATAGAGACAAATATATATATAAAAGCATTTTTCATTCATTCAGCAAGAGAGTTGTTTACAACATAAAACGTAGAGGAAAGCTTGTATAAAAATGCTTAAAAATTAGACCTAGCTACCAGAAATTGATAGCATACATGAATCGATGGGGGGATTTCGCATGTATCATTGGGGAAAAAGTAAGACTACACTACTAAGAGTAAATAAAAGCAGTAAATATACGAAAAACTAAGCTACTAATCTAGCAGAAGGAAGGGCATTCGGAGGTGGTCTCTGATGGCCTTTGAGTGGCTGAGAGATGAAGGGGCAGCCAATGGAGCTTAGGCTGGCCCTTGGAGAGGTTGGGGAGCTGATCCAGCTTCCTGGCGTGGAGATGGTGGCCTCCATGGTGGTGCTCAACTCGTGGAGGTGGAGTGGAGATGGAAGTGGCTAGCCTAAGTGGAATGAATGCCAAGGAAGTGAATGGTGCAAATGGCCACCCATTGGGTCTTTTTATAGACCTAAGGGAAGCTCTATAGAGAATTATGGAATTCTCTAGAGAGGCCTATGGTGGGACCTCGTGGGAGAGTGAGAGAGAGAGGGTGGATGGTGGTTTTTAGATCCACCAAACGTGGATCTAAAAATTGAATGGCTCTTGGTTTCTATTTTTGGCAACCAAGGCAACCATACATGGTAGAGAGTTCTAGAGAACTCTAGGCTAGGTATTTTCGTGTGGATGGTGTGTGTGGGTGTGTGTGGGTCGAAACTTAGGTGGGTAGGTTGATTAGGTTAGGTTCTAGTGGGTTTAGGTCAAGGTATGTCTCAAATTAGGGTTATAAACCCTAATTCACTAAGGTAAAGTGCAATTAAACTTACTACAAGTTTAATTGGGTGTGTGAAAACTTAATTTAGAGTAAAACAACTCAATTAATTTAGGTCTAGGTCAATTGGACTCTCACTGAGTCCAATTAGACAGTGTGTGCTGAGATCAGGGCTCAATTGAACTCAATTAGTCCAATTGAATAGGTGATGGAATTGACTAAGATCCAAGTCAATTAGGTTTAGTGAGGACCTAATTAGGTCCTTAGGGAGGTCTAGAGGTGATGTACTAGGGTTAGGGCACCTTAATTTAGGTTCCTATGGGGTTAAAATTGGGTTTAGGGACCTAGAGATCCAAGATGAAGGCTTAAATCTCAAAATAGGAATTGGAGAACAGTATCAGACGTCTAATAATAGAATCAGACGTCTTATACTTAAAAATCGAAAGTCCAGACTTGTTGTCTAGACGTCCAATCAGAGTCAGGAAGGATTTCGGGTTCTGTTTTGGGTATTCTGCAGAAATTGGACGTTTAACAAAGTGTCTGGACGTCCAATAACACTGCAGAAGTGGGTTTGAATTGTACGGGAGTTGGCTAAGGGTCCTGGATGTCCTAAAACTTATCTGGATGTCCAGAGAAGGGTTGAAACTAGGGTTTTAGGGCTTCCTAGGGTGCGGTGACCTAATCTAAGGGTGGCTAAGGCTTGGGGAGGTCTCTAGGCTATCCTAGGGCTAGGATGGACCTAAGCTCTTCACATTTTACTGCTTTATTTCTACTTAATAGAATAGAAAACCTTTAACCCCCTTACATTATTATTCCTACATCTAAACTAGGCCTTCTGCTCCAGCTCTGCTACAACTCCCGTTATTTCAAATCCAGCTTCAGATCTTGCTCCAGATCTGCTTATTGCCTGCAATCGACATAATGTACTTAATCTGCACATTATAACATTATTTTATGCATAGTTAAAGTAAAGCAGTAAAGATGTAGATAATGCTTATGCGTGCATGAATTTCCCTAACTTATGCTAAGTTCTAGCCTCATCTAGGTCAATTAAGACCTATGATTGCTGCACAATCAGGTACCGACCCTTTCCTCCTCACTTTCCAAAATGGCACTCTTAGATGAGTCCACTCGGGTTATTCCTTGCTCATGTGCCTTGACAACCTCAGATATCTCTTCTTTCATTTCCGAATCAACAATCGAGACATCAGCATCTTCCAGTTCGGGTGCATGACCCAAAGAATCCCTAAAAATAGTCTCTGGTGCAACCATGTCAAGTTCCCTAAACTCCTCCAGGCTAGTCTAAACTTGGTACTTCAACAAGAGTATGTCTTAGAGTGTGCGAGTTTGTTGAGTCATCCTAGCCAAGGATTCTAGTTCTTCAAGTGCTGCCATTAGAGATTCTTCGGTTGCAATCAACATCCGCCTCTGCCAAGGATCATTACTGGTCTGGATTTGATGTAGATATCCCACAACTGTGTTCTTGTACTTTGCTACTGATTGCTGCTGTCTGAGAAGTAGTTGTGAGTCCATTGCCTGCTCCTTAGTGGTGATCTGTGTGGATGCGACCTCAAAATGTGAGTCGGACGGAGGGTTATAATAGATTTGGTCTAGAAAATGATAGGGGTGGTGGGTGGGTTCGGTGTAGTCATAGATTGCAGTCAAATCCTCAACCTTGAATGGCTTACCACCAACCTATGGCACATTCCCACTAGATTCAGGGTCCCTAGAGGTGATGTCTTGGCTTCTCTGTCTCTCACTATGAATTGCTTTTCTCAAATCCTCAGATTCCCTTCTTTTGACCACCTTTGCTTCCTGGACTATTTGGATCAGTTCGGTGATCTGGGAATTCTTATGAGGGGTAGGAGCTCGCTTTTAGTCAAGATAACCAGTCATCATGATGAGATCCTGATCTCGCATGGAGAGTGTCTTTAAGGGTTGTGATGTTCCTTGATATTCAGGCATCTGTGTAGATCTCCAAGGGGGTGAAGTGGGTATACCCCATGGTCGATAAGCACAAGTATAGGAATCGTAATTAGCATAATGAGGAGTAGTCTCCTGCCCATAAGAAATTGGGATCGTAGTTGGGTTGGGAGGAGAACCCTGATGATGGTAAGATGAGAAAGAATACGGGTCCATGATCAGGATGGTCAAAAGACACCAGGAGGGTCTTAGTGACCTCACACCAGTTACAAGGGACTGGTGGCAGAACAAGCAAAGGCCTTGCAATCAAATTGGTCCTTATAGTCAGATGACTAGATGTTTTGTTAAGGTTTGAATAATTGAAGAAAATTCATCGAGAAATAGACTGAAAATAATCCCTGCCTCTTAAGCTAACCCGGTCAGTTTGTTTACGAGGGGATTAAGAGGAAGGTTCTTCCTTCAGCTTTCACCTCTGGTTCCTTTGTACCCCTTAGGTGCGGTTGTTTGACACTACCCTATAGGCTTGGACACCAGGTTTGGTTAAAGAGGTTGAAACCATCCAATAGTTACAAGATGAATGCAGGTTATTAAGATATTCTTTACGATTTTTTTAACCTTTTTCTTTAATGTGTGTGTGGTGAGTGATCCACAAGGTGTCCGAACTCACCGACTAATCACTGGACTCGATTGAGCCTAGGCTAATCCAATCTGGTCATGAGGTTCATACTCTTCTAAGTTTAGAATCCAAATGATTTGAAAATTGGCAAGAAGATTTCCTTTTCAATAAGCTTTTCAGAAAATATTTTTTTTCAAAATTTTTACTCGCTCAAATAAATATTTATGAGTTTTTAACTAACAGGGGATTAGATTTGAGATTTTGACCTCATGTTGGTTTTTCTTTTTAAAGCAGTATCAAATGTGATCTAAAAATTTAGGAAAAATATAAGAATGAAAGCTAACTTGATTACCTTTCAAACCCTACTATTTTTGGTTCAATCAAATTCGTGTGCTATTTGAAATTAATTTTTGAAGTTCAGAAAAATCTGGATTTTAGTTTTTTTGACCCCAGTGTACTTCATGAATTTTTCAAAAATCTGACTCATCATGGCTCTTAAATACCCCTAATTAACTAGTTTCCCTAGTTAATTAGCTAACGATATGTATTATTAAGGGTTAATTATAATAAAGGGGATTAAATACTAAGGACCTTTAAAATAACATAAAAATACTAAATTAAATATCTAGTAATCATAATTATAATTTAATTACTAATTTGGACTCAAATACTAAATATTTAGCTAGTTAATTAATATCTAAATTAACTTAATCAATATTTAACACTAAGTACTTAATTAACTTAATTAACTTAATCATTTAATTAAATAAAGCTAAAAAGGGAAAAAATGTAGTTTCAAAGTATATGTATATCTTATTTGCCTAATTTATAATAACATATAAAAAGTTGAAAAAGAAATAAATTAAAATAGGCTTTAAATGTCTTTGTTTATTTTTAGGTCCTCAGGTTTTTATTCAATTGAGCCCTTTTATTCATTATAGGTCCTTAGGTTTTCTTTCACCAAGTTCCCTGTGAGCACTGCTTACATCACCTTCTTCTTCTTCTTCGCACTGAACGGCTAAGGATGATCGGTGACAATACCAACTGATCAGTCTCTATCTCGCGTCTAAACTCCTCTACCCTTGCCGCCAGCCTTCTGCTTGCCACCACCATTCCATCCCACAGTCCCGATCCTTCTAAACCTAACAAACTCCGGCACGGTGACTTCACTGTCGTCGGAGACGAAGGATCTTACACCTTTGCACCTAGACGCAGTTACGTCCAGATGCAAGCCCCCTACCTCCATTGCGACCTATAAATAACCCCCAACCCCTCTGATGCTAAGGATTGACCCCCTTTCCCTCTACTCCACACTGCCGTTGGTCAGTAGGTTTCTTCCACAACTCTGGCATTACATATCATGCATGCATCAGTTTATTTAGAATAAGATGAGATATCCTACTATTTAATGGTTTTTATTGATTTTTGCAGATAATAAAGTGATCCAGGATGCAGGAGATAGTGGAATAAAGCAATAAAGAAAGAAGAATGATTCAGGCAAGAGGAGTGAGGAGGATAGCCTTATCCCTACCATTAGAAACCCTAGGACAACCTTGCTAAACCCAAAACCACCTCCATTAGAACACCTTAGCCTCAAAACCCAAACATGGATAATACTTTCCAAGTTCTTATCCACCCTATCCCTCTCCCAAACACTTAGGAACCAAAATGTACCTTAGAAAACCTAAAACCCACTCTCCAGCACCTTTTAGGACACCCAGACATCTGGCTGGACGTCTGATTTCTGTAGAATATCAATCTAAGAAGCCAAAACTGATATTGACACAGAATTGGACGTCCAATCTACTATCCAGACGTCTAATTTTGGAGTATAAGACGTCTGACCACTCTTCTAGACATCTGATATTGTTCTTTGGTTCCTGATTTTGGTGTTAGAAGCTCGATCTTACCTATTTTGACCTAGAAACCCCACCAAACACCCTAGGAAACCTAATTAGAAACCTCCTAAGCCTAGTCCACTATCCATAGCCCTACTTATCCTATCCCTAACCCAATTAAACCATCCCATACCTAATTGGGTGCATCTACAGTTGATTGGGTGCACCTGAACTCAATTAGATCCACCCAGGATCTAATTGACTCATACCTATTAGGTTTACCTAAGCCTAAACACACACACATATCCAATTAGACTTAACCTAGACCCAATTAGGTTCACTCCTATCCAATTAAACTCACCTAAGCCTATTAGGTCCACACCCACTTAATGTAGGTTAACCCAACCTAGATTTTCCAAAACCCACAACCCTACTCTACGCAATTTGAACCACACACACTAGCACTTTCCTAAACTACCCTCCTAACCTAGATCCACAATCCATGGGCATCAACCCTAAGAGCCACCAAAAGTGGCACATGCTATTTTTGGGAAGAAGCCAACTTGCGACCACCAAAATTGGCCATCCCATAAAAGCCAAAAATCAAGAGGCATGCCCATTCATTCCCAATTCAAGTCTCTCCACCTCCCACTTGTGACACCCTCCCTTCCACCCTCCAAATCCCAAAGCCGTCCACCACTCTCTCCTGCAAAGGGTGCTGCTCCTCCAAGGCTCTTTGGACGGCCATAGAGAAGCTTCTCCACAGCTTCTCTAGGACGACTAGGAAGAAGAAGGGATCTCCACCCACTCTTCTTCTCTTGGGCGTGCTACCGTCTCCTCATCTTCTTCTCTTCTTGTACGACCATGAAGGCTCACCCATAGCCTCTTGTGGTTAGCCATCTCTTTTGGTAGGTGTGTAGACGGGTTTGCATACCTAAGGTCTAGCCTACACTCTCACACAAGGCCGATGACCCTAGTTGCACTTTCCGACGATAGGGACTTCTTCTATTTATGTGCTTTCTAATATAGATGTTAATTAACATTCGTTTTTATGTGTAAATAATACTGTGTGATCATTGCTTCTATGATTGTCTTCACATCTATTTGCCTACATGTGACCTAGATTTGTCACACCAAGCACGGCCACCATGGCTTGATTTAGATGCACGTAGTCACTTAGGTTTTTGCTAGCATATCTAGATCTAGGTTTTAGTTCGCTTTTCAAAATAAAAATTAAAAACATAAAAAAATTGTAAAATACAAAAAGACAAAAATAATAGGTTAAATTAGATTTAGGTTAGAAAAGCTGATCCAAATCTTGACTCGTTTTCATGCCTCCCATAGACGAACGATTGGGATTCAAGTTATAAAAAGAAAAGAAATCTATGTGAGTTTTGTTATTATAAATATTTTTGTCAAGAGGATTTTACAATTATACTACGATTTCCAACGATTTCAAAATGCGGGATGATGAGAACCTCATCATGAACCCTAACTAACACATTTTGACCTAATAAAATGAACAAAAGTTCCTACATTATCTAAAAGAAGGCCTAATTCAGGGAATTACTAATCTGAGAAGAAAACATGACACAAGGGATAAAACTGTAATTTTACCATTGCAGTACATCAACGGGATTCCTAAGGGTCTAAACATAGGTCAAGTGGACTTAATAAGAGAAAAAGTTGGATGGTTTGGTCTGTAAAGGGTTATGGCAAAATCTAGGAATTAAATGACATTCTGCAACCCTAAAACAAATCTACTTTAATTCACGAAGTTTCAGGTAAGATAAAAATCAACTAAACCCTCTAAAATTCATGAAAAAATATCCTTTAGGGCTTAGAACCCTCGATTTGGCCTTTGAAACTTGTTTCGACCTAGATTGAGGTCCATACCTAATTTTTGATCTAATTTGGGTTTTTGCGTAAAATGTTTGGTCAAATGTGGTCAAACCTAAAATCAAACTACACCATTGGATTTCTTACATCCAAATTAGGTTTATACCAAAATTGGAACCTAAGGGAAGGTCGTCTTGACCAACTTTGCAATTTGGTCCTCAAAATTACTCTCTAACCCTCATCTTTTTGAAACCCTTGCAGTTACCCCCTCAACTTCCTCGTCATTTTCTTCACTTCGGTCCCTCTTCCACCTGCAGTAGAAGGCCATGCCTCCAGAGACTTTGCGTGGAGGATGGTACCTCATCTACATGGGGAGCCGGCCCCAGATTTGAAAGGGGAGCTCCCTGCGGAGCCCCCTACTGCAGAGCCCCCTACTGCATGGGCTTCTCCCCATGCCCTGAAGCTCGCCATACCTCTTGTGCGAACGCATGAGAGGTATGGGTCACCGGTCTGCCATACCTCCGGCATGACCTCCCTGCCGCTTTCGCGCGCCTCCCAGCCGGCTTTTGCCTATTTAAGGAACGACAGATCACGCCTCATCCTTCAAGCTCGATTTGGCCTGAGATCCCCCTCCAATTCATCTCCTCCCAACTTTGGCCATCCGCCCAGAGCTTCCAACGACTCTTCCTCTCCTCTCTTGTTGCTCTGCCACAATACTACTGGCAGAGCTACCTCTGCCGTCCTCTACCGCGCCACGTCATACCAGCGTGCGCCCTCCAACCCCTCTTCCTCGTCGCCGTCTTCTCCCCTCGGCACCTTCATCTCCAGAAACGGCAGTACCAGCCGCTCGCCATTTTCCTTTCCCCCCTTCACTCTGGACTCAATGAGATAAGTTCCCTCACTCTCCTCTTTATTTCCCCCTATTAATTTGTTCTTTCAACCCCTCGACAGTCGCCAACCACCGCCATCATCCACACCTCCGGCAGACCACCGGCGAGGTGACCTCGCCATTCTACTCCTCCATCCACCTCGCCAAACCACTCAGAAGCTCCACCATCACTCCCTGATCACTCTCCCCCTCTTCATTGACCGCGCCACCCACCGGAACCTCCCCCCGAACACACCCACTTGCATGCACACAGTGTGCCCTAGGCACACACGCACAATAGTCCCCACGACATGTCTACCCCCGCAGTACACTCGTCGTGCCTCGGCGAAGCCTCCTGAGCATTTTGACGTGGCCACGAGGCTGTTTGTCTGATTACAGGTTCGGAGGGTCGCCGCCATTGACGACAGTAAGAAGCTTGCTTGTGAGCTCGCTTCAGGTTCCCCCACTCCAGGCTAGTAGTCCCAGGTGGCACGGAATACGTCCGCGTACAGCTCCAGGTAGCTAATTGTGCTCGAAGGCCTTAGCTGTCGCTGCAATTACTCGCACTATCTGTTGCTAGGCACGCAACAGGAAGGTGGGACGTTTAGTCCCACCTCGGTAAGTTTCGAGTTGCCAGTGTGATATAAGTTGTTTTTGTGCTTTCTTCTAATCTCCTCAAGTAACACAGGGGTGAGGTCCCTCGCCATCACGCCTCGTCCACGACCTGCCCCCGCGGACCTGGCACCCAACCCGTTTACCTAAACCTGGCACTCCTCACACATCACACCCACGCCGGTGCGCCTGGACCCAGGCACGCACTCGACCCGATTACCTGGCTCTGGAAGAGCGTACCGAAGAGAGTAATAGAGAGAGAGAGACGCAGGGAGGGTAGGGGGTAGGTTTGCATAACCGTGCCTGTGTAGGGAAGAAGAAGAAGGAGGAAGCAGAAGCAGCTGCGAGGAAGAGGAAGAGAAGAAAAAGAAGGCAGAGGAAGGAGTAGCAGAGCCAAAAAGAAAAGAGCTGCCGCAAAGAGGAAGGGAAAGCAGGAAGAAAAGGAAGAGAAGAAGAAGAAGCCAAGGAGAAGGAGTAGAAGCAGAGCCAAAGAGAAAAGAAGAAAAGAGAAGGAGGGAGCTGCCGCAAAGAGGAAGACCAAGCGGAAAGGAAAAGAAGAGAAGAAGAAAAAGCCAAGGAGAAGAAGCAGCAGCAGCAGCGACCAAAGAAAAGCCAAGGAGTAGAAGAAGATGTGCACTGTAGCAAACGCCATTTAAGGCGTCTGATTCCTAGAATCAGACGTTTGAAGACAAAGAAAGAAAAGAGAGAGAGAGCAAAGGAGAGAAAAGAAGAAAAATTCTATTTCCTTTCTCTCTAGTTTTTTTTTTGTAAAATAGTATATTATTGTGAATTGTGATTTTTATACTTCTAAAAATCGAATTTGCTCCCTAAATTCGACCTCAGAATATTTTTGAAATTTCTAGTAATAAATTAAATTAAATTGATAATCATTTTTTGCAATGTACTACAACACGTATCTTTTGAAAACCGCGACGAAAGCGATCATCACACGATTTTCACGCTTATCAAATGGCATTGGATAGAAGCAGTGGAAATCGTGGGTTTGGAAATACGATTGTTGTTCTTTGTAGTATGGTTGCGAAATCCGTTCGACAACAAAAATAATTTCTAAAATAGTGAGACTTTGAGTCTCGGTCGTTCGTCTCTAGGAGGCGTTATGGAAATGCAAGTTTTGATTTCAATCTCGCTCGCTCCACTTGCTTAAAATCACATGCTGGTTTCCAACCTACGGATCAATGTCTTGCCATCGCATTGTTAACTCTAATAACGTGTGTGTGCGTTAAATAGATGACAAAAGTAAATGTGTGGGTGTCCGTACGCACAATCCTAGTTATGTGATGGCAGTTTACTGAAAAGGCTTTGATAGCTAGATCCTCAATATTTTCAGACATTGACATGCTAGTTACGAAAAGATTATAAAATGAGTGCAAGAAACTTTAATCACAATAGAGTTTTGCAAGCAAGCACATGGTGATTCTTCAACACATAGATTTATATAAAAATGATTTTCATTGATTGCATGATGGTGGTTACAGCACAGCTAGAGGAATGCTTGTACATAAATGCTTGAAACATAAACTATTTACTAGCAGAAAATGATTGCATACATGAATCTATGGGGGATTATGCATGCATCATTGGGGGAGAATCATGGAGCTACACTACTAAGTAGTAATAAAGCAGTAAATCTATGAAGAACTACTATTTACTTAGCTAATAGAAGTAAGGGCATTCGAAGGTAGGTTCCAATGGCCTTTGAGTGGATGCGAAGAGAAAGAGGGGCGGCCAAGGGTGCTTAGGCCGGCCCTTGGAGAGGTGAGAAGGAGGTGATCCAAGCTTGGCGTGGAGGTGGTGGAGTCATGGTGGAGCTCGTGGAGATGGAGGTATACTAAGGTGGTGGTAATGGAAGTTGGAATGGAAACAAGATTGAATGTAGCATCGATGGGTGCAAATGGCCACCCCTTAGGTCTTTTTATAGACCTAAGGGAGACTCTCTAGAGAAGTGTGCAACTCTCTAGAGAGAGCTCCAAGTGTGGCCGTCCAAGGTTGTTTTTAGATCCATCATTTGTGGATCTAAAAATTGAATGGCTCTTGGTAGCTAATTTTAGCAACCAAGAGTGGTGCCACATTGAAGAGAGTTCTAGAGAACTCTAGGTGTGTGTGTGTGTGCGTGAATGGGTGTGTGTGTGGTCGTGCCCTAGGTGGCTAAGTGAGCTAGGTTAGGGTAGGTCTCAAATTAGGGTTGCAAACCCTAATTTGCTAAGGAGAAAATGCAATTAAGCTTAACACAGGTTTAATTGAATGAGTGTGAACCTAATTGAGAGTGAAATAACTCAATTAGGTTGGGCTTAGGTCAATTGGACTCTCACTGAGTCCAATTGGACTTGTATGGGTTGAGATCTGAGCTAAATTGGACTCTATGAGTCCAATTGACTAAGCAATGGTAATTGACTATGATCCAAGTCAATTGGGCTTAGTGAGAACCTAATTAGGTTCTTAGGAGGGTCTAGAGGTGGTGTACTAGGGTTAGGGTACCTTAATTTAGGTTCCTAAGGGGTTGGAATTAGGCTTAGGGACCTAGGAGCTCAAGATCAAGGCTTGAATTCCAAAACAGGAACTGGAGAACAGTTCTAGATTTCCAATAAAGGTATTAGATGACTTATCTGAAAAATCAGAAGTCTAGACTTCTTGTCTGGATGTCCAATCAGAGTCAGGAGGGATTTAGGGTTCTGTCTTGGGTATTCTGCAGAAATTGGATGTCTGACCAAGTAT
The DNA here is from genome assembly GCA_037157565.1 of Thalassia testudinum. Classification (NCBI taxonomy): domain Eukaryota; kingdom Viridiplantae; phylum Streptophyta; class Magnoliopsida; order Alismatales; family Hydrocharitaceae; genus Thalassia; species Thalassia testudinum. Next base: position 109,465,978 of record JAZHRO010000022.1, on the reverse strand, counting down.
CTGGACGTCCAATAACACTGCAGACTTGGGTTTAAGGTATGCGGGTTGTGGCTAAGGGTCCTGGACGTTCATTAACTTTTTTGGACATCCAGATAAGGGCTTGAATTAGGGTTTTAAGGCTTCCTAGGCTACGGTGACCTAATTTAAGGGTGTTTATGGCTTGGGAAGTTTTCTAGTGCTATCCTAAGGCTATGAATGAACCTAAGTTCTTCATAATTTAACTGCTTTACTTCTACTCAAAAGAATAGCACACCTCAACCCTTTATATTATTTCTCTACTACATTTTATTCTACTCTTTTGCTCCAGCTCTGATGCAGCACTAGGTTTAGGTCCAGCTTCAGATCCAGCTCCTGAGCTTCTTATTACCTGTAATTTATATAATGCACTTAATTAGTACCTTATATCATTATTTCATGCATAGCTAAGGGAAAGCAATAAGGATGCAAATAATGCTCATGTATGCATGAATTACACTAGCTTATGCTAAGTTCTAACCTAATTTAGGTCAATTAAGACCTATGCTTGCTGTGCAATCAGGCGTCTTTGTTCTCTGTCTCGAGCGCTGCCGCCAAGGAAGCGTTGCCTCCCTTACCTCCTCTTCCTCTCCTCCGCCCTGCCATCGGCGTTGGAGCACCCCACTTCTTTGATCTCCTCTATTTCGATCGGTTGGGCTTCTTTCCTCACTCGTTCTTGATTTCGAACCCATTCTCGCCCTGCCAACGGTGAGATCCCTCACCTCCTTTGTCCAGGTAATAGTAGAATTAGGTTTTATCTTAGAGTAGCTTAGTGTACTTTAGATAGTTAGTTAATTAGTGCAGCCTAAATGTTTTGTTTTCTGTCATCTTCTTTAGCTCCGACAAGCTCCTTGAGCTCGTCTGGAGCATCATCTTTTCTTTTTGTATCGCTGATCACACTCTACACCTCTTCATGGTCACTTCTACTTCATTCACTATACACTTTTATTAGCTTCTACACTTAACTCCATCTCACTTTCACCAGAGACCTCCATTGTCCATGGAGGAGGCACTTTGGCATAGAACACATCCACTAGGGGCCCTTCATCACTTCTACACCATTTCAGGGTCCCGATCCACCTCTTAATTAGCCTAATTAACATATATATAAGAAACGCCTAATCTCACCTCAACCTTCTAAGCTCGCCGTCAATGGCGGCTCAAGGGGAATTTTTATCACCTAAATACTTACTCATAAGCATCACAAGAGTCAACTAGTCTTTTCCCTCACTCAATTGAGTGAGAGGATCAATCTAAAGCTCATGCGAACTCAATCTTTTCTAAATGAATCCATGATAAATTCTTTTAATTAATCATTGTTTGGATTAATTGAAGTGTTTCTAGGGTTCTTCGAGACTTTAGGAGTCTTTTAAAACCTTTCTTGGTCTGTTCCATGGAGTTTTTAACTCCAGTCACCTATTTCTGAGTTCACTAGAGCTCCAGCGAGCTTCGACGAACTAATTTGAAGCTTCAGCCCTTGGGAAACTTTGAGGAGCTCTAGACTGTTTCTCTATGATCTTAGGATTATGAAGTGTAACGACCCGATTCCCGAGTCCCTACGAGACACGAGAACCGGACCGACTCGACTAATCCCAAGACCCAGTCGTCCAACGAGGAAGTAACCAAAAGACAGTAAAATAAACCACATTCAGCATGAATATAACTAACAGTAAGAAGTACAGCAGTAAGGAAAGAAAACTACTACAGTAGGCACCACCACAACAGTAAAACAACATTCATCATATAAGAAAAACTGCAGGTAAAGAAGGTACAACGGAAACAAAAACTACTCACTAGAACAGAAACAAAAAGGGGTACAAAGCTGGGGTAACTCTACTGGACCCTACTCGGCCCAGCGTCCTCTGCAGCCGCCGACCCTGGCTGCTCAACACCTGGTCCTGAAAAAAGGTAACGAGTGTAACACGTCAGCAAAACGCTGAGTAGAGTGGCAAACTAACTAAAGGCAACAGTAGAGTGTACAGTAGCTGTTATGTTCTATTACTTCCTTTATTTACATCTTTCAATTTTTCTCACTATTTCATTTACTTCTCAGATCCTTTACTTGATCTCGGATGTCCTCGTGGGACGATCTTGATTGCAGTCTTTTCCAAAAGTAGAAGTAGCACGTGGTGCTCTCCTGGCCGGGAGAGTCCCCCGTGGTGATCCTACCCTCAGTCAACCACCCCAAGGTCACTGACAGACGTAACGGTGACTACGGCACGCGCGATAAACGCACAGGTAGCTAGCCCGCACTGGCACGCGGTCAGTCGTTTCCGTTAACGGGTGCGCCCAAAGCACAGCACGGAACCAGGGCAGAGCCCTCTCAGTAACAGGGGTCCAACCCCTCCACAGTAACCAAACCGGGGCCTTGCCCCTCCACAGTCCGCGCACCCTCGCCTGACTACCCTGGTTTGCCCTAGTGGGCCTAACAGTCGGTGAAGGAGGCTAGCAGAACCCCGGGGCCCGTGGGGTAGCTAGTACTCTCCTAACACTACTAGCTCTCCTCGGTACTACGTACACGAGGGCCAACAAGTCGGTACAGAGCGGCCAAGCCTAACCCCGGGTCCCTGGGGCGGCTGGCCCCACTCTGCACTAAAACAGGTACAGGTACTTCCCTTGGTACTGCGTACCCAAGAGACAGTACAAACTACCTCTCAGTTCCATTCCTTTTCTTTCCAGGAGTTCCACTCCTAATTTCCCGTAGGGTTCCAGCTCTTTATTTCAGAACATCATATGTTTCACTTTCCAGATTCACGTTCTCAATTTCCATGATCTCAAACATGTTTCTTTGTTCATAACAGGCAGCTGTTAATTAATTTCACAGGCAGCTTTATATATTCCTTTCCATTTTTCCAAGACTGCAGTAATATACATTCCACTAGTTTTTCCATCCTAGGATTCATGCCATATCCTAGGATCTATCATACAATCTAGTTTCCGGCCCTAGGATTCATGCAACACCTAGGAGCTATCATTCCATATATTTCTCATTCCTAGGATTCATGCAAGCCCTAGGTTCTAGTTATGGTTCCACACTTTAACAGATTTTATTAATACTTAAAACCACTCTACCAGGTACAACGGGAGTAATGGGGGCGTGATCGGGAATCCCGCGCGCCTCCGCGACTCTTAAGACTGCAACCGAACGAAGTCCTATCACAAGGATCAAACACAAGGAGTGTCTCAAAACAGTGTATAGCTACTGTAGGCGGGTAGAGGAATTAATTCTGAAACGAACGCAACTCGAATCACGGAAAACGGAGCCCAAACGGGCCCTAAACGGGTCGAGAAAGATGATACTGTGCAAAATCAGACGTCTGGAACTCCTTCCAGACGTCTTAAACGGTGGATCAGAGAATTACCTGTTCGGCTTGGTTCCCCGGACGTCCAGAAGTCTGCAGGGATGTCTTTCCTAGATCCCAGACGTCCGATGGTCACTCCGGACGTCTGGAGGTCACTCCCGCCGTCTGGTACAACTTCCAGACGTTTGATTCGCAAAGATGACGAATCAGAGGACCTGCGCACAGCCAACCCCCCTCCCTCAGTACGGTCAGTCGACAAAAAGAGAAGAAAGCGGAAACTCACCTTTCAGACGTCTGTATGATCTCACAGACGTCGACCTTGCCGTCTGGATATCAATCCAGACGTCTGATTCTGGAAATTTTTCCAGAATCAGAACCTTGCTCGGCCTCCGCTCGCGACGCCGCCCGCGTCGCACCTCGCGCGTCCGCTGCTCCGGCCGCTGCAGGTCCCTCTCCGCGACGCTCTGCGCCCCCTGCGCCCTCCGCCGGCCGGCCAAGCCGCTCCCGGCGAGCTCGCCCTCACGGCAGAGCCCCGCCCTCGCACGCCGCAGCTCCTCCGCGCCTACTGCGGCTGCCGCTGCCGCTGCGCCCTCGCGTCCGCTCGCTCTCGCGCACAGGCAGGAGAAGAAGGAGGAAGATGGTGGAGACGGGAGGGGAGGCGCGCCCCCCCTTTTAACGCCGCGCGGAGAGGAGAGAGAAGGCGGTCGCAGTCGCCTGCCGCCGCAGAGAAAGAGGCAGGATCGCAGGTCTGCGCGCACAGGCGCGCAGACGAATATCCCGTGCGAGCATAACTGTTCACCAGACGTCTGTAAACTATCCCGGACGTCTGGTCAGACGTCTGGATGTGATCCCAGACGTCTGGGCCACCTCCCAGACGTCTTAAAAGACGTCTGGGGCACGCGCTCGTTACATGAAGCGATACTTTGATGTGTTTTAATGACCAGAGCTCTCTCTTGATATTCGTCTTCTGCTACTCCGGCGGAGTTGGAGAGGCTTAACCTTTGAGATTCTAAGTTATTAAGTAGGTTCAGAAGCTTCCTGAGAACCTATAGAAACCACTCCCGATCTTGAATTAGTTTGAAAACCTCTAGGTTTCTCTACCGAACACACCTCCTTCTCAACCCAGGTGGCATTGCTTGTAGGCACTGTCTGAACCCTCAAAACCCTACTTTGATGCATTGAATGAATCCCTGAGGATGAACTGAGGTTGACTAGGGCTTTCATTTGATCTATGAAGACCTAAAGTAGAAAGTCAAATCTTGGTTGCAGTAGGTCAACCCTAAGTTCAATTTGTGGATTAAATGGATGAAACTTTGATTTAATAGGTTGCTTAGGTTCTTGGGATGATTTTAAAGTGTTTAAGATTGATTTGATTAAGCTTGATTGAGGAATAATAGGGTTTGAATTTACTGTGTGTTTTGGGTTCTAAAGGGAACCCAATACTGTTCCTGTGTATTTTGATGAGATTTGAACTCAAATCTCGCCCATATCTATTGTTTTTGACCTCCTGAAACTATTCAAATCACTTCCCAATCGTTTTATCTCTCTGTTGAGCATTTCAGACTTCAAAACCAAGCTTTGAACCTCTCAGCGAAGCTTCCAAGTTCCTGCTCCTTCTTGAAGCCTTCCATAACCTCCAAAACTCCTTCAGATTATGCGGAATGCACCACTGAAGCATTCCAGACTTTTAATTGAGAAGTAATTCCCCTCTACAGGTCATTTGGTTGGAGAATTTCTCTTTGAAGTACCTTCCTGGTACATAGAACGACATCATGTTCTCTATTCAAATCCCTGGTTCAAATCAGACCTAAAGTTCAAATTGACTTCAAAATCGGAAACATAGATCCTTAGGGCTTTCGATCGAGCCTTTGTGCACTCGATTTAATGTAGTGAGCCGATCGGAATCGATCCTTGAAGATCCACTCAGAGCGCAGTTGCGTCGAAGGAGAGTGGCTGAACATTGTCCCACCTCGGATAAATACGAGTGCCTGACTTAGTATAATATGGTTTTGTTAACCTAGCGCTTCAGTCGACAGCGTTGGGCACACAAAATCGAACATGACCTCATGTGCCGATTGGGCATGTGCGTGTGTACGTGCATGTGTGTGTGCATGTAGGCGTGTGCCTGCGTGTGCGTGCCCAGGTGGGCGAGTAAGTTTTGTGGGCCTGTGATGGGCCTGAGACTATGCATTGGATTGAAATGAATTAAAATCCACCTAATATGAATTAGGCTCGACTAAGTAGGGTCTAGTCCTGCCCCTCTGGGGTGCAGCGTATCCCCGAAAGGCTGGGTCACCCATTAAATAATTTTTATAGTAAAGAGTAAAGTGGGTTAAGTTGAAGAGCTACAGTGAGAGAGAGAGAGCACTGAAGAAGAAGCGAAATAAAGAGAAGAAATGGATGAATTGAGAAAGAGATAACAGATGTCCGAAGCTTTAATCAGTAATCTAATTTTACCTTTTAAGTCATCTAACTTTTTCAGACGTCTGATTAAGGGCTGAAGCTAATGTATTATATATTTTGAGCTTCTAACGTTGTAAAAGGCATTTTAAACTCTTGTAATTGTCTTTTATGCCTTATATTTTGTAAGATCAATTGTAATCAAGATGTTTCTACTTGGTATTCATTGACAAATCTTTCTTGTATATTTGTTCTATTAAATGGAATATTGCATCTTTTCTTGTGAAATTATTCATGTGCTTAAAGTATGATAATTATTAATCTGATTGATTAAATAGTTGGTAATTATGCCTTAGGAATTAATGGTGAATTAATTTAACTATTATGCCTGCTAGTGAACGACTTGGATTCAACCAGTTAAATGAACTTATAAAATCTAAAATGTTAGGTTAACTTGACCTTATACTACACTCACGACACTAATTCGAGTTAACTTAAGTTACTTCTGATACATTTAATTAAGGCTAATAATCCACAAATTAAATTTTTTTGTGGAAACATTGGTGTTGAAAAGATAGTTTGAAAATCTTGTTCCTGCCCAAATTTCAAAATTTTTAGACCATTAGAAATATGAATTTTCAAATTCATATTCAATTTCGGATCGAGTTTTTAAAAATAGTAGTAGCAATTTTTTTTCAATTTTTTTTTAAAGCAAAGCAATTCCTGACTACCTAACAAATCTAATCCTAATTTTTTTTCAAATAACTCATATCCTAATCAAATCCTAATCTAAAATCCTACTAACATAATCGTGTGTACCTGATTGTCTTCACCCGCACTTGATGCGTGCGTGGATCCTCGTTTCATACCTGCATACCAAAGAGAAGTACGCTAAATCGGTTATTAAATCAAGAATCATTGTGGCTCCTCGGCAACATCGCCAAGTTGTTCGGGCATAAAATCACATTTTAAGGATACATACGTCATAGTATGACGCGAAAATACGTCAAAACAAATAAATTATAACAAGATTGTGAGTCCTGGTTGAACTTAAGGAGGTAGAAATAGATTAGATTTTAACATTGCTTTAGAACTAACTATAACTAAACTCTAATCATAATAGATATAAAATAATTCAGGTAATTGTTTTATCATGAGTTGCAAATAGAACTAGAATTAGAACATGCATTACTAAAACTAGAATTAAAATTGACTATCTAATCTACTAGAACAAGGGCACTAAGGGTGGTCTTTGGTGGCCTTTGGAGAGGTTGGGGAGAGTAGTAGCTGTGCACCAAGGTGTTCTTGATGGGTGCTTCAGAGGGAGTTTGAAGGGATAGATGGAGGAGGAGATGCCTTTTGATGGGAGCTCTAGGGTCCCTTTCATAGTTAAGTTGAGGGGCAAAGTAGGTGTTTGGTTCCAAACTCATTATCAACCTTAGATTAATTAGATCCATCAATCGGGAGATCAACGGCTCTAATTCTGCCTCAAAATAGCCTTCATAGTGCTTGATATGCACATGCTGCTTTAGATCTCGCCACGCGGTGTGCTTAGCTCCTTTGGATCCTGATCACACGGTAGTGCATTGATGGGAACACCATCATTGTTAAGGGCGCTTGATCGGGTTTTAAAAAGGTCGTGTTGTAGTATAGTCGAAAAAACGTTCAAAACAAATAAATTTTTATTATTTGAAATTTAAGTCCGAGGTCGAACACAGGAAGTAAATGGAATTCATGCACTAATCTCAATAATCGATGCAATTTGAACACATAAAAGTACTTAAAATCTAATTCAAAATGTAAAGCATGAGTTTATGAATAATAAAATGTAGCGTAAAAGAGAAATTGGAAGAATTGGACTATAAAATTAGAGGTCATAAAAGTGTTTGGTTCTTCTTTTGCTTCTCTTCTTTCCTTTCTTCCTCTTTCTTTCTTCCTTGTCTTTCTCTTCTTTCTTCTCTGGATCTTCTCTTTCCTTCTTTCTGCCTTGACTTTCTCTTCCTTCTTCTCTAACTTTGGCCTTCAACTTCTTTCTTCTATTCCTTCCTGCCTTGGCCTTCAGATCCTCAGCTTCCTCTGCCTTTAGTCGTGCCTTCTCTTCAGCCTTCTTCTTCTCTGCAACTTCTTCTGCCTTTAGCTTTTCCTTAGTTTCTCCTTCAGCTTCCTCTTCCTTCTTCCTTTCAAGTGCAATACCTACCCCTACCCTCCCCCACGAACTCTCTCTTTTCTCTCTTAGGCTCGCTCTCCCAGAGACATCTCGGGTAAATGGGTCAGGTTAGCGCACCCGGGACCAAGTGCACCGGCGTGGGTGATACGCGAGGAGTGCACAGTAATCGGGTTAGGCAACCAGGTCCGCGGAGGAGTGAATCGCGGACGAGGCGTGGGGAGGGGCGTGGGACCTCACCCCGTGTCAGGAGGCGATAAGCCTATAACACAAAAACAACTTATACCACACTACTCGCTTGAAAACAATCGAGGTGGGACTAAAAGTCTCACCCGCTTTGCGCGTGCTCGTAGGAGGTGCTTTGCTCAATTGCTGCGGTTGCAGTGCCCTCTCAAAGCCAATAATTGGCTGAATGTGTGCGCATGATAACTCCGTGACGCCTGGACCTGGATGCCTGGAGCAAGGCTGCCTGGAGTGAAGGTTGCTTACTGCTTTGAGCCTGCTCCAATGGCGGCGGAGGTTAGAACCTACGTTCAAGCAACATGGCCTTGCGACCTCATTAGAACACGTAGGAGGCTTCGCTGTGGCATGGCGAAGATGAATCGATGGTCAGTGTGGGGCGGGGCAGCCTGGTGTGCATGCCTAGGTCGTTCTGTGGCCGTGGTGATGGGTTTGATCAGGGGAAGAGTGTGGAGGTTATGGCGGTTAATGGAGAGGGGGAAAATGATCAGTGAAAGGTGGCAGAGCTTTTGAGGGGTTTGGCAAGGTGGATGGGTGCATGGAGTGACGGAGGCACCTCGCCGGTGGTCTGCTGGAGGTAGAGACGATGGTGGTGGTTTGTGGTTGTTGAGGGGTAAAAATAGAAATAGAGAGGGGGAAAATAAAGAGAAGAGAGAGGGGAAGTATCTGACCTATTTTATGGATGAAGGGGGAGGAGATGGTGGACGGCTCGTACTTGCCGTCGCTGGAGACGAAGATCCAGTAGAAGGGTGACAGTGATGACGAGGAGGAGGCAGGTGCATGCGCAGGTATGGCGCGACATGGATGATGGAGGCAAGGGCAACTCTGCCACTGGTATTGTGGCAGAGCGACGAGAGGAGGAGTAGGTCGCCGGAGCTCGCTGGGTGACTAGCTGGAGGGGAAGAGGCAAATTTGAGGGGTTGTCTCCGGCCAAACCAAGCTGAGGATCTACGGAAGTATTAGGGTACCCTTTATAGTACTGGGTAGAGGGCCTTGTGCTTGGAAGGCAAGCTTTTAAGCACGGCAATCTCGCCAGACTTGGAAGGTCAGAGAAGACCCAAATCTCTCATGCGTTCGCATGATAGATTATGTAGGATTTTGAGCTCAAGATTGGGTTCACATGAATGGGAATTCCTCAGAGAATCTCCCTTTCAAATTTGAGAGGGATTCTCTAAGGAATCAGGGAGTTGTTTCCCTTGAATCCTCACCGGAGTAGGATTCTCTCCGTTGTAATGGTAGAGGGACCTAATTGCAAAGCACGACGAGGAAGATAGGGGGGTGTCTGCAAAGATTTTCAAAAGTTAGGGCAGAAATGTAATTGGGCTGGACTGGTTTGCAAAGTAGGTCAAGGTGAATTCCCCTTAGGTCCAAATTTTGGTACAAACCTAATTTGAATCTAAGGAATCCAATGGTGAAGTTATATTTTAGGTTTGATCACATTTGACTAGGTAATTTACACAAAAACCTAATTTAGGGCAAACATTTGACTAGCACCCCTATTTAGGTTAAAATAGGTTCTAAAGGCCACATTGAAGGTTCTAAACCCTAGAGAATATTTTTCCATAAATTTTAGAGGTTTTAGGTGAATTTTATGCTGATCAAAACCTTTTTAAATTAAGTAGGTCTGTTTTACGATTACAAAAAGTCATTTAATTCCTAGATTTCACATGAACCCTTTTCTGTTTGAACCAACCCACTTTTTATCTTGTTTAGACCATTTGACCTATGTTTACCCAATGAGAAATCCCGTTGTTGCACTGCAATGATAAAATTACAATTTTACCATTTATTTCTTGCTTTTCTCTCAGACTGGTTATTCCTTGAGTTAGGCCCTTCATTTAGTTATGTAGGAGCTTTTGTTCTCTTTTCTAGGTCAAAATGAGCTAGTTAGGGCTCATGATGGTGTTCCCATCAATCATGAGTCATAACTAGCTCATTTTGATCTAATTAAGTCAGTAAATTCTCCTACATAATTACCAAAGAGCCATATTTCACTGCAAATTCATTCTGAGGGAAAGAGAAGAAAATAGGGTTAAAACTATAATTTTATCATCATATCATGAATGCAGTACAATTAAGGGTTTTTCCAGGGGTAAGTAAGGGTCAAATGGTCCTAAAAAGCTAACAAGTGGGTTAGAATAGACAGAAAAGGGTTTACACGTGTTTCGAGAATTAAATGACTTTTGAATAAAAACAGACCCGCTTAATTAACTAAGGTTCTGGTCAGAATAAAATTCACCTAAACCCTCTAAAATTCATAGAAAGATATTCTCTAGGGTTTGGTATGCTTGATTTGACCATCATAACCCGTCTTGACCCAAAATAATCTTAAACTGACATTTTCCCTAATTTGAGTTTTTTCATAAATTACTCGGTAAAACTTGGTCAAAACCTAAATATAACTTCACCATTGGATTCCTTGGGTCCAAGTTAGGTTTGTATCAAAATTTGGACCCAATCTAAGATCATCTTGATCAATTTTGCATTTTGGTCCAATCAGACTTTTTCTATCTCCTTCAGATCCCTAACTTTTGAATTTATTATAAAAATGCCCCTATCTTTGTCGTCACTCTTTGCAAATAGGTCCCTCTACCATTATCGCAAAGGAATCCTTTCTCTGACAACCTTTTGATTGAAGAGAACTCCTCTGTTCAATCAATCCTTTCCAAAATTGGTTGGGAGATTCTTTGAGGAGTCCTCTTCCTTCTGAATCCGTCCATGGGCTCCATAACCTTCCCAATCTCTCATGCGAATGCATGGGAGATTTGAGTTTCCTACTCTGGCAACAATTCCTAACTTGGAAGCTTGGCTTCCAAGCTCAAAATCCCCTCTTGAGCCCTATAAAGAGATCTCCAAGGCACGGCTGTGCTCACAAGTTTGAATTTTGGCCGAAAACCCTCCTCTTCCTCTCTCCTCTTCCTCTCTCCTCTTCGGCCGCGAAGCTCTAAAAGCTCCGATGACCCTTCTTGACCTCCTTCGTCATCCGGTCACAAAACTAGTGGTCGGATTCTCTCTCTCTCGTCAACTCTTGGCCGTACCAGTAGGAACGCTTCTACCTCCGTCAACGTCGCCGTTCCCATCATCGGAGCACCTTCTTCCCCAACTCTGACCTACCAACACCAGTGTTGTTCTCCCCTGTTCGTCCATTTAGATTAGGTTAGATTAAGTCGCTTAGCTCTTAGGTTTAGTTTTATACCCAAAAACCTCAAAAATAGCCCTCGACGCTGCTGCTCACCTCCGTCTTCCCTGTCTCCGACCACTCCTCTGGCGAGTCATTTACGCCACTACACTCCTCCATCCACCTCGCTGACCACCGCATAACATCTGCCACATCACACCCTACCAAACCCCCCTCCCTATTTGCGTTCCCATCCACCCAAACTCATCCCCAAATAGACCCATCATCTCCGACCTATTCTGTCATCGACTAGCCACCACAGACCACCATCTTCCATGAGACCACCTCCACTACACTCGCTGTGGTCTGGCGAAGCTCCTGAATTATTCTTATGTGGTCACGAGGCGTTATTTCATGTTTTAAGTAGCAGGTCCATTCACCGCCATTGCTGAGCTTCTCCACGAGCTTTAGACCATGTTTGTGCATGGATCCGCCTAGGTCTTTGCTCTAGGCTCAATGGAATCCTTCCAGGAGTGCAACCGAGGAGCCAATTTGGCTATTTGACTGAGCTTTTGACCACAATCATGTGGAGAAGTAGCTGCAGTCTCACGCAGAGGAAGGGAGGTGGGATTAGTCCCACTTCGAAAGCTAAGAAGCACTTGCGCCCGCATTAGTTGTTTTTGTGTTCTGGGTTTATTGCCTCAGAACACGGGGTGAGGTCCCATTAGCCTCGCTTACCTAACCTGCCTAAGCCGTCACTCCTTCCTCACCACCCACTGGTGGTGAGCCTGGACCCGGGTATGCGCTTGAACCCAAATACTCGATTACCTGTTACTGTGAAAGGCTCCGAGAGAGCGGATCCCAGAGAAAGAAAGAGAGGGAGAGTGCGCAGGTGTTGAACGTATTTTTGCGAATCGCTACGCTTACGTGTTTGGTTTTTTGGAAAACCTATCGTTGTAGTTCGAAAGCGAAGAATTCGTGTTCAACAAATAAAATTTATACCGAAAAGAATTCCGGGTCGAACACAGGGAGGCTGACGTTTGATTTAAAAACTTCGCGTTTCTTTTTATTTGTCACGAAGTAATTCAATTTAAACTATCTAATTATTTACAATTAATAAAAGAGAGAGGGTAAGAGAGAGAGAGTATTACACATGGAAATCAAAATGAGATGTAGAACAAACAAAGAATTTATCATAGAAGAGACTGTTCATTAGAATTAGAAGGCATAAAACAATTACACTAGAAAGCGATAAATTTACTCTAGAAAGCATTAAAAGAATGGAGGGAGAAATGTCCTCCTCGACGGTCGCTTGGAGGACGAGTAGATTAATCTAGAAAGCAGTAAATTTATACTAGAAAATAGTAAAAAGAATAGGGAGAGAGAAATCCTCCTCGATGGTTGCTTGGAGGACGAGCCGGACGGGACGACGCCTGGACGAAGGAGAACGAAGCAGGACGAAGGAGGACGAAGCAGAAGAACGGGAACGAAGCAGCACGCCATCGTCGTCACGGGATCCACTTCGAAAGGGGAACGAAAATTGGATTTTATCTCGCGAGAAGCATCCCGGGTGTGGGACAAGCTTCTCTTGAGCTTTGGAGGGGTAGAGAGGAGAAAGAAGGGATGAGAATTTCATATGGAGGGGGTCTCCTTTTATAGTTGCAAGGAGTGGGGGCAAAATGGACATTACAACTTCAAAATAATAAAAGAGGGGTCTTTAGTGACGGATAAATCCGTCACTAAAGCACTCAACGTGGGTGTCGTGGCCGACTTGCGTGTGCCTCCTCGCCTGCTCGCGCGCTCAACGGCTTGCGCACGTTTGTCGCTTTTCAGCCGTCCGATCGCGAGATCGGACGGCTTAAGATGAGTCCGCGCCCGTTGCGTTGCGCGCCCGCCCGCGCGTCTGATTGCGCGTCCAATCGCGCGTCGACGCTATCGGGCGCGCGCGGCCGTCCGATCTCCATCTGAAGCTCCACCCGCGCCCAATCGCGGCGCCTTCCAGCCCCTCTCCATGGCTCGAACCCGCGCCCTGAGCTCGCGATAGCGCGCTCGACCACTGCGCTATGGGGCGCGGATGGTCGAGCGGATGCTTTTAAATGCGGGTGCCCACAGCCGTTGGATTAAGATCCAACGGCGAAGAGAGATCGGGCGCGGGGCCTTTTGGGCGGCTGAGATGGAGCCACGTGGTGCTATCTTGGCCGCCCATCTTCTGGAAGTTGTAGATGGTGCCACAGATGTCGGATTGACTCGATTTTTGTGTCGTTGGGCTGCGATCGTCAATCCAAATTCATCCGTGTGGTCAGATTTGTCATCTGAAGTGCGGATTTTCACCATCCTGGCTCTTGATCTTCTAGGGTTCCCCGGTCACTATCTGATGCTACTGATGCCTGATTAGGGCGATCTTGGAGTCGTTGAACTCCAATCGTCGCCCTGATCACATCCATATGATTGGATCTTTGATCCGAGGTCCCGACAAAATGTTTGCCCTGTCCAAGCACATAAAAAAAGACAATTAACCTCCATTTTATTCAAACTACTCTAAATGCAAGATGATGCATGTTATGCAATATTTATATCATGAAATGCAATCCTATGCTTAAGAACATGCATAAATAGACATTTTAAGTAGTGTAAATGTGTTTACATCAGCTGGGACAGAAAGGTTTTGCTCTGAAAGGGGTTGGCTAACACTTAGCCAATTTTGTACGTCTCCCCCTGTGCATCAGAAAGCCTGGACAGTAGAAAGAAAGAAGAGGTGGAGGAGGACCGTCATGACAGAAGAAGAAGGCTTGAAGAAGAGAAGAGAAAGCAGAGAAGAACTGAAGGAAAAATAGGGCCATGGAAGAAGAGGAGAAGAGAAGAGAAAGAAGAAGAAACAAAGAAGGCACTGTAGGAGTTGAACATTTAAAGCGTCTGATCTCCAAAGGGGACGTCTGATTACTGTAGCATTCAAGCTACTGTGCAGATATTTTATTGGTTTGGTCCTGATTACTGTGGCATTATTGATTACCTTAGTATACATATAACTATACTAAATAATTGGTGATCTAAATCACCATTATTTTGTTATAGATCTCTTTTTATCATGCCAAATTCTTGTTATACTCCTATTTTACATTGATTATCATTTTTGAGTAATTTATTTGGCTTAACTTTTGTGCTCAATTACATTCTATTAGAGATTGGTGTGTGAATTCTTATTTGCTCCCTGTGTTCGACCTCGGACTCCAACTTCGAGTAATAAATGGTATTTGTTTTCAAAGCGATTTTGACTATAATACAACGCAACGATTTAAAACCCTACCTTGCTTTGTCAACATGCACTCGCGCCTTGCTTTCGACTTCACTGAAATCCCGTGCGCGTACGCGTTTAAATCCAACCGTAAAGTGCACCTACACTGTCTTTTCGATCATGCGTGCAACAGTGAATGGACACGCATGGTTGATCGCACCTCCACGCTCCACGCATTTGCACCAACATCGTCCGATGGCCATCGCACGACTCAATTTCACTCGTGCGCACTGCCTTTTTGATTTTCCCCTCCGCGAGTCTCGAACTGTCATTGCTCGCTTCATTTCATGTGCGTTGACCAACATGCTACGCACACGGATGGTCACACGCTTGTTTTTTTGCGCTTACCGCCTCGGCTGTTGGATGAAGATCCAATGTCTAGGATGAATCCTCATTTGATGAAGTGCTGACCAGTTGATGTGGCACTTTTGTGGCCGTTGGATGGTGATCCAATGGTCCATAAGGCACATAAGGCCGTTGGATGGGGCAGGGGCCTTGAGCGGCGATGATGGTGCCACGTGGTGCCATTGTGGCCATCCATCTTCTTTGCTTTGTAGATGGTGCTGTAGGCCTTCGATCGTGTTGATTTTTGCACCATTGGACTACGATCGTTGATCTGGATCCATCCATGTGGTCAGATTTGGCATTTGACGTTTGGATTTTTGCTACCTTGCATGTTGGATTTTTTAACAAATTGACTATGATGCAAAATAAGATGCTTATGCATACATTATTCCTAAGTTAAGGTAAAATCTAACTTAATTTAGGTAGATTAGGACCTATGATTGTTACGCAATCATGAAACCACTGTAGCAAAATTGTTACGACCTGGTTCCCAAATTCCTACAGGACTCGAGACTGGATCGCCTCAACTAATCCCAAGACCTAATCATCCAACAAGAAATAATCAAAAGTAGGAAAAATAAACTACATTCACACATGCAATATAACTAACCAGAAGAAAAGTATGAAGCAGTAAGAAAAGTAGAACAACTGTCTCAAAACATAGTACATGCCACCGCATCAACAACAGAAAACGGAAAGGAAATAGAAAGTAACAAGGACAGTAAACTATGTGTCCATTACTCACTACAATAGTAGTAAACGAAAGAGCTGAAAAATAACTACGGCTGGGCTCGGCGAGGCCCAGCGCCCAGCGCCCTCTGCAGCCGGAAACATGGGCTGCTCAATTCCTGGTCCTGAATAGGGTTATAAAAAGATAGAGTTAGCGAACGCTGAGTAGAGTGGTGTTTACATTATTTAAGTGCAAATATAGTAAAATAATAACAGATTTATTTCTCATATCTATTTATTTCATTTATGTGTTGCTGATTCGTTTATTTCTCAAGTATCCAGGTATTTCTTGATTTTGCATGTTCCTCGTGGGAACGATCTTGATTGCAGTCTTTTCCGTAGAGTAGAAGGTACACGTGGTGCTCTCCTGATCGGGAGAGTCCCCCGTGATAGTCCTATACCCAGTCAACCACCCCGAGGTCACTGTCAAGACATAGCGGTGACTATGGCACGCGTGATAAACGCACGGGTAGCTACCCCACACTGACACGCGATCGGTCATTTCCACTAGCAGGTACGCCCAAAGTACAGTACGGAACAGAATAGGGTCTTGCCCTCTCAGAGCAGGGGTCCCACCCCTCAGAACCAAACAGGGGTCTCGTCCCTCCACAGTTCGCACACCCTTGTTTGACTACCCCGATTTGCCCAAAGGGCCTAACAAAGTCAGTGTAGGGTGGCTAGCTGAACCCTGGGCTTCGTAGGGTGGCTGGCTCCCTCCCTACACTTGTAGCACTCCTCAGTACCACATACGTGAGGGCCAACATGAGTCGGTGTAGAGTGGCCAATCCTAACCCCGGGTCTTAACCCAAGGGATGCTAGCTCCGCTTTACAATAAAAAGGGATAGTTGCTCTCCTTGGTACGGCGTACACAAGGACCAGCATACTTCCCGTCTACATTCCAGATTTCCTTTCATCCACAGGAGTTCTACTCCTAATTTCCCGTAGGGTTCATGCTCATATTTGTTGAACGTACGAATGGCTAGGCTAATGTGTTTGGTTTTGGAAAACCTGTCGTTGTAGCTTGAAAGCGAAGAATTCGTGTTCAACAAATAAAATTTATACCGAAAAGAAATTCGGGTCTAACACAGGGAGGCTACGCTGATCTATATTCGCAATTATA
The DNA here is from genome assembly GCA_037157565.1 of Thalassia testudinum. Taxonomy (NCBI): domain Eukaryota; kingdom Viridiplantae; phylum Streptophyta; class Magnoliopsida; order Alismatales; family Hydrocharitaceae; genus Thalassia; species Thalassia testudinum. The sequence goes on along the minus strand of JAZHRO010000022.1, from coordinate 109,449,253 downwards.
TTTTTTTAGGATTTTTGATAAGCAAGGCGATATAATTACAACGGAGCTATCAGACTGAGAGAGAGAGAGAGAGAACATGCATTCAATATTTCAACTGTTTATATAATCAAACTAAATAAAAGTTACACTAGAAAGCGGAAATCAATTACACTATAAAGCAGGAAACTTCTACACTAGAAAAGCTGTAAATAAGAATGGGAGAGAGAAGTTATCCTCCTCGACGATTGCTTGGAGGACGAGCCGGACAGGACGACGCTTGGATGAAGGAGAACGAAGCAGAAGAACAGGAACCGAGTAGCACGCCGTTGTCATCACGGGATCCACTTCCGAAGGGGGACTAAAATTTAGACTCTATCTCGTGAGGAGCATCCCGGGTGTGGGACAAGCTTCTCTTGAGCTTTGGAGGGGTAGAGAAGAGAAAGAAGGGATGAGAATTTCGTATGGAGGGGGTCTCCTTTTATAGTTGCAAGGAGTGGGGGCAAAATGGACATTACAACTTCAAAATAATAAATGAGGGGTCTTTAGTGACGGATAAATCCGTCACTAAAGCCCCAACGTGGGCGTAGCTTCCACGCCCACGCGTGCCTCCTCGACTGCCCGCTTCTTCAACGTATACGCACGTTCGGCGATCCCCAGCCGTCCGATCGCGAGATCGGACGGCTTAAGTCACGCCTTCGCCCGCTGCGCTGCGCGCCCGCTCGCGTGCGATAGAGCGTGACGTCGCGCGTTCAATTGCGCGTGAACGCTATCGGGCGTGCGCGGCCGTCCGATCAAGATCCAATGCTCTACGCGCATGCTCGCTTGCGCCTGATTTGAGGCTCGCGGGACTCGATCCCGCGACCTTTGCTTCGCCCACAGCTTCGTCTCCGTTGCGCTACGCGGTTGAAAAGGTCGCGCGGATAATTTTAAAGAGCCGCGTGCACAGCCGTTGGATCGAGATCCAACGGCGGAGAGGGGAGGGTGCGCGGTCTTCATAGAATGTAGGTGGCCGTTTGGGCGATCGAGATGGCACCACGTGGTGCCATCTTGGCCGTCCATCTTTTGGAAGTTGTAGATGGTGCAATGGATGTCGGATTGACTCGATTTTTGTGTCGTTGAGCTGCAATAGTCGATCCGAATTCATCCGTGCAGTCGGATTTGTCATCTAAAGTGTGGATTTGCACCATCCTGGTCCTTTATCTTCTAGGGTTCCCCGGTCACTATTTGATGCTACGGATGCCTGATTAGGGCGATCTTGGAGTCGTTGAACTCCAATCGTCGCCCTAATCACATCCATACGGTTGGATCTTTGATCCGAGGCCTCGATAAAATGTTTGCCCTGTCCAAGCACATAGAAGGAGACAATTAACCTCCATTTTATTCAAACTATTCTAAATGCAAGATGATGCATGTTATGCAATATTTATATCATGAAATGCAATCCTATGCTTAAGAACATGTATAAATAGACATTTTAAGTAGTGTAAATGTGTTTACATCATACCCCCATGCCTATCTTTTACTAGTCCCTAGCAAAAACTATGTGCTATTTATAAAAGTATTAGGTTGGATTATTTGGACCTGAGTTATTTTCAATCATTAAGAAATTGTTTACTTAGGAACCGAACTTTCAAAGACACAACAGTGTCCGGGTATCAGCCAAAATGCAGATCGCCTCATGCCCTCGCTTTATTAAAAAATATTTCTTTTTCTCTTTTTCTCTTTTCTAATTTTTAGATTTTCAAATTTTAGGGTTTGAGAGTGGCTTTCTACGGCCATTCAACTCACCCAAGATTTGATGATAATCCTAAGTTTTAAGCATCTTATTGTGATTGTGATAGACTCGTTGACCGGCAATTAAAACGAACTTCGGATTTCTACTCCTCTAGGTGACCTCAAAAAGACTTCTGCCTAAAGGTGTATCTTTACAATCGGTAGCTTTCTCCCTACTTTTATGTTTTTATGGGGTCAACACAAGGGTGAATCCAGTGTATATCTCCCCGATTTATTCTACTTCTCCGCTTCTTCCTAAGTGTTTTGGAAATTTTTAGTGCATTTACTGAGCTGGTTCTGGACAACCGGTCGATGAGCTGTTACCACCGACAACTTGCCAGCCATACTCATGTGGCGAAGTGTGGCTTATTTCATTTTGTTATTTTCTCCTTTTGTTTTTGATTTTTTTTTCTTTTTATTTTTTTTAAAGTAGGTGGCTTCCCTGGTCTAAGATTACCTAAGGGTAGGAAAAAGAGAAAGATTCAGTGACTGGGCTCTGGACAACTTACCTATGGGCTGTTACCCACGATAACTTGCCAGCCATATCACCCTAGAAGGTTCATTAGCTACCCAAATTCCGTTAGAATCGCCGAACAACGAGTTAGTGCAAAGAAAGTGTGTAGATGCTTAAAACTCAGAAATTCCCTCAAATCAGAGGGTGAGTTGATAAGTCGTGTACTTATCACCTAAACTTATTTATTCCAATTATAATAGAATTAAGATGGCGAGGTGATGAGAGCCTCATCATGAGCCATAACTAGCTCATTTTGACCCAATAAAGAAGATAAAAGCTCCTACATATCCTAGAAGAAGGCCTAAATGAAGGAATAAGTGCTCTGAGAAGAAAACATGAATTAAAGGTTAAAACTGCAATTTTACCATTGTTGTACATAAACGAGATTTATCAGAGGCAAAACATAGGTCAAATGGGCTAAATAAGATAAAAAGTGGGTTGAGTCAATCAGAAATTAGTTCATGTGCAATTTAAGAATTAAATGACATTTGGTAACCCTAAAACAGACTCGCTTAAATTAACAAGGTTCCGGTCAAAATAAAAATCAATTAAACCCTCTAAAAATCATGAGAAAATATCCTCTAGGGTTTAGTACACTTAATTTGGCCTTTGGAACCTAGTTTGACCTAGAATAGGGTCCTAGCTCATTAATTAACCTAATTTGGGTTTTTACGCAAAATGTCCATTCAAACGAGGTCAAACCTAAAATCCAACTTCACCATTGGATTCCTTAGGTCCAGATTAGGTTTGTACCAAAATTTGGACCTAAGGGGAGGTCATCTTGACTTACTTTGCAATTTAGTACACCCAAATCATAATTTGACCCCTATCTTTTGAAAATCATTGTAGAGAGCCCCCTAATTTCCTCGCCACCTTTGCAATCAAGTCCTTCCGCCATTGTTAGGGCAGAGTCGACCTCCAGCAAGGATTAGAGAGGGATTACTCTTTGATTCCTCAGAGATTTCCCCCCAGAAATGGAAAGGAGATTCTCTTAGGAATTCCCTTCTATCTAAAGCCAATCACGATCTCTGGTGTGAACCCAATCTCTCGTGCGAACGCATGAGGGATTTGGGTATCCACCCTCTTTCCTTCTCCGGCGAGCCAGCAGGGGTGATTGCGCAGCCCTCCGCGCACTAGAAAGTTCGGCCAACACCTATAAAAGGATCCCCAGACACGGCCGCAGATCTTCAGACTTGTTTTGGCGGAAATTCCCCCAAATTTTCCTCTCTTCCATCTTCGGCCAAGAAACCCGCAAGCTCCGACGACCTCCTCCCCTCCTCGTCGCTCTGTTGCCATACCAGCAGCAGAGTCAACTCCGCCTCTTTCTCCCGCGTCGCGCAGTACCAGGCGCGCGTTCTCCTGACCTCGTCCTCGTCGCTGCTCTCTCCCTCAGGGTTCTTCTTCTCCGACGACGGCAGCTACGTGCCGTCCACTCCGCTGCCTCCCTCCCTTCCAGGACACTCCAGATACCTTCTCCATCTTCCCCTCTCTCTTTTCCCCCTTTTATTTCATTTAATTGCCCCCCGACATTCCCTGACCACCCTCATCTTCCACGTCACCGACCGACCTCCGACGAGCCGCTCCCACCATTCCGCCCCTCCACACGGCTCGCCAACTGTCTCATAAGCTCCGCCTCACCACAAGGAACACTTTCCGCCCATCCACCATCCCTCTACGACTCCACCACAGCCCCCCGAACAACCCCACACTTCCGATCACAGGTCGACCTCGGCACGCACGCCTAGGCCATCCCACCACCTGCAGCACCGTTCACCACCTTCGCCGTGCCACGGCGAAGGTGCCCAGCTGGTCTGATTAGTCCAATAGGCCGTGCTTGTGTTTGACAGAATTTCAGTCCTGCCGCCATTGACGGTTGAAGCAGCTTCGCAGCAGCTCCAAGCGTCAGGTCTTCCAAGCTTTAGGCGCAGCAGATTCGTGCAAGCAGTGCGAAGCCCTCGGGTCCAGCAAGGAGCATTGCGAAGCCCGCAGCTTTGGCAATTGCACGAAGAAAGCTCTGCGGGCGCGCGTGAGATTGGGGCAGGCCAGATAGTCCCACATTGGCGAAACGCAACGTGCAGGTATGCTTTAAATTTAATTTGTGTTATCTGCTATTCGCCTCCGAACGCACAGGGGTGAGGTCCCTCACCTGACCCACGCCCGCCTCGTCCGCGATTTCACCTCGCGGATCTGGCGGGATCCGACCCGACCCTAACCTGAGCACTCCTCGTGCATCACCCACCTGCTGGTGTGCCTGGTCCCGAGTGTTACGAACGTGGCTCAAGACGATTTTTTAAGACGTCTGGGAGGTGGCCCAGACGTCTGGTCAGACCAGACGTCTGGTTCCCCTTCCAGACATCTGGGATTAAATTTCTGCGGCGTATGGGGTTGCGTCTGCGGGCATGCCCGCGCAGACCTGCAACCGCCACCCTCTTTCCCCTTTTTCCCTCTCTCCTTCTGCAGGGCACAGTGCTCTCTCTCTCTCTCTCCTCGCGCGGCCTTAAAAGGCCCTCGCCCTCTCCCTCACCCTCATCCCCTTCGTGTCCCTCTTCTTCTTCTCCCAGTCGGTGCGAGAGCGAGCGAGCGGCGGCAGCAGCGGCCGCGGTAAGGGTGCAGGAGGAGGTGTTGCGCGAGGGAGGAGACGCTCGACCGTGAGGGCTCGAGCTTGTCGGGGCAGGTAGAGCCAGCCGGTGGGGGATCAGCGGGCGTGGAGTGTCGCGGAGGGGCTGCTGCAGCTCGAGCAGCAGGCGGATGGGGCGCGGCGCGGCCGTGCACCGCGGGCGGAGAGCGAGAGGAGCTCTGATTCTAGAAATTTTTCCAGAATCAGGCATCTGGGCTTACGACCAGACGACGGTGAAGACGTCTGGAGGATTGTCCAGACGATTGACAGGTAAGATATTTCGCCTTCTTTTTTTTCGCGCGTACGGCGATGCAGCCGTCCGCCGTGCCTTCGTCTGCGACCCGTCGTACTGAGAACGGGTAAGGGTGCGTGCTGGTTCTGCTCGGGAGGGCGCAAGACTCGCCATCCAACGCGAATCGGACGTCTGGCCGCAGTGCCAGACGACGGAGAGGACTTCCAGACGTCCGGGTTGACCATCGGACGTCTGGGAATTAAGCCAGACGCCCCCGCAGGCTTCTGGACGTCTGAGGGACTGCACAGAGCGAAGGTATCATCTGAACCACCTTTTAAGATGTCTGGAAGAGGTTCCAGACGTCTGATTTTGGACTGATTCGTCGTTTTCGACCCGTTTAGGGCCCGTTCGGAGTCCGTTTTCCGCGTTTCGAGTTGCGTTCTTTTCGGAATAAAATCCTCTGCCCGTTTACGGTAATTATATACTGTTATGAGAAACTCCTTGTGTTTGATCCTTGTGTTAGGACCCCGTTCCATTGCAGTCTCGGGGGTTGCGGAGGCACGCAGGATTTCTGTCCACGCCCCAGTACTCTCGTTGTAGCTGGTAGAGTGGCTTGTAAATTTATTAGTATAATTTGTTACAATTATGGAACAATTAATAGAACCTTGGGCATTGCATGAATCCTAGGAATGAGAACTAGATTGAATGATAAATCCTAGGGTATTGCATGAATCCTAGGGCTGGAAAACTAGATTGTATGATAGATCCTAGGGTACGGCGTGAATCCTAGGACTGGAAAACTAGTGGAATATATAAATATTTCAGTCTTGGAAAAGTGGAAAGGAAATAACAACTGCCTGTTATGAATAAATAAACACGATTGAGAACATGGGTTGTATGAACGTGAAACTGGAACAGTGAAACCTAAATATGCTGAGTTAAAAGAGATGGAACCCTACGGGGAATTAGGATTAGAACTCCTGGAAGGAGAATGAAATGGAATTAAGAAAGAAGGATTGGAAGTGTGTTGTCTCTTGGGTACGTAGTGCCAGGGGAAGCACCTATTACCTATTTAGTGCAGAGCGGAGCCAGCCGCCCCAGGGACCCGTGGTTAGGTATGGCCACTTTGTACCGACTTTTGGCCCTCGTGTACACAGTACCGAGGAGAGCTACTAGTGTAGAGCGAGTACTAGCTACCCCACGGGCCCCGGGGTGCTGCTAGCTCACCTACACCGACTTGTTAGGCCCACTGGGCAAACCAGGGTAGTCAGGCGAGGGTGCGCGGACTGTGGAGGGGCAAGACCCCTGTTTGGTTACTGTGGAGGGGCTGGACCCCTATTACTGAGAGGGCTCTGCCCTATACTGGTTCCGTGCTGTGCTTTGGGCGCACCCGTTAACGGAAACGACTGACCGCGTGCTAGTGCGGGGTAGCTACCTGTGTGTTTATCGCACGTGCCGTAGTCACCATTACGTCTGTCAGCAACCTTGGGGTGGTTGACTAAGAGTAGGATCACCATGGGGGACTCTCCTGGCCAGGAGAGCACCACGTGTTACTTCTACTTTTCGGAAATGACTGCAATCAAGATCGTTCCCACGAGGAACATTCGAGATCAAGTGAAGGATCTGAGAAATAGGAAATCATGAAATAATAGAAAGACGCAAATAAAGAAAGTAACAAAATATAACAGCTACTGTATACTCTACTGCTTCTTTAGTTTTAGTTGCCACTCTACTCAGCGTTTCGCTGACGTGTTACACTCGTTACTTTTCAGGACCAGGTGTTGAGCAGCCAGGGTCAGCGGCTGCAGAGGACGCTGGGCCGAGTAGGGTCCAGTAGAGTTACCGCAGTTCTTTTTGTACCCCTTTTGTTCCACTGTAGTGAGTAGTTCTTGTTACTCTCTGTACTTTTCTTTACTTGTAGTTTCATGTTATGTTATAATTGTTGTTCTACTGTTATGGTGGTACATACTATAGTAGTTCCTTTTCTTACTGCTGTATTTTGTTACTGCTAGTTATATTCATGCTGCATGTGGTTTATTTTGCTGCTCTTTTGGTTACTTCCTTGTTGGACGACTAGGTCTTGGGATTAATCGAGTCGGTCCGGTTCTCGTGTCTCGTAGAGACTTGGGAATCGGGTCGTTACAAGATGGTATCAGAGCAAGGTCGTCCCGAGAAGTGAATCAACTGACTGGAAAATAACCAATTCATATGTCTATAACTAGAGTAGCCGCCACAACATATCTTTTGACATGAGCTCTTAGACGTTTTGTTAGGTATCGTTCCATATTGACGTGTTTCGTTTTGTTTCGCGTCTCCTTGCAGGAGATGCCTCGTCGTGGGATTGGCGAGGTGGGCCGCGGGCACGGCCGAGGACGAGGTCGGCGAGGTGGGCGTGCCGTTGCCGACGCCTCAGTGGACCAGCCGCTACTCCCGGGCATCCAGGCCCAGGATCTCGCCCAGCTGATACGGGACATTATGTGAGAGGAGCTCCACCCACCGCCCCGAGCACCTCACCCTGGGGCTGCGGAGGGGGAGTCCTCTGTGGGAACACACGACGGACGCGACGCTGGACACGGGGGAGGGGATGGAACGCCACTGCCCCCACCTTCCTCCGACACTTCTGTGCACGAGGCACCTTTGCCTGGAGGTGCACCAGCATCTCCACTGCAGTGCCACTTTGAGCTCTTCGTGCAGTTCCGGAAGCTGAAGCCCCTCTCCTTCAAGGGGGATGAGGACCCGACCGAGGCAGAGGACTGGCTCGAGCAGCTGGAGAAGATTTTCGACACCTTCGCCCCCCGACGGAGTGCCGCGTGGCCTTTGCCATGTACCAGCTGGAGAGTGCGGCACATAGGTGGTGGAGGGCGGTCCAGGGATAGGAGAGGGACGAGCCGACCTAGGACCGGTTCGTCACCCTCTTCTGCGAGCAGTACTTTCCCCAGACGTGGCAGGACCAGAGGAGGTGGGAGTTCCACACTCTCCGCCAAGGGACGATGACCGTGAGCGCGTACCGCACGCATTTCCTGGAGCTGTCCCGCTTTGTAATGACAGCGGTAGCCACTGAGGAGGAGCGCCTTTGGAGGTTCACCGAGGGGCTCCGGCCTGCGATTTGGGGGTATGTCAAACCCCTGAAGCTGCCTACGTTTTCGAGGGTGGTGGAGGCAGCCATGACTTAGGAGGAGACCAACCCATCCGCGCGAGACACTGACGGCGGGCAGAAGAGGCCCTTTCAGCCAGACTTCTCACAAGGTCGGAGAGAATGGAGGCACGTGGCGTCCGCAGGAGAGCTGTCACGTTTTGCAGGGCCATCAGTGGCCTTTGGGGGCCCTCGACAGGGGCCAGTTGCCAGCACCGGAACCCCGCCCAGCCGACAGCAGGGATCCACTGAGGGTGGGAGTCGGGTTCCCCTCTGTTACCAGTGTGGCCAGCCGGGCCACATCAGGAGGGACTGCCCGTTTGGGACAGGAGGTCAGCAGATACTTCCCGCATAGAGCACTGGAGGGCGCATAGGAGGCCACGGTTCCCAGGCGCGAGGAGGAGGACAGTAGTCACGAGGAGGGTACCGGTCAGCACCTACCCGTCCGACGTAGAGTGTGGCTGCTTCGTCCGCACCTAGAGCTGAGGGGAGTATCAACGCCCTGACACACAGGGATGCCAGAGCTTCGGGATCGGTGGTGGCAGGTATGGTTTCAGTTTTTGGCAGGCTCGTTTACACACTTTTCGATTCCGGCGCTACGCACTCGTTTGTCGCAGCCAATTTCGCAGTTAGTTTGGGCTTGGAGTATACGCTATTAGAGAATCCGTTCGTAATCAGAGGTCCGAGTGGTCGCTGTTTGTATCTGAGGAGGTGTACACGGATTACGAGGTCAGCGTCGGGGGACATAGCCTGCCAGCTGACCTGATTATGTTACAGATGGAGGACTTTGGCGTAATTCTAGGGATGGACTGGCTGTCCGCTTACCACGCCTTGGTGGACTATTTTGAGAGGAAGATTGTCTTCTCCATGCCGGAGTTGCCTACTTTCGAGTTTCACGGACAGCCAGTGGACGGAGGCTTCAGGTGCATTTCGGTACTTCGGGCGGCGAGACTTCTGAGCCAGGGGTGTGAGGGCTTCCTAGCTTGTGTGGTGGCAGAGCTCAGCCCTGTGGCTGACTTCCAGAGCATCCCGGTGGTCAGAAAGTACCCTGACGTGTTCCCATTCGAGTTACCAGGACTGCCGCCCGAGCGTGAGATCGAGTTTGAGATCTCACTAGTACCAGGGACCAGCCCCATCTCCACCGCGCCATACAGGATGGCACCGCTTGAGCTACGAGAGCTCAAGTCTCAGTTGCAGGACCTTTTGGAGAAGGGTTTCATGAGGCCCAGTGCGTCTCCCTGGGGAGCCCCGGTACTATTTGTGAAGAAGAAGGATGGTACCCTACGCCTTTGTGTGGACTACCGACAGTTGAATAGGGTCACCATCAAGAACAGATATCCGCTGCCGAGGATCGACTACTTGTTTGACCAGTTGCGGGGTGCCACGGTGTTCTCCAAGATCGACTTGAGGTCTGGATACCACCAGTTGAGGATCAGGGAGGCAGACGTCTCCAAGATAGCTTTCCGTACCCGGTACAGACACTACGAGTTTTTGGTCATGCCGTTTAGGCTAACCAATGCCCCCGCTGCTTTCATGGACCTGATGAACCGGGTGTTTAGAACGTACTTGGACTAGTTCATGGTGGTATTCATTGATGTACTCATCTATTCTCGAGATCAGACGCAGCACGGACAGCACTTGCGGATGGTTCTAGACACACTGAGACGACGTAGGCTGTACGCCAAATACAGCAAGTGCGAGTTCTAGTTGAGGGAGGTGACCTTCTTAGGTCATGTGATCTCTGGGGACGGCTTGGCGGTGGATCCATCCAAGGTCGAGGCAGTGCTCAGGTGGGAGAGACCGCATTCAGTCACCGAGATTCGCAGTTTCTTGGGATTGGCAAGCTACTACAGACGATTCATCAGGGGTTTTTCACAGATCGCGCGTCCTATGACACAGTTCACCCGGAAGGACGTGCCCTTCACTTGGACAGACGCCTGTAAGGCATGTTTTCAGGAGCTAAAGGAGAGGTTGACCTCGGCTCCCGTGCTCACCATCCCTGACAGTAGTGGCGGGTTCGTTGTGTACACGGACGCCTCCTTGCAGGGGTTAGGAGGTGTGCTCATGCAGAGGGGTCACGTTGTCGCTTACGCTTCGCGGCAACTGAAGCCCCATGAGCATACCTACCCTACCCACGACCTGGAGTTGGCAACTGTCGTCTTCGCGTTGAAGACTTGGAGGCACTACTTGTAAGGTGAGACCTTCGAGATTTTCACAGATCACAAGAGCCTCAGATACCTTTTTGATCAGAAGGAGCTTAACATGAGACAGAGACGTTGGTTGGAGCTCCTGAAGGACTACAACTGCAGCATTTCCTATCACCCGGGCAAGGCCAATGTGGTGGCTGATGCCTTGAGCCGGAAGGCGCCCGCACACTTGGCCAGTTTACAGTTACAGAGTTGGAGCCTTTTGGATGAGGTGGGCAGTTGGCAACCCCTAGAGTTACGGGGGCGCTGTGGGGCAGTGACTGTGACACGACAGACTAGGCTAGAGCTGATAGACCGCATCATCACAGGACAGATGGCCGATCTGTACTTGCATTCCTTGCGCGACAGAGTACTGTCAGGAGACCTAGGAGACTTCTCTTTCACAGACCAGATGCTGCGCCTGAGGGGACGGTTGTGCGTTCCCAGAGACGAGGAGCTGTTGAGAGAGCTCCTGACTGAGGCACACAGTTCCAGATTCACCATACATCAGGAAACACGAAGATGTACCATGACTTGAGACGCGAGTTTTGGTGGAGGGGGATGAAGCGGGATGTGGATGAATTCGTGCAGCAGTGCTTAGTGTATCAGCAGGTGAAAGCCGAGCATCAGAGGCCTGCAGGGCCGCTACAGCTGCTTCCAGTGCCAGAGTGGAAGTGGGAGAGCATCACCATGGACTTGGTGGTGGGCTTACCTGTTACCCAGCGAGGACACGACGCAGTCTGGGTAATTGTGGATAGACTGACGAAGACGCCACGATTCTTGTCGATTTGAGTCACTTTGGGACCAGCACAGTTGGTAGAGAGGTATATCCGCGATGTGGTACGACTACACGGAGTTCCGCGGGAGATCGTATCCGACCGGGATACTTGTTTTACGTCCCAATTTTGGGCTGAGTTTCAGCACACCCTGGGGACGCGGGTGAGGTTTAGTACAACTTACCACCCCAGACGGACGGACTGTCTAAGCGGATGATACAGACACTTGAGGACCTTTTGCGTTCCTGTGTACGGGACTGGAGGGGCTCTTGGGAGGAGCACCTGCCCCTGGCGGAGTTTGCATACAACAACAGCTATCACTCGAGCATTTTCATGGCTCCCTACGAGGCTCTGTACGGACAGAGGTGTATGGCACCCTTGTGTTGGGTTGAGGTGGGGACCAAGTGGGAGGTTGGCCCCAGGTTGATCCGGCAGAGTCAGGAGGTAGTCGAGCAGATCCACAGGCGACTCCGTACTGTCAGGAGCAGACAGAAGAGCTACGTGGATCGGAGACGTAGAGAGGTGCAGTTCGAGGTTGGGGACCACGTCTTTCTTCGTGTTTTGCCCATGAAGGGCCTGCAGAGGTTTGGGGTGAGAGGGAAGCTCGCGTCGAGGTACGGGGGGCCCTTTGAGGTCCTGGAGCGGGTTGGACCCGTTGCTTACAGACTTGCCCTCCCTCAGCTTTCTGGTGTGCACGACGTGTTCCACGTGTCCAACCTTAGGAAGTACGTAGCCGATCCCAGTCATGTACTGAGTCACGAGAGCGTCGAGGTGGGCGACGACCTGACCTACCCCGAGCGGCCAGTGTAGATTCTTGATCGAGCCGTCCGCAGTTTGAGACGAAAGCAAGTACCCCAGGTGAAGGTTTTGTGGAGGAGCCAACGATACGAGGAGGCTACCTGGGAGCCCGAGGCGGCAATGCGGGAGCGGTACCCCGAGCTCTTCGTGGGTACGTTCTTTCGGACTGGCTTCGGTCCACTTTGAGTTTGTTATGTTTTTATATGAAGTTTTTCCCGCACCCTAGTTAGCGCAAGTTTCGGGGATGAAACTTCCTTTGAGTTATATTGTTACGAACGCGGCTCAAGATGATTTTTTAAGTCTGACCAGACGTCTGGAACCCCTTCCAGACGTCTGGGATTAAATTTCTGCGGCGTACGGGGTTGCGCCTGCACGCATGCATGCGCAGACCTACAACCGCCACCCTCTTTCCCCTTTTACCCTCTCTCCTCTTGCAAGGCGCAGTGCTCTCTCTCGCTCTCCCCGCGCGGCCTTAAAAGGCCCTCGCCCTCTCCCTCACCCTCATCCCCTTCGTGTCCCTCTTCTTCTCCCAGCTGGTGCGAGAGCGAGCGAGTGGCGGCAGCGGCAAGGGTGCGGGAGGAGGTGTTGCGCGAGGGAGGAGACGCTCGACCGTGAGGGCTAGAGCTTGCCGGGGTAGGTAGAGCCGGCCGGCGGGGGAGCAGCGGGCGTGGAGTGTCACGGAGGGGCTGCTGCAGCTCGAGCAGCAGGTGGACGGGGCGCGGCGCGGCCGTGCGTCGCGGGCAGAGAGCGAGAGGAGCTCTGATTCTGGAAATTTTTCCATAATCAGACGTCTGGGCTTACGACCAGACGACGGTGAAGACGTCTAGAGGATTGTCCAGACGTCTGACAGGTAAGTATTTCATCTTCTTTTTTTTTCGCGCGTACGGCCATGCAGCCGTCCGCCGCGCCTTCGTCTGCGACCCGTCGTACTAAGAACGGGTATGGGTGCGTGCAAGTTCTGCTCGGGGGGGTGCGAGACTCGCCATCCAACGCGAATCTCGGAGAGGACTTCCAGACGTCCGGGTTGACCATCGGACGTCTGGGAATTAAGCCAGACGCTCTCGTAGGCTTTTGGACGTCTGAGGGACTGCACAGAGCGAAGGTATCATCTGAACCACCTTTTAAGACATCTGGAAGAGGTTCCAGACGTCTGATTTTGGACTGTTTCGTCGTTTTCGACCCGTTTAGTGCCCGTTAGGAGTCCGTTTTCCGCTTTTGGAGTTGCGTTCTTTTCAGAATAAAATCCTCTACCTGTTTACAGTAATTATATCTGTTCTGAGAAACTCCTTGTGTTTGATCCTTGTGTTAGGACCCCGTTCCATTGCAGTCTTGGGGGTTGCGGAGGCGCACGGGATTTCCGACCACGCCGCCAATACTCCCGTTGTAGCTGGTAGAGTGGCTTGTAAATTTATTAGTATAATTTGTTGCAATTATGGAACAATTAATAGAACCTGGGGCATTGCATGAATCCTAGGAATGAGAACTAGATTGAATGATAAATCCTAGGATATTGCATGAATCCTAGGGCTGGAAAACTAGATTGTATGATAGATCCTAGGGTACGGCATGAATCCTAGGACTGGAAAACTAGTAGAATATATAAATATTGCAGTCTCGGAAAAATGAAAAGGAAATAACAGCTGCCTGTTATGAATAAATAAACATGATTGAGAACATGGGTTGTATGAACGTGAAATTGGAACGGTGAAACCTAAATATGCTGAGTTAAAAGAGATGGAACCCTACGGGGAATTAGGAGTAGAACTCCTGGAAAGAGAATGAAATGGAACTGAGAAAGAAGGATTGGAAGTGTGTTGTCTCTTGGGTACGTAGTGCCAGGGGAAGCACCTGTTACCTGTTTAGTGCAGAGCAGAGCCAGCCACCCCAGGGACCCGGGGTTAGGTCTGGCCACTTTGTACCGACTTTTGGCCCTCGTGTACACAGTACCGAGGAGAGCTACTAGTATAGAGCGAGTACTAGCTATCCCACGGGCCTCGGGGTGCTGCTAGCTCACCTACACCGACTTGTTAGGCCCACTGGGCAAATCAGGGTAGTCAGGCGAGGGTGCGCGGACTGTGGAGGGGCAAGACCCCTGTTTGGTTACTGTGAAGGGGCTGGACCCCTATTACTGAGAGGGCTCTGCCCTATACTGGTTCCATACTGTGCTTTGGGCGCACCCGTTAACGGAAACGACTGACCGCGTGCCAGTGCGGGGTAGCTACCCGTGTGTTTATCGTGCGTGCCGTAGTCACCGTTACGTCTGTCAGCGACCTTGGGGTGGTTGACTGAGAGTAAGATCACCACGGGGGACTCTCCCGGCCAGGAGAGCACCACGTGTTACTTGTACTTTTCGGAAAAGACTACAATTAAGATCGTTCCCACGAGGAACATTCGAGATCAAGTGAAGGATCTGAGAAATAGGAAATCGTGAAATAATAGAAAGATGCAAATAAAGAAAGTAACAAAATATAACAGCTACTGTACACTCTACTGCTTCTTTAGTTTTAGTTGCCACTCTACTCAGCGTTTCGCTGATGTGTTACACTCGTTACTTTGCACGACCAGGTGTTGAGCAGCCAGGGTCAGCGGCTGCAGAGGACGCTGGGCCGAGTAGGGTCCAGTAGAGTTACCGCAGTTCTTTTTGTACCCCTTTTGTTCCACTGTAGTGAGTAGTTCTTGTTACTCTCTATACTTTTCTTTACTTGTAGTTTCATGTTATGTTATAATTGTTGTTCTACTGTTGTGGTGGTACATACTGTAGTAGTTCCTTTTCTTACTGCTGTATTTTGTTACTGCTAGTTATATTCATGCTGAATGTGGTTTATTTTACTGCTCTTTTGGTTACTTCCTCGTTGGACGACTAGGTCTTGGGATTAGTCGAGTCGGTCCGGTTCTCGTGTCTCGTAGGGACTCGGGAATCAGGTCGTTACACCGGGTGCGAGATCCGACCCGAATACCCGTGGCTCTGGGACAGCATCCTTGAGCGAATTGCAAAGAGAGAGAGAGACGTTCGGGTAGAGGGGAAGGGTTAGGTTTTGCTTCCCTGTGTGCAGGCAGGCCAGGCGGTGAAGAGAGGAGACTTAGACGCAAGGAGAAGAAGGAAGAAGAAGCAGAAGAAGAGAAGACAAGGAAAAAAGAAGGACTGCAGACAAAAAGGAAGAAGAAGACAGAAGAGAAACAAAGGCAGGAAGAAGAAGCGTTCGCAGGAAAGAGAAGAGAAGAGAAAGAAGTTCAAGGAAGAAAAAGACCTGTGGATTAGAAGAAAAGAAGAAGAAGAGCCAAAGAAGAAGAAGAAGAAGGCAGAAGAGAGAAAGAAGACTTACTTTTAAGACGTCTGATAAAGAAATCAGACGTCCAATTCTGTTTTCTTCTAGCAATTCTTTTTATAACTCTCTCTCTTTGAATCAATTGTTTTCATTTAAAAGTTGTATTCTTTGGTTTTAAAAGTACTGAGATTGCTCCCTGTGTTCGACCTCGGATACTCTAGTTTTTCGAGTAATAAAATTCTCTATATTTGTTTGAACGTTTTGTCGGCTATATTACAACGTGTTATCTTTTAAAACCCCACAAAAACGTACAAACATTTTGGTACCGTTGCCGGGGTGCAATGGGCACTTTTAAGGCTTTTGATTACAACTTTTTGATCCAATATTTGACCTAACTCATCTCTTTTGTTGTGCTCAAACAGGGAAAGCAAAAAGGAAAGAAGAGTAGCTGTACAACAGACACTCCAAGGAACAGGTAATTTCCATAAGCCCTCCCTCTTAACTCTCTCAAAATCTGAAAGGAAAAAAAAAAGAAAGAACAATCAACTTAGGGTTACCTGTTTCATATTTAGTAACTCATCAAGTTGCTTGATTTTCATTTCAACACATTTTATTCTGCTCATCCAACTAAGGTAACTAGGGCTAAAACTTTCTTGATTGAGCCCTAGGTACTAAACTCTGAGGCAACTAAATTGGACCCACTAGAGACAATTTAAGGATTACAAAGCTATGGTTTTTAGAGACACACCTTATCTTAAACAAAGAAACAAATTTTCCCAAAAGAGGTGTGCCTAAACCTTGTTTAAAAAGATCTACACAAGAAGAACCCTAAGCAAATCAGGCTTTTAATCCATTTGAACCTTAAAAGAAAAGGACCTAAAAGCTCTTACTGGAACAAAAGGTGAAGTTGATCCCTTGGGTCAACCAACCTTAAAATTAGGTCACTTTTTCACTGAAAATACCTAAAAGTTCAAGTGGAACATTAAGCACCTTGATCTTAAAGTAAGAAAGGTAGACTTAAGAGATCAAGGTCCCCATTCTGGTCTACCTGGAACCGCAGTGATAAGAGAGGTCGGGTGGGGAAACCCTGTAACTCGTGGGGATGCTCTACGGTGTAGGGGTCTTTGTGGGACTCTCCCTCTCTGGCTGCACAGGTATTTCTCAAGTGGACGACCTTTCTGACTAAGGGGTCCGTCTGCCCCGAACCTCTATAGTCACCCAACAATTTTTGGGTGTCTTGATTGGGTCCAGCACCTTCTAATCTCATCACATCCTTCGGTGCATGTTCGGTAGGAGGTCCTTAAGGCCACCCTTAAGACCTCCTTTAGAAATTCACTCTCGTCGAGGCCAAGCCTCGACGCCCTTGTTTGTGTAGCAACCCCTCTACATAAATCTTTCATCTGATTCAGCCCCTGGTTCTCCTTCTTCTTCCATCATGGCACAACCCATTGAAGAGGAGAATAACCTTGAACACCAACTTCAACGCCTTAATGATCTCTTTCAGAACTTTGTAAACCCACCGCAGTGACCTATGATGCGAGATCACTATAATCCCGCTGCAGTGGCGATCGAACCTCGAGTACGAATCCCGATTGGAGGACCTGATTTTGAACTGAAGCCTAATATGATTCATGCCATACCAAAGTTTCATGGGCTTAACTCTGAGGATCCATTCCAACACATTAAATAACTCAAGCATCTGGCCCAGACCTTCGGGTCAGATGTACAAAATCGGGATATCCTACTCATGAAAATGTTTTCGTTCTCCCTCTTGGACAAGGCCGCACATTGGTATCAAACTCAGACCTGTCCGATCAACACATGGGAGGAACTGCAGTCTGAATTTTTGAAAAAATTCTTCCCCGTTGGCCGGACAAATGTCTTGCGCCACCAGATCACTCATTTCACTCAACAATCGGGAGAACCTCTTCACGAAGCATGGGATCGATTCTTAGATCTCATGTGAAAGTGTCCCCATCACGGAGTTCCTAAGTGGGAACAAGTCCAGTCTTTTTACCAAGGACTCCGTGAAGACATTCGTTTATTCGTCAATGCAACGTGCGGAGGAAACATCATGGGTCAACATGAGGACACGGTGTGGGAGATTCTCGAAAACATGTGCGAGAACTCCATAAATAATGACTCCATGGGCTTATTTGACAGGACGAATGCCCGTGCATCGACGAATTTGAGAGGGACACATGAGATGCAGGACTTGTCCAATTCTGTCGACTTGGAATTGATGGCCAGTCTGTTGGACAAGGTTTCTATCATAGAAAAGAAGGTGGACGAGCTAACTCGGCATTTGCAGCAAGCCACCTCTACGCAAAACTCTTTTGCACGACCACCTCTGGCAAGGGAAACTGTGCAAAACATCTATCACCAATCTGCCAAGGGGATGGACCCATATCCACCCCCGTCTGCCTCTCGGACCGGAGTGACCTCCGATCCATTCTACTCATGTTGGGGGAACTCTGAACCCTCATATTCTGACTTTGCTGAGGTTCCTCAAAACTGCGAGGACCTCAACGCCATCCAGAATGACCCATTCTCCAATACCTACAACCCTGGATGGCGAAATCATCCTAACTTTTAGTGGGCGGGAAATTCTCAAAGACCACCATATCAACCCCATCTACAAGCCCCTCGTCCATATCAGCCGCCTCAGCCTCGACCCAATCCCACCTACCAATCTGGGCAAAACCAGGATCAACTGACTCTTATCCTTCAAGCACTGGCTGACATTCAAAAGACGATGCGGCAATGCAAAAATAGCACAAGGACGAGATCACAGAGGTTCGCAACCAACTGGCCCAGATGGCAAATTCCCGCCAACCTAGCACCCTTCCTTCGCAACCTCTGCCCAACCCAAATAACGTGCTAACCCAGAAGTGCGTTATGAATCCAAATTCGAGCCAAGTACATTTGATTTATCAGGCCCTACTGCTCCATCTCCAGACGGGATGGAAGCTTCAACATCTTATGCGGGATTTCAGCAGCAGCCATCCCTCCTACCAAACCTAAACCAGAATCAGGCCGGATTAAACTCTGTAACAACATGTAGTTGTAAAACAACCCAAGACCCACATTATCCGAACCACTCCAAGCCTGATAATAGCCAAGACCCTAGGATAGTTATCCAAGATACCACTGTCCCAGATCAAGAACCTGGACCTATCCTAGAGGAACCAACTAGGATCCCATTTCCTGAGGCCTTGACCAAAGGAAAATGGATAACTAAACCCGTGGCCCCCGAGGAGGATCTGGTCAAGCTCTTTGAACAGGTCCAGATAAACATCCCATTGATGGATGCAATTCGCCACATATCGGCTTACGCAATATTCTTGAAAGTCATATGTACCCCTAAACGTAAGCCACAAACCAAGGATGGGAATCCAATCGTACTGTCAGAGCAAGCCAGCTCTATCATCTTGAGCAAACTCCCACCCAAGGCTAAAGACCCAGGAACTCCCTTGATTTCTTGTAAAATTGGTGAAACCCAATTTGATAGAGCCTTACTAGACCTAGGTGCCTCCATAAATTTAATACCTATATGCCTCCTCGACCACCTTGAAGAATCTGAACTTAAACCCACTGAGGTGACATTGCAGTTAGCAGATCGATCCATCAAGTCACCTAGAGGAATACTCGAGGATGTCATTGTTAGGGTACGAGATTTCTATTTGCCAGTGGACTTCATAGTACTGGACATAGATGCACCTAAGAACCCAAGGGACGCACCAATCATATTAGGGAGACCCTTTTTGGCCACTGCTAGGGCCAACATAAACTGCGAAGAGGGCCAGATAGAATTAAAATTTGGGAATCAAAACCTAAAGATTGACATTTTTAAGGCCCAACAAGGGATTAATTGTGGGGTTATAGAGGAAATATGTGATATCAGAGCCATGGTTGATGAATTGCATATAGAGGACAACCTGATTATCCTTGATCAACCACTAGAGAATCAAAACCCGCTAACAGAGGAGTGCGAACATGATCTAGACACACCTATGACTCCTACCATTGCTCCTGATACAAACCCCGAACCACCCGCTGCTGCTGAAAATCCTGTCATGGAACTCAAGCCCCTTCCCGAACATCTGAAGTACGTGTTTTTGGATTCAAATCAGACTTTTCCTGTGATTATCAACTCTCGACTCACACCTGACCAGGGACTCCGTTTGATTTCTGTTCTCCAGCAACATCGTAGAGCTATTGGATGGACTCTCGATGATTTGACTGGCATAAGCCCTTCATACTGCACACATCGAATCTACACAGAAGAAGGTGCATGACCTTCAAGAGAAATGCAAAGACGCCTAAACCCTAACCTACAGGAGGTCGTGAAAAAGGAGATCATAAAGTGGTTAGATGCAGGGATCATCTACCCGATCTCCAACAGTCGTTGGGTGAGTCCAATACAAGTGGTGCCCAAAAAGGCAGGACTTACCATTATCACGACTGAAGCCGGAGAAGTCATTCCTACCCGAATAGCTAACTCGTGGAGAGTCTGCATTGATTATAGAAGACTCAATTCCTCCATGAAGAAGGATCATTTCCCACTACCGTTTATTTATCAGATCCTCGAAAAACTAGCGGGAAATAGGTTCTTCTGCTTTCTTGACGGGTACTCCAGTTACATTCAGGTGGCAATCCATCCAGAGGACCAAGAAAAGACCACATTCACCTGCCCCTTTGGGACGTACGCGTTTCGAAGGATGCCTTTCGGTCTCTGCAATGCACCTGCAACTTTTCAGCGGTGCATGCTTGCCATATTCTCAGATATGGTAGGTGATTATCTGAAAGTCTTCATGGATGACTTTTCAGTTTTTGGAGAATCATTTGACGATTGCCTCCAACACTTGGTCCAAATACTCAGGCGATGCATCGAGGTGAATTTGGTTCTTTCCTGGGAAAAGAGCCATTTCATGGTGCTTAAGGGAATTGTCCTGGGACATTTAATCTCGGAGAAAGGCATCCAAGTGGATCGAGCTAAGGTTAACCTGATTTCCAAGCTTCCTATGCCTAGCTCTATTAAGGACATCCGATCTTTTTTGGGGCACATCGGTTTCTACCGTCGATTTATCCCTGATTTCTCCAAAATCGCGCGCCCCCTGACCAATCTTCTCTCCAAGGATGTGCCTTTCGAAATTTCCAAGGAATGCACTCAAGCATTTGAGATCCTACGTGACCGAGTCACCCAAGCCCCAATCCTACAGTCCCCTGATTGGTCTCAACCCTTTGAGATCATGTGCGATGCATCTGACTTCGCTGTAGGAGCGGTTTTGGGGTAGAAAAGTGACGGGAAACCTGTGGTCATTTACTACGCCAGTAAAACACTGGATGAGGCTCAGCGTAACTATACGATTACTGAGAAAGAGCTGCTGGCCATAGTATTTGCCCTGGAAAAATTCAGATCATACCTTCTGGGTTCCCGTGTTATCATATACTCGGATCACACAGCTGTAAGGCATCTCCTTGCAAAGAAGGACGTGAAACCTCGATTAATCCGGTGGATCTTGCTGTTGCAAGAATTTGACCTTGAGATTCGCGACAAGGCGGGAAAGCAAAATGTGGTAGCTGATCACTTGTCCCGCCTTCCTTCTGAAATAATTGACCCTTCTGGACCTATCACAGAACATTTTCCTGATGAGCACCTCCTGACTATCAGTACAAGTCTTCCATGGTTCGCTGATATAGTTAATTACCTGGCATCACATCAGATTCCGTCCGATTGGCCGAAGGCCAAAAAGGACAAATTGCGTTCCGATGCCAAGTATTACCTATGGGAAGACCCGTATCTATTCCGCATTGGTGCTGATCAGATAATTCGACGATGCGTCACGGAAGTGGAAATCAAAGACATACTCTCATTTTGCCATGACCAGGCATGCGGTGGACATTTTTCAGGACATAAAACCGCATCAAAAGTCCTCCAGTGTGGCTTTTACTGGCCCACAATTTTCAAAGATGCATACGATCACTGTAAGGCATGTTCCCGTTGCCAGACTCTGGGCAACATGAGCCATCGAGACATGATGCCTCTACAGCCGATCTTGGTATGCGAAATTTTTGATATTTGGGGGATTGATTTCATGAGACCCTTCCCAATCTCGGATGGCTTTGAATACATCTTACTCGCAGTTGACTATGTTTCCAAGTGGATAGAAGCCATTCCGACCCGAACTAACAATCATAAAGTTGTTATAAAATTCCTTCATCAAAACATTTTCTCAAGGTTCGGGATCCCACGTGCTATAATTTCTGATGGAGGGACCCATTTCACTAACGCTCAGTTCAGGTCACTGATGACCAAATACGGGGTGTCACACCGAATCTCTACTCCTTACCACCCCCAAACTAATGGTCTAGCTGAGCTATCTAACCGAGAGATCAAGAAGATCCTTCAGGTTACTGTTCGACCTGATAGAAAAGATTGGTCTTCTCGGCTTCCGGAAGCATTGTGGGCCTATAGGACCGCTCACAAGACCCAATTAGGAATGTCTCCCTTCAGACTAGTGTACAGGAAGGCATGTCACCTCCCCGTCGAGTTGGAGCATAAAGCCTATTGGGCAGTACGGACCTGTAATCTAGATCTTTCTAAGGCTGGAACCCACAGAAGACTTCAAATGAGCGAGATCGATGAATTACGCCACGACGCGTATGAAAACTCGTAAATTTACAAAGAACGGGTTAAAGCTTTTCACGACAAACACATTTCTAGAAAGGTCTTTCATCCTGGTCAAAAGGTTTTACTCTTTGATGCCTGACTCAAATTATTCCCAGGAAAGCTAAGATCTAAGTGGGTCGGACCCTACCTAGTCCGATAAATCTTCGGAAATGGAGCCATTGAAATCAGCCCACTCAGCCACGATTCTGAACCCTTTGTCGTGAACGGTCAGAGACTCAATTCGTTCATTGACATGACCGATATAGATTTGGCTGAGTCATCCTTTACCCTCTATTCCTCTTGAGGTCATTGCACCCAGCCGATGGCGCAAAACTCAGCGCTGAACGGGAGGCAACCAGTCATTCTTTGAAAAATCCGAAACCTTTTCTGACATCTCTATGCGGAATTCATATTGCACTTTAGGGTTCATCCATTAGAACAGCCGACTTCACCTCCGGTATCCATACCCGAGATTAGAAATCGTTCGCAACAAGTCACCTCGACCCATTCACTCACCACACACCTGTCCTAATGTATGAACTAAGCTAAAATCGAACCCACCTAATTTACAATGGGGACATTGCAAATCTTAGGCATGGGGGGGCATGAAAGTGCAAAATGTCAGGAAAATTCATATCAAGAAAGGCTTTCAATAAAAAAAAAAAGAAAGAAAGACTTGAACAAGGGGAGGAACAATTCAGGGTCATACAAATGAGAAGAAAAAAAAAAGAGAGTAAAATGACAAAAAGGAGCACAAAATGAAAATGAAAAGAAATAGTCATTAGTAAAAGATTAAGGGGTTAACTGAAGTTCTAGACCAAATCAAGAAAAAGAAAAAGTGCTAAGGAGACATAACAAGAGATTAGTAGGAACGCTGGTCTTAGGCCTCTTGGGCTAGATTCTTTAGTTTAAAAATTCACGTATCCGTTAAAATCTGGATAATCCTCAAGAGGTTGGGGAAAATGCGAAGCTTAAGTATTGGGTCTAAGGCTTAGGAAGTATTCAGCCTCGTTAACTGACCCCCGGTTTGCGGGATTCGGTAACCTAAGCACCCCAAATTCACACACAGTCTGGTTCAGTGCGCATAAACATCCAAATCACGCAAAAGCGTTTAATGTTCTGAAAAAGTCACCTAGGTTAGGAGTGGCCAATCAACACAAATTGATTTGGACGAGTTCCCGGTGCAGAGAGGCGGGAAATTCCCCTCGAAGATGCGTAACAACATATCGTCTCCTCGGTGCTTGTCTGTTAGGATATTTAAATATCCTACTGGGGACATGTAAGCACTCTGCTGGTTCAGATACCATGGGCGGCATTATCACGAAATGTCGATCGCCAGGGTCTGAATTCGGCCATGGAACGCCATGGGCAGGATTATCTCGAAATCTCGAAAGCCAGGGTTCTGGGGGTTGCCATGGGCGGGATTATCTTGAAACCTCGAAAGCCAGGGACCATTGAGGATTGATGATGGGGACGAGGAATCCAATACAGACCGTGTTGAGAAGCTAATCCGAAGCTAGAAATAAAAAGAAAAGAGAGAGAAAAGCTCTCCAAACAAATAACTCTTCTATCTCTCTCTTACAAAAAATGCACTACAAACTGAACTTAGGCTAAAAATGTCTCAAGCACGGGTGCTTTAACCGCGGAGTCCAACAAACCTTAGGTTAGTTTTTGTGGGCCGTAGAAACTTTTGCGGAGGACTGAGGCTAAAACGGGTCAGGTCTGGATTTTGGTTGGTACTTGAGTACCTCTAGACCTATTGTCGGCATTCCGACATAATCACAAAAGAAAAGTAGAAGCACTTATCATGATTGTTGACAGACACTCTGGGTCTAGAACGGAAGTTAAAACCTTGAAATTTTGCTAAGGGGCTAGCAAAAGCTAGGCATGGGGGTATGATGAGAGCCTCATCATGAGCCATAACTAGCTCATTTTGACCCAATAAAGAAGATAAAAGCTCCTACATAACCTAGAAGAAGGCCTAAATGAAGGAATAAGTGCTCTGAGAAGAAAACATGAATTAAAGGTTAAAACTGCAATTTTACCATTGCAGTACATAAACGGGATTTCTCAGAGGCAAAACATAGGTCAAATGGTCTCAATAAGATAAAAAGTAGGTTGAGTCAATCAGAAATGGGTTCATGTGCAATTCAGGAATTAAATGACATTTGGTAACACTAAAACAAATCCGCTTAAATTAACAAGGTTTCGGTCAGAATAAAAATCAATTAAGCCCTCTAAAAATCATGGAAAAATATCCTCTAGGGTTTAGTACACTTAATTTGGCCTTTGGAACCTAATTTGACGTATAATAGGGTCCTAGCTCATTAATTAACCTAATTTGGGTATTTATGCAAAATGTCTAGTCAAACGAGGTCAAACCTAAAATCCAACCTCACCATTGGATTCCTTAGGTCCAAATTAGATTTGTACCAAAATTTGGACCTAAGGGGAGGTCATCTTGACCTACTTTGCAATTTAGTACACCCAAATCACAATTCGACCCCTATCTTTTGAAAATCATTGCAGAGAGCCCCCTAATTTCCTCGCCACCTTTGCAATCAAGTCCTGCTGCCATTGTTAGGGCATAGTCGACCTCCAACGAGGATTAGAGAGGGATTACTCTCTGATTCCTCAGAGATTTCCCCCCAGAAATGGAAGGGAGATTCTCTGAGGAATTCCCTTCCATTTAAAGCCAATCACGATCTCTGGTGTGAACCCAATCTCTCGTGCGAATGCACAAGGGATTTGGGTATCTACCCTCTTTCCTTCTCCGGCGAGTCGGCAGAGGTGATTGCTCAGCCCTCTGTGCACTAGAAAGTTCGGCCAACACCTATAAAAGGATCCCCAGACCCGGCCGCAGATCTTCAGACTTGTTTTGGCGGAGATTCCCCCAAATTTTCCTCTCTTCCATCTCCGACCAAGAAACCCGCAAGCTCCGACGACCTCCTCCCCTCCTTCTCGTCGCTTTGCTGCCATACCAGCAGCAGAGTCAACTCTGCCTCTTTCTCCCGCGTCGCGCAGTACCAGGCGCGCGTTCTCCTGACCTCGTCCTCATCGCCGCTCTCTCCCTCAGGGTTCTTCTTCTCCGACGACGGCAGCTACGCGCCGTCCACTCCGCTGCCTCCCTCCCTTCCAGGACACTCCAGATACCTTCTCCATCTTCCCCTCTCTCTTTTCCCCCTTTTATTTCATTTAATTGCCCCCCGGCATTGCCTGACCACCCTCATCTTCCACGTCACTGACCGACCTCCAGCGAGCCGCTCCAACCATTCCGCCCCTCCACACGGCTCGCCAACTGTCTCATAAGCTCCGCCTCACCACAAGGAACACTTTCCACCCATCCACCATCCCTCTACGACTCCACCACAGCCCCCCAAACAACCCCACACTTCCGATCACAGGTCGACCTAGGCACGCACGCCTAGGCCATCCCACGACCTGCAGCACTGTTCACCACCTTGCCGTGCCACGACGAAGGTTCCCAGCTGGTCTGATTAGGCCAATAGGCTGTGCTTGTGTTTGACAGAATTTTAGTCTTGCTGCCATTGACGGTTGAAGCAGCTTTGCAGCAGCTCCAGGCGTCAGGTCTTCCAGGCTTCAGGCGCAGCAGATTCGCGCAAGCAGTGAGAAGCCCTCGGGTCCAGCAAGGAGCATTGCGAAGCCCGCAGCTTTGGCAATTGCACGAAGAAAGCTCTGCGGGCGCACGCGAGATTGGGGCAGGCCAGATAGTCCCACATCGGCGAAACGCAACGTGCAGTTATGCCTTAAATTGAATTTTTGTTATCTGCTATTCGCCTCCGAACGCACAGGGGTGAGGTCCCTCACCTGACCCACGCCCGCCTCGTCCGCGGTTTCACCTCGCGGATCTGGCGGGATCTGACCCGACCCTAACTTGAGCACTCCTCGCACATCACCCACCTGCCGGTGCGCCTGGTCCCGGGAGCGAGATCCGACCCGAATACCCGTGGCTCTGGGAGAGCGTCCTTGAGCGAATTGCAGAGAGAGAGAGACGTTCGAGTAGAGGGGAAGGGTTAGGTTTTGCTTCCCTGTGTGCAGGCAGGCCGGGTGGTGAAGAGAGGAGGCTTAGCCGTAAGGAGAAGAAGGAAGAAGAAGCAGAAGAAGAGAAGACATGGAAAAAAGGATTGCAGACAAAAAGGAAGAAGAAGACAGAAGAGAAACAAAGGTAGGAAGAAGAAGCCTTCGCAGGAAAGAGAAGAGAAGAGAAGAGAAAGAAGTTCAAGGAAGAAAAAGACCTGTGGATCAGAAGAAAAGTAGAAGAAGAGCCAAAGAAGAAGAAGAAGAAGGCAGAAGAGAGAAAGAAGACTTACTTTTAAGACGTCTGATAAAGGAATCAGACGTCCAATTCTGTTTTCTTTTAGCAATTCTTTTTATAACTCTCTCTCTTTGAATCAATTGTTTTCATTTAAAAGTTGTATTCTTTGGTTTTAAAAGTGTTGAGATTGCTCCCTGTGTTCGACCTCGGATACTCTAGTTTTTCGAGTAATAAATTCTCTTATTTGTTTGAACGTTTTGTCGGCTATATTACGTGTTATCTTTTAAAACCCCGCAAAAATGTACAAACACGAGGACTCAAAGACAAATCCACATTTTAGTGGATACACAGGCTAATAAATCCAAAGACCTGAAGGGTCTTTGTGTTCAGATCCTAATGTAAAATTTCCTAGGATTGAAAAGTCCTAATGTCCAACTAATCCTTCCTAAATTTTTTTTTTTATAAATAAGAAGAGAAAAACAATTTGTATAGATTTCACAAAGAAACAATTTGTATAGATTTCTCAAAGCTGACCAAATAATTCAAAAATGAATCCACCCCCCCATGCCTAGTCGATGCAATGTCCTCATTGAAAAAGAGACATGAAAGATAGGGTAGAATATGAAAGATGTCACCTAGAAATGAAGCTCGTATCAGCCTTGTGTCAAATGTACAGCTGCTGAGTTTAGTGCCGTCAGCTAGGCGAAGTCCAGCCAAAGAAGTCACAGAATGGCTAGAGCAACAAAGTCTGAGACGGGTTCTGGAAGATTACGGTCAACAACAGGCTTCAAACGTTGACCGTTGACTTTAAAGGTGTTACCCGTCTTTGGGTCAGAAATCTGAATGGCACCATTTGAAAAAATCTGATCAATTATGAATGGGCCATTCCATTTAGATCTAAGTTTGCCAGGAAAGAGCTTAAGTTTAGAATCGAATAACCAGACCTTTTGGTTTGGCTCAAAGCCCTTTGCGGGAAATCAATTGATCATGTAGAGCTTTGGTCCGAGTCTTGTAGATCTTGGCATTCTCATAAGCATCATTTCTAAGCTCCTCCAACTCAGATAGTTGGAGTTTCTTGGTCTTCCCAGCTAGATTCAGATCTAAATTGCATTGTTTGATTGCCCAGAATGCCCTGTGTTCAATCTCTACGGGTAGATGGCACGCCTTTCCATACACCAAACGGAATGGAGACATGCCGATGGGCATTTTATACGCCGTACGGTAGGCCCAAAGAGCGTCCTCAAGCTTTTGAGTCCAATCCTTGCGATCAGGCCTAACCGTTTTTTGCAGAATGTTCTTGATCTCTCGATTAGAGATCTCGGCTTGTCCATTCGTTTGGGGATGGTAAGGTGTGGAAATTCGATGATTAACCCCGTATTTGGCCAATAAATTCTAGAATTGGGCATTAGTAAAATGAGTGCCACCATCACTGATGATAGCCCTCGGAATCCTGAACCAACTGAAGATATTGTTCTTGACAAAATTGATGACCACCTTGTGGTCATTGGTTCGGGTGGGAATCGCCTCAATCCATTTGGACACATAATCAACAGCAACAAGAATGTACTGATGTCCAAATGAAGGGATAAAGGGTCCCATGAAATCGATGCCCCAAACATCTAAAATTTCAACAGGAAGAATAGGGTTTAGGGGCATCATGTCTCTCTTAATTATGTTCCCGAGTGATTGACATCGAGAACATGACCTTGAGAAGTCCTGGGCATCCTTGAATAAAGACGGCCAATAGAAGCTAGATTGCAAGATTTTTGTAGTCGTCTTTCTCCCGGAGAAATATCCACCACACCCAGATGCATGGCAGAACTCGAGTATACTGTTCAATTCATTCTCCGGTATGCATCGGCGAATAATCTGATCAGAGTCGATGCGATACAGTTCAGGGTCCTCCCAAAAGTAGTACTGGGCCTCAGATTTGAGTCTATCCCGTTGTTGCTTGGTCCAATCCTGGGGGATTTGACCAATGGCCAAATAGTTAACAATGTCAGCAAACCATGGGGTGTGGACACCTAAAACTGTAAGAATGGTTTCTTCCGGAAAAGTGTCAGCAATCGGAATGTCCGGACAAGAAGAATCACCTAGGAGTCTCGACAAATGATCTGCCACCACATTTTGTACCCCAGTTTTATCCTTGATTTCATGATCAAATTCTTGAAGAAGAAGAATCCAACGAATAAGCCATGGTTTAGCATCCTTTTTAGCCAAGAGATGTCTCAAGGCCGAGTGGTCGGTATAAACGATAACATGAGACCCTAAGAGATAAGCCCTTAATTTTTCCAAAGCAAATACTACAGCTAGTAATTCCTTTTCAGTAACAGTGTAATTCCTCTGGGCTTCATCCAGAGTTTTACTAGCGTACTAAATGACAGAGGGCTTTCGATCAATTTTCTGACCCAAGATAGCCCTGACCGTGTAATCAGAAGCGTCGGTCATGATTTCAAATGGGGCTATCCAAATTGGTGGTTGCAAAATTAGAGCACAGGTGACTACCGTTTTCAGAAAATCAAATGCCTTTCGGCATGATTTGTCAAAAACAAACGACGTTTCTTTGGCAAGAAGATTGCTCAAAGGACGAGCAACCTTCTATAAATCCTTGATGAATCTTCGATAAAATCCCACATGGCCAAGAAATGATCTGATTTGTTTAACAGAAGTGGGAGGAGGAAGTTTAGCGATAGCATCAACCTTAGCTTTGTCCACTTCAATTCCCCATTCAGAGATTACATGACCCAAAACGATGCCCTCTTGGGTCATGAAATGACTCTTTTCCCTGCTAAGGACCAATCGTGTCTTGATACATTGCTTAAGAATCATTTCCAAATTAGCCAAACAAGAGTCAAATGATTCTCCGAAAATAGAGAAATCACCATGAAGACTTCCATAAACTCTCCCACCATGTCGGAGAATATAGCTAGCATACACCTTTGAAAAGTCGCAGGTGCATTGCATAACCCGAAAGGCATCCTACGAAAAGCAAAGGTTCCGTAGGGACAGGTGAAAGTAGTTTTTTCCTGATCCTCGGGATGGATAGGAACTTGGTTGTGTCCCGAGTAGCCATCAAGAAAACAGAAGTGCTTCCCGGCTAATTTTTCCAAGATTTGATCAATGAAGGGCAGGGGAAAATGATCCTTTTTAGTGGCTGTATTCAGCTTCCTGTAATCAATACAAACTCTCTAAGAGGAAGCTGAATGACTTGTGACAGATTCTCCTTTCTCATTAGTTACAACAGCAATCCCAGCTTTCTTTGGAACAATCTGAACGGGACTTACCCAGGGACTGTCAGAGATTGGATAAATAATTCCTGCATCGAGTCACTTGATGATTTCCTTTTTGACCACTTCTTGCATATTTGGATTCAATCTCCTCTGCATCTAGCGAGAAGGGCGGGATCCATCTTCCAAAAATATTCTATGATTACAGTAAGATGGCTCGATCTCTCTAAGGTCATGAATGGTCCAACCAATTGCCTCCTTATGTTCCTTTAGGACCTTAATCAATTTAATCTCTTGCTCCTTTGTCAATTTAGCACTAATAATCACAGGGAGCGTATTTTGAGGTCCTAAAAATTGATATTTTAAATTCTCGGGCAATGGTTTCAATTCAAGTTGGGGTGGGGTGATGATTGATGGTAGGGTAGATGCTGCAGATTCAACAAGAGGAAGATGTTGTGAGTGAACAAAATCAGTAACCTCTTCCGAAGATGTCAAGTCAGAGGGTTGCGGGTCAAATTCATCAACCAAAGAGGAACTTTCAATTGAAGAAACTGTCAAACAAGTTTCAATATTAACATTATCCTCATCAAGTTCCTCAATAAATCCACAATCCTCAAATTTGTTGATCCCCTTGAAAATATCCAATTTCATTCGTTGGTCCCCAAAGGCGATTTCCATGCTACCGCTTTCACAATTAATGTTGGCCTTTGCGGTAGCCAGGAACGGACGCCCCAGAATGATGGGTGTGTTCCTCAGATTATCTGGTACATCCATGTCAAGGACAAGGAAATCTACAGGAAAATAGAAATCCTTGACCTTAACTATAACATCTTCAATAATGCCTCGCGGGTTTGTGACCGAACGGTCCGCTAACTGTAGCGTTACTGAAGTTGGCCGAAGTTCACCTAACCTAAACTTCTCATAAAGAGAAGTCAGAATTAGATTGATGGATGCACCGAGATCCAAAAGTGCTCTATCAAATGTGCAATCTCCGATAACGCAAGAAATCAAAGGAGCACCAGGATCTCTCTTTTTCTGAGGGAGGTAGTGCAGGATAACAGAACTAGCCTGCTCGGAGAGTACCACCTTCCTCGGAACAGATTCTCTCGACTTACGCTTTTGTGTACATAATTCCTTTAAAAATCTTTCGTAAGCCGGTATGTGCTTGATAGCATCAAGGAGCGGGATATTGATCTCAACATTCTTAAATAAATTCAGAAGCTCCTCATTGCTATCAACAGACTTCTTCTTCTTTACTTTGGTTAAGGCTTCAGGAAAAGGAACATGAGTCAGATCTTTGGAATCAGGTTCCTGAGCCTTGATTTCTCCTCTAGAATTCTCCTCTCTCTCCTCAGATTCTTCAGGGTTCAAAAGATCAGAATACTGTGGTTGTGGATCCTGAGTCTTCTTACCACTCCTTAAAGTTACAGAATTTGCAGAAGCGTAAGAATTTGGGTCTTGGGGAGGATTAGGAAAGATTGGAGGGGCTTGATTGACCATGAATTGTTGATTTGCAGAAGAAGAAGACGAGGAACCCTGCTCAACCACTTGAGCATGTGCGTGCGGGTCCCTCTGATTTCCGTACCCTTGGGCTTGATTGCCTGAATTTATAATGTTTTGCGGGTTGGGATGGTAGAGATCTAGGTTGACGAGAGTTAGCAATGAGCCTGGATTGCAAGTTG
Source organism: Thalassia testudinum (assembly GCA_037157565.1). NCBI lineage: Eukaryota > Viridiplantae > Streptophyta > Magnoliopsida > Alismatales > Hydrocharitaceae > Thalassia > Thalassia testudinum. The sequence goes on along the minus strand of JAZHRO010000022.1, from coordinate 109,418,121 downwards.
TCCAACGAGTTTTTCATTTGCTGCATGAGCTGGAGCATAGATCCTTGCATCTCTACCATTTGACGGTTCAAATCAGCCTGCCTTGTGGGTTGACGGGCATTCCAAGTTGGCTGATTGACCTGATTCGGAGGCAACTGAGTATATACTTGACCCTGACCCATTGGTTGTTGCGGAGCATAGTTGTCGGGTCGGAATTGGGTCTGTTGCCCCGGATTTTTCCAAGAGAAGTTAGGGTGGTTTCTCCAACCTGGATTATAGGCATTCGAGTAGGGGTTGGATCTAACATTCTCTTGTACAACACATACATCCTCATAGGGTGAGGATGGAGGGAAAGAAATGGAAGGATAAGAAAAACTGGGATCAAAGGCCCAGTTGGGAACCCTTGGGGTTCCAAAAAATGCTGACTCATAGGTTGAGTCGCATCGAGTTGATTCACGAACTCCCGTCCAGAAGGAGCTCGTGAGGAATGGAATCCTGAATTTTGGGATTGAGTGGATTGAGAGTTGTTAACAGAATTGCCAGCCATCCACTCTTCCATTCTTTTAGCAACCAAGTTCACCTTATCAAGTTTATTACAAATCAATTCCATATCAAATGAATGAGAGTCATGGACTTTATTGACATTTGATCTGGGTTGCTGGGACCGGTTAAAAGTATCCATGGAGGCATGATTAATTGAATTCTCACTCATTTCCTCAAATAAATCATGTGCACTATCTGCATCTTTATAGGGACCTTGCAGCACAACAACACAAGGCTGCCCTTAAGTGGGGTAGCCTAAAGATCTACTGACTCCCAAAACCAGCCTTAAGACTGTAAGTGATTTACTCTACTTGCGTCTGTTTAATCCAACCAGTTAGAAGGAGGGACTGGGGAGAAGGTTCTTCGTTTGGCTTTCGCCTCCGGTTCCTAGTGTACCCCCCAGCTGCGGTCATTTGATGCTACTCCCCTAGCTAGACATCAGATTAATCAGTACAAGTAGGTTAATCAAAAATAATCTCCGACTAGGCCCTGAAGAGCGAATCAAACCTTAAGGCCAACGTCTGCTCAATTTTATTAAGGCCTGGGATTGTGGTGCTTATGGAATGTGATGGGCCCTTACAATGGGTTGTGCCCTTAAAGATTGATTGAGATTTGTGTAAGTGCGTGCACAACCAGGGTTTTCAAGCAAGATTATTGATAATGCGTGAATTTTAATGTTCAAATCTTGCTTAAGTAGCTTTTAGGGTTTCAAATTAGGTGAATTGCAATCAAGTTTCTAGGCAAACCAAGTTGTAAAACACAGGTGAAGATTTGTTTTCCTTTAAAATCAGAAAGAAAGTGGAGTGCTTGGAATATACCTAGATTGAAAACCCTAAGGAGGAGCTACTTGATGAGTTGGTTTTAAATAAAGTGGTGCAGCCAAAACAACTCAAACAATTGGCCACAAATGCACCACTAAGTTAGACACTCAAAAATGGTTAACCTAGAATAATTTCTACTCTGTTATGTGTTGCTTTGTGTGTACCGGTTCCACAGATCAGAACCCGGTTGAGTAGAAAAAAAATCAAGTTGATCAAGTGCCTTGAATGTGGGTGTGTGTTGTGTGTTTGTTGGAAATTACCCCACAAGATTATCTTTTTGTTATTTTTTTATGAATGAGGGTGTAATGAATGTGAGTGGAAATCCAAACAAACAAACTATTCCCAGGATTTATGCAAACACCTAGGTTAATTGGGATTTGGATTTAATGTGGCGAATGAAATCTATGGAGGGGGAAAGAATGGGGGGGCACTTACAGTTGTCTTCAACTGCACTTTACTCCAGTCTACCGCTTGTTGATTCCTTGATGGAGGTCTCTGCAAAACAATAGACACAAGAGAAAGCTAGTTAGAAAACAAATAAAGTGCAAGAAATGTGAAGAAAAGATCGAAAATCGTTGCCTCCCCGGCAACGGCGCCAAAATGTTGAACGTACGAATGGCTATGCTAACGTGTTTGGTTTTGGAAAACCTGTCGTTGTAGCTTGAAAGCGAAGAATTCGTGTTCAACAAATAAAATTTATACCGAAAAGAAATCCGGGTCGAACACTGGGAGGCTATGTTGATCTATATTCGTAATTATATTTTTTTAGGATTTTTGATAGGCAAGGCGATATAATTATAATGGAGCTATCAGACTAAGAGAGAGAGAGAGAGAGAGAAAGAAAACATGCATTCAATATTAACTATTTATATAATCAAACTAAATAAAAGTTACACTAGAAAGTGGGAAATCAATTACACTATAAAGCAGGAAAATTCTACACTAGAAAAGCTATAAATAAGAATGGGAGAGAGAAGTTATCCTCCTCGACGATTGCTTGGAGGACGAGTCGGACGGGACGACGCCTGGACGAAGGAGAACGAAGCAGGACGAAGGAGGATGAAGCTGAAGAACGGGAACGGAGCAGCACGCCGTCGTTGTTGCGGGATCCACTTCCGAAGGGGGACGAAAATTTAGACTTTATCTCGCGAGGAGCATCCCGAGTGTGAGACAAGCTTCTCTTGAGCTTTGGAGGGGTAGAGAAGAGAAGGAAGGGATGAGAATTTCGTATAGAGGGGGTCTCCTTTTATAGTTGCAAGGAGTGGGGCAAAATGGACATTACAACTTCAAAATAATAAATGAGGGGTCTTTAGTGACGGATAAATCCGTCACTAAAGCCCCAACTTGGCCGTAGCTTCGACGCCCACGCGCGCCTCCTCGGCTGCCCGCTTCTTCAATGTATACGCACGTCCAGCGATCCTCAGCCGTCCGATCGCGAGATCGGACGGCTTAAGTCACGCCTTCTCCTGCTGTGCTATGCGCCCGCCCGCGTGCGATTGCGCGTGACGCCGCGCGTTCAATCACGCGTGAACGCTATCGGGCGCGCGCGGCCGTCCGATCAAGATCCCACGCTCCACGCGCCTGCTCGCTTGCGCCTGATTTGAGGCTCGCGAGACTCGATCCCGCGACCTCTACTTCTCCCGCAGCTTCATCTCCGCTGCGCTACGCGGCCGAAAAGGTAGCGCAGATAATTTTAAAGAGTCGCATCCACAGCCGTTGGATCGAGATCCAACGGCGGAGAGGTGGTGGGTGCGCGGTCTTCATAGAATGTAGGAAACCGTTTAGGCGGCCGAGATGGTGCCACGTGGCGCCATCTTGGCCGTCCATGTTCTGGAAGTTGTAGATGGTGCCACGGATGTCGGATTGACTCGATTTTTGTGTCATTGAGCTGCAATCGTCGATCCGAATTCATCCATGCGGTCAGATTTGTCATCTGAAGTGTGGATTTGCACCATCCTGGCCCTCGATCTTCTAAGGTTCCCCAGTCACTATCTGATGCTACGGATGCCTGATTAGGGCGATCTTGGAGTCATTGAACTCCAATCGTCGCCCTGAGCACATCCATACGGTTGGATCTTTGATCCGAGGCTTCGATAAAATGTTTGCCCTATCCAAGCACATAAAAGGAGACAATTAACCTCCATTTTATTCAAACTACTCTAAATGCAAGATGATGCATGTTATGCAATATTTATATCATGAAATGCAATCCTATGCTTAAGAACATACATAAATAGACATTTTAAGTAGTGTAAATGTGTTTACATCAATATTCATCTCATTTATCCAGGTCCAGATCTCATGTTTCATAACTCGTTCCTCATCCATGTACAGGAAGCTCGTGTTTTCATAATTTAGTTCTCAATCATAACATGCAACTTGTGGTTTCACAGTTTAATTCTCATTTACCTATAGGCAGCTTGTATTTTAACGTGTATCTTGTAATTATACAAAAGGCATCACTAGCAATTTATCTTAACCATGCATTCAAGTAAACAGTATAGTTCAAATAGGCACATTCATTTCTACCCTAGGGTTCATTCCACATCCTAGAGTTCAATCCAATTATTCCAACGAAGCACATTCTAATTTAAATATTAACTGAGTTAAACCACTCTACTGGGTATCATGGGAGGAATGGGGACCTGTGCCGTAGACCTCGTTGTCTCCACGGGCCCCGAACATGCCACTGGCTGGTAACCTGTACCAGCGACCAAAGTATATTAGACGAGCTCAAAACAGTAGATACTCAACACGAACACGTGGAGGAACTTGAGTGGAAAACAACGGTACTTCGTTTACGGAAATTCGATTACGTTTGGGCCATAAACAGGCCAAAAATGTTGTTACTGACCAAAATAAGACGTCTGGGACTAATCCCAGACGTCTTAAAAGACGTCATAACTCACCTTGTGCTCCCTGCGGCTGACCAGTCGTCCAGACTGTCTCTGCAACCTTCTGGCGGCAACTCTAGATGTCTCACCCTACTTCCAGTCGTCTGGAAGTACCTCCGGACGTCTGGCGACGTGATTAGACGTCCAAAAGTACTTGGGAAAGTGCACCGCGTGCCTTTCCAAAGCCTACACCTGCGTTTGAAAATGCAAGCACGATTTAAGCCAACAACTCCTGTGCTAAGATCTTGCATGGCGGAAATCAGCGCAGGAACGTATATACCTCACGCGATACGTGCTTTCAGACGTCCGACGTCAGCTCCAGACGTCCTGGTGCCTCGCTAGTCGTCTGGACTTCACTCCAAACGTTTGATACTGGAAACTTCCAATATCAGAACTTCTTCATGCCGCTCGCCCCGCTTGCCCTCCGCCCGCAGTGGCAGCTCCAGCAGTCGCAGGAGCTTGAGTAGCTCCTCGCCGGCGTCCTCCTCTCTCCCACGATTTCCTCCTTGAGATCTATCAAGCTCCTGCGGTCGTCTTCCTCCTCCCCCACTCTCACTCCCTCGCACTCTCTTGCTCTCGCTCCTCCCCGCTCTCCCCTTGTCGGTGGCTCTCCTTCCTTGCCGCGGTTGCAGCAGAGACGGAGGGGAACATGGCTGTTGTAGGAGAAGGTGGAGGTGGCGATGGCTGGAGTGGTGTGAGGAGGAGAGGAGAGGAGAAGGGAGGGGATTTATATAGAGGGGTGTTAGGGTTCGGGTGAGGGGTGAAGGAGAGAGAGAGCGGTCTCTGCACGCCGCCCGCGCGTAAAGCGCAAAGCACAGTTTGAAAATCTCACTTTCAAACATCCGGGCACGTGTCCAGACATCTGGACAGGTGTTTGACTGAAACTCCAGATGTCTTATTTAGCTAAAAATGTAACTGGTCATTACAAAAATTGAGTAATTTGAGTTATGGGATATATGCTTAATTTGAGGGATTAAATGGTGATTTAAATCATCATTCCTTTTTGGGTTCCTAATTTCTATTTTCCCCACCAGCTCTTGAGATACATTTGCATTAGTGAATACATTTCTCGAGTATGTTGTTCATTGAATATCTTGATTGCACATCTTTATTATTGTGTTCATTTCTAAATTGCAATTAGGGTGTGAATTCAAATTTGCTCTCTGCGAATGACCTCGGACTCGCTTTTATTTTCCGAGTTTATAAATTTAGGTGTTGTGATTTTTGTCCTATAGTATGATGTTATTCTTAAAATGATGATTTTCGCACGTAACAACCCCTAACTTCCAACTTTGTTACAAACAAGCCCCTAACTCCTTTGTCTTCTTTTCAAAAATGCCCTTGTCAACTGAGTCGTTTGAACAGAATCAAGAAACCCAAACCGCCAAACTTTGATTGAGGATTTCTCCTTCAATCCTAAGTCAAATCCTTTCAAATTTGGAGGGATTAATTATGAGTAGATCCTCTTCCAAGTGCACCAAGCCTTGTGCTTTGATTTGGATTGAGGAGCTCCAATCAAGCTTGCAAAATCAGCAATTATGGGTCTCTAAAATCATGAGCAAACTCGCGAATTTTCCCAGTTTGAGCTCAAATTTGAGCCTTATATAAGCTTCTTGATGTTTGCAAGTTCAAATCAACCAGGTCTACGTCGGAATTCCCCCTCTTCCCTCCTCTCCAGCCGTGATCTCCACCGGCTCCGGTGACTCTCTCCATCCCTCTCTTTTGGTCACCCAACGGTCAAATTGGGTGGCCCAACATTTTCACCATCTTCTTTTACTCCTCGTCGGACCAAGAAGGAGTTCTCAACCCCTTTATTGTCACCGCTTCTCATCATCGGAGACTTCATCATCCACGATGCTGGCGAGGCAAGCCAACTTGGAATCCTACCCTCTTCGTCGAATTAGTTAGGTCCTCTTATCCTTCTCCCTCTGTAGAATAGGATTAGACCCTTAGGTTTTAGTTTCCACCGCTGAACCACCCTCTTCTCCCCCATCTTCCTTGCCTTCGGCGTAGTTGCATGCACGCCACACTTCACGAAATGACAAGCCACCGCCTCCATAACCTTCGCCACGGCTAGTAGACCAAAATCCCCATATTTATTGGGAGCTTTGGTCACCCAAAACCCCAGCCAACCAACCCACTTCGCCCTCGTCCCCTCCGACCTCGTTCGGCCACTATACACCTCCGTTCATCAAATAAACATCACCATCTCACTCCTCTCTCTTTGGCAACACTTGTTAGCATTTTAATTTGGGCACCGAGCCCTTATTCTTGATTTCAAGACTTCACCGGTCCTCCACTTCACGTCACTGATGTCCACCGTCCATCGCCGATCGTTGACTTCGCTTCCATCTCTAGCAAGTGTGGAACCGGTTCACAAAGCCTGCCAAAGCTTCAATTGAAGAAGAAAGATGCACCAACACCATTAATTGAAGGAGGGAACACTACCTATAGCTACGCGAAGAAAGCCCGAGATTTTAGTCTCACAATGACGAATTATGTTTTGAATCCTACTCCAAGGCTTGCATTTTACGACATTAATAATATTATTATTGATGGAAAATATAAAAAATATATATAATATATTTTTTTAAATCTTTTAATATGCATATAGTGTTTTTTTGTTTCAACAATTGAAATAGTAATCTATCTTAAATAATAAGATAATAATTTATGATCTACACAATATATATGGGAAAAAATAAAAAAATATTGTTAAAAATTAACTAGGTGAAGCTAAACGGAAAAAAAGGTAACAAATAATATCCTTGACAGGGAGGGGAATGGGCAGGGGTTATTGGAATATGGATAGGGATGCAAGTTCTGGTAAATTTTATTTGAACTTGACTCCACTCGACCCAAAAGAATGGGTAAAATCTGACCCGAACCCTGTTGAGTTCGGGTATATGTTTTATCCAAAAAAATCCGATTGGGTATGGATACAGGTATTGGTATTGATCTATGCCCAATTACCCGACCCGAGTGCTCGAATGAAATCCTCATTTACCCAGGATATATCAGTCTCATCCTTAGTCTCTCATTCCCCCAATTTTAATCTCTCTCATGATTCCCTTAATAATTTTGAAGGTTGGGAGTACTTTTGGAGCTTTAATTAAACATTTATTTCTCAGATGAGTATCTTTTATTTGAAATGTTCTTGTATTTATTTTTCTTTGCATTTTTTATTTTTGATACATTCCCTTTGAAGTTTGTTTGTAATAATTTCAATGGGGATCACTAAAATTGGAGTAGCCTGAGCCCCTATGTTTTAGGCTTGTTAAAAATAAATTGATGAAACGTGTTATAGATTTTTCTTCTTCTTTAACTCTAATTCAGGTACAATTTGATTGTAAGATAAATTTATAAATGGATACTTGATGAGGGGCAAAAAGTGCCCTTTGATTCAAAACTCTGTAGGAAGCCAGAGAAGGGATTCAGCTACCTAAATACGGAGTAAACAGATAGATCTGGCCCTACCCGACCTGCCTATCCTTAGGTGGATCCTGATCCACCTAGATTTAGGTGAGCTTAGGCAAACCTGACCTGCCAGAAGATCCAGGTTGGCCGAGGTCAGAAAGGTAGTGAGAAAGTTTGCGACACCCTCGTTGACAGTAACGATTGCGTTACCACTGCCATTAATAACTTGACAACAAACATACTCTGACAATGAACGCGTCTTGATAGAAGATCCTACGGCGATATCCTCTTTAGGCACTATAACTAGCAAAGAGAGCCCCTCGAGGCTTATCTTCATGCAATCTTTGAGATAAAGAGATTGTATTACCATTGTTTACTAGGAAATATTCATATACCTCTCCCCGTGGAATAGGTTTATCAATCTCCTCGTTTTCTTTATGAATGCTTGCTTGAGATTCATTGAGTCGGACCATCCAATTACTTAGGAGGTTCGATTAGTATCCGATGAGTAAATGGATACCTAATGAATAAGTGGGTGTAAGTTTAAATTTTGACACCCGATTGATAAATAGGTGAGATATAAGTATGAATTTTATAAATAAATATAGATATAAATTTCGTTAAATTTGATCTGATCCGTTTACATCGCTGGATATGAAGAAGAGATGCGGAAGAGTGGGAGGGATATTAATGTTATCCAGAGAGAGAGAGAGAGGGTGGGGTGGGGTGGAAGAGAAGGGGAGTGGTGAGATGTGCGGGCAAGATGGGTAGGTGTGTACTGGTTCCTTTGTTTAGTATATTTATAAAGTTTTTATTTTTCTTTATATATCCACCTGTGAACCGCAACCTACGGTTCGTGCCTATGATAAAAGATTGTTACGTAGGAGCAGCATGACGCTTTTACCCGCCGCATCCTCCCCGATAGGAACTTGACCTACTTATGTATATTCAAACCTAGTCCGGACAAATTCGACAATTTTATACATTATCATCGGGTAATATTTAAAGGACCAAATCTTAGACAATAACACAGGATGATGCTTTCACCAACAACGCTCCTCCGACTTCCAAACAGCTAAATAATACGCAAAAAAGCTCAGATTCTCAGTATCTGAAGCCGCGAGGTTTTCCACGTGGCACGCTTGAAGACGACGGAGTCGGCGGCTACGGGCCACGTCCCGTGGAAAACGTGGCCGCGACGGCTACAAGCACCTTGGCGCGTTATAAGCGGACGGTGACCGTGCAGGAATACGCGGGCGGTACTTGTCTACCGCCGTCAACGTTTTGAGCTGTCACCTTCACCGCCGCTGGAAGCGATCCCCCACTTTGGAGGCTGTTGTCTTTATTTGGATAAAGAAATTGTCTTGCGAGTAAAGCAGACGCATCCTTTTGGTTTGTAGGTGCAATTTGCCTGCAACGCCTCCATCAGGTGGTGAGTTTTCGGAAAGAGTTTTTTTTGTGCAAATAGACCCCTTAAGATCTCACGCATTTAAAATTGAAAAATCCTTGGGCCTCTCCTTGCTAAGGAGGATATGGGAAGAGGAGGTTTGTATATATATATATATATATATATATATATATAAAAGAAGAGGAGATTTATATTTTAGTGTATGATACCGTAGTTTCCAATCATCATCCTTTAAAATTATGTGTAGGATTCGTGAAATCTTATGTAAAAAATTCAAGAAAAATAGCAAATTTCTCAAGTAAATTAGCTTACCATGGAATAAGCTTCGTTACTCCTTTGAATTAGTTGAGATATTTTAGAAACTAATAAAACTAAAATGCTTACACGATTGTGTGAAATTATGTATGATTTTAATAAAAGACCTTTGTATATAGTTGACAAGGGAGGAAATTATCTTCACAAGAATAAATTCAAGAGATTTGTGATCAATTCAAATGGATTTCAATTCACTTAACATGATTTGCTCTAGAAGGTGAAGGGATGCAGGTCACTCTACTTCCTCGATATTATGCAACTCCTCTCCACTTCCTTGATAGTTATGCAACTTTACTCCATTACCTTGACAGTTACACTACTTTGAAAGAGTAACCTAGTGCTTCTTCTCTATAAAGGATCCTTATGCACATGGTGAAGAGGGGGAGCTCAATGAGAGGGGGGAACCAAAATGAAATCTACGGGCATGGACATGAGGAGAAAGAGAGAGAAAATTTATATTTTTTTATTTTAATTTCATACATAGTGAATATTTAAGGTTAGATCTCCTTCCTAAATGAATATCCACATCTAGTAAAATTATATTATCAATCCCCTATTTTCATGTTGATACTCATTAACTTCTATTTTACTTGGCTTTGTGGCATCATCCGAGCAAACATTGTGAAAACATATGTTTATAACATAATCAATTATAACTTTTAACTTAATCCAACAAATTATAATTCCCAATTGAACCCAATTGAGTCAGGTTTGACCCTATATTAGTAACACCTACAAAACATGTATTTGATTTTATTTATCAATTGTCAACGAATGATTGAAAGATAAAATTAGCATATGCCTAATTTGCACAAAAATAAATGGTAGGAATCGAAACATTATGAGAATTTAAATCCAAATTTATGCTCCAATAATTATTGCCACTTATTTTCTTAATTCCATTTACAAAGGCAAATTGAAATCTTACACAATCTTTGCAAGATGCTACACATTAGACTGTTTGGATATTCTATACATTTTATGTAAAGTTGGTGGTCATGGTGTGATGAAAAAACACAGGCTTACACGTAATATTGTATGGATGGATGTCGTCATTACAATGCTGTTGGAATACATGACCATCATGTACTATATTTATAAATACACCCCTGCTTGCCATGTTAGAAGTTTCGTATCATATATAAAACACCTATCACAGAGTGCAGGAAGTTGATATCCCATGATGGTTTATCTTAGCAGCCCTTTTTTCTTTATATTTGCTAAGATATTTAAAATTAGAAAGCCTCCGTATGTGCAACTTTTTCCCGTCTCACTTTAGTGGGATATGAGGATACCCCATAAGAATATCTGTGTAACCAAACACCCTCTGTGGGCTTAAATCAGAAGCAAGCACACAACATATGCACTATATATATATATATATATATATATATATAAAGTTTACCATTTCTTTTTTCAACGATCCGAACTCTCCCCCCTGCAGCCTCCCTCTCCCTCTCCCTCTCTCACCAACCTCTCTTTATTTTTCATTTTTAACTTATTTCGGAGTATTATCTTTATGTATCATTTTTTTTTCTTATTTTATTTTTTTACACACCGATTATCACGAATATCCGTTTTGAATTTCATCTTTATTATCGATCTCCTCATCTTGTGTTCTTTCATTTGAGATCAATATTGAGTATATTTTTGTGAAAGTATAAAATAATACATATATAAAATACAGCAGTATAAATCTAATTTAAAATATCAATTAAAAATTAAAATACACTAGATTAATATATCGAATAATATATTTTCCAACATACGATATTTATTTTTATTTTAAATTGATATTTTTTATTTTTCATTGATAAAAATTAAGATACATCAAATAATACATTTTAAAACTTAGTGTACATTGGTTTGCTGCGAGAAAGGAAACATCACCTAACTATTTTTTTTTTAAGTTTCGTTTGTTGTGGTATAAGAAAGTGATAAGGTATTTTTTTATTTTTATTTGTTGATGAATTTTACGTTCCCACGTCAAGAGACAAACTCAAAATTAATAATTATTATTAGAGATAATTTATTTCCTATGCAATATCTAGTTTATTTCTAAATTTGATAATAACCACGATGGCTTATATCATCATTTTGATTTGTTATTACTTTAAAACAAGATTGCTATTTTTTAAAAATGATCTACCATAGAGTTTGTTTCAAAAAATTAGATCATCAAATAAAAGATGATACATCAACATCAACCATCGACAATGATATAAGAAATTCTCCTTTAAAACATTGAGGATACCAGGTTGGAATAGTTACTATAAAATGCCTTAAATGTGATCTTAGAAAAAGAGTTTATATATGGAAGTATCCTCGTAATAAAGAAGATGAAATTCAATGTGTCTATCCAAGTCTTGGCCACCAACCAGATATTTTCCCAAAAAACCTTCCAAAATCAGGATCAAAGAAGCATCATCATTGCTTTCAGCTATCTTGGTGCAAGTCATTTCTTTCTTTGGTTAGAATACCTTCCTAAATAAGATGTAATTTTTTATCTCATTACCTGATGTCTCAATACCAAAAATACATCTAATTGATTTGGATCTACAATATTTATAATAGAAGAATTTTCTAATTAAAAAAAGGTAAATGATGGAAAAAATTATGCCTTACCAACATTGGAAGAGGTCAAATTTGCTACATAGTAAGTGCAAATAATCTTGTTGTGACACAATAAATAGATCTTAACATATTGATGTCACATTTTGTAAAGGCCAAGAAACTTAAAATAATAGGTTAAGGTTAAAGACTTCCATTGATTTTATTAGATGTCTTGTTTTCCAAACTTGTTCATTTCAAGGTTATGATGAACATGAAGACTCCAAAAATCGTGGAAATTTATTGAGTTGATAAAGATGCTAGCTTCTTATAATGAGGATGTGGTTGAAGTTGTTTTGAAAAATGCACCTATAAATGTGAAATACACCTCACCAAACATACGAAGAGAAATATAAAGTATTTTATCAAACAAAGTAGGAAATGCATTTCAAGAAGAAATTGGTAATCTAAATTCTTTCTTGATTATTGATGAAGCTCATGATGAATAAAAAATGGATGAAATGACATTATTCATATACCTAATACTTTTGGCCATACACTAAAGAAAGAAATATCCTCTTTCTACTCTCATCACAATTATCTCAATGTTACAAATATTTAAGGTTAAGGGCAGCTAGCAATATGCAAGGAGAATGGAATTGTCTTCGAGCATCATTTTTGAAAAAGTGTCTATATTGTTGAAGTGGAAAATCCTCGGCAAATAGAGTTGAGTTTGGAAAATCCACCGTTGTAATGCGATTTGCAAGAAAAATCGTCAACAGATAAATTTTATTGAAACTCAAAAGGAATTTCAGGTCGACCACAGGGAGGCTGATGTTTGATTAAAAATCGCATTTGTTTTATTATCACGAAGTAGATTAGCTGGTCGAATTGAATCTAAACTAGCTATCTACTTTAAAAATAATGAATAGGAGAGAGAGAATATTACGAATAAAGACAAAATAGAGATAGAATAAATAAGAATTTCATAATCACAATATCATGTTGATTATAACTAACCACTACAGTAGAAAGCGGGAAATCTACACTAGAAAGATGTAAATCTACTCTATAACGTGGTAAAGAGAAGGTGGAGAGAAGTTATCCTTCTCGACGACTGCTTAGAGGATGAGCCACGTTGACGGAGCGCTCGGACAAAGGTGGTGAGATGTGGGACGAAGGAGAACGACGATGGACGATGGAAAATAGGGCAGGATGATGTCGCAGTGGGATCCGCTTCCCGAATGGCGAGATGAGAAGGTGGAGAAATTATATTTTTAACTCTATAGGAGTATCTTAGGTTTGGGACAAGCTCTTAGAGCTTTGGAGGGGGAGAGAGAGAGGAGAGGAAGTGATGAAGAAAGTGTGGGGGTCGTAGATCTTCTTATAGGTGAAGATTGGAGGGGACAAAAAGGTCATTTCATCTTAAAACATTAAATGAGGGGGTCTTTAGTGACGATTTAAGCGACACTAAAGCCCCCACGTCACTGAAGAACACGTACGCTCGCCGCCTCTTCCTCATCGCTGCTCAGAATGCACGCTCACGATCAAATGTTCTCAGCCGTCAGATCGTGAGATCGGATGGCCCAAAGACGTGCACTCGCTTCCACTTCAGTGCCTCAATGCATGTGCGTATGATCGCGCGTGCATCTGACGTCTAATTGCACGTGCATCCGCTCGCGCATCAGATAACGCCACGTAGCTCCCTTCGGAGTTGCTCAATCGCCATCGCACTGGCGAACTTCACCTGCGCCTACTCTCGCTCTGATTTGAGGCTCACGAGGCCTCGAACCCGTGCCTCCCTCTTCGTGTGAAGGCGCACGACCACTGTGCCAAGTTGCCCTTTGAGGCGCACTTTTGGTTTTGAGCTTAGGCGTCCTCGGCCGTTGGATCAAGATCCAACTACTGAGGTCAATCAAGCCACTGATGAGGGAGAGAGGGCAGCAGGTGTGCATGGCCGAAGTGGGCAGCTGAGATGGTGCCAGGTGGCACCATCTTGGCCATCCATCTTCTGTGCTTTGTAGATGGTGCCACGGATGTCGGATTGGACTGATTTTCGTACCGTTGGGCAGCGATCGCCTATCCGAACCCATCTGTGCAGTTGGATTTGTCATCTGATGTATGGATTTGCACCATCTTGGCCTCTTGATCTCCGATCTTTATCGGACTGCATCTGATGCTATGGAAGTCCGATCGGGGCGATCTTGGAGTCGTTGAACTCCAATCGTCGGCTTGATCAGATCTGTACGGTTGTATCTTCAATCGAAGGCCCCAATTAAATATTGCCTTGTCACCTAACTATAAAAAGAGACAATTAACCTAAATTTTATACATTCTAACCTAAATGTAAGATGATGCATGTTATGCAATATTTTTAATGTATGATACAATTATACGTTTAAGAACACGCAAAAATAGACGGTTTATGTGATATAAACGTGTTTGCATCATATATACATATTATGTTCATTGCTTACCACATCATTTGCAATTGATATTGGTGACAACTTATAAGCAGGTTATTCCTATCCATTAGTTCATTTCTAAATTATCTTCTATTATAAATATTGTCACTACCTCTTCTAAATGTATTGATATGCTGCATGCTGCTCAAGTTATTTAATTAATGGTAGACAAATGGCATCTAACGAGCTTCATACAGGGAGAGAACTTAATTATATTGGAACATTACAAAGGGGAGGTGATATTAGATCGACAACTATTAATAGCTTAATAGCCTTGTTTGGTGCCACTTGTGGGGTTTTTAAGACCATTATCAATGACAGTTCATCATATACCCAAAAGGGCGATGCAAACATAGCTTATGATGCTATGAAATCCTTCAAATTTGTTCTAATAATCCATATAATGAAAGAAAGTCAGTTACTCGTGATCTTTGCATAGTAGGAAAGGATCTTCTATGTCGACATCCTAAGTTGTATAACTGAACATGATAGAGATAATGAAATGTCGAGAAATGCAAAGGGAGAAGAAGTTGGAGGAGGTGACCTCGCAACTACTGGCTACTGCTCGCAGAATGGAGTGACTTGAAAAGCTATTAGAGTGGTGGAGCAAGAAATGGATGGAGTTGTCATATCTATGCAGATCTGAATCAGATCATTCGACGTTTCACTTGCTAAGATGTAGGGAGGACAATGACAATATTGTTGGTGAATTTGAGGCTGGTAGCATTAGTATCCCAACATAGTATACATTTATGAACATCTTATATCTTTTATAATGTTCAAACTTATTTTATATATGAATGTTTTTTTGTGCACAATGTATTGCGATTTATTTATATGTGTTTCTTATGTGTTGTGATTTTTAGTAGTTAATTTTAGTTAAATCTATATATATATATATGGTGATGATTCTATGTAAAACTTATCGTCTAATAAATAATACTGATAGACAATTTACAATCGCTACATGGAAAGCACATGTGAATATGTTTACCTTTTAATGATGATTTTAAAAATAGTTCTTACATAGATTTAGCAACGATTTTTACACCACCGTCAAATATCAAATATTGGCATGCTTCATAATTCCAAGTTATTCCCTACCGCAATGGTAATTATAAACATCACCAATTTCATACTGTTCCTAAAAACATTTAGTAACGGTTCTTAAATAAACACGAAAAACGACAGTTTGGTGCACCTCATAATTCTCCTACCAAATTATTATCCATACATATTGTTGCTAAAAATATATCAGGACAGGTAACAATTGTTGCCAAATTAAACTTCTCTGGCCCCGAGGATTGCACCCAAAGATATGGCGTCACCACTCACATTTAACCATCATAGACTATGACTCAACCTTTGGTGGCGGTCTGCAGTGACAGTTACTTTGCATTCTGCGATGGTTATGAACCGTCGCCGAAAGCCTCGTTTACAGTAGTGAAGATGGCCTCCCAATATTGGGCATGGAGGGAGTGTTAGCCAGCTTATCCGTGGATTAGTTGGTGCCTAACAGTGACGACTTCCCTAAGGGTGGAAGTGGCACGAACTGGCTGACTTATTGATCAATCAATGCCTTTCTTTAGCTGGCTTCTTCAATCGTGGCGATGCCAGCCGACAAACATGCTGATCAGTTGGTGCCTCTCGTTAATTGACCTTCAACTGAAAAGATGCAAGCGGGTTGATTTGTTGATCAGCTGGTGCCTCTCTTCATTTGGCTTCTTTATGTGGAGAGACGCCGATCAAATGCTCCTCTAGCTAATCGACGCCTGACATTCAGTAAAGGGGCTCTCAAGTAGGTGGGAGGGGCGCTAGCCAAGTACTCCTCTAGCCGGTCGATGCCAGACATCAAGTATAGGGTCCCTCCTCAAATGGGTGTGAGGGGTGCCAATCGACCGCTCCTCCAACTAGTTAACGGCAGGCCTCAAAGGATGCCATCGAGGCCACTGAAGACCATCGAAGAATTTGTAGAATGCAACAAACATAGTATAGCCAAGAAAACGAGAAATTAGCAAGCATCCACAGGAAAATAGGTGATGAGTTGTGACTCATCATAGCTAAATTGCTTAAGTTAAGCTAGAAACTATGTTAAACACTATCAAATTGACACATAAAAATGTTAAACACTATCAAATTGACACATAAAAATGGTTAAGTGTGGGAAATAACAGAAAAGACCTAACACATTAATTTTGTGCTAAAAATACATAATTAGGTCATTTATTGAAATATTATATTAAATGATGTAAAATAGTGATCTAATTGCAAATTTAACACACAAATGAGTTCAAAAGTTTAAATCAAAAGTGTAATTAACTTTCTAAATGTTCAATGAAGCTTCCATAAAAACTTGATCTCATTTGGACATCATTAGGGCCTTGTAATTAAAGATTCTCATTTAGATCCTTAGGTCATAACATTTTAGCCTTAGAAATCTCTGTAGGGACCTATTTGATATCCATAGGGACCTTTTTGCAACATTCTAGGGACTGTTCTGATAGGATTCCTAACCACTTAAAGGTCCCTTTGTTATTTTTCTACCCCTTCGTTGAGGGGCTTATCCTACAAATTCACCAAAAGAATCCCAGCTCCACTTGAGCTCGCATAAGCACTATAGCTACAATGAACACAGCTAATCTTGGCCATCCATCCTTTGATCCGCTCGATCTGTGGCTTGATTTGATTCAAACATTCGCGTGTGGTCACCTCTCCTCTAAGATTTGATCCTACGGTCCACTTTTGGCCTAGGACTACGTGTGCTCCTCTCCTCAAATCACCACCTCCTGCACCCTAATCGCCTATCCTCACCTCTACGGTGAGAGGATTCACTCTTGATTCTACTTAAGGGGCTCCTCTACCTCGCACGCAAAGGATCAACCTCCACTCCTACTTCCTTGAGGCCGATCTCTTTATCCTCTCCAGTTTCTCCTCTCCACCCGACCCTGTTCTGGCACCATGAGTAAAGGAATTCCACCTTCTCCTCATCTCCTTGCCGCTAATGACCACATAACACTTGAGGGCGACCTTGAGTCACACTAGTGGACTTTCAATCCGCTGGAGATCCTCCCTCCTTCGTCGCTGCAGCCACCAGCTACTGATCTTCCCAACAGGTCCCATTCTTCTGATTAGATTAGGATTTACTATTTTCTAGAGTAGTTGTAGCGATAATTAGAGCAAGCTAGGAGTAGAATTAGAGTAGAAATCACCCTTGCCTCCTCTGATTAATTCAGATCAGAGGAGAACAATTCGTTCCATTCCATTGATCATTAATCTCCCCCTTCACACTCCCAATTCATTTTCACTGACTTCTACTTGTTTTTCCATCAATCACCCATCAATCAGAGCACCAAATCATACCTGATTCTCTTGAGTATTTAGATTTGATTTGGACTGTCATAATCCACTTGAGGGACTCCCCACTCATCTCATCAAATTCACAAAGTCCCTCTATTTGTTTCTAATGCGAATCTGAGAATTTGGGTTTAACTTCAGTGTTTTCATTGTGGGATTTCAATTCTCTCTTCGTGTTGTCTATGGCACAAGAGAGATAACAAATCTAACTTATATGTGATTTTCAAACTTTCCTCGAGAGGGAATGAATCCCAAATTTTTCAGAGATTATTTGAGACATTTTTGACATGGTTTTATTGCATTGAAATCCTAATATGTACCTCACCTTACATTGTCTATAATGTAAGGTGAGATACACATTAGGGCTTCAAGATGTTTTTTGGGGATCTGTGCTTTGAATTTATTAATGATTTTCTTGATCCAAAGAAGATTTTTCAGACTTTATTCATGAGTTTTTAAGATACAAATGGTGGTTGTATCACGTGAACATATTTTTAGAGAGGTTTTTATCACTTGAACTTGAGATTTTAGAGTCTAATCCCCCATTTCAGTACATTGAACAACTGCTATAGTAGCAACATTTTAGGGGATTCACCCCTATTCCAAGCATTGGAGTGTTTTAATATGATTTCCAAATGGTGTTCATGATCTGATTGGATTATATTTTATTCTACTGTCTATAGTAGGGTAGGATGATTCTATCAGAGTTTTGTATTGTTGGATCTCAGTCCCCATTGATTTTCAAGTGATAAATCCTTTTGAAAAAGATTGTGATGTTTTTGGAAAGAAATTTTAGTGAACTGTATCCATATTTTGATTTTTACCTTCACATTGTCTATAGTGGAAGGTGAAACTCTTATAGGGATTCTAAACACTCAAGTATGTGATCAGAGAGTGGATTGGAACTTGTGATGGAGTTATGAACCTAATCAGGCCTGCTGTGGGTCTAAAACAAAAATTCAGAGCTGCTGCAGACCTCTGGAACTAATTTAGGACGTTTGATCTTCATCTGTAAGGTCTGAAGTAAGTTACAACAGCAGCAGCAGATCCTATGGCAGCTGTTTCAGTGGCTGTAAGAGTTGAACTTGCTACTGTTGCAGCTTATTTTGTAGCAGTAGCTTCCAAGATCTGAAAACAAGGATAGTAGCTTAGGCTTATTGCTTAAAAATAGCTGGCATGTTATTCCTGTTGTACTCCATGTGTACATGCTTTCTTGGACTATAATTTGATTTAAATCCCACTTAGAATGGCTTGATTTTTGTTAAAATCATTCTTTGTTAGCTCTCTTCATTATTTAACTGTCCAATATTTGAAATGAATGTAGAATGAAATGAATTGCAAGGTTTTACAATTGCATATCTATTAAAAGAAGTTTATGACTCAATTAAGGTGGTTCACTGCCTATTCTTCATATAGATTAAAATTTAGGGTCTTAGGTTTCCTTTGAAAATTCTTAGAAGACCCTAAAATGTGCCAACTTTATTTATAAATAAAATAATCATATAAAAATTTCAAAAAATAAAAATAAAATAAAGGTGTAGTAAGTAGGATTATATATTTTTCTAGGAGTGTGCAAAGTTTTGAGATCATCTGAATCCTTAATTTGATAGGATATATCAGCCGATGGTTCAGTATACCACTTAACTTAATAAAAATCATTAAACTAAAAATGACAAAAAGACACACACTCTTTCATCTCTTTCTTTGTCTCTCATCGCCTACCTCTACAAAATATATAAAATCCATAAAATTCATAAAAACCCCAAAAATACTTAAAAATACCATGTATACTATGTATATACTTGTATATATAAGGTATATATTAAGCTATATATGTAAATAGTGTAAAATATGTCTATAAACTGTATAAATAACTTATGTATATATTCTATAATGTAAATTAAGTATTTAATGTAAATTATTATTTATATAACTTATTTGTATAATTAACTATTAATTTAATTAACTTATATGTACTATAAGCTACATAATTATAGAAATCCTAATAAATTAACTTATTTATAAGTAATATTGTACATATGTAATTATATATATATATATATTGTACATTAATATGCCTGTAACATAATTTAATTAAATATATATAATATATAATGAATTTATTAAGTTACTAGCGAAGTTATTAAATTAAATCAAAATAAATTAGTAGATTACGTAATAATTGAGATAATTTATAGTGTACATTTGTAGTATTGTATTTTAAGTAAATTAAGCTAATTTTACTATATTTATAATAGGTTACACTATTTATAACTAATTGACATGAAAGGTACCCTGAATTCCCCTATTTAAATATAAATAAGTCAAAATAAATGTTGAAAAAATAATAAAAATGCATATTAAATAATTTAATATGTATATCAACTTTGTATAGGGTCAACTACATCATTCATTAACTAATTTAAACATTAATTGAGAAATTAAGTTATAAAACAGTACGAATAAACTATAAAATTTGATTAATTTATTTATATAATAAATGTAACTAATTTTGAAAATAAATTATACCATTAAGTAGCCCTGTGTAAATACTCTAACACCATATAATTTAATTTTAAATTATAATAATTTATAACCCTCAAATCGAGATCCAAAAATCTCAAATCAAAGCATGGTTGTGCCAGAATTCCAGCGCTTGTGAGGCGCTTAGTGCCACATCAGGCATTGGCGAGCGTTTGAAGGTGCTTAAATTGTTTTTCTCCCTCCCTCTCTTCAGTCATCACGGGTGTTAGGTGTAGGATTAAAAGATAGGATATATGGCTATGCGCACAAAAAAACTCAAACACAAAATCAGAAATAATAAGAAAGTTTGCACAATTAATCAAACCACAGAAATAGGCACAATATGTATAGTGGTTCCCCTCCCTTGGATACTCCACTACCTAAGCCTCCCAGTTTAGGATTTTTAACGCGATTCCCTCAACCCTGAGGAAGTCAATTTACTAATCGAGGTAATTAACGGGTTACTTCAACCCAAGTACAAAAATGAGTTTGTTATAACCCAACGAGCAAATGCTCAAGAACAAATGAAATACAGGTGAAAGAAAGAAAGATCTTACAACTAAGTTCCTAAGCCTCTGAACAATATATAAAATAATATTACCAATTTGAGAGCCTAGAATGAAAGTCAATGCCTTGACAATGTGTAAAGAAATCATGTTGTTGTGCTTGCAAAACCATAGAGAGATTGATAACAACAAACTATTCCTTCTTATTCAAACTATTGTGAGAATATGAAATATAGCTCTAGAATTTTTCTTCTCTATTTCTCATATACAAACTAAGGGTCCAAGGGTTTATTTATAGAGTTTAGGACTTCAAGGATTCGTCTACTAGACGTTGGGGTTTAAATCTCAACGTTCATATAGCCAAAATTAATTTTCTATCCGTTCAGTTTTGAGCCAATGGCTACCTGGTATCGGTACTCAATTGTGGGTTCCGGTACTCGTTGCTTCCAGATTTGGGTTTCAAACTCTTAACACAAATCTGTAACCCACTTGTATCGGTACTCATGATTAGTACCGGTACTCGTTACCTCCAGTACCAGTACTGATCATGAGTACCGGTACTCGCGAGGTACAGGTTTGTTTCATGAGAAAACCCAAACCTGTAACTCACATGTACTGATACTAAACTTTAGTATCGGTACTTGTGGGCTAATGAGTATCTTTTTTATGTAATTTAATCAATTACGTTCTTTGAAAATAATCGCAATATTAATTTTAATTTATCTCTAATTATTTTTACAATGTAAGTTATATTTATTTGTTAAGAGGCATATACAATCTATAAATAAAAAATCTAAACTAGAAACACTAAAGGTTGAAGATGATCTTCTCTTCCTTGATTCTTCCTTGTCATCTAGTGTTATGACCAGGGCATCAAGCGTCGTTTGGGAAGTGGGCCAGACGTCTGGAATTAAATTTTTTCGGCATACGGGTTCGCATCTGCGTGCATGCGGGCGTAGACTGAACCCGCCGCCCTCCTTCTTCTCTTTCCTCTCCCTCCCTGCAGATGCAGCCTTTCCCCTTTCTCTCTCCCCGCGGCTGCCTTACAAATACGCCTCTCCCTCTCCCTCACCCTCACTCCACCGCCTTTTTCTTCTTCTTCTCCCTGTCAGCGAGAGAGCGTGCGGGCGAGAGCGCCAACAGCGACTGCTGTGGGTGTGTGAGGAGGAGCTGTTGCGAGAGGAAGAAGGAGCTCGACCGCGAGGGTGCGAGCTTGCCGGGGCAGCTAGAGCCGACCGGCGGGAAAGCAGCGAGCATGTGGTGCCATGGAGGAGCTGCTGCAGCTCAGGCAGCAGGCGGACGCGGCACGGCCGTGCGCTGCGGGCGGAGAGCGAGAAGGTTCTGATTCTGGGAAAATTTCCCAGAATCAGACGTCTGGACTTACGTCCAGACAACGTAGAAGACGTCTGGAGGAAGGTCCAGACGTCTAACAGGTACGCTATTTTTTTATCTTCTACACCTTTTCGTGATGAGAGCGGGTGTGTGTGTGCAGGATTTGTTCGGGAAGGCGCAAGGGCTCGCCATCCCACGCAGATCAGACGTCTGGGCACGGCACCAGACGACGGAGAGGGCCTCCAGACGTCTGAGGTGACAATCGGACGTCTGGAAACTAAGTCCAAACGGTCCAGCGGGCATTTGGTCGTCTGAAGGACTACACAGACCAAGCTATGACCTGAGCTATCTTTTAGGACGTTTGGAAGAAGTTCCAGACGTTTGATTTTGGACAGACGGGTTATTTTTGACCCGTTTAGGGTCCGTTCGGAGTCCATTTTCCACGTTTCAAGTTTCGTTCTTTCCAGATTTAGTTCCTCTACCTGTTTACAGTAATTGTATAGTGTTCTGAGTAACTCTTTGTGTTGACCCTTGTGTTAGGACCCCATTCCGTTGCGGCTCTGGGGGTTGCGGAGGCACGCGAGATTGCCGACCACGCCCCCTGTACTCCCGGTTTTGCAGGTAGAGTGGCCCTTTCAATTATTTATCAAAAGTTATGTAATTGTGAAATAATTAACAAAGTCTAGGGCTTTGCATGAACCCTAGGGCCGAAAAATTAGTTTGAGTGATTGTAACGACCCGGTTCCCGAGTCCCTACGAGACACGAGAACCGGATCGACTCGACTAATCCCAAGACCTAGTCGTCCAACGAGGAAGTAACCAAAAGACAGTAAAATAAACCACATTCAGCATGAATATAACTAACAGTAAGAAAGTACAGCAGTAAGGAAAGAAACTACTACAGTAGGTACCACCACAACAGCAAAACAGCATTTATCATATAACAAGAACTGCAGGTAAAGAAGGTACAGCGGAAACAAAAAATACTCACTAGAACAGAAACAAAAGGGGTACAAAAGGCTGTGGTAACTCTACTGGACCCTACTCGGCCCAGCGTCCTCTGCAGCCGCCGACCCTGGCTGCTCAACACCTGGTCCTGAAAAAGGTAACGAGTGTAACACGTCAGCAAAACGCTGAGTAGAGTGGCAAACTAACTAAAGGCAACAGTAGAGTGTACAGTAGCTGTTATGTTCTATTACTTCCTTTATTCACATCTTTCAATTTTTCTCACTATTTCATTTATTTCTCAGGTCTTTTACTTGATCTCGAATGTCCTCGTGGGAACGATCTTGATTGCAGTCTTTTCCAAAAGTAGAAGTAGCACGTGGTGCTCTCCTGGCCGGGAGAGTCCCCCGTGGTGATCCTACCCTCAGTCAACCACCCCAAGGTCACTGACAGACGTAACGGTGACTACGGCACACGCGATAAACGCACAGGTAGCTAGCCCGCACTGGCACACGGTCAGTCGTTTCCGTTAACGGGTGCGCCCAAAGCACAGCACGGAACCAGGGCAGAGCCCTCTCAGTAACAGGGGTCCAACACCTCCACAGTAACCAAACCGGGGCCTTGCCCCTCCACAGTCCGCGCACCCTCGCCTGACTACCCTGGTTTGCCCTAGTGGGCCTAACAAGTCGGTGAAGGAGGCTAGCAGAACCCCGGGGCCCGTGGGGTAGCTAGTACTCTCCTAACACTACTAGCTCTCCTCGGTACTACGTACACGAGGGCCAACAAGTCGGTACACAGCGGCCAATCCTAACCCCGGGTCCCTAGGGTGGCTGGCCCCACTCTGCACTAAACAGGTACAGGTACTTCCCTTGGTACTGCGTACCCAAGAGACAGTACGAACAACATCTCAGTTCCATTCCTTTCTCTTTCCAGGAGTTCCACTCCTAATTCCCCGTAGGGTTCCATCCTTTAATCTCAGAACATCTTATGTTTCACTTTCCAGTTTCACGTTCTTACAAACCATGATTTCAGCCATGTTCCTTATTCATAACAGGCAGCTGTTAATTAAATTTACAGGCAGCTTTATATATTCCTTTCCATTTTTCCAAGACTGCAGTAATATACATTCCACTAGTTTTTCCATCCTAGGATTCATGCCATATCCTAGGATCTATCATACAATCTAGTTTTCCGGCCCTAAGATTCATGCAACACCTAGGAGCTATCATTCCATATATTTCTCATTCCTAGGATTCATGCAATGCCCTAGGTTCTAGTTATGGTTCCATACTTTAACAGATTTTATTAATACTTAAAGCCACTCTACCAGGTACAACGGGAGTAATGGGGGCGTGATCGGGAATCCCGCGTGCCTCCGCGACTCTCAAGACTGCAACTGAACGAGATCCTGTCACAAGGATCAAACACAAGGAGTGTCTCAAAACAGTGTATAGCTACTGTAGATGAGTAGAGGAATTAATTCTGAAGAGAACGCAACTCGAATCGCGGAAAACGGAGCCCGAACGGGCCCTAAACGGGTCGAAAAAGACGATACTGTGCAAAATCAGACGTCTGTAACTCCCTCCAGACGTCTTAAACGGTGGATCAGAGAATTACCTGTTCAGCGTGGTTTCCCAGACGTCCAGAAGTCTGCAGGGACGTCTTTCCTAGATCCCAGACGTCCGATGGTCACTCCGGACGTCTGGAGGTCACTCCAGCCGTCTGGTACAACTTCCAGACGTCTGATTCGCAAAGGATGGCGAATCAGCGAACCTACGCACAGCCAACCCCCTCCCTCAGTACGGTCAGTCGACAAGAAGGAAGAAGAAGGCGGAAACTCACCTTTCAGACGTCTGTATGATCTTACAGACGTCGACCTTGCCGTCTGGCTATCAATCCAGACGTCTGATTCTGGAAATTTTTCCAGAATCAGGGCCCTGCTCGGCCTCCGCTCGCGACGCCGCCCGCGTCGAACCTCGCGCGTCTGCTGCTCAGACCGCAGCAGGTCCCTCTCCGCGTCGCTCCGCGCCCCCTGCGCCCTCCGCCAGCCGGCCAAGCCGCTCCGGCGAGCTCGCCCTCGCACGCCGCACCTCCGCGCTCACTGCGGCCGCCGCTGCCGCCCTCGCGTCCGCTCGCTCTCGCGCACAGGAAGGAGAAGAAGAAGAAGGCGGTGGAGACGGGAGGGGAGGCGCGCCCCTTTTAACGCCGCGCGGAGAGGAGAGAGAGAGAAGGCACCGCAGGCGTCTGCAGCCGCAGAAGAAAAAGAGACAAAAAGCGGTCTGCGCGCTCAGGCGCGCAGGCGACTCGCGTGTGTCGAAAATAACGGATTTCCATACGTCTTTAAACTATCCCAGACGTCTTATCAGACGTCTGTTTGTTATCCCAGTCGTCTTGTCCGACGTCTGAGCCACCTCCCAGACGTCTTAAAAGACGTCTGGGGCACACATTCTTTACAATATAACAAACTCAAAGGAAGTTTCATCCCCGAAACTTGCGCCAACTAGGGTGCGGGAAAAAGACGTCCAAATAACCATAACAAACTCAAAGAGGACCGAACCCGGTCCGAAAAGACGTACCCGCGAAAAGCTCCGGGTACCGCTCCCGCATTGCCGCCTCAGGCTCCCAGGTAGCCTCCTCGTACCGCTGGCTCCTCCACAAAACCTTTACCAGGGGTACTTGCTTTCGTCTCAACCTGCGGACGGCTCGGTCTAGGATCTGTGCTATCCGCTCGGGGTAGGTCAGGTCGTCGCTCACCTCGACGCTCTCGTGACTCAGTACGTGGCTGGGATCGGCTACGTACTTCCTGAGGTTGGACACGTGGAACACGTCGTGCACACCAGAAAGCTGCGGGGGAAGGGCAAGTCTGTAAGCAATGGGTCCAACTCGCTCCAGGACCTCAAAGGGCCCCACGAACCTCGGCGCGAGCTTCCCTCTCACCCCAAACCGCTGTAAGCCCTTCATGGGCGAAACACGAAGGAAGACGTGGTCCCTAACCTCGAACTGCACCTCTCTGCGTCTGCGATCTGCGTAGCTCTTCTGTCTGCTCCTGACAGTGCGGAGTCATCTGTGGATCTGCTCAACTACCTCCTGACTCTGCCGGATCAACCTGGGGCCAACCTCCCACTTGGTCCCCACCTCAACCCAACTCAAGGGTGCCGTGCATTTCCGTCCGTACAGAGCCTCGTAGGGAGCCATGCCGATGCTCGAGTGATAACTGTTGTTGTATGCAAACTCTGCCAGGGGCAGGTGCTCCTCCCAAGAGCCCCTCCAGTCTAGTATACAGGCACGCAAAAGGTCCTCAAGTGTCTGTATCGTGCGTTCCGACTGTCCGTCCGTCTGGGGGTGGTAAGCCGTGCTAAACCTCAACCTCGTCCCCAAAGCCTGCTGAAACTCAGCCCAAAACTGGGACGTAAAGCGGGTATCCCGGTCGGATACGATCTCCCGCGGAACTCCGTGTAGTCGCACCACATCACGGATATACCTCTCTGCCAACTGTGCTGGTCCCAAAGTGACTCGGATCGGCAAGAATCGTGCCGTCTTCGTCAATCTATCCACTATTACCCAGACTGCGTCGTGCCCTCGCTGGGTGACAGGTAAGCCCACCACCAAGTCCATGGTGATGCTCTCCCACTTCCACTCTGGCACTGGAAGCGGCTGAAGTGGCCCTGCAGGCCTCTGATGCTCAGCTTTCACCTGCTGGCACACTAAGCGCTGCTGCACGAACTCACCCACATCCCGCTTCATCCCTCTCCACCAAAACTCGCGTCTCAAGTCATGGTACATTTTCGTGTTTCCGGGATGTATGGTGAATCTGGAACCGTGTGCCTCAGTCAGGAGCTCTCTCAACAGCTCCTCGTCTCTAGGGACGCACAACCGTCCCCTCAAGCGTAACACCTGGTCTGTGAAAGAGAAGTTCCCTGGGTCCCCCGATAGTACTCTGTCGCGCAAAGACTGCAAGTACGGATCGGCCATCTGTCCCGTGATGATGCGGTCTATCAACTCTGGCCTGGTCTGCCGTGTCACCGTCACTGCCCCACAGTACCCTCGTAACTCTAGAGGTCGCCAACTGCCCACCTCCTCCAAAAGGCTCCAACTCTGTAACTGTAGACTGGCCAAGCGTGCGGGCGCCTTACGGCTCAAGGCGTCAGCCATCACATTGGCCTTTCCCGGGTGGTAGGAGATGCTGTAGTCGTAGTCCTTCAGGAGCTCCAACCAACGTCTCTGTCTCATGTTGAGCTCCTTCTGGTCAAAAAGATATCTGAGGCTCTTGTGATCTGTAAAAATCTCGAAGGTCTCACCGTACAAGTAGTGCCTCCATGTCTTCAGCGCGAAGACAACAGCTGCCAACTCTAGATCGTGGGTAGGGTAGGTATGCTCATGGGGCTTCAGTTGCCGCGAAGCGTAAGCGACAACATGACCCCTCTGCATGAGCACACCTCCTAACCCCTGCAAGGAAGCGTCCGTGTACACAACGAACCCGCCACTACTGTCAGGGATGGTGAGCACGGGAGCCGAGGTCAACCTCTCCTTCAGCTCCAGAAAACACGCCTCACAGGCGTCTGTCCAAGCGAAAGGCATGTCCTTCCGGGTCAACTGTGTCATAGGACGTGCAATCTGCGAAAACCCTCTGATGAACCGTCTGTAGTAACCTGCCAGTCCCAGGAAACTGCGAATCTCAGTGACTGAACGCGGTCTCTCCCACCTGAGCACTGCCTCGACCTTGGCGGGGTCCACCGCCAGGCCGTCTCCAGAGATCACATGACCCAAAAAGGTCACCTCCCTCAACCAGAACTCGCACTTGCTGTATTTAGCGTACAGCCTGCGTCGTCTCAGAGTGTCCAGAACCATCCGCAAGTGCTGTCCGTGCTGCGTCCGATCTCTAGAATAGATGAGTACATCATCTATGAAAACCACCACAAACTGGTCCAAGTACGGTCTAAACACCCGGTTCATCAGGTCCATGAAAGCAGCGGGGGCATTGGTCAGCCCAAACGGCATGACCAAAAACTCATAGTGTCCGTACCGGGTGCGGAAAGCTGTCTTGGAGACGTCGGTCTCCATGATCCTCAACTGGTGGTATCCAGACCTCAAGTCGATCTTGGAAAACACCGTGGCACCCCGCAACTGGTCAAACAAATCGTCAATCCTCGGCAGCGGATATCTGTTCTTGATGGTGACCCTATTCAGCTGTCGGTAGTCCACACAAAGGCGTAGGGTCCCATCCTTCTTCTTCACAAACAGTACCGGGGCTCCCCAGGGAGACGCACTGGGCCTCACGAAACCTTTCTCCAAAAGGTCCTGCAACTGAGACTTGAGCTCTCGCAGCTCAAGCGGTGCCATCCTGTATGGCGCGGTGGAGATGGGGCTGGTCCCTGGTACTAGTGAGATCTCAAACTCGATCTCACGCTCGGGCGGTAGTCCTGGTAACTCGTCTGGAAACACGTCGGAGAACTCTCTGACCACCGGGATGCTCTGGAAGTCTGCCACGAGGCTGTGCTCTGCCACCACACAAGCTAGGAAGCCCTCACACCCCTGGCTCAAAAGTCTCGCCGCCCGAAGTGCCGAAATGCACCTGAAACCTCCATCCACTGGCTGCCCGTAAAACTCGAAAGAAGGCAGCTCCGGAATGGAGAAGACAATCTTCCTCTCAAAACAGTCTACCAAGGCGTGGTAAGCGGACAGCCAATCCATCCCCAGAATCACTCCAAAGTCCTCCATCTGTATCATAATCAGGTCAGCTGGCAGGCTATGTCCCCCGATGCTGACCCCGCAACCCGTGTACACCTCCTCAGCTACAAACAGCTGACCACTCGGACCTCTGATTACGAACGGATTCTCTAACAGTGTATAATCCTGGTCCAAACTAACTGCAAAACTGGCTGCGACAAACGAGTGCGTAGCGCCGGAATCGAAAAGCGTGTAAACGAGTCTGCCAGAAACTGAACCCATACCTGCTACCACGGACCCTGATGCTCTGGCGTCCCTGTGTGTTAGGGCGTTGATACGCCCCTCAGCTCTAGGTGCGGACGAAGCAGCCACACTCTGCGTCAGACGGGTAGGTGCTGGCCGGTACCCTCCTCGCGACTGTTGTCCTCCTCCTCGTGCCTGGGAACCGCGGCCTCCTGCGCGCCCTCCAGTGCTCTGCACGGGAAGTATCTGCTGACCTCCTGCCCTAGATGGGCAGTCCCTCCTGACGTGGCCCGGCTGGCCACACTGGTAGCAGAGGGGAACCCGACTCCCGCCCTCAGTGAGTCCCTGCTGTCGGCTAGGCGGGGGGTCCGGTGCTGGCGACTGGCCCCTGTCGAGGGCCCCCAAAGGCCACTGATGGTCCTGCACAACGTGACGGCTCTCCTGCGGACGCCACTTGTCTCCGTTGAGTTCTCCTAACACGCCTGGTGTGGCAGCGGAAATCTCGTTCCACCACTAACTCCCCTGTCGTACGCTCGGAAGGGGGAGGGGATGGCGACGTGGGTGGAAGCTGAAATTCTTCTCGAACCACCTCTCGAATCAGTTGGACGAGGTCCCGAGACGATATACTCAGGAGAAGAGGAGGGGTAGTATGTATTCCAAGCCCGACACATCTGTCCCCCGGGCCCTGACCTCGGCCGCGCCTGCGGCCCACCCTCCTAGCTCCACGACGCGGCATCTCCTACAATGGAGACGCGAAACAAAACGGAAACGTCAAAACAGACGGTACCTAACAAAACTCCTAAGAGCTCATGTCAAGAGATATGTTGTGGTGGCTACTCTAGCTATAAACATGTGAATTGGTTATTTTCCAGTCAGTTGATTCACTTCTCGGGACGACCTTGCTCTGATACCATCTTGTAACGACCCGGTTCCCGAGTCCCTACGAGACACGAGAACCGGACCGACTCGACTAATCCCAAGACCTAGTCGTCCAACGAGGAAGTAACCAAAAGACAGTAAAATAAACCACATTCAGCATGAATATAACTAACAGTAAGAAAGTACAGCAGTAAGGAAAGAAACTACTACAGTAGGTACCACCACAACAGTAAAACAGCATTTATCATATAACAAGAACTGCAGGTAAAGAAGGTACAGCGGAAACAAAAACTACTCACTAGAACAGAAACAAAAGGGGTACAAAAGGCTGTGGTAACTCTACTGGACCCTACTCGGCCCAGCGTCCTCTGCAGCCGCCGACCCTGGCTGCTCAACACCTGGTCCTGAAAAAGGTAACGAGTGTAACACGTCAGCAAAACGCTGAGTAGAGTGGCAAACTAACTAAAGGCAACAGTAGAGTGTACAGTAGCTGTTATGTTCTATTACTTCCTTTATTCACATCTTTCAATTTTTCTCACTATTTCATTTATTTCTCAGGTCTTTTACTTGATCTCGAATGTCCTTGTGGGAACGATCTTGATTGCAGTCTTTTCCAAAAGTAGAAGTAGCACGTGGTGCTCTCCTGGCTGGGAGAGTCCCCCGTGGTGATCCTACCCTCAGTCAACCACCCCAAGGTCACTGACAGACGTAACGGTGACTACGGCACGCGCGATAAACGCACAGGTAGCTAGCCCGCACTGGCACGCGGTCAGTCATTTCCGTTAATGGGTGCGCCCAAAGCACAGCACGGAACCAGGGCAGAGCCCTCTCAGTAACAGGGGTCCAACCCCTCCACAGTAACCAAACCGGGGCCTTGCCCCTCCACAGTCCGCGCACCCTCGCCTGACTACCCTGGTTTGCCCTAGTGGGCCTAACAAGTCGGTGAAGGAGGCTAGCAGAACCCCGGGGCCCGTGGGGTAGCTAGTACTCTCCTAACACTACTAGCTCTCCTCGGTACTACGTACACGAGGGCCAACAAGTCGGTACACAGCGGCCAATCCTAACCTCGGGTCCCTGGGGTGGCTGGCCCCACTCTGCACTAAACAGGTACAGGTACTTCCCTTGGTACTGCGTACCCAAGAGACAGTACGAACAACATCTCAGTTCCATTCCTTTCTCTTTCCAGGAGTTCCACTCCTAATTCCCCGTAGGGTTCCATCCTTTAATCTCAGAACATCTTATGTCTCACTTTCCAGTTTCATGTTCTTACAAACCATGATTTCAGCCATGTTCCTTATTCATAACAGGCAGCTGTTAATTAAATTTACAGGCAGCTTTATATATTCCTTTCCATTTTTCCAAGACTGCAGTAATATACATTCCACTAGTTTTTCCATCCTAGGATTCATGCCATATCCTAGGATCTATCATACAATCTAGTTTTCCGGCCCTAAGATTCATGCAACACCTAGGAGCTATCATTCCATATATTTCTCATTCCTAGGATTCATGCAATGCCCTAGGTTCTAGTTATGGTTCCATACTTTAACAGATTTTATTAATACTTAAAGCCACTCTACCAGGTACAACGGGAGTAATGGGGGCGTGATCGGGAATCCCGCGTGCCTCCGCGACTCTCAAGACTGCAACTGAACGAGATCCTGTCACAAGGATCAAACACAAGGAGTGTCTCAAAACAGTGTATAGCTACTGTAGATGAGTAGAGGAATTAATTCTGAAGAGAACGCAACTCGAATCGCGGAAAACGGAGCCCGAACGGGCCCTAAACGGGTCGAAAAAGACGATACTGTGCAAAATCAGACGTCTGTAACTCCCTCCAGACGTCTTAAACGGTGGATCAGAGAATTACCTGTTCAGCGTGGTTTCCCAGACGTCCAGAAGTCTGCAGGGACGTCTTTCCTAGATCCCAGACGTCCGATGGTCACTCCGGACGTCTGGAGGTCACTCCAGCCGTCTGGTACAACTTCCAGACGTCTGATTCGCAAAGGATGGCGAATCAGCGAACCTGCGCACAACCAACCCCCTCCCTCAGTACGGTCAGTCGACAAGAAGGAAGAAGAAGGCGGAAACTCACCTTTCAGACGTCTGTATGATCTTACAGACGTCGACCTTGCCGTCTGGCTATCAATCCAGACGTCTGATTCTGGAAATTTTTCCAGAATCAGGGCCCTGCTCGGCCTCCGCTCGCGACGCCGCCCGCGTCGAACCTCGCGCGTCTGCTGCTCAGACCGCAGCAGGTCCCTCTCCGCGTCGCTCCGCGCCCCCTGCGCCCTCCGCCAGCCGGCCAAGCCGCTCCGGCGAGCTCGCCCCCACGGCAGAGCTCCGCCCTCGCACGCCGCACCTCCGCGCTCACTGCGGCCGCCGCTGCCGCCCTCGCGTCCGCTCGCTCTCGCGCACAGGAAGGAGAAGAAGAAGGCGGTGGAGACGGGAGGGGAGGCGCGCCAATTTTAACGCCGTGCGGAGAGGAGAGAGAGAGAAGGCGCCGCAGGCGTCTGCAGCAGCAGAAGAAAAAGAGAGAAAAAGCGGTCTGCGCGCTCAGTCGCGCAGGCGACTCGCGTGTGTCGAAAATAACGGATTTCCAGACGTCTTTAAACTATCCCAGACGTCTTATCAGACGTCTGTTTGTTATCCCAGACGTCTTGTCCGACGTCTGAGCCACCTCCCAGACGTCTTAAAAGACGTCTGGGGCACACATTCGTTACAGTGATAGATCCTAGGGTATTGCATGAATCCTAGGACTGAAAAACTACATTGAATGATAGATCATAGGGTATGGCATGAATCCTAGGACTGGAAAACTAGTTGAATATATGCATTGCAGTCTTGGAAAAGTAGAAACGAAACGATAACTGCCTATAAATTGGTTAACAGCTGCCTGTTTATGAATGAATAATTACTGTTGAGAACATGGGTTATATGGGTATAAAGCTGGGACGGTGAAACCTAAATTGGCTGAGTTAAAAGAGCATGAACCCTACGGGGAATTAGGAGTAGAACTCCTGGAAAGTGAATGGAATAGAATTGGGGAAGTGAGCTGGCCCATGAGTACGGAGTACCAAGGAGAGCAACTGTCCCCCTGTTTAGTGCAGAGCGGAGCTAGCCGCCCCAGGGACCCGGGGTTGGGTCTGGCCACTTTGTACCGACTTTTGGCCCTCGTGTGCACAGTATCGAGGAGAGCTACTAGTGTAGGGAGAGCACTAGCCACCCCACGGGCCCCGGGGTTCTGCTAGCCCTCCTACACTGACTTGTTAGGCCCACTGGGCAAACCAGGGTAGTCAGGCGAGGGTGCGCGGACTGTAGAGGGGCAAGACCCCTGTTTGGTTACTGTGGAGGGGCTGGACCCCTGTTACTAAGAGGGCTCTGCCCTATACCGGTTCCGTGCTGTGCTTTGGGTGCACCCGTTAACGGAAACGACTGACCGCGTGCCAGTGCGGGGTAGCTACCCGTGCGTTTATCGCGCGTGCCGTAGTCACCGTTATGTCTGTCAGTGACCTTGGGGTGGTTGACTTAGGGTAGGACCACCATGGGGGACTCTTCCGGCCAGGAGAGCACCACGTGTTACTTCTACTTTTCGGAAAAGGCTGCAATCAAGATCGTTCCCACGATTTACATTCAAGATCAAGAGAAGGATCTGAGAAATAAATCAATAGTGAATAAATGGAAAAATATAAAGAAAGAAATTAAAAATTATAACAGCTACTGTCCACCTTACTGCTTCTTAGTTTTTAGTTGCCACTCTACTTAGCTTTTCGCTGACGTGTCACCTTTGTTACCTTTTCAGGACCAGGTGTTGAGCAGCCAGAGTCGGTGGCTGCAGAGGGCGTTGGGCCTAGTAGAGCCCAGTAGTGTTACTTGTGTAGTACCCACTGTACCTTTCTTTCCGTTGTAGTGAGTAGTTCTGTTACCCCTGTACTCTTTTTGTTGTAAGCTTCATGTTTATGTACATGTTTATTTTTTTTACTGTTATGGTGGTGTATACTGTAGTATTTCTTTCTTTACTGTTGTATTTTGTTACTGCTAGTTATATACATGGTGAATGTGGTTTTATTTTATGGCTCTTTTGGTTACTTTCTCGCTGGACGACTGGGTCTTGGGATCAGTCGAGTCGGCCCGATTTTCATATCTCGTTGGGATTCGGGAACTGAGTCGTTACAAGATGGTATCAGAGCAAGGTCGTCCCGAGAAGTGAACCAACTGACTGGAAAATAACCAATTCACGTGTCTGTAACTAGAGTAGCCACCATAACGTTTCTTTTGACATAAGCTCTTAGACTTCTTCGTTAGATATCGTTCCATATTGATGTGTTTCCATTCTGTTTTCGCGTCTCCTTATAGGAGATGCCTCGACGCGGGACTAGCGAGGCGGGCCGCGGGCGCGGCTGACAGCGATTTCACGCGGTTTGTTAAAATACGTCGTTGTAACGCGTAAAACCGATCAACTCTTAAATTTATATTCCTAGATAGGGGAGTATCTAGGGTCGTCCAAGGAGGCCAAATGTTTGCAATAGTGATTCTCTTGCTTGGAATATAATCTCAACTTTCTTTTTGGTATTTTTCAATATATCATTTTTTTGTTTTAAATTAAGACAACATGAGGAATGGTGACGGGAAGGTGATTTACACTTCAATTTAAAATACTACTTCTAAGTGGCAAGTAGAGCCTCTCCCTAAGCTCACTCTAGGCAAGTGGAGGCCTAGAATAATTAGGGAGAGGGAGTGAGGAATGCTAAAAACAAGCAAATAGAAATGCAAATAAGAAATTGCAAAGAAGGCAACTAGATAATTAAAAAAAAGTGTTTAACAAAAATGCCTAGTAGAGGAATGCTTCTACTACTAGAAAATTGACATAAAGAAAGGAAAACACAAATCCTCTAGATAGATGGTGAAGAAGAGGGCTTCTTGCTCCAAGGTTGGTGGCTCCCAATCTTGAAAAGAGTCCAACTCCTTCCTTGCAGTGCTCCGCCAAGGTGATGTCCTCCAAGGCAAGCCCTAAGGGGGTGTGCCCTAAGCTTCTCTTCAAGGGTGGACGTCCACCCTAGGTCCTTCTCCCTTGCCTGGCCGTCCTCCTTGAAGTGGAAGAGTCCTCCTCCTTGGCGTGGCCCAAGTGGAAGAGAGTGGGGAGAAGAAGGCACCAAAAGGGCTGGTGGTGTGCCCCTTTAATCTCCTTCTCTACTCCTTCTCCTTGGGCGTAGGTATAGGTGGATGTAGGTAGAAAATACACTAAGGGAGGATGCCCAAAAATGGTGGTAGGTGGTGGCTTTTTATAGAATAGGAGGGGGGCTATGGTGACCTTTGAAATGGATGGCCAAGATGAGTTGATGGAGGTAGTTGGAGATCCCATGGCCAAGGAGAGTTGGCGCCACCTTAAAGGGCACCAAGGGGTAGTTATGGGTGTTGACACCCTTTGGTGTTGGCGCCAAAATGGACATTCTAGAAGGTCATTAGGTGGCACCACCTTAAGGTTCTAGAAGGGGGGGTATGTGGATGGCTAGGATGGCTTATGTGGGTAGGTGTAGGGTGGATTAAGGGGCTGAAAGTGGTGCCAATATAGAGGTGGTTAGGGGTGGTTTTTGGCGCCAACTTGAAGTGTCTTTTGGTGGAGATAATGGGGTGAAGGGATGGCTAGGAGGTGGCGCCAACTTAAGTAGGGTAGCTAGCTTAGGTAGGCTTGAGTTGGTGGAGCTAGCTAGGGTTGATTTTTAAGGTAATGGATGGCCAAGGAGCTGGTTGTTGGCTAAGCTAAGCTAAGCTATCTTAGCTAATGGAGGAGTAGAGGAGAAGGTGTTGGAGCTAGGGTTTGGAGGGAGGAGCTGAGGAGGAGAAGTCTGGAGCTGGAGTTGGAGCTGGCTGCTGCTGAAGAGGCTGGCATGGGGCTACTCTAGCTGGCTTAGCTTGCTAGTTCTTTGCTAGTTGCTAAGCCAAGCTAAAGTGAGCTAGCTTCTACCAAAATGAGCTGAGGTGAGCTAGGTCTGGTGCTCCCGGGGAGAATCAAGCTGGTTGAGGCAGCTAAGGTGGCTTAGCTTAACTGAGTTGAGCTAAGCTAAGTCCCTGGGAGCTGGACTTGAGCTTCCTGAGCTGGGATGAGTTCTTCTTCAGCTGGCTGGAGCTGAGTGGTGCTGGATGTAGCTGGATCTGAGCTGGGGTGAACTCCTGTCAACTTAGCTGAGCTAGCTAGAGATCCCTGTGGACTAGTGGGAGTTGAGATGAGCTAGACTCAGCTAAGTTGAGCTGGATCTGAGCTGACTTGAGCTAGGGTGAGCTAAGGTGAACTCTCTTGAGCTGCCATCCAGCTGAGATTAGCTGAATGGGGCTAGGATGAGCTAACCCTAGTTCAAGTAAGCTAGGTTCCAGCTGTGGTGAGCTGGATCAAGCTGAGGTGAGCTGGATCAAGCTGAGGTGAGCTGGATTAGGCTGAGTTCCAGCTAGTCTGGGCTTCTCCTTCACCATTTGCCTTCTTGAGTGCTAGGGTTTTAGGGATCTATATATCTGTACATCCCTAACACTCACAAAAACATATTAAAAAGACAATAAAAAATGCAATGCATGCCTAACCTATTTAATGCCTAAATGCAGCCCAAAAACCCATTTGCGGAGTAAAATCCTAAGAGCTAGGTTTGTTTTAATGCATAAGAATGATGATAAACTGGCGTTTATCAGCGGCCGAGGACGAGGTCGACGGGGTGGGCATGTTGCGGTCGACGTCTCAGTGGACCAGCCACTGCTCCCGGGCATTCAGGCCACGAGCTCCACCCGTTGCCACGAGCGCCTCTCCCTGGGGCTGCGGAGGGGGAGTCCTTTGTGGGACCATGCGACGGACGTGGCGCTGGACGCAGGGGAGGGGATGGGTCGCCACCGCCCCCACCTTCCTCCGACACTTCTGTGCACGAGGCTTCGTTACCTGGAGGTACACCAACATCCCCACTGCAGCACCACTTCGAGCTTTTCGTGCAGTTCTGGAAGCTGAAGCCCCCCTCCTTCAAGGGGGATGAGGACCCAACCGAGGCAGAGGATTGGCTCGAGCAGATCGAGAAGGTTTTCGACACCCTTCGCCCCCTGGTGGAGTGCCGCGTGGCCTTTGCCACATACCAGTTGGAGAGCGCGGCACACCGGTGGTGGAGGGCGGTCAGGGGACAGGAGAGGGACGAGCCGACTTAGGACCGATTCGTCACCCTCTTCTGCGAGCAATACTTTCCTCAGACGTGGTAGGACCAGAGGAGGCGGGAGTTCCACACTCTCCGCCAGGGGACGATGACCGTGAGCGCGTACCGCACGCGTTTTCTGAAGATGTCTCGCTTCGCAGCGACAGTAGTAGCCACTGAGGAGGAGCGCCTTTGGAGGTTCACCGAGGGGCTCCGGCCTGTGATTCGGGGGTATGTCAAACCCCTGAAGCTGCCTACGTTCTCGAGGGTGGTGGAGGCAGCTATGACCTATGAAGAGACCCTATCAGCCAGACTTTTCACAGGGTCGGTGAGAGAGGAGACACATGGTGCCTGCAGGAGAGCTGTCACATTTTGCAAGGCCATCAGTGGCCTTTGGGGGCCCTCGACAGGGGGCAGTTGCTAACACCGGACCCCCGCCCAGCCGACAGCAGGGACCCACTGAGGGCGGGAGTCGGGTTCCCCTCTGCTACCAGTGTGGCCAGCCGGGCCACATTAATAGGGACTGCCCGTCTAGGGCAGGAGGTCAGCAGATGCTTCCTGCATCGAGCACTGGAGGGCGAGCAGGAGGCCGCGGTTTCCAGGCGCGAGGGGGAGGACAGCAGTCACGAGGAGGGTATCGGCCAGCAGCTACCCATCCGACGCAGAGTGTGGCTGCTTCGTCCGCACCTAGGGCTGAGGGACGTATTAACGTCCTGACACACAGGGATGCCAAAGCTTTGGGATCAGTGGTGGCAGGTATGGTTTCAGTTTCCGGCAGACTCGTTTACACGCTTTTCGATTCTAATGCTACGCACTCGTTTGTCGTCGCCAGTTTCGCAGTTAGTTTGGGCCAGGATTATATGCTGTTAGAGGATCCGTTCATGATCAGAGGTCCGAGTGGTCAGCTGTTTGTAGCTGAGGAGGTATACATGGGTTGCGAGGTCAGTATTGGGGGACATAGCCTTCCCGCTGACCTGATTATGATACAGATGGAGGACCTTGGCGTAATTTGGGGGATGGACTGACTGTCCGCTTACCACGCCTTGGTGGACTGTTTTGAGAGGAAGATCGTCTTCTCCATACCGGAGTTGCCTTCTTTCGAGTTCCACAGGCAGCCGGTGGACGGAGGCTTCAGGTGCATTTCTGCACTTCGGGCGGTGAGACTTTTGAGCCAGGGGTATGAGGGCTTCCTAGCTTGTGTGGTGGTAGAGCCCAGCCCTGTGGCAGACTTCCAAAGTATCCTGGTGGTTAGAGAGTACCCCGACGTGTTCCTAGAGGAGTTTCCAGGACTACCGCCCGAGCGTGAGATCGAGTTCGAGATCTCACTAGTACCAGGGACCAGCCCCATCTCCACCGCACCAAATAGGATGGCACCACTTGAGCTGCGAGAGCTCAAGTCTCAGTTGCAAGATCTTCTGGAGAGGGGCTTTGTGAGGCCCAGCGGTCTCCCTGGGGAGCCCCAGTACTGTTTGTAAAGAAGAAGGATGGTACCATATTCCTTTGTGTGGACTACCGACAGCTGAATAAGGTCACCATCAAGAATAGATATCCGCTGCCAAGGATCGATGACTTGTTTGACCAGTTGCGAGGTGCCACGGTATTGTCCAAGATCGACTTGAGGTCTGGATACCACCAGTTGAGGATCAAGGAGGCAGACGTCTTCAAGACAGCTTTCCGCACCCAATACGGACATTATGAGTTTCTGGTCATGCCGTTTGGGCAGACCAATGCCCCCACTGCCTTCATGGACTTGATGAACCAGTTGTTTAGACCGTACTTGGACCAGTTTGTGGTGGTATTCATTGATGATGCGCTTATCTATTCTCGAGATCAAACGTAGCACGGACAGTGCTTGCGGATGGTTCTGGACACACTGAGATGACGTAGGCTGTACGCCAAATACAGCAAGTGCGAGTTCTGGTTGAGGGAGGTGACCTTCTTAGGTCATGTGATCTCTAGAGATGGCTTGGCAGTGGACCCAGCCAAGGTCGAGGCAGTGCTTAGGTGGGAGAGACCACGTACGATTACTGAGATTCGTAGTTTCTTGGGACTGGCAGGCTACTACAGGTTGTTTATCAGGTGCTTTTCACAGATTGCACGTCCTATGACACAGTTGACCCGGAAGGACGTGCCCTTCACTTGGACAGACGGCTGTGAGGCGTGTTTTCAGGAGCTGAAGGAGAGGCTGACTTTGGCTCCCGTGCTCACCATCCCAGACAGTAGTGGCGGGTTTGTGGTGTACACGGATGCCTCTTTGCAGGGGTTAGGGGGTGTGCTCATGTAGAGGGGTCACGTTGTCGCTTACGCTTCGCGGTAACTGAAGCCCCATGAGCATAGCTACCCTACCCACGACTTGGAGCTGGCAGCTATTGTCTTCGCGCTGAAGACCTGGAGGCACTACTTATACGGTGAAACCTTCGAGATTTTCACAGATCACAAGAGCCTCAGATACCTATTTGATCAGAAGGAGCTCAACATGAGATAGAGACGTTGGTTGGAGCTCGTGAAGGACTATGACTACAGCATTTCCTACCACCCGGGAAAGGCCAACGTGGTGGCTAACGCCTTGAGTTGGAAGGCGCCCGCACACTTGGCCAGTTTACAGGTGCAGAGTTGGAGCCTTTTGGAGGAGATGGGCAGTTGGCGACCCCTAGAGTTACGGGGGCACTGTGGGGCAGTGACTGTGATGCGACAGACGAGGCCAGAGCTGATAGATCGCATCATCACAGGACAGATGACTGACCCGTACTTGGAGTCCTTGCCTGACAGGGTACTGTCAGGAGACCCGGGGGCCTTCTCTTTCACAAACCAGGTACTGCGCCTGAGGGGACGTTTGTGCATTCCCAGAGATGAGGAGCTGTTGAGAGAGCTCCTGACTGAGGCACACGGTTCCAGATTCACCATACATCTCGGAAACACGAAGATGTATCATGACTTGAGACGCGAGTTTTGGTGGAGGGGGATGAAGCGGGATGTGGGTGAATTCGTGCAGCAGTGTTTAGTGTGACAGCAGCTGAAAGCCGAGCATCAGAGGCCTGCAGGGCCGCTACAGCCACTTCCAGTGCCAGTGTAGAAGTGGGAGAGCATCACCATGGACTTGGTGGTGGGCTTACCTATTACCCAGCGAGGACACGACGCAATCTGGGTAATCGTTGATAGATTGACGAAGACGGCACGTTTCTTGCTGATCCGGGTCACATTGGGACCGGCACAGTTGGCAGAGAGGTACATCCGCGACGTAGTAGGTCTACACAGATTTCCGCAGGAGATCGTATCCGACCGGGATACCCGCTTTACGTCCCAGTTTTGGGCTGAGTTTCAGCAGGCCCTGGGGACACGGTTGAGGTTCAGTACAGCTTACCACCCCCAGATGGATGGACAGTCTGAGCGCACGATACAGACACTTGAGGACCTTCTGCGTGCCTGTGTACTGGACTAGAGGGGCTGTTTGGAGGAGCACTTGCCCCTGGCGAAGTTTGCATATAATAACAGTTATCACTCGAGCATCGGCATGGCACCCTATGAGGCTCTGTAGGGAAGGAGATGTATGGCACACTTGAGTTGGGTTGAGGTGGGGACCAAGTGGGAGGATGGCCCCAAGCTGATCCGGTAGAGTCAGGAGGTAGTCGAGTAGATTCACAGGCGACTCCGCACTGTCAGGAGCAGGCAGAAGAGCTACGCAGATCGGAAACGTAGAGAGGTGCAGTTTGAGGTTGGGGACCACGTCTTCCTTCATGTTTCTCCCATGAAGGGCCTGCAGCGGTTTGGGGTGAGATGGAAGCTCGCGCCGAGGTTCGTGGGGCCCTTTGAGGTCCTAGAGCGGGTTGGACCCATTGCTTACAGGCTTGCCCTCCCTCCTCAGCTTTCTGGTGTGCACGACGTGTTCCACGTGTCCAATCTCAGGAAGTACGTCGCCGATACCAATCACGTCTTGAGTCACGAGAGCGTCGAGGTGGGCGACGACCTGACCTACCCCGAGTGGCCAGTGCAGATTCTTGACAGCAGTTTGAGATGAAAGCAAGTACCCCTGGTGAAGGTCTTGTGGAGGAGCCAGCAGTACAAGGAGGCTACTTGGGAGCCTGAGGCGGCGATGCGGGAGCGGTACCCAATGCTTTTCGTGGGTATGTCTTTTCAGGCCGGCTTCGGTCCTCTTTGAGTTTGTTATGCATATATTGTTCTTTCTCGCACCCTAGTTAGCACAAGTTTCGGGGATGAAACTTCCTTTGAATTTGTTATATTGTTACGACCAGGGCATCAAGCATCGTTTAAGACGTCTGGGAAGTGGCCCAGACGTCTGGAAGCCTTCCTAGACGTTTGGAGTTAAATTTTTTCGGCGTACGGGTTTGGATCTACGCGTATGCGTGCGCAGATTGAACCCGCCGCCCTCCTTCTTCTCTTTCCTCTCCCTCCCTGCAGACGCAGCCTTTCCCCTTTCTCTCTCCCCATGGATGCCTTATAAATACGCCTTTCCCTCTCCCTCACCCTTACTCCACCACCTTCTTCTTCTTCTTCTCCCTATCAGTGAGAGAGTGCGCGAGCGAGAGTGGCAGCAGCGACTGTTGCGGGTGTGTGAGGAGGAGGAGCTGTTGCGAGTGGAAGAAGGAGCTCGACCGCGAGGGTGCGAGCTTGCCGGGGCAACTAGAGCCAACCGGCGGGAGAGCAGCGAGCGTGTGGTGCTGCGGAGGAGCTGCTGCAGCTCAGGCAGCAGGCGGACGCGGCGCGGCATGGCCGTGCGCTGTGGGCGGAGAGCGAGAAGGTTCTGATTATGGGAAAATTTCCCAGAATCAGATGTTCGGACTTACGTCTAGACGACGCAGAAGATGTCTGGAGGAAGGTCCAGACGTCTGATGGGTACATTATTTTTTATCTTCTCCTTCTTTTGCGTGTATGGCCATGTAGCCGTTCCACCGAGGTCTTCTGCACCTTTTCATGATGAGAGAGGGTGTGTGTGTGTGCAGGATTTGTTCGGGAAGGCGCAAGGGCTCACCATCCCACACAGATCAGACGTCTAGGCACGGCACCAGATGACGGAGAGGGCCTCCAGACGTCCAGGGTGACAATCGGACGTCTGGAAACTAGGTCCAGACAGTCCAGCGG
Source organism: Thalassia testudinum (assembly GCA_037157565.1). Taxonomy (NCBI): domain Eukaryota; kingdom Viridiplantae; phylum Streptophyta; class Magnoliopsida; order Alismatales; family Hydrocharitaceae; genus Thalassia; species Thalassia testudinum. The sequence continues at coordinate 109,376,023 of JAZHRO010000022.1, read as the reverse complement.
GCTTTTGGACGGCTGAAGGACTGCACAGACCAAGGTATGACCTGAGCTATCTTTTAAGACGTTTGGAAGAAGTTCCAGATGTCTGATTTTGGACAGACGGGTTGTTTTTGACCTGTTTAGGGTCCGTTCGGAGTCCGTTTTCCACGTTTCAAGTTTTGTTCTTTCTAGATTTAGTTCCTCTATCTGTTTACAGTAATTGTATACTGTTCTGAGTAACTCTTTGTGTTGACCCTTGTGTTAGGATCCCATTCCGTTGTGGCTTTGGGGTTGTGGAGGCACGCGGGATTGTCGACCACGCTCCCAGTACTCCCGATTTTCCGGGTAGACTGGTCCTTTCAATTATTTATCAAAAATTATGCAATTGTGAAATAATTAACAGAGTCTAGGGCGTTGCATGAACCCTAGGGCCGAAAAATTAGATTGAATGATTGATCCTAAGGTATTGCATGAATCGTAGGACTGGAAAACTAGATTAAATGATAGATCCTAGGGTATGGCATGAATCATAGGACTGGAAAACTAGTTGAATATATACATTGCAGTCTTGTAAAAGTAGAAAGGAAACGATAACTGCTTGTAAATTGGTTAACAGCTGCCTGTTTATGAATGAATAATTACTGTTGAGAACATGGGTTATATGGATATAAAGCTGGGATGGTGAAACCTAAATTGGCTGAGTTAAAAGAGTATGAACCCTACGGGGAATTAGGAATAGAACTCCTGGATAGTGAATGGAATAGAATTGGGGAAGTAAGCTGGCCATTGAGTATGGAGTACCAAGGAGAGCAACTGTCCCCCTATTTAGTGCAGAGAAAGATCACACGAGAAACATTCAAGATCAAGAGAAGGATCTGAGAAATAAATCAATAGTGAATAAATGAAAAAATATAAAGGAAGAAATTAAAAATTATAACAGCTACTGTCCACCTTACTGCTTCTTAGCTTTTAGTTGCCACTCTACTCAGCGTTTCGCTAACGTGTCACCTTTGTTACCTTTTTAGGACTAGGTGTTGAGCAGTCAGAGTCGGCGGCTACAGAGGACGCTGGGCCTAGTAGAGCCCAGTAGTGTTACTTGTGTAGTACCCACTATACCTTTCTTTCCGTTGTAGTGAGTAGTTCTGTTACCCCTGTACTATTTTTGTTGTAAGCTTCATGTTTATGTACATGTTTATTTTCTTTACTGTTGTGGTGGTGTATACTGTAGTATTTCTTTCTTTACTGCTGTATTTTGTTACTGCTAGTTATATACATGATGAATGTGGTTTATTTTACGGCTCTTTTGGTTACTTTCTCGCTGGACGACTAGGTCTTGGGATCAGTCGAGTTGGCCCGATTCTCGTATCTCGTAGGGATTCAGGAACCAGGTCGTTACATCTTGCCTCCTTATCATGATCTCCTTTTCATCAAGCCTCCATCATTTCCTATTTGCCTTGATCTTCACCTAAATTTGAAAGAACTTAATTGCAAACATTAATCCATAATAATTTTGTTAACACCAAAATAAGATGTGAAACAAAGTTCCAACAATCTCCCCCTTTTTGGTGTTGAAAAAACTATCTTGCAAATAGATAATTATAAGAATAAAAATAATTTTTAACAATGTTATATGAAGGAAAAAAACTTTAAATTAAATCCTCCCCCTCAATATATGCTTCCCTAAAAAATATTACTATTTGCTCTTTATCTTTCTCACCCTTTTTGTCAATCGCAAAAAAAATGAAGAAATATCATACCATAAAATTTACCAATAGTAAAATGACGCTTGTGGATACCAAGCATCTCTCGTCCAACATTCTTGGTCTTCATTTAACCTATAGAAAGGTTGAAGTGTTCTATTATGTGCCTTGAACACCCATTGATTACTTTGATCTACTCTTGCAAAACAAATATCTTTTCTAGGTACCCATTTTCTTGTGGGTCCTTTGGAGTTAGCACCTTTCAAATTCTGAGATTTATAGAACTTTTTAGTGTTAGATCTATAATTCTTGGGATTTTTAGCCTTTTGATACATCCATGCATGCCTAGATGCATGTGTATGTTCTTTTTACTTTGAAATTTTGATTTTAATGAATCACAAATTCGGTGTTTAGCTTAGTTATTTTAAGATTACTTAAAGTCCCTTCAAAGTGCTTGTAAATATCTTCTAATTCTAATATCTTTGCATGTAGCTGATTATTAGTTTCTTTTGACATTTCTAATTCTATTTCTAAACATGATTTTTCTAATTCTAATGTTTGATAATTATTCTTTAAAACCTTATTCTCCTTTTTAAATGACTTGACTTTACGATAAGGTTCTTCATAAGCTTCTAATAATTCTTCAAAAGAGAAATCAGGGTTTACCTCATTGTTCATATCTTCCGTAGTTGTTGCCAAACATAGATGAGAGACCTCATCGTCATCCGATTTGCTAAAGTTGGTGTCCATGTCGGAGTCACTATCATCCCATGTTGCTTTTAAAGCTCTCCTCTTCTTCTTCTTGACTTCTTTTGTGTCTTTCCTTTTGTCTTCCTTCTCCTTATTCATAGGGCAATCCTTCCATAAGTGGACCTTCTTCTTGCACTCATAGCAAATAACATTAGTTGAAATTTTATTGACTTGCTTACCTTGTTTCTTCAGGAATTTGTAGAATTTCCTAGTAAGCATTTCCATCTCCTCATCTTCGAATTTCGATGCTGTTGAGTTTGAGTCCTTTGTGATTACTCTAAAAGTAATACTTTTCTTCCTACTTGTTGCCTTCTCCTCGCTCTTCTTTATGTTCTCCAATTGAACTTCATACGCCATGAGGCTTCCAATCAGATCATCCAAGGGGGGAGTGGATAGATCCTTTGCCTCTTGGGTCGCTAAGGTCTTTGGAGACCAATCGCTTGTAAGTGGTCTCAAGACCTTTCTTACAAGCTGCTCCTCTTTCAGCTTAACTCATAGATTTTTCATTGGATTCACGATCTCTCCAAACCTTGTGTACATGTCCTTGATTGTTTCTCCTTTTTACATCCTGAAACACTCACAATTTTCTGTTAAAATAGAAATACGTGTTTCTTTTACCTTGCTTGTACCTTCGTAGGTGATTTGCAAAGTATTCCAAATCTCGTAGGCGGACTTGCATGCAGAGATCCGGTTGAACTCTTCTCTTGATAACGCATAATAGAGTGTGTTCATGTCCTTCGCGTTTCCCGCAATCTTTTTCTTTTGCTCAGCTATCCATTCAACTCCTTCCAGCGGTTTTGGATCCATGTACCTCTCTTGAATGAGAGCTCACGAATCTTCATCCATGGCTTTGTGAAAGACTTACATCCTTCTCTTCCAATACCCACAGTCCATCCCATCAAAATAGGGTGGACGGGTAGAAGACTATTGTTCTCAACGATTTTGTGCGGATTTAAAGCATATTATGTTGTAGTATAACCGACAAAACGTTTAAACAAATATAAAGAATTTTATTACTCAAACAACTAGAGTATCCGAGGTCGAACACGGGGAGCAATCTCAGTACTTTGTAAAACCAAAGAATACAACTGTTAAATGCAAATATAATTGATTCAAAGAGAGAATTTTAAAAAGGATTTGTGAAAAAAAAGTAGAATTGGACGTCTGATTTCTGTATCAGACGTCTTAAATGTGATCTCTCTTTCTCTCTTCTTCTCCTTTCTGCTTCTGTATCTTCCTTCTTCTCTTGCCTTGCCTTTCTTCTTTCTTCTCCTTTTTCTTCTGATCTCTTTGCAGTCTTCACTTGGCCTCTTCTTTGTTCTTCTCTCTCTTCTGCCTTGTCTTCCTTCTTCTTCTTCTTATTCTCGGCGAAGACTTCTCCTTTCACTGCTACACAGCCTCTTCTTTCTTCTCTTCCTGTTCTTCAGCTGCTAAGTGTTCGCTGCCTCGGTCACTTCTTCCTTCCTGCACACACCACACAGTAGCAAAAACCTACCCCCGTCCCTCTACCCAAGCGTCTCTCTTTTTCTCAAGAAGTTCACTCAAACACGCTCTCCCAGAGCCACACGGGTAGTCGGGTCGGATTCGCACCCGGGACCAGGCGCACCGGCAAGTGGTGATGCGCGAGGAGTGCGTAGGTTTAGGTCGGGTCAGATCCGCCAGATTCGCGACGTCAAGCCGCGGACGAGGCTTGTGGGGGCAGTGAGGGACCTCACCCCTGTGCTTACGGAGGCAGTAAGAAGAAAACACAAAAACAATTTATATGATACCTGAGTTTTGCAATCCCACGATGTGGGACTATCTGGTCGGTCTTGCCTTCACGCGTGCCCGCAGAGCTTTCGTCACTCGATTGCCCAAGATGATGGCTCCTCTGTGCGACTGGCTGGCCTCGTTCGCTTCGCTACCTTCACGAGAGTCTGCTGCACCTGCAGCCTGGGAAGCCTGATGCCCGAAGCTGCTCCAAGCTCCCTGCTGCTTCGGCTGTTAATGGCGGCCGGAGCGTACACCTGACATCCAACAGAACGGCCTATTGGCCCAATCATAATAGCTGGAAACCTTCGCCGTAGCACGGCGAATGCGGTGGGCGATGCTGCAGGTTGTAGGTCGGCCTAGGCGTGCGTGCCTAGGTCAACCTGTGGCCGAAGATGGTGGGTTGGTCGGAGGGTGCTTGTGGAGGTCAGGAGTGGCAGTGATGGGGTGGAATGGGTTCCTGGTGGTGAGGCGAAGCTCACGAGGGGGTTGGCGAGCCGTGTGGAGGGGCGGAGTGGTGTGGGCAGCTCGCTGAAGGGCGGTCGGAGGCGAGAACGATGGAGGTGGGTAGGTACTGTCGAGGGGTAATCAAGTAAAATAGTAGGGGGAAAAGAGAGAGGAGAGGATGGAGAATGTATCTGGGGTTGTCTGGAAGGAAGGGAGGCGGTGGAGAGGACGACTCGTAACTGTCGTCGTCGGGGAAGAAAGACCCTGAGGGAGGAAGCGGCGATGAAGATGAGGTCAGGAGCACGCGCGCGGGGTACAGCGCGACGCGGGAGGAAGAGGCGGAGAGGACTCTGCTGCTGGTATGGCAGCAGAGCGACGAGAAGGAGGGGAGGTCGCCGGAGCTTGCGGGTCGTTTGGCCGGAGATGGGAGAGAGGGAATTTGGAGGGGATCTCCGTCAAAATCAAGCTTGGGTCCTGCGGCAGGGTCTGGGGGGTGTTTTATAGGTGCTGGCCGCTCCTGTCAGCGCGTGGAGAGCGCGCAATTAGGTCTGCCGGCTTGCCGGAGTTGGAAGGAAGGTGGATAGCCAAATCTCTCGTGCATTCGCACGAGAGATTGGGTTCACACCAGCGATTGTAATTGGCTTTAGAAGGAAGGGAATTCCTCAGAGAATCCCCCTTCCATTTCTGGGAGGGAATCTCTGAGGGATTTTTGAGCAATCCCTCTCTGAACCTCGCCGGAGCTCGGTTTTGCCCTAACAATGGCGGCAGGACCGGATTGCAAAGGGGGCGAAGAACTTGGGGGGCCCTTTGCAAGGATATTCAAAAGATAGGGACCTATTTGTGATTTGGGTGTACTAAATTGCAAAGTAGGTCATGATGACCTCCCCTTAGGTCCAAATTTTGGTATAAACCTAATTTATATCTAAGGAATCCTATGGATAAGTTGGATTTCAGGTTTGACCTCGTTTGACTGGACATTTTGCGTAAAAACCCAAATTTGGTTAATTGAGGAGCTAGGACCCTAATCTAGGTCAGACTAGGTTCCAAAGGCCAAATTAAGTGTTCTAAACCCTATAGGATGTTTTTCCATGATTTTTAGAGGGTTTACTCGATTTTTATCCTAACCAGAACCTTGTTAATTTAAGCGGGTCTGTTTTAGGGTTACCAAGTGTCATTTAATTCTTAGATTGCACATAAACCCATTTCTGATTGTCTCAACCCTCTTTTTATCTTATTTGGATCATTTGACCTATGTTTTGCTTCTGAGAAATCCCGTTTATGTACTGCAATGGTAAAATTGGAGTTTTAACCTTTATTTTATGTTTTCTTCTCAAAGCACTTGTTCCTTCAGTTAAGCCTTCTTCTAGGTTATGTAGGAGGTTTTATCTTCTTTATTGGGTCAAAATGAGATAGTTATGGCTCATGATGAGGCTCTCATCAACTATCCTTCGGTGTGTCTTGATGTAGATGCCATTGCGAGTTGATTTGTTGCATCTTCTCGCAACTTCGCTCTGGTACCACTTGTAGGATCTAAAGATAGGATATATGGCTATACGCACATAAAAACTCAAACACAAAATTAGCAATAACAAGAAAATTTGCATAATCAATCAAATCGCAGAAATATACACAATATGTATAGTGGTTCCCCTCCCTTGGATACTCCACTACCTAAGCCTCCCAGCTTAGGATTTTTAACCCGATTCCCTCAACCCCGAGGAAATCAATTTACTAACCAAGGTAATTAACGGGTTACCTCAACCCAAGTACAAAAATGGGTTTGTTATAACCCAACGAGCAAATGCTCAAGAACAAATGAAATACAGGTGTAAGAAAGAAATATCTTACAACTAAGTTCCTAAGCCTCTGAACAATATATAAAACAATATTATCAATTTGAGAGCTTAGAATGAAAGCGAATGCCTTGAAAATGTGTAAAGAAATCACGTTGATGTGCTTGCAAAACCGTAGAGAGATTGATAACAGCAAACTATTCCTTCTTCAAAATATTGTGGGAATATGAAATATAGCTCTAGAATTTTTCTTCTCTATTTCTCATATACAAACTAAGGGTCCAAGGGTTTATTTATAGAGTTTAGGACCTCAAGGATTCATCTATTAGACGTTGGGGTTTAAATCTCAACATTCATAAAGCCAAAATTAATTTTCTAGCTGTTCAGTTTTGAGCCAACGGCTACCTGGTACCGGTACTAAAGTGTGGGTACTGGTACTTGTTGCTTCCAGATTTGGGTTTCAAACTTTTAATACAAATCTGTAACCCACTTGTACCGGTACTCATTACCTCTAGTACCAGTACTGATCATGAGTACCGGTACTCGTGGGGTACAGGTTTGTTTCTTGAGAAAACCCAAACCTGTAACTCACATGTACCGGTACTAAACTTTAGTACTGGTACTTGTGGGCTAACGAGTATCTTTTTTAAATGATTTAATAATTACATTCTTTGAAAATAATCGTAATATTAATCCTAATTTATCTCTAATTATTTTTACGATCTAAGTTATATTTCTTTGTTAAGAGGCATATACAATCTATAAATAAAAAATCTAAACTAGAAATACTAAAGGTCGAAGATGATCTTCTCCTCCTTGATTCTTCCTTGCCATCTTGCCTCCTTATCATAATCTTCTCCTTTTCATCAAGCCTCCATCATTTCCTGTTTGCCTTGATCTTTACCTAAATCTGAAAGAACTCAAGCGCAAACATTAATCCATAATAATTTTGTTAACACCAAAACAAGATGTGGAACAAGGTTCCAATACCAAGTGCCTGAAACACCTATCCCCTTTTATCCCTTCTGAGCATTGCCATTTAGATTTGAGTGCGATGCTGGTCGGGGCCTGGCATTGTGCATGTGTCTGAATGGGCCCATTAATGGGCTTAAATATGGATTAAAGAGGCCTAATTAATGAACTATGGGTGGCCTTATTGGAGGTCACGTCCCATTCCTTGAGGGTGCTGTATATCCCTTAAAAAGGTCGCCCGCTAATTAGAAACCATAATTTTTTATTAGTGAATAGTACTGAGTGCCTAATTAACGAGTAAAGAAGAAGAAGGGTGCCGCAAACTGGCTAAGTGTAGGAACAGAAAAGAAGAAAACAAAGAAACCATACATATGTATACGTAAATATTTATAATATATATAATATAAGTATATAGTATAAAGATAATATATGTATATAGTATACCGTCAATAAATAATAAAATAATATGTATACGTAGTATATAGAGTGTTTGAGCTCATTTATGTACATAAATAACTTGTTAGCTTTAGTGACAGATAAGTGTGTCACTGTAGATAGAATATGTGTCACCATAGACCCTCTTTCTGACCATTGTCTATATATATATACTTTTCCTAAGGTTTAGCGACGATTGTATTTGTCGTTGTACATATTATATATGTTACTATAGATGTTAATATATTAAGGTAAGTTAGTATGCTATATGTTATAACATATTATTGTATAGATATGTAAGTATTAATATTATAAGTTATAAATAAATAATATATAGTATTTAATTATAGTGTTTGATACTCGTTTGTAAATAAATGTTTCTAAGCATTTTAGTTCATTCTTTTATATATAAATTATTTCATTCATTCTTTCATTATTTTATTCATTTATATTTGTACATAAAATTTATCTTTTTGGAATTAATGAATAATATTGAATTTAAAGAGTGATGTATATCAATAATTACCTTCTAATGAACAACCTGGAATAAATCAGTAAAAATTGTGTAATTAAATAAAATTAGCGCGACAACGATTTATATCTTTGACATATACTATAATAATGACATATTTTTATATGAACCGTAATCGATTGCATCAATAGGGGATCGATAACCCAATTCCAATCGATATGAGTGTACGTCAAGAGAGGATTTAACCCCTCAATATCCCCTCTATATGAAAAAATACAAGTTTTCTTTACATTTGGTTCCACCATCTAGGCGAAGGGTCATTTTATAAATTGTACAAGGGTAATGGAGTTTAACTTGTGCAAGTGCTAAAAAAGTGGCGTGAATTTGAGTCTCTTCACCTTCCAAAGCATACCAAGTCAAGCAGACTAAAATTCTATAAATTTGATCTCGAATCTCTTGAACTTTTTTTTTGTAGGAAAAAATTTCTTTCTCAACAGAATCACATTTATCCCAAGCTTGTTATGCCTATCCCATAGGATAATATTAACGAGATTTTTGGTGTCAAGCATGAAATTATTTAGCCTATTAACCAAAACATGCCAACATTATATTAATCATGTGGGAGGTGATTAACACGCACATGTAATCACCACCATCCATTTTCCTGAAAATGACAAAGAAAAAAAAAAAAAGAGGATAGACCAGGGCGATGGGGACCTTTTTCTGGTAAGATGGGGAGGGGCGTCCGATTTTGAGTGTCAGAAGACATCCATTTCCCTTTATCCAAATCATTGTATGTTATATTTCATAACTTTTAAGATTGGTGTCAACCTGAAGATTTTTGAATGCGTAGGTTGCGTTAACCTTTATTTTTATTTATTTTTAAACATCACTGGCATGGAGGGCTAGTTTATCGCAGGAGATAGTTAATTTGGGTTAAGTTATTTGTAATAGGAAATAAGCTTCCTTTTTGTTTACTTGAAAAGAGGATATAACCTGTATTTGTGTTTATTTAAAGGGAGTTAAGAATAAGGGTTATCCTGTGATGTGATAGTAAGTTATTTACTTGAGAATAAGGATTATAACAAGAAATAAGGTGGGAAATCACTATTTTATCCCTTATGGTGGTAGGTAAGTTAGTTTGTGATATTATTTTCTATAAAAATTAATTAATGTGAATGAGAAATGTTATTTTGATTTAACAATAGAATTGACATAATATATGAATATGGTAAGGGAGGATGCAATTATTATTAACAATAATTATACATTTGGAAACTGACATTGAAAGTTATTACTATTAGTTACAATTGTGATTTTGATGACTCTTTTTATTTGGAAAATGGATTTAAATTATCATATCTTTTATTTAAACCATCTTAAATTAGATCAATTTAGACATCTAACGTCACTTGTCACATCTAATGAGAATTTGGAAAAGAGTTCAAATGTTGAAGCATAAAAGAGTTGATTTTTTTTTTTGCAACAAAAAGACAACCTACCAAAATTAAGTTATATGTAAATTAACGAAGTAGGTATACTAGAGAGTATAGCTCCTCTCCCCATGAGATAATATAAACTTAGCTCAACCATATGTTACTAACTATTTAATTCACCTCTCTAATTACTTCAGCTAGCACAAGAAGTTAAAAAAATCTTCTTACCGAAAAAGAGAAACTTCTTTAAAAAATCAAATAGAAAGTAGTCTTTGTGAGAAGGGACTCAAAATCCATCATAATCTTTCCACAAGTAAAGGTTCACAGGTGTTGAAACCCTCTTCCACATCTTGTTTTGGTGTTAACAAAATTATTATGGATTAATATTTGTAATTTAGTACTTTTCAGATTTAAGTGAAGATCAAGGCAAATAGAAAATGATGGAGGCATGATGATGAGAAGGAGAAGATCATGACGTGAAGGAGGCAAGATGACAAGGAAGAATCGAGGAGGAGAAGATCATTTTCGTCCTTTAATTTTTAGTTTAGGTTTTTCTAATTTCTAGAATGTATGATTCTTAACAAAGAATCAATTTAGATCGTAAAATTAATTAGGGATAAACTAGAATTTATATTACGATTATTTTCAAAGAATGTAATTGATTAATTTACTTCAAAAAGGTACTTGCTAGCCCACAAGTACCGATAGTAAAGTTTAGCACCAGTACATGTGAGTTACAGGTTTGGATTTTTTCAAAGAAACAAACCTGTATCCCACGAGTATCATCAGTACTGGTACAAGTGGGTTACAAATTTGTGTTAATTGTTTGAAACCCAAATCTGAAAGTAACGAGTATTGGTACTCATACTTTAGTAGTGGTACTAGCTAGCCGTTAGCTCAAAATTGAACGGTTAGAAAATTAATTTAGGCAATATGAATATTGGGATTTAAACCCCAACGTCTAGTAGACGACTCACCAAGGTCCTAACTCTATAAAATGAGTCTTGGACTCTTAGTTTCCACAAAAGAGAGATAAGGAAAATTCTAGAGATTTGAATTTCATTTTTCCACCATATTTAAAGAGAAGAAAAGTGTTTGCTGCCCTCAAATCTCTTTACGTTTTGCAAACTCCTCAACATGTTTTGTTCATGCAACCACAAAGCAAATATCGTTCATTCTAGGCTCTCAAATCGGTAATATCATTTATATATATTTGTTGAGAGGCTTAGTGTTATAACCCGGGCATCAAAAGTCATTTAAGACGTCTGGGAAGTGGTCCAGCCGTCTGATCAGACGTCTGGAAGCCTTCCCAGACGTCTGGAATTTAATTTTTTCGGCATACGGGTTCGCGTCTGCGTGCATGCGCATGCAGACTGAATCGCCGCCCTCCTTCTTCTCTTTCCTCCCTCCCTGCAGACGCAACCCTTTTTCTCTCTCTCTCTCCCCGCGGCTGCCTTCAAATACCCCTCTCTCTCCCTCACCCTTACTCCATCGCCTTCTTCTTCTTCTTCCTATCAGCGAGAGAGTGAGCTGGTAAGGGTGGCAGCAGCGGCTGCTGCGAGTGTGTGGGGAGGAGGGGCTGCTGCGAGAGGGAAAGAGAGCTTGACCGCGAGGGTGTGAGCTCGCTGGAGCAGCCAGAGTCGACCGGCAGGTGCGCAGCAAGCGTGTGGTGTTGGGGAGGAGCTGCTGCAGCTCAGACAGCAAGCGAACGCGGCACGGCATGGTCGTGCACTGCGGGCAGAAGGCGAGGAGGTCCTGATTCTGGGAAAATTTCCCAGAATCAGACGTCTGGACATATGTCCAGACGATGCAGGAGACGTCTGGAGGAAGGTCTAGGCATCTGAAAGGTACGATATTTTTTACCTTCTTCTTCGTCCGTGTGTACGGCCATGCAGCCGTTCCGCCGAAGGTTTCTGCATCGCTTCGTGTTGAGGGTGACCGCGTATGTGTGCAGGACTTGTTCGGGAAGGTGCAAGGGCACGCCATCCCACACAGATCGGACATCTGGGCATAGCAATAGATGACGGAGAGGGTCTTCAGATGTCTGGAGTGACAGTCGGACATCTGGAAACTAAGTCTAAACGGTTCAGCGGGCTTCTGGACGTCTGAGGGACCACGCAGATCAAAGTATGACCTGAGCTATCATTTAAGATGTCTGGAAGAAGTTTCAGATGTCTGATTTTGGGTAGACTTGTCATTTTTGACCCATTTAGGGTCCGTTCGGAGTCCGTTTTTCACGTTTCAAGTCTCGTTCTTCTCAGATTTAGTTCCTCTACCTGTTTACAGTAATTGTATACTATTCTGAGTAGCTCCTTGTAATTGATCCTTGTGTTAGGATCCCGTTCCGTTGCGGCTCTGGGGGTTGCAGAGGCGCGCGGGCTTGCCGATTTCGCCTCCAGTACTCTCGATTTTGCGGGTAGAGTGGCCCTTTTAATTTTTTATAAAAAATTATGCACTTGTGAAATAATTAATAGAGTCTAGGGTATTACATGAACCCTAGGACTGAAAAATTAGATTGAATGATAGATCCTAGGGTATTGCATGAATCTTAGGACTAGAAAACTAGATTGAATGATAGATCCTAGGGTATGGCATGAATCCTAGGACTGGAAAACTAGATTGAATATATGTACATTGTTGTCTTGGAAAAGTAGGAAGGAAACGATAACTGCCTGTAATTGGTTAACAACTGCCTGTTTATGAATGAATAATTACTGTTGAGAATATGAGCTATATGAATATAAAGCTGAAACGATGAAACCTAAATGGTCTGAGTTAAAAGAGCATGAACCCTACGGGGAATTAGGAGTAGAACTCCTAGAAAGTGAATGGAATAGAATTGGGGAAGTGAGCTGGCCCTTGAGTACGGAGTACCAGGGAGAGCAACTGTCCCCCTATTTAGTGCAGAGCAGAGCTAGCCGCCCTAGGGACCCGGGGTTAGGTCTGGCCACTTTGTACCGACTTTTGGCCCTCGTGTACACAGTACCGAGGAGAGCTACTAGTGTAAGGAGAGCACTAGCTACCCCACGGGCCCCGGGGTTCTGCTAGCCCTCCTACACCGACTTGTTTGGCCCACTGGGCAAACCAGGGTAGTCAGGCGAGGGTGCGCGGACTGTGGAGGGGCAAGACCCCTGTTTGGTTACTATGGAGGGGCTGGACCCCTGTTACTGAGAGGGCTCTGCCCTATACTGGTTCCGTGCTGTGCTTTGGGCGCACCTGTTAACAGAAACAACTGACCGCGTGCCAGTGCAGGGTAGCTACCCGTGCGTTTATCGTGTGTGCATTAGTCACTGTTAACTCTGTCAATGACCTTGGGGTGGTTGACTGAGGGTAGGACCACCACGGGGGACTCTGCCGACCAGGAGAGCACCACGTGTTACTTGTACCTTTCGGAAAAGACTGCAATCAAGATCGTTCCCACGAGGAACATTCAAGATCAAGAGAAAGATCTGAGAAATAATTCAGTAATGAATAAGTGGAAAAATAAGGAAAGGGATTAAAAATATAATAGCTACTGTCCACCTTACTGCTTTTCTTAGCTTTTGGTTGCCACTCTACTCAGCGTTTTGCTGACGTGTCACCTTTGTCACCTTTTCAGGATCAGGTGTTGAGCAGCCAGAGCCGGCAGCTGCAGAGAGAGCTGGGCCTAGTAGAGCCCAGTAGTTTTTACTTATGTGATACCCACTATACTTTTCATTCTGTTGTAGTGAGTAGTTTCTGTTACCCCTGTACTTTTTTATTGTAAGTATCATGTTTATGTACATGTTTATTTCCTTACTGTTGTGGTGGTGTATACTGTAGTAGTTCCTTTCTTTACTGCTGTATTTTGTTACTGCTAGTTATATACATGGTGAATGTGGTTTATTTTACTACTCTTTTGGTTACTTTCTCGTTGGACGACTGGGTCTTGAGATCAGTCAAGTCGGTCCGATTCTCATGTCTCGTAGGGATTCGGGAATCGGGTCGTAATACTTAGGTACTTAGTTGTAAGATTTCTTTTGTCTTACACCTGTTCTCTTATTTGTAACTGAGCTTGTTGCTCATTAGGTTGTAACAAACCCGTTGTTGTAATTGGGTTGAGGTAACCCATGAATTACCTCGTTTAGTAAATTGATTTCCTTGGGGTTGAGAGAATCGGGTTAAAAACCCTAAGCTGGGTGGCTTAGGTAGTGGGGGAACCACTATACATCTTGTGCTAATTTTTGTGTTTGTAATGTGTGCCAACTGGAACTTTCTTGTGAGCATCTCCATTTCTTCATCTTCGAATTTTGAGGTGCTTGAGTCCGAGTCCTTAATTGCTCTAAAAGTAATATTCTTTTTCTTACTTGATGTCTTCTCCTTATTCTTCTTCATGTTCTCCAGTTGGACCTCATAAGCCATGAGGCTTTCAATCAGATCATCAAGGGAAAGGACTGAAAGGTCTTTTGCCTCTTAAATCGCCGTTGACTTTGGAGATTAGTCACTTGTAAGGGATCTTAAGATCATCCTTACAAGTTACTCCTCTTTCAACTTGACTCCAAGATTCTTCATGGGATTCACGATCTCTCCAAATCTTGTGTACATGTTTTTGGTTGTTTCACCTTTTTCCATCTTGAAACACTTATAACTTTCTGTTAAAATAGATATGAGTGTTTCTTTAACTTTACTAGTACCTTCGTAGGTGACTTGTTCTGTGTTCCATATCTTGTATGCAGACTCGCAAGCCGAGATACAGTTGAATTCGTCCCTTGATAACACACAATAAAGTGCGTTCATTACTTTCGCATTGCCGACAATTTTCTTATTTTGATCTGCCATCCATGCTACTCCTTCTTGCAGCTTCGGATCCGAGTACTTCTCTTGAATGAGGGTCCATGACTCCTCATCCATTGCCTTGAGAAAGAATTGTATCCTTCTCTTCCAGTATCCATAGTCCATCCCATCGAAGTATGGAGGACATGTGGATGACTGTCTTTTGGTGCTCTTAGTTGATGATGCCATAGCGAGTAAGGATTTTTTCTTCTTCTCGCGATCTTTTCTGATACCACTTGATAGGATTTATAGATAGGATCTATAAATAGTGTCAATTTCTGTGTTTGTAATTTGTGTAAATCTTTCTTATTATTACTGATATTGTGTTTGAGTGTTTGTACGCGTAGCCATCTATTTATAGATCCTATCAACGGGTACCCTGCAAACCATGGTTTTTATTGTCACAATAAATGACTTGCATTATTTTCCACCTTTACAAGAATTTTAGACACACCCATTTTAAGAAGGAAAAGAAGAAGCAAGGGAGAACTTCATATAAACAAAAAATTCATCAAACCCTAATCGACAAAATAGAACAGGCATACTATAATCATACATCTAATGGCCCTTTAGAACTGATCGATGGAGAGAAACCCAAAAGAAAAAGCCTTAAGAAAGAGACAAAGGAAATATGATATATAATCATATTCTTCAACATGGATGAAGAAGCAAGCAATGCCTTTTTCCTTTATGCAGAGAAGTGGATCTTGCCAATGGTGCTGCAACAAACGGTGCATGATGCGCTGCGACGAATAGAAGAGGTGCATGATCCTAGCACGCAAAGGGCTAAGACAAATGAAATGGCAAATAGATTTTTAAGAAAAAATCATTTTTGTTGGATCCATGAAAACAAGATAGACACTTTGGAGTAGTGGGAGAGGAGAGCTTTGACAGAGGAGGGGAAAAGATGAAGGCAGAACAACGTCAGAGAAGGAACGGAGGATGGTCGTGTCCTTCGACCAGGTCATGTCCAGTGTCACCTCCATCTCAGTGAGGGGGCACCGTAGGTGAAGGCCATTGCGTAGGTAGGGAGGAGTGGGGGTTAAGGGGGAGGTGCAAAGGGCAAGATCGGGTTTTAACCCATACTGGACCCTACAAGCAATCGCGGGATAACTGAGGGATAACTTATCCCTTGAGCAAATACGGGTTTGCCTATTTCAGAATAAACAGGACATCAAGGGTTAACTTATCCCCTATAGTAAATGGGGAATATCCCTTAAAAAGAGAGGATATTCCTTATGTTAAACTAGACCTAATAAGACTTAATTCCTTTTACTTGAAAAAGTCATCAACATTTCGTGTGACAGAAGAGAAACGTATAAAAGACGGAGGTGAACCCTTGTTCGGAGTTGCATTTGCGTGGATATAAATTTTACAAAATTCATGATTTGTTAAGGGTTATTTTGCCTAACCTTTCTTTTAGGGTATTAGCCTTCATTTTATTGAGAGATTAACTCACATAATTTTAATATTTATTTTGAGATATTAATGTTCGTTTTGCTAACATCAATGGTAAGAGATGGTAACTTCATCAGTCTTTCACACGTAAATTATACTCTCCAGAGAACCAATGTTAATATCAATTTAATTAAACATCATATAAATTAGTACCACAACTTAACGTTAATTTATGTAAATAGAAATTAATGTTAACAACAATCTACAAATAAATAAAAATAAAAATTAACATCAATTCCATAATTTTAATATCAATTTATTGATCTTGGAAGCAAATTAACTTTAAAATATGAATTACATGTATTGTCTCATGAATTTAATCTAGAAAAAAATAAGTAAATTTATTTTGTAACGTATTTTCTAACACACAAATAGGAGTAATAATTTTAACTAGTATATTTTAATTTTTTATCGGTGAAAATTAATTTTTCACTGATAAAAAATTTATTTTCAAGTAAAAAAATTATTTTATATAAATAAAAAATTATATTTAAGTAAAATATTATTTCTTACATATAAAAATTTAAAATACATCGACATATTTTACTTTTTCACAATAATATGTTTTCATCTTCAATTAATATATTTTAATTTTTAATTAATTAAAAATTATTTTTAATCGATATATATTTTAATTTACTTAATTTTTAATCAATTGGTGGTTGACTATAAAATTTAAAATATGTTACGATACATATTTCCGTTTTTGTGTACTTTAATTTTCCCCAAAAATTTGCAACCTGATTTGCAAAATAAGTTGACAGTGCATTAATGCGGCCAAGTGACAGCACTCGATATTTCTTGCCCTCCTTTGCCCGTGGAGAAATCTGCGGTCCTGCATTCCGACAGTCCTGCTAGACGGGTTAAATCGATATCATGCTTTCCCCTCAATATATCAATTGTCTTTTCAAAACTTAAATATTGAACAATTGATAAGGTCAACCCTGAAACGTGAGAGCTTCCCGGGTAGAGTAGGGAAATATGTATTGAAAATGTAATTCGTAATTTGTAATGTACGTCTGTTGTTAACGATGTATATATTTTGTTTTTAATTTATATATTTAAATTTTTTTATCAATTTAAAATAAAAATATATGGATTAAAAATAACAATATATAAATATATTTTAATTTACAATTAATTTTATATGCATGTGAAATGATTCTTTAAAAGCATATTTGTTGAAAGTCAAATATCTTGTTCAAAAATTAAATTATACCGATTGAGAATAAGTTTCCGCCGCTTATAAATAAAAACATAATACTTCATTTTGTCATTCGACTGCTATCCGTTAGAAGATGAATTTTTATCGATTAAAAATTAAAATTTACGTATAAAAATTATTTTTAATTAAAATAATTTTTATGCATAAAAAATAATTTTATAAATTAAAAATCAAAATATAACCACTAAAATCATGTTCTCTCATTATTTATATTATAAAATACGTTACAGTATATATTTTTTTATATTTTCACAAATCCAATCTAAAGGTCGCCAAACAACTCCTTGAGGTTAGTTAGGAAATTTTCTTCCCTCGGAGGTAAGGGTTAATTTGTGCTTGGGAGGTGGTTGGTCGCAACTCCCCCAAGGTTGGTTGACCCACTTTTTGGTTATCTAGTGTGAAACCAATAAGTTTGGGATTTGCAACCAGACAAGCAATGGTTTTGTCGACATAGTAGGTAATTATTTTCAGAAGGTACAGACAAAGTTTCTAATACATATACAAATACTTATATATATAGACATATCCATATATGCATTGGATTTAAGAGTTTAATTATATCAATTAGAATATAATTATTATATGATGAAGTGAAAATTTATGTTGAAATAAATAAGATTTAGGGGAGATTTTTTTAAGTTGCATATTGGAAGTAGACAAATCTTTTGGTGGATGTAAAAGATTTATATCTTCCATAACTTATGCAGTAAAGAGTGAGAAGTGGGACTAGGAATCACGTACGTACACGTACCTCGCCCAGACCCAGCTTCGACTCTGGCTCGGATTCAAGTTTAGGTAAAAATAAATTTGAAACTTGATTCTTTTTACTATAGATTTTTAATCTCATAATTTTAACCTAAATTAATCAATCAAAATGTAAATTAGTCGGTCAAATATTTTAATCAATCAATAAGTGATGTTTGATCGATTAAATTATTTTGATTAATTAACAAATTTAATTGATCGATTAATTATCATATTTGTATAAAATAATAATTTTTTAAAATATTTAATTATAGACTCTATATAAAGAAACTTTCATTCCACGCACAACAAGAATATAAAAATTTTCTCTCAGTCGTCTATCATTTTTGATAGATTCGTTTGATTATTTCCTCTCAAACTTTTTCCAACACCGGTCAAATGCTCGTGTGACTTGATGGTGCCCGGTAATGTGGCACACTCACTCTTAGGAAGGAATATTGCATCGACATCCATGAAAAATTTTCTAGGGAAAAAAACTTGCTGTGGCTCGGAGGTGCGCAATGGGCAAAAAGGTCAAAAAAATAATAAAATTTCGAAACACCTATCTACCTATCCATTCCCGTTTCTTTATTGCGACCTCTACTTTATCGTCACGGAATCACCCTCCCATCTTTTACCAGCCCCCGAAAGCAGCTGCAGCAGTGTTCCTTCACAGAGAGAGGGAAAGAGGTGGTGCTCTGAGGGAGGTCTCCGTGTTCCCATCAGCATGCAGAGCAGTACGAGTCCCCGACTCCCTCTCTCTTTCTCTCTCTCACTCAATTTGTACACAGCCTCTTTTCTTTTCCCGTTCTTTTCTCCCCTCCACCCCCACGCCCAAAATCAGAAGCTGCTGCAGCAGCAGCAGCACAGAGAGAGAGAGAAAGCGAGAGGGAGAGGGAGGAGGACCTCACCACCTCACCGCTGACGAGAATGACGCGACCCATCTCTTGTCGTACGTCGTGTGATGTGAAACCTCTGCCCACGGTCGCAGGTCTCTCCTTCCCACAAGCACACCCACACCCTGCCGCCGGACCCCACCACCAACCCTTTCCCTCCATCTCCAACCCCCGTACGGCGGCCTCCCCATATACCCCTCCCAGCGCTTTCCATGCGTGGAACCCTTCTCTCGGTGACGCTTTGCATCCACGCCCTCGCATTCTTCTTCGTATGGTTTTGGGTGGGAATCGGATAAAAGATTTAACTTGATTTTCCCGTTGGTGCATATTGAATCAGGAACAAGTACAAGATGATGTCTTGTTTTCAAGAAATAAGAAGTGATTGTGGTTCGTTTCGTTACATATTGTTTGTGTCCCGCTAAAAAGAGATGAAGTAGGTAACATCCGACAAATTAAGTGATACACGAGTGAGAAATAAATTTTAAGTTTACTTCGGGTCAACTTTAAACCAACACACTTTTGAATTATATTTGATTGGTGGGTTAATTATTCAATCTCTTACTTAATTTATCTTTTATTTACATTAGATTAATTTTAATTTGACGTAGATTTATTCTATTTTCTTTGTGAAATAATTTTAATATATCAAAACATCTAATTAATTCACTCATTCTACCATTTATTTTACTTTTTTAACTTATTCCATAAATTTATTTTTCTTACTGATCGAGGCTTTAATAATTAGCAAGAAATTAATTAGTTGAAAGAAGGTAACGTAGCGGGTAGTGTTGAATTTGGAAGTCCAATTATATTAATTGAGATGTAATGTTGGAAGAAATTCATGTTAAAATTAATAACTTTTGGTAGAGATTTTTATTATCACATTCGAAGTGGGTAAATTTTTTGGTAGTTGTAAATATTTTTACTTTCCATGAGTTATGTAGCAAAAAGTAAAATATGTGGTTGAGGACATTTCATGTGCACGTGCCCCACCTTATTTCGATTCGAGTTTGGTTGAGAATAAATTAGGAATTTGGTCTTTTTTTTTGTGGATTTTTAATTTCATTAAATTTTTAATAATTAATTGAACAAAAGGATAATTGATTGATGGATTTGTTTGATTGGTCGATTTGCTTGATGGATCATTAGGCAAGTTTTGATTGATTAATTGATGAAATTCCATAAATGTCGGGTTATAAATTTTATATAAATGCGAGAAGGGGACTCCTATTTAACATGACACAAACTCTTCACACCTCCTCCCTATCTCTCACATTCTCCTCTCTCTTACTCAACGTACGTTTGTTCGATGTAATATTGATTGAACATCTCATCTAAGGAGTTGAGAGTGAACATTTAACAAGTGATTGATCCATCAACCATATCAATCGATTAATCTAAAATTTAACCGGTCAACCAACCAAGATGATTTATCATGAAATGAAACTTTTTAGACATTTAATTTGGCCCCTTAGGGTCGCTGTTTAATTTTCAAGAGTTCAAGTTTTTCTATCATTTTCGTACATAATAGTGCACATTCTGCAATTTTTCAAACTTTAAGGGTCTTTGTAAAATTTCTGTGCATTAATTTGTGCACTTAAGCACCTTTAGAATAATTTTTCAAACCATAAGGGTCAGGTTACAATTTTTGCACACTAATGTGTGCATTCAAGGACCCTTGCAACAAATTTCACACCTTAGGGGTCTTTTTGAAATTTTTGTGTACTTCAAAATGCACGCAGGGACCTATGCACATTTTTCCCTACCGTAAGCAATGCTATGCAATTTTTACAGCTAAAAATTATATAATTTAGAGACTTAGATCAAAGAATAAAAAACTAAAGACAAAATCCATAATTTTCACTATTAAAAACCCTGACCCGAAGTCTACAAATATCCCTACCTCAAAAGTTGCACCCACACCTCTGTCCCTTTCCTACTTCCCTCCTCTACTTAGCTGACACACGTAGGCAGTGTGCAAGGGTGGGCAACGCATGCAAGCAGTGCGAGCAAGCGTGCACGAGGCGCACGTGCAAGGGCACATCAGAGGAGCGAGCAAGCAGACGTGAGGCCTACACAAAGTGTGAATGAGAGCCCGCATGAGGTTCGTAGCAAGTGTGCCAGGTGCTGTTTGGAAGGAGGGGTGATTCAACTAAACCGACAACTTGAGATCAATCTAAGTAACCCCCTTGAGGTTTTCGAGATGGTTTATGACGTTAACAACCATTATTTTCCACAAACAAGTTACTGTTAGATTTCTTATTCGATTTTCCATGTTTTAAAGTCATTAGATTGTATTTTTGGATACTGTTAGCATGCTAAAAAATTCATGGAACCCCAAATGAAGGTGTTTAACCCAATCTCTTGCCTCTCTTTACCTAGGGACTACACCCTAAGGCAACATGGAACATGAAAAGGCATGCATAATACTTGTGGGAGTTAGTAGCAAACTCATCGTGTTACTAAGACCCCTCATGAATAGAGGTAGAGTGGTCCTGCCCCACTTTCGCCATAGTTTGGTTCGATTATCTTAGTGATCCAAGTGCATGTTGAAAGCAGATTCTTACTTATGAATTACCCGCATGTTTTGTATTGTTGAGCACATGACCTAACTTTCCTATTTTATTGAGATTGAGATGCTCTTCTTGTCATGTTACGTGCTTTCCTTGATGGTGGTGGTTGGTTAATCAAGATGTAAGCTATTCTTGTTTTAAATGATAATGTGATAAGTGAACTAATGAATAAAAATATTGGATTTACCAATGCTATGGAACTATGTTTAATGAGTAGGTTAGAAACAACGTAAGGGAATCATGAATCGTAAGAAAAACTAGATTTTGAACATGAAACAAGTTAATGAAATATCTTGAACCCTAAGGAAAATGAGAAAAGTGAAATCAAAATCGGGAGCATGGGTGGAACTTGAAACACATGGTTAAACCAGTAAATATGTTGTACTTGGTAAGATGGGAAAGAGGGTAATAGACCTACGTTGAGATACTAGTGTGTATGAGGATAAGTTGGCCCTCGGGTACATTAGTACTGAGAAGAGCTATCCATCTCGTGACGTAGAAAGAGAGACGAGCTCAGGTTTGGGACCTAGGAGAGAGCTGGCCTTTTTTCACGAACTCTTAATTAAGCCCACCTTGGGTCAACCAAGGTAACTAAGTGAAGGGTACGTGGTACTGAAAAGTGGTTGGTTTCTATTTGTGCATATCCGTTAGTGGAAAAGACCAATCGTGCGCCAACATTGGGTTGCTCCCCACGTGCTCATAGCACGTGCTATAGTCACCACTACATTACACCTATGACCTCGAAGACGTAAAGTAGGTGGTAGGACGACTACGCTCTGTTGATGAGACAATGATTGGGAAAAGAACTTGACCTACTACAAGGGTGTTACGGGTGAAAACAAAAAGGGGTTAAATGAATAAAAATGGAACTGGTATAAATTACCAAAGTTAATAATATGGACAACAACAACCATTGTTGGGTCTTATTGCTTCCTTTACTTCACCGTATTCTGTTTTTCACTCGTACTCTTTTTTGAGCTACTCTATTCAGTTTTATTAGTGTCACCCTGGCTTTGTGTACTTAGGTTAGGCTAATAGGCAGTGTTACGACCCAGTTCTCGAATTCTTACAGAACACGAGACTGGCCCGACTCCACTGATCCCAAGACCCGGTCGTCCAACGAGAATAACCAAAAAGTAGGAAAGTAAACCACATTCACTATACTAAGCAACTAACAGTAAAAGAGTACAGCAGTAAAGAAGTAAAAGCTACTACAGTATATGTCACCACCACAACAATAGAACAGTAACAAGGTATAGGAACATAAAGGTGCAGAAAAGTAAAGGTACAGAATGTAAAATACAGGAGTTTGAACTCACTACTACAACAGTTACTACAAAAAGAAGCTACTGCTACTAGTCTCTATTGGGCCCAACACCCTCTGCAGCTGTAGACTCGGGCTGCTTGTTGAACGTATACGAATCGCTACGATAACGTGTTCGATTTTGGAAAACCTGTCGTTGTAGTTTGAAAGTGAAGAATTCGTATTCAACAAATAAAATTTATACCGAAAAGAATTTCGGGTCAAACACAGGGAGGCTACATTGATCTATATTCATAATTATATTTTTTTAGGATTTTTGATAAGCAAGGTGATATAATTACAATGGAGCTATCAGACTAAAAGAAAGAGAGAGAGAGAGAGAGAGAGAAAGAGAACATGCATTCAATATTTCAACTGTTTATATAATCAAACTAAATAAAAGTTACACTAGAAAGCGGAAAATCAATTACACTATAAAGCAGGAAAATTCTACACTAGAAAAGCTATAAATAAGAATGGGAGAGAGAAGTTATCCTCCTTGACGATTGCTTGGAGGACGAGCCGGACGGGACGATGCCTGGACGAAGGATAACGAAGCAGGACGAATGAGGATGAAGCAGAAGAACGGGAATGAAGCAGCACGCCGTTGTCGTCGCGGGATCCACTTTCGAAAGGGGACGAAAATTTGGACTTTATCTCGCGAGGAGCATCCCGGGTGTGGGACAAGCTTCTCTTGAGCTTTGGAGGGGTAGAGAAGAGAAGGAAGGGATGAGAATTTCGTATGGAGGGGGTCTCCTTTTATAGTTGCAAGGAGTGGGGGCAAAATGGACATTACAACTTCAAAATAATAAATGAGGGGTCTTTAGTGACGGATAAATCCATCACTAAAGCCCCCAACGTGGGCGTAGCTTCCGCGCCCACTTGCGCCGCCTCAGCTGCCCGCGTGCGAAACGCATGCGCACGCACTTTGATTCTCAGCCGTCCGATCACGAGATCGGACGACTTAAGACGCCCCTTCACCCGCTGCGCTGCGTGCCTGCCCGCGTGCGATCGCGCGTGACGCCACGCGTTTAATCGCACGTGAGCGCTATCGGGCGCCCGCGGCCGTCCGATCAAGATCCAACGCTCCACGCGCTTGCTCGCTTGCGCCTGATTTGAGGCTCGCGGGACTTGATCCCGTGACCTCTGCTTCGCCCGCAGCTTCGTCTCCGCTGCGCTACGCAGTCGAAACGGTCGCGAGGATGATTTTAAAGCGTTGCGTCCACAGCGATCCAACAGCGGAGAGGGGGCGTGTGCGCGGTCTTCATGGAATGTAGGCGGCCGTTTGGGCAGTCGAGATGGCGCCACATGGCACCATCTTGGCCGTCCATCTTTTGGATGTTGTAGATGGTGCCACGGATGTCGGATTGACTCGATTTTTGTGTCGTTCAGCTGCGATTGTCGATCCGAATTCATCCGTGCGGTCGGATTTGTCATCTGAAGTGCGGATTTGCACCATCCTGGCCCTTGATCTTCTAGGGTTCCCCGGTCACTATCTGATGCTACGGATGCCTGATTAGGGCGATCTTGGAGTCGTTGAACTCCAATCGTCACCCTGATCACATCTATACGGTTGGATCTTTGATCCGAGGCCCCGATAAAATGTTTGCCTTGTCCAAGCACATAAAAGGAGATAATTAACCTCCGTTTTATTCAAACTACTCTAAATGCAAGATGATGCATGTTATGCAATATTTATATCATGAAATGCAATCCTATGCTTAAGAACATGCAAAAATAGACATTTTAAGTAGTGTAAATGTGTTTACATCACTGCTCAGCACGTGGACCTGAAAAGGAGTTATGAGTATACAAAGTCAGCGAACGTTGAGTAGAGTGGCAACTAACTAACGAAAGCAGTAAAAGTGGGCGGGTAGCTGGTTATTTCATTTACTTTATTTCACAATTTATTCCTTTTCACCCATTGGTTTATTTATCAGATCTCTTTCTTAATCTCGAATGTTCCTCGTGGGAACGATATTGATTGCAGTCTTTTCCGAAGAGTAGAAGTCGCACGTGGTGCTCTCCTGGCCGTGAGAGTCCCTCGTGGTGGTCCTACACCTAGTCAACCACCCCAAGGTCACGGACAGATGTAACGTTGACTACGGCTCGCGCGATAAATGCACGGGTAGCTACCCCGCACTGGCACGCGATCAGTCGTTTCTTCTAACGGGTGCGCCCAAAGTACAACACTGAACAGTATAGGGCCTAGCCCTCTTAGTAATAGGGGTTTAGCCCCTAAGATCCAAACAAGGGTGTCGCCCCTCCACATTTCGCGCACCCTCGCCTGACTACCCTGGTTTGCCTAGTGGGCCTTGTTGGTGCTAGAGCACCACGATCATTTGTTTTGATGATAACAAAACACGTGTCATTTAATATTTGCGCTTTGAGTCCTAGATTTCAGGTCAATCGCAAATAGATACGTGATTAGACGGAGTTCGAGCTCGCATCCAGGATGGATTGGACGAGCTTGATGGAAAACAGAAGAGATTCGCGAGAAGCGATATATTGAAGATGGAAGGAAATGAAGAATAGGATAGATTTCCTTCTTTTATACTTGTTGTATTTTTCGTTTCTTTTGTTGCTCTTTATTTCCCTAGATAATTCATGTTAAAGAGCCTCAAAGTACCCTAACAATAGTCCTAGGAACACCGGCACAACCCTAGGATACTTAGGTTTTCTGTAGAACACTTAGAAAACCAATATAGGGTTCAAACAGAGTTTCCAGAAGTCTAATTACCAAATCAGACGTCTGATAAAGTATTTTAAGACGTCTGACTGTTGTTTCAGACGTCTGATAACTGTTAGGCTGGACATAGTTAGTTCTGTCGAATAAAATCAGACGTCCAGACCTTAGACCAGACGTCTTAGAAGACGTCTGATGAATTTGCCAGACGTCCAATTAGTGGACCGTTGGCTGGCTTAGCAAAAACTCAAGATTATGACCGTTAGAGCCTTATCAGACGTCCATAGGCCTTTCCAGACGTCAGATAATTGACCGTTTTGCCTCGACTGACCCGAAAATCTCTTCTCAGAGATCTTCTAGCCGTTGCAAATCCATTCCGTAGAAAAAGTTGGTTTCCAGACGTCCAGACATAATGCCAGACGTCCTGTATGTCGTCTGATAGACTTGAACAAGAACCCTGTTTAGATCTGATTCAAGTCAGGAGGAAACCCGCATGAAATCAGACGTCTGACCTTGAAATCAGACGTCTTAAAGTGGCCTTCCAGACATCTGATGCCAGAGTTAGATGTCTGATTACCCTGTCAAGCGCAATCATTATCCTGATTTCGGCCTGATTCTCTTGGGCTTTGCACCCAACGGCTATGGAAGCTTTTCTAAGCCTTCCAAAGCCTTCCTAAGGCCTCTATAAATAGAGGGGAGCCTTTGCAACACAAGCACACACCTAGAGAGACCAAGATACACAAGAAACACTTTGTAATACACGTTCCACTCTCTTGTGTCCTAGATAGCTCTTGCTCTCCAAGCTCAAGCTCCATTCTCTTGAGAGCATCACGCTTCGCGCACCTGCTCTCCCGCCGTTGTTTACGAGAGCGACGTTGCGCCGTCGCGTGGCACACACACTGCGTCATCAACTCGACGCACTCCTTGCAAAGGGGAGTTTCCTAATTCCTATAGAAGCTAGGTTTAAAATTACTTTGTTGGCTCTATAGGATTACTTGTTTCTTTTATCTTTGTTATTTGGTTGGGTATTCGCTTTGCGAATTCCCGTCTCCTTCGCGAGACAAAATCCTTCTCGTGGAGAGAAGGGGTTGAGGTACGCTACCCTCGTTTAAGTAGCGTGGTTGTATTGAGGTTGAATCACCCTCGTTTAAAGTGATTCGGTTTAGTGGATTTTGATCAACTTAGTTGATCGGAAAATCCTAACTCGAGAGGGTTAGGTGGTGGTTTTTACCCGGTTTGGGTTTCCACCTAAAAATACTTTGTGTACTTTGTGTGTTTGTTTATTTTGTGAAGATTGTTTAATTTATTTCCGCAATTATTACGTCACCCCCTCCGAGTAGGGAACTTTCATTTGGTATCAGAGCAGGTCTCGCGTTATCGGCGTTACAAACCGGTGAGGATCTAGATATGGAGGGAAAAGCATTCGTGTGCACTGAAGGACACGATACCTCGCGACCACCATACTTTGCAGGTATAGATTTCATTTATTGGAAAAATCGTATGACTATGTGGTTGCAGGCCTACGATTTCCGGGTGTGGGAAAAATGCGAATCGGCATTTTTGATTCCCAAGAAACCCGCAAAAGGTTACTCAGAAGATCAGGTTCGGAATCTCAACCTCAACGCAAAGGCAATGAATGCCTTGTATTGCGCATTGAGTCCGAAGGAATTCGAACGAATCCAAGAGTGCACCACCGCCCACGAGATATGGAGGAGGTTGGAAGGCACTCATGAGGAGACGAGCTCGGAAGAAGATCTCGGGGAGAGGGAAACCGCGTGCCTTGGTTTCATGGAGATTGGAGAAAGTAACAGCAATAGCGAAAGTGGAAGTGACTCCGACAACGAGGTAAATCTCGATCTACAAGAAGCTTTTAATGAACTTTTTGAAGTTAGTAAATCACTAAAAATAGAAAACAAAAGTATTAAAAAGAACCTTAGTTTTCTTAAAAATGAAAATGATAGGTTAGAAAAATAACTTAAGGACATAGAAGCTAGTCCTAGAATTAATAACCTATTATTAGAAAATCAAAACCTCATCAATGAAAATAATAAATTGTTTGAGGAAAATGATAGTTTAAAGTTAGAAATCTGTGATTTAAGAACTAAGATGCATACTATAGAAAAAGAAATCGCATGTCTTAGGGAAAACTCTAACAAACTAATCAACAAAGTAGATGATTTATATAGCCCTAAGATTGAGAAAGGATCTCCATCAAGGAGACCCGCTAACAGATCCGGATCCAAGCCCACTTGGATACCGAAAAAAGAATTAGAATCTTGTTTTGTAGGTTTCAGGGATAACTACAACACGAAGGACTGGACCTACAAGCTCAAGGCTGGTCAACTCGAGTTGGGAGAACCAAGGAGTAGACCAAGGAGGAGAACAAGAAGACCGACGAGACGGCGAACAAACGACGGACCCGCCGCACGTCGACCACCAGATTGGAGACCGGTGCCAATGCCTGGGCCTCCAAGCTACGGATGGGAGCCCCATCCGATGTGGCATCCACCACCACCATTCGGCGCATTTTATTGGCCATGGTAGGTGAGGTAAAACCCTTTACCCTATCTTTTTATCATAAACATTTAGATAGGGGGAGTTAAAATTTATGAGCTAATTGTCAATTTTTAAGGGGGAGATATAAGGTAGCTAAATTTCCTTTAATAAGGGGGAGAAAAATAATAGCTATCTCATTGTTACAAAAAGGGGGAGGACATTACCTTTGTCAAAAGAAATTTATAGAAGAGCATGTCTTAAGGGGGAGTTATAGGAAATGTAAAATCAATTAAACCTTTTTGATAATGTCAAAAAGGGGGAGGAATTTTGCATTATTATTTATGGTTTTGTCATCATCAAAAAGGGGGAGATTGTTGGTGCTAGAGCACCACGATCATTTGTTTTGATGATAACAAAACACCTGTCATTTAATATTTGCGCTTTGAGTCCTAGATTTCAGGTCAATCGCAAATAGATACGTGATTAGACGGAGTTCGAGCTCGCATCCAGGATGGATTGGACCAGCTTGATGGAAAACAGAAGATATTCGCGAGGAGCGATATATTGAAGATGGAAGGAAATGAAGAATATGATAGATTTCCTTCTTTTATACTTGTTGTATTTTTCGTTTCTTTTGTTGCTCTTTATTTCCTTAGATAATTCATGTTAAAGAGCCTCAAAGTACCCTAACAGTAGTCCTAGGAACACCGGCACAACCCTAGGATACTTAGGTTTTCTGTAGAACACTTAGAAAACCAATATAGGGTTCAAACAGAGTTTCCAGACGTCTAATTACCAAATCAGACGTCTGATAAAGTATTTTAAGACGTCTGACTGTTGTTTCAGACGTCTGATAACTGTTAGGCTGGACAAAGTTAATTCTGTCTGATGAAATCAGACGTCCAGACCTTAGACCAGACGTCTTATGAGACGTCTGATGAATTTACCAGACGTCCAATTAGTGGACCGTTGGCTGGCTTAGCAAAAACTCAAGATTATGACCGTTAGAGCCTTATCAGACGTCCATAGGTCTTTCCAGACGTCTGATAATTGACCGTTTTGCCTCGACTGACCCGAAAATCTCTTCTCAGAGATTTTCTAGCCGTTGCAAATCCATTCCGTAGAAAAAGTTGATTTCCAGACGTCCAGACATAATGCCAGACGTCCTGTATGTCGTCTGATAGATTTGAACAAGAACCCTGTTTAGATCTGATTCAAGTCAGGAGGAAACCCGCATGAAATCAGACATCTGACCTTGAAATCAGACGTCTTAAAGTGGCCTTCCAGACGTTTGATGCCAGAGTTAAACGTCTGATTACCCTGTCAAGCGCAATCATTGTCCTGATTTCGGCCTGATTCTCTTGGGCTTTGCACCCAACGGCTATGGAAGCTTTTCTAAGCCTTCCAAAGCCTTCCTAAGGCCTCTATAAATAGAGGGGAGCCTTTGCAACACAAGCACACACCTAGAGAGACCAAGATACACAAGAAACACTTTGTAATACACGTTCCACTCTCTTGTGTCCTAGATAGCTCTTGCTCTCCAAGCTCAAGCTCCATTCTCTTGAGAGCATCAAGCTTCGCGCACCTGCTCTCCCGCCGTTGTTTACGAGAGCGACGTTGCGCCGTCGCGTGGCACACACACCACGTCATCAACTCGACGCACTCCTTGCAAAGGGGAGTTTCCTATTTCCTATAGAAGCTAGGTTTAAAATTACTTTGTTGGCTCTATAGGATTACTTGTTTCTTTTATCTTTGTTATTTGGTTGGGTATTCGCTTTGCGAATTCCCGTCTCCTTCGCGAGACAAAATCCTTCTCGTGGAGAGAAGGGGTTGAGGTACGCTACCCTCGTTTAAGTAGCGTGGTTGTATTGAGGTTGAATCACCCTCGTTTAAAGTGATTCGGTTTAGTGGATTTTGATCAACTTGGTTGATCGGAAAATCCTAACTCGAGAGGGTTAGGTGGTGGTTTTCACCTGGTTTGGGTTTCCACCTAAAAATACTTTGTGTACTTTGTGTGTTTGTTTATTTTGTGAAGATTGTTTAATTTATTTCCGCAATTATTACGTCACCCCCTCCGAGTAGGAAACTTTCAGTCCTAACAAGTCGGTGTAGGGTGGCTAGCTAAACCTCGGGCCCTGTGGGGTGGCTAGCTCTCTCCCTACACAAGTAGCTCTCCCCGGTACAGTGTACACGAGGGCCAAGAAGTCGATGCAGAGTGGTCAATCCTAACCCCGGGTCCCAACCCAAGGGCGGCTAGCTCCGCTCTACACTAAATAGGGGACAGTCACTCTCCTTGGTACTACGTACTCAAGGGCCAGCACACCTCCCCACTCACAATCCCAGATCCATTCCATTCATTTCCAGGAGCTCTACTCCTAATTTCCCCGTAGGGTTTATGCTCATATTTCTCATGCTATTACGTACTGGGTTTCATCATCCACATTTCCATTCTCAGGTTATACACATGCAACTCGTGTTATATCCTTTAACATATACAATAGGTAAGGTTACATGCAACTGTTTCACTAACATAGTTAATTTATATTTCATAGGCAGCTCTTGTTTATTAATAGGCAGTTGTTTCTATCTACTCATTCAAGACTGCAACTCAAACATACATACATTTCAAGTCTTTCTCGTCCTAGGATTCATGCCATATCCTAGCTTCTAATCATTCATTCCACACATGCATTCGGGTTTGTATTTAAATTAGGGGAAGCCACTCTACTAGTCAACCCAGGAGGATTGAGGGCTCGAACGGCAGGCTCACGTGCCTCAGTAAGCCCTGAACAAGCAACGGAACGAAGTCCTATAACAAGGAACAATCACAAGTGAACAATCAGAATAGTATAGAAAGCCTTCTAACAAGTAGAGGAACTCACAAGGAAAACATCGGTATCTTATTTGCATAAAACAGACCTCAAACGGACAATAAACAGGTCAAAAATAGGGTTACTGACTCAAATCAGATGTCTGGAACAACTTCCAGACGTCTTAAAAGTGTACAGAAATGTACCTCAAACTCTGCATCGACCTCATACATCCAGGAACTCTTCTGGACCATTTGGACCCAGCTCCGGTCGTCCGACCTCCTCTCTAGACGTCTGGAAGTGCTTCCAACCATCTGGTAAGCCGCCCAGACGTCTGAAATGCATGGGAGGGCGTGTCCTGCGCCTTCCCAAAGAAAATCCTGCATGCCACCAGCAAATCTTCTCAAAATAGGTACACAAAGAGTTCCTGCGGAGTGGCCTACATGGCCGTATCCGCAAAGGGAACGTACCTTCACGAAGCTCTCTCCTCAGACGTCTGGAAACGCCTCCAGATGTCCGCTCCGTTGTCTGGACGTGACTCCAGACGTCTGATTCTGAGAAAAACCCAGAACCAGAACCTACTCCTGCTCACTCCCGCAGCATGCGGCTGCGGCTCGGCTCCTCGCTTGCAGCTCTGGCTGCACTAGTGTCAGGGATGACTTCCCTGATGCACTCCTCCTCTCGCATGCGCCCTCCGGTAAGCTCCCACACGAGCTCGCAAGCTTAACTCCTCCTCTTCTTCTCACACCACTCCTCGTTGCTGCTCTTGCGCTCACTTGCTCGCGCTGGCTCTCTCGCTGGAGTGGAGAAGAAGAGAGGAAGGTGGCTGGTATGGGGAGAATGAGAG
Source organism: Thalassia testudinum (assembly GCA_037157565.1). Classification (NCBI taxonomy): domain Eukaryota; kingdom Viridiplantae; phylum Streptophyta; class Magnoliopsida; order Alismatales; family Hydrocharitaceae; genus Thalassia; species Thalassia testudinum. The sequence goes on along the minus strand of JAZHRO010000022.1, from coordinate 109,344,464 downwards.
AGGGGGGAGGGGTTTTATAAGGTGATGGGTTAGGGTTTGCTGGAGGCAGGGAGAGAGATATGAAGGGAAGGAAAAGGAGAAGGTATTGTCTGCGTGCAGACGTGAGCTCATACAAAAAATTTTGATTTCCAGACTTCTGGGAAGGTGTCCAGATGTCTTAGCAGGCATTTGATCGACAGTCCAGACGTCTGACCGACAGTCCAGACGTCTTAAAAGGCTCAGGACAGAACGGGTCTTAACAGGCAGCCAGTTCCTACAACTTCAGAGGGAGATGGTGTAAGTCCCTGTAACACACCATAAGTATGGTAGTCTTCGACCTTGTAGTAATAATTTAGTTTCCGTTTTCGCTGTAGTTCTTTTAATGTTATAGAAATGAATTTGTTTCCTTTCCACACTCTGAATCAAGTTATGATGGCCATGTACTGCATTTATCTTCAGCTAGTGAAAGTCTTCTCTGCTTTCTTTGAACTATTTTGCTTTATTGCGATTGTATATGTTGAATGTATGTTATTCCTTGTGTTTATTGCTTATTGAACGACTAAATCATGGGTAGAAAATGTTAGTCCGACCCAATTCTCATCTGAGTTTGGGTCAAGTCGTAATAGATAAAATTGTCTCGACTAAGTTCTCCTGAGGTAGTTTTTAATGACGTCCAAGCTTGGAATTCATTGATGCTTGGAGGTGAATTATCGTATCTTGAAAGGAGCTTGCCAGATCCCAACCTACCGATATTGTGCGGGATGATGCTTTCTCTAATAGAGATCATTCATCTGTGCTTCAATTGGATTAACATCTAATTTATTTTTGCTTTGTTTAAATGTACTGTTGTATGATATTTATTCTTTATTTTATTTTAGATCTTGTAATATCATGTCAAACTTATTTTAATTTTGATTTACGCATATTGTTGAAAATATGTATGTTTTTATGTATTTATTCTATATATGCGTTAATTTCAACAGGTTGTGTTCGATAGAATACAACCAAAGCACAATATCAACACTTTAGAGGCTAGTGGGAGTAGTCTCTCACATTGGTTGCATCAATGCATTAGCTAAGAGATAAAAGCATAGGTGTGGATGGTATGTGCACAATAAAGTGGAGCAAGAAAAAAAACCAGTTTACACAAAGCGAAGAAAAGTGTAATGAAATAAGAGAGTCGTGACATAGAGAGGGAGGTGAGGGTAAATGAGTGAGAGAGAGAGAAATGAGACATAGCAGTTGTAGGTGTGCTAGAGGGGGGTGAATAGTATGGCAGATTAAAATGATACAAACACAATCAATCACACAAAATACCATTCACCACAAAGACAAAGGATTTTTAGGTGGAAACCCCAAGGGTAAAAATCACCACCTAAGTCTTCCCGACCTAGGATTTCCCAATCTACCGAGTAGATCAAATCCACTGACATATTACTTGAATGAGGGTGACACAACCTCAATTACAAGCACACTACTTTAACCAAGGGTAGTGTACCTCAAAACCACTGATGTAGGCGTGCTTCGCAAATTAAAATTAGGGCTTGGAGGACCTATCGTCGTAGCTCGCAAAACGCATCTAAAATAAAATTGATAATCGAAAGTCAAAAAGTGAGTCCTGGGTCGAATATGGGGAGGCGAACGTTTGGTTTTATAAAAATCTGCATTTCGTATTTATTTTTTTATTTTGTTTTGTTCTTTTCTAATTTTTTTGATATTTTTAATAAGGAAAGAAATTAGGTCGATGAAATCTAACTAATCTACTTGCAAAAGAGAGAGAAAGAGAGAGAGAGAAGAACAATCACATATGTTTCTGAATCCAATGCTTTTTACAACTAAGAAAGTGGGAAAACTACACTACGAAAGCGAAAAAGATAAAAAGAATTGAGAGAATCCTCCTCAATGGTTGCTTGGAGGATGACTTGCTCTAACATCACCTGGAGGAAGGTGGTGAGGTGCAAGACAAACATCTGGACAGAGGATGGGGCAGAACGGCATCGCTGCGAAGATATCCTTCTCGAAGGGAGGTGAGAAGACGACCACGGGATGCTCCATGAAGGGGGATGAGAGGCGGAAAAATGTTTGGTTCTACTCTAGAGGAGCATCCCGGGCTTGGGACAAGCTCTCTTTAGAGCCTTGGAGGTGGTGAGGTGAAGCAAGGAAGAGATGGTTTGGAATGGTGGTGGGTTGGTCCTTTTATAGTAGAGGAGGAAGAACAAATTCGCATCTGGGTCATTATTGATGTCTGTAAATGTCGCTACAGATCCCTACCGCTGTCACTGAATAGTTGCCCTTCAATTTCGCTTGCTGGCACGCGTAGACCATTAGTGACAGCTGCAAGCGTCACTAAAGGCCCGCGTTACTGAAGATCCACGCATACCCTCGCTGACAACCGCTCCGCTGGCGCTGGTGCTCCACACGCCTGTGCTGTGCGCACTTGCATAGGTTGTTCCGTGCAGTCTCCCTACTGCGCGCTATCTCACTGCGTTGTGCCCTGCGGGTGTGCACAGGCCTTTCCGCTGCTACGCTCAATGTCTCAATTGGGGGGGCTGCGAGGATTCGAACTCACGCCCCTTCGTTGAAAGCCCATGACTCCACCACTGCGGCAAGACGTCCAGATCATCGAATGGACGTCCTAACGCACACGGTGGAGATGAATCCTCAGCTGTTGGATCTTGATCCAATGGTTGTGGTGCGAGATCAGCGATGATGAGGAGGTGCCTTCAGTTGCTGCTGACCGGTGTTGGGCGGCCGAGATGGCGCCCCACGGCGCTATCTGGGCCGACCATTCTTCTTTCTATTACAGAGGGTGCCACGGTACTTGGATTGAGTTGATTCCTGCATTGCCATATTGCGATCGTCGCTCTGGATCCATTCGTACAGTCAGATTTTTCATCCGAAGCCTATAAGGATGTCGCATTGCCCTCCTGGCCGTTGATCTTCCTCAGACTTCGTATGATACTACGGGACTCCGATCTAGATGATTTTAGAGGCGTTAGCCTCCGATTATTGCCCTGATCAGTTCCGTACATGCAGTCAATATCCTCAGGTACGTAGCCCTGTTCAAATCCGTCTTGAACATCAAGTCAATACCCTCCTGTCTCATCAAAGTCAGTACCCTAATCACTGAACCAGATTCATCTGATTTATTTCGGAACACCCACTTGGTTCCAATGATGGAATTACCCTCAGGAGCGGGTACCAAGTTCCATACATTGTTCCTTGTAAATTGGAGTAGCTCCACCTGCATAGCTACAACCCATCACTCATCCTTTAATGCCTCATCAACTTTCTTGGGTTCAAGTTGAGAAACAAAGGCATTAAGGACAAAATCAGCTCTAAAGTGAGATCGGGTTTTTACACCTTGTTCAATATCACCTATGATTTGTTCGTGAGGATGATCCTTATGGTGTACCCATTATTTTGGAAGATCATGTACATTTCGTTATCTTCCATTTTTGATACATCGATGAAGGGGGTATCTTCATCATCAGAATGTAAATGATTTGGTTCAGGTTCACCTAAGTTTGTTTCACCAAATGAAACATGTAGGGATTCTTCTATAACAAAAGTCCTTTTATTAAAGACTCAATAAGCTTTGCCTCTTGTTGAAAAGCCAATAAAAATGCCTTCATCACCTTTAGCATCAAACTTATCAAGCTGATCATGGGTGTTTAATAAATAACATTGACTTCCAAACACCCTAAAATATGAAATCCTAGGAGACTTCTTATAATAAAGCTCATATGGAGTTTTCTTAATAATAGGCCTTAAGAGAGTTCTATTAAGAACATAACATGCTGTATTAATGGCTTTTGCTTAGAAATATTTTTGAAGCCCAGACACCAAGAGCAAAGTTCGGGTGCATTCTTGTAGAATGCGATTCTTGAGCTCTACAACACCATTTTGAGATGGTTCCCGTGGAAATGAAAATTCATGGGTTATGCCAGAATTGACACAAAAACTTGAAAATTTTTCATTTTCAAATTCACCCCCATGATTAGTCCTAAGTCTAAGAATTGAGGATGGTTTTTCATTTTGAAGTCTTCGAGCAAGACTTAGGAAGGAATCAAATGAGTCATCCTTATATTTCAAGAAGATGACCCAAGTGAACCTAGAGAAGTCATCAATAATAACTAGGCAAAACTTTTATCCATTTAGACTCTCGAATTGTGTTGGTCCAAATAGATCAAGGTGTAACAACTCTAAAGGTCGTGTTGTTGAAACTAAGTCTTTAGGTTTAAAAGAAGACTTGTGCATTTTTCCGAGTTCACAAGACTTGCACAAAGCATCCTTTTTATAAATTTGTTTGGGTAGGCCCTTTACTAACTCATTTTTGGCTAACCTATTAAGATGTTTGTGATTAATGTGACAGCCTATGGTGCCAAAGATCCACTTCAACATGGGAGGCAAGTAGACATTTTAAAAATTTCTCTTGTTAAAAATGAAGAGCATAGATATTTTCATATCTAAAGCCTTCGATTAAAATCGTATTTGTTCATTCTTTTAATATTTTAAATCCAACTTTAGTAAATAAAACATCACATCCATTATCATATATTTGACTAACACTAATTAGGTTATGTTTTAAGTTTTCTATTAAAAGAACATTACGTACCTACCTAGAAGAATTACCTATTGTACCTTCACCAATAATGCGACAACGTTTGTTATCGCCCAACTTGACGTGTCCTCCATCTTCGATTCTAGTCCACTTGATAAAGAGGTCGGAGTGTCCTGTCATGTACTTGGAACACCCACTGTCTAGGATCCATTTATCCTTCTTGACCTACAAAATAATTTATTAAATCTATTTTAGGTACCCATTTTCTTTTGGGTCCTTGATGCTTAGTACCCTTCAGATCCTTATGTTATTAGATCACCTTAGTGTTAGATCTATAATTCTTAGGATTCTTGACCGTTTGATAATCCATGCATGTCTAGGTGCATGTGATTTATTTTGTGTGTTCTTTTCATTATTGAACTTGACTTTTAAATTATTACAAAATTCTGTATTCAGCCTAGTTTTTGTTTTTAGATTATTCAAAGTGCCCTCGAAGTGTTCATAAATATCTTCTGATTCTACTATTTTTGCATACAATTGATTGTTAGTTTCTTTTGACATTTCTAATTCTATATCTAAATAAGATTTTTCTATTTGTAGAGTTTTATAACTATCATGCAAGACCATATTTCCTTTTTTATTCAACCTAGCTTTGTGATACAAATTTTCACATGCTTGTAATAACTCATTAAAGTAACTTCAGAATTTACCTCATTTTCTGAGCTGTCGTTGTTCGCCATTAAGCAAAGATGTGCAACTTTCGTTTCTTCATATTCTTCAGAAGATGATTCTGTGTTGGAGTCACTATCATCCCAAGTCACCTTGTATGCCTTTCTTGAAATCTTCTTCTTCCGATCGAGTTCTTTGTCCTTCTTCTTTTCTTCCTTCTTCTTCTTGATCACTGGACAATCTTTTAGTACGTGCTCCTTCTTCTTGCACTCAAAATAAATAATGTCATTTGTAAATTTATTGACTTTCTTACCTTATTTTCGAATGAATCTTCTGAATCTTCTCGTTGGAGTTGGAATCGTCGAAGTCCGACTCCTTTAGCTTGACTCCAAGGTTCTTCATTGGATTCACGATCTCACCAAATCTTGTGTACATCTCTTTGATTGTTTGCATCCTGAAACACTCATAGCTTTCTGTTAGAATAGAAATATGTGTTTCTTTCACCTTACTTGTACCTTCATAGGTGACTTGTAGCGTGTTCCATATCTCATATGCGGATTCACATGCGGAGATACGGTTAAATTCCTCCCTTGATAACGTACAATAGAGTGCGTTCATCGCTTTTTCATATCCCGCGATCTTTTTCTTTTGGTCCGCGGTCCAAACAACACCTTCCTATGGCTCCGGATCGGTGTACTTCTCTTGAATGAGAGTCTACGAGTCCTCATCCATGGCCTTGAGGAAGATTTGCATCCTCCTCTTCTAGTATCCATAGTCCATCCCATCAAAGTCGGGAGGACGTGTGGATGACAATCCTTCGGTGCGCTTGACTGATGATGCCATTGCGAGAGAGAAAGATTACTTCTTTTATTCGCGACCCGCTCTGATACCACCTGAATATGATCTGTAAAGCACAAGCAAATAGAAGGGGGGATGAATAGTGTGGTAGATAAAAATTTACAAGAATAACAAACCACAAAAGCATACAGGATATATAGTGGTTCCCCTCACTTGGGTACTCTACTACCTAAGTCTCCTGACTTGGGATTTTTAACTCAATTCCCTCAACCCGGAGGGAATCAATTTACTAACACCTGAGGTAATTAATGGGTTACCTCAACCCAATTACAAGATATAAAAAAGATATAAAGATACAGGTGTAAGCAAGATGCAAATAAGAGCTTACAACAAATTCCTAAGTCTCCAAACAAGTGGATATCTTAATAGATGGTAATATACTAATCTAATGAAATCAAACTAAAATGAAAGATAATACGATAAAGCACGAGATCACTTGAAAGATATTTGTTGAGAGAGTGTCACCTTGAAGGATGCAACAATACAATAGACCTTGCAGCTAGAAATGTGAAATATGGAATTACGAGCAAGGAGACAATATTTTCTTGTTGTTGTGTGCAAAAGACACACACAAGGTGTTTATATATGCCACTAAACACCTTCCCTACAATTACTAGCCATTAGTGGCAATTTGGGAAGATTAGAGAGATGTTTAATTGCAAAATAGCCTTTCAGATTGGTCATAATGGTTAGTTGGTACCGGTATTAAACTTTTGGTACCGGTACTGACTGCTGTTGAATGTTACGAATGGCTACGCTAACGTGTTCGATTTTAGAAAACCTGTCGTTGTAGTTCGAAAGCGAAGAATTCGTGTTCAACAAATAAAATTTATACCGAAATGAAAATTCCGGATTGAACACAGGGAGGCGGACGTTTGATTTAAAAATTACGCATTTCTTTTTACTTGTCACAGAATAATTCAATTTAAAACTATCTAATTATTTACAATAAATAGAAGAGAGAGTAAGAGAGAAAGAGAATATTGCACAGAGAAATTAAAATGAGATGTAGAATAAACAAGGAATTTTTCATTAAGGAGATTGTTCATTTCACTCTTACAACTACAAAGCATAAAATAATTACTCTAGAAAGCGATAAATTTACTCTAAAAAGCATTAAAAGAATGGAGGGAGAAATGTCCTCCTCGACGATTGCTTGGAGGACGAACAAAACTACACTAGAAAGCAGTAAATCTATACTAGAAAGCAGTAAAAAGAATAGGGAGAGAGAAATCCTCCTCGACGGTTGCTTGGAGGACGAGTCGGATGGGACGACGCCTGGACGAAGGGGAATGAAGCAGGACGAAGGAGGACGAAGCAGAAGAATGGGAACGAAGTAGCACGCCGTCGTCGTCGCGGGATCCACTTCCGAAGGGGAACGAAAATTTGGACTTTATCTCGCGAGAAGCATCCCGGGTGTGGGACAAGCTTCTCTTGAGCTTTGGAGGGATAGAGAGGAGAAGGAAGGGATGAGAATTTCGTATGGAGGGGGTCTCCTTTTATAGTTGCAAGGAGTGGGGGCAAAATGGACATTACAACTTCAAAATAATAAATGAGGGGTCTTTAGTGACGGATAAATCCGTCACTAAAGCCCCCAACGTGGGCGTAGCTTCCGCGCCCACGTGTGCTGCTTCAGCTGCCCGCGCGCACAATGCCATCGCACGCACTTTGATTCTCAGCTGTCCGATCTCGCGTCCGCTGTGTTGCTCCCACCTGGCATGTGCGATCGCACGTGACGCCACGCCTTCAATCGCACGTCAACGCTATTGGGCGCGCGCGGCCGTCCGATCGCGATCCAATGCCCGCCCACACCCAATCACCTGCGCCTCCAGCCCTCTGCTGTGGCTCGAACCTGCGCCCGCTGGTCGCGTAAGCGCTCTCAACCGTTGCGCTACGGGGCGCGGATGGTCGAGCGGACGCTTTTCAGCGCAGCCGACCACAGCCGTTGGATCAAGATCCAATGGCGGAGAGAGAGGGGGTGCGGGGCCTTCGTAGAATGCATGCGACCGTTTGGGCGTCCGAGATGGCGCCACGTGGCGCCATCTTAGCCGTCCATCTTTTGGAAGTTGTAGATGGTGCCACAGATGTCGGATTGACTTGATTTTTGTGTCGTTGGGCTGCGATCGTCGATCCTAATTCATCCGTGTGTTCGGATTTGTCATCTGACGTGTGGATTTTCACCATCTAGGCCCTTGATCTTCTAAGGTTCCCCGGTCACTATCTGATGTTACGGATGCCTGATTAGGGCGATCTTAGAGTCGTTGAACTCCAATCGTCGCCCTGATCGCATCCATACGGTTGGATCTTTGATCCGAGGCCCCGATAAAATGTTTGCCTTGTCCAAGCACATAAAAGGAGACAATTAACCTCCATTTTATTCAAACTACTCTAAATGAAAGATGATGCATGTTATGCAATATTTATATTATGAAATGCAATCCTATGCTTAAGAACATGCATAAATAGACATTTTAAGTAGTGTAAATGTGTTTACATCATACCCCCATGCCTATCTTTTGCTAGTCCCTAGCAAAAACTATATGCTATTTATAAAAGAATTAGGTTGGATTATTTGGACCTGAGTTATTTTCAATCATTTATAAATTGTCTACTTAGGAACTGAACTTTCAAAGACACAACAGCGTCCGGGTATCAGCAAAATGCAGACCGCCTCAAGCCCTCGCCTTATTCAAAGAAAAATTTCTTTTTCTTTTTACTCTTTTCTAATTTTTTTGGATTTTCAAATTTTAGGGTTTAGGAGTGGCTTTCTACGGCCATTCAACTCACCCAAGATTTGATGAGAACCCTAAGTTTTAAGCATCTTATTGTGATTGTGATAGACTCGTTGATCGGTAATTAAAACGGACTTCGGATTTTTACGCCTCTTGGTGACCTCAAAAAGACTTCTGCCTAAAGGTATATCTTTACAACCGGTAGCTTTCTCCCTGCTTTTATTTTTTTACGGGGTCAACACAAGGGTGAATCCAGTGTATATCTCCCCGATTTATTCTACTTCTACGCTTCTTCCTAAGTGTTTTGGGACTTTTTAGTGCATTTTCTGAGCTGGGTACTGGACAACCGGTCGATGAGCTGTTACCACCGACAACTTGCCAGCCATACTTATGCGGCGAAGTGTGGCTTATTTCTTTTTGTTCTTTACTCCTTTTCTTTTTGATTTTTTTTCTTTTTTTTTTTAAGTAGGTGGCTTCCCTGGTCTAAGATTTACCTAAAGGCAGCAAAAGGAGAAAGGTCCAGTGACTAGGCTCTGGACAACCTACCTATGGGCTGTTACCCATGATAACTTGCCAGCCATATCACCCTAGAAGGTTCATTAGCTACCCAATTTCCGTTAAAATCGCCGAACAACGAGTCAGTGCAAAGAAAGTGTGCAGATGCTTAAGACTCAAAATTCCCTCAAATCAGAGGGTGGGTTGATAAGTCATGTACTTATCACCCAAACTTATTTATTCCAATTATAATAGAATTAAGATGGTGAGGACTCGAAAGACAAATCCACATTTTAGTGGATACACGGGTTGATTAAGTCCAAAGGCCTGAAGGGTCTTTGTGTTCAAATCATAATGTAGTATTTCCTAAGATTGAAAATTTTCTTAAACCCAAATTCTCTTTCCTAATTCTGAATTTTTTTTATATAAAAGAAAATAAAACAAATCTACGGAGCTGACGAATGAATTCAGAGATGAATATCCACCCCCCATGCCTATCTAATGCAATGTCCTCATTGTATTAAAAAGACATAAAACAGAGTGGAAAAGCGAAGAAAGCACCTGAATTGCGTGAATGTCAGGTCCGCTCTGAGATGAAAACAAAGAAAAACTGTATGTATGCTGAGTTTAGTGCCTTCAGCTAGGCACACTATACAAAGAAAAGAAATGAAGAATTCACAAGTGCAGGTCAGAATTAAAATAAACAGAAGAATCTTCCGACCTGTCAACAGAGGTCCACAGATGTGGACCAGATTGTGGTGCAGACCCATCCCCCATAATCGAGAATATCTTAGGTTCTGGATAAAAATTACCTAGAACCTAAAATCAGAATGCTAGTAGGGACGGGCCTGCGATTTATGAGGATGCAACCCAAGACCAAAAAGTCGGGTTACAGAGAATTGAAGCTCAAAAGGATAATCGTTGAATGTGTGCTTGAGTTGAACATCCTCGAAACAAATGTCGTAAGGGTTCTAATTTGATGGTTTCAGCTTAAAAGGAACCCTTCGACTCAATCTTCCATTTCCCCCAAAATTAACTTCCCAAATCAAAGCTTCCCAACTCCTATCCTCGTCATTCAGCATATCAAATTTCAGGACCTCTTGTATATTCAGCACCCCGTCTGAAATCTCCAAGTCTAAATGATGTGGCAGAATCAAAATTGACTTGGGTCTAATTATCTTAGAATTAGAATCATCAATAAGCTCAACAGGGTGTAATTGATAATCAGGGCATTGAATTGATTCCTCCAGAAAATGCGATTCTAGATCCGTAATGTGTGCCCTAATAAGATCAGTTTCCTCAGTTATTGGTCTATCAAATGATCTATCAGATTCCTCAGGCCCAATCGTCTCAAAGAAATTGTGTTCAGAAAACTCACGTGAGACTTCGCAACTTGAATCTTCACCATCAGGATCCGTATCAATGTATGTCCCAAAATCATTTATCACTTTCTATTCCAAGGAGACATACGTTTCCTCGTAACCCGGCTTAGGGATCTCAGGTGAAGAAATCAGATCATCCTTAATTGGTTGTTTTAATTCAATCTGGTCAGCCTCGTAACACGTGTCCCCCCAACAGGTACCTGAGCAGGTTCTGTCATTGTCTTTCCTGAAGAGGGTTCATCCTGGGAATTATTCCAAGATTGAATCAAAGCAACCACGAATCTCATCCTCAATTTCGCTAATTTCCCAAGTAGAAACTCACCCGGGTTCTTATCCTTAACATCCTGGAGCCAATCCAACAAAGACTTGTTTAAATCATCAATCATTTCAATCAGGGGCTCCAATCTCTCAATGCAAGGTATTGGCTGAACTTCTAAAGATTGTATGATATTCCTCAAGTTAGCCAGAACCTAGAATGATTTCAACTCTTTTACGTGTTGCTTTATGTGTACCGGTTCCACAGATCAGAATCCGGTTGAGTAGAAACAAATCAATTAGGTTAAGTGCCTTTGAATGTGGGTGTATGTTGTGTGTTTGTTGAAAATTACCCCACAAAATTGTCTTTTTATTTTTATTTTTTTTAAATGAAGGTGGAATGAATGTGAGTGAAAATCCAAACAACCAAACTATTCCTAGGATTTATGCAAACACCTAGGTTAATTGGAATTTAGATTTAATGTGGCGAATGAAATCTATGGAGGGGGAAAGAATGTGGGATAACTTACAAAACCTTCCACAGCACTTTACTCCAATCTACCGCTTTTGCTCGTCTCAAAAGAGTACCTGCAATTACAATAAGAAAGGAGAAAAGTGAGGTAAATGATTTGTAAGTTACAAAACGCGAAGAGAAATCAAAGATCGTCGCCTCCCCGGCAACGGCGCCAAAATGTTGAATGATTTCGAATCACTACGCTAACGTGTTCGGTTTTGGAAAACCTGTCGTTGTAGTTCGAAAGCAAAGAATTCGTGTTCAACAAATAAAATTTATACCGAAATGAAAATTTCGGGTCGAACACAGGGAGGCGGACGTTTGATTTAAAAACTATGTGTTTCTTTTTATTTGTCACAGAATAATTCAATTTAAAACTATCTAATTATTTACAATAAATAGAAGAGAGAGAGAGTAAGAGAGAAAGACAATATTACACAGAGAAATCAAAATGAGATGTAGAATAAACAAGGAATTTTTCATTAAGGAGATTGTTCATTTCACTCTTACAACTACAAAGCATAAAATAATTACTCTAGAAAGTGATAAATTTACTCTAGAAAGCATTAAAAGAATGGAGGGAGAAATGTCCTCCTCGAAGATTGCTTGGAGGACAAACAAAACTACACTAGAAAGCAGTAAATCTATACTAGAAAGCAGTAAAAAGAATAGGGAGAGAGAAATCCTCCTCGATGGTTGCTTGGAGGACGAGCCGGATGGGACGACGCCTAGACGAAGGAGAACGAAGCAGGATGAAGGAGGACGAAGCAGAAGAACGGGAACGAAGCAGCACGCCGTCGTCGTCGCGAGATCCACTTCCGAAGGGGAACGAAAATTTGGACTTTATCTCGCGAGAAGCATCCCGGGTGTGGGACAAGCTTCTCTTGAGCTTTGGAGGGGTAGAGAGGAGAAGGAAGGGATGAGAATTTCGTATGGAGGGGGTCTCCTTTTATAGTTGCAAGGAGTGGGGGCAAAATGGACATTACAACTTCAAAATAATAAATGAGGGGTCTTTAGTGACAGATAAATCCGTTACTAAAGCTCCCAATGTGGGCGTAGCTTTCGCGCCCACGCGCGCCGCTTCAGCCGCCCGTGTGCTCAACACCATCATACGGACTTTGATTCTCAGCCGTCCGATCGCGAGATCGGACGGCTTAAGATGCATCTCCGCCAGCTGCGCTACGCTCGCCTGGCGCGTGCGATCGCACGTGACGCCACGCGTTCAATCGTGCGTGAACACTATTGGGTGCACGCGACCGTCCGATCGCAATCCAACGCCCGCCCGCGCCCAATCGCTCGTGCCTCCAGCCCTCTGCCATGGCTCGAACCCGCGCCCGTCGGTCGCGTAAGCGCGCTCGACCGATGCGCTATGGGGCGCGGATGGTCGAGCAGATGCTTTTAAGCGCGGCCGACCACAGTCGTTGGATCAAGATCCAACGACGGAGATGGAGTGGGTGCGGGGCCTTCGTAGAATGCGTGCGGCTGTTTGGGCGGTTGAGATGGCGCCACGTGGCGCCATCTTGGCCGTCCATCTTCTGGAAGTTGTAGATGGTGCCACGGATGTCGGATTGACTTGATTTTTGTGTTGTTGGGCTACGATCGTCGATCCGAATTCATCCGTGCGGTCGGATTTTCATCTGAAGTGTGGATTTTCACCATCCTGGCCCTTGATCTTCTAGGGTTCCCCGGTCACTATCTGATGTTACGGATGCCTGATTAGGGCGATCTTGGAGTCGTTGAACTCCAATCGTCGCCCTGATCACATCCATACGGTTGGATCTTTGATCCGAGGCGTCGATAAAATGTTTGCCCTGTCCAAGCACATAAAAGGAGACAATTAACCTCCATTTTATTCAAACTACTCTAAATGTAAGATGATGCATGTTATGCAATATTTATATCATGAAATGCAATCCTATGCTTAAGAACATGCATAAATAGACATTTTAAGTAGTGTAAATGTGTTTACATCAACTTCCTACAGTCAGCCTAACTAAGTTACTAGGTACTGGTACTAATGATAAGTACTGGTACTTGTGACTCACAGATTTGGGTCCAGGACCTACATGTATCGGTACTAGTGGTTAGTACCAGTACTTGTAAGGTCCAGGAAAACTCAAGTGCACAAGCTATGACCACTTGGTACTGGTACTCACGATGAGTCCCTGAAACCATGAATCCTATTCCTACAACTTCGGTGACCTTTGATTGAAGAGAACTGCTTCTTTGCTTAATCAATCCCTACCAAAATTGGAATAGAGATTCCTTGAGGAGTCTTTTTCCCATTGAATCCATCCATGTGCCCTAAAACTCTCCCAATCTCTCATGCGAACGCATGAGAGATTAGGGTACATTAAAACTTCCATCCCCAGCGACATTTCCTAAGCTTGGAAGCTTGGCTTCCAAGCTCAAACAAACCTCTTGAACCCTATAAAAGGAGCCCTAGGGCACGGCCGTGTTCTTCAGCTAGGTTCAAGGCCAGAAATCTCTTCTTTTCTCTATCACCGGCCACCTCCAACCTAAGCTCTGGCAGACCTTCTCGATCTCTCTCCTCTGCGCCTCTAAGGGTCAAATTTGTTGCGTAGCAACCTTCTGCATCTTCCTTCGCGTCTCACCCAACATAGCAGGCACCATCTTCCCCTCTCCTTGCCACCATCCCTTTCACGGAGGATTCATCTTCCCCAACACTGGCTGATCAAAGCCGGTGGTGTTCTCCCCCCTTCGTCTATTAGATTAAGGTTAGATTAGATCCTTAGCTCTTTTAGGTTAGTTTCCTACCCAAAACACCAAAAACAACCCCTCGACTATGTCGTTCACCCTCATCGTCCCCATCTCTAGCAATCCCTTCGGCGAGGCACCCCCATTGCTACACTCATCCACATGCCTCACCACAACTCCCAAAAGCACCGTTGTCCCTTTGCGCACAAAACCCCTATCTCTATTCGCCTTCCAGTCCACCCGAACCCTCCGTTGAACAAACCCATCATCTCTGACCTATACCACCTTCGCCAGTCACCTATACACATCCTTGCAATACGCCACCACCATAATTACATTCCATGTCGTCCAGCGAAGCTCCTGATCACTTCTGATGTGGCCACGAGGCTGTGTTTATGTTTTCAAGAACAGGATCTACAACCACCATTACCAAAGACCTTTAAGGAAGCTTCAAGCTCGCTTCAGGTCTCGACAGCCCTAGGTGGAAGTCCTAGGCTGTGCGGAATCACCTCAGACACTACCCCAGGTGGTCAATTGGATGCCTGGACCTTGTGAGTTGCAGCAATTGAAGGAAGGAACCTTGTATCTATACGCAAAGAGGAAGTGTGGGATTTAGTCCCACCTCGTAACGTGAAGAGCGCCCACGGTGACTTAAACTATTTTTCTACATAAGGCTTATCACGTCAAGTGACACATAGGGGGTAAGGTGATGGGAACACCATCATGAGCCCTAACTATCTCATTTTGACCCAATTGAGAGAATAAATGCTCCTACATAACCAACTGAAGGTCCTAATTCACTACATAACCTTTCTGAGAGAAAAATAAGAAACTAGGGGTAAAACTGTAATTTTACCAATGCAGTGCAACAATGAGTTTTCTCAAGGGCTAGAAAAAGGTCAAATGATCTTAATAAGATTATAAATGGGCTGGATCAGATAGAATAGGGTTTGTGTGTCTCCTGTGAATTAAATGACTTCTTGAAATCCTAAAACAGATCCACTTGATTAACCAATGTTCTGGTTAGGATAAAATTCATTTAAACCCTCTAAAAATCATAGAAAAATATTCTCTAGGGTTTAGAACCTTTAATTTTACCATTACTACCCATCTTGACTTAGAATGGGTTCTAAGATAGATATTTGCCCTAGGTTGGGTTTTTGCATAAATTTCCTAGTCAAACGTGTTCAAAGCCGAAATCCAACTTCACCATTGGATTTCTTAGGTTCAAATTAGGTTTGTACCAAAATTTGGACCTAAGATGAGTTTGCCTTAACCTAGTTTGCAAAAAGGTTCAGCTTGATTACATTTCTACCCCTATCTTTCAAAAATCCTTACAAACAACCCCCTAGCTTGTTCATCATTTTCGCAATTAGACCCTCCACCATTATAGTGGAGGAATCCTACTCTGGCAAGTTTTGGAAGGAGAGTTCTCCCTGATTGCTCAGAGAATCACTTCCAAAATTGGAAGGGAGATTCTCTAAGAAATTCTCTTGTCTAAACCCATCTTTCATCCCAGATTCTTTCCCACTCGCATGAGAAACATGGGTGTCTCAACGGCTTCCAACTCTGACGAGCTTTCCTTGCTTGTGAAGCTTGCCTCCCAAGCCCTAATTGACCTTCAGATCTCTATTTAAAGGAGCCCAGACCCCTCCGATGATTACACGCTCGAATTCGACCGCGAACACCCTAATTCCTCTCTTCCCTTCGTGGCTGTAGGTTCCTCGACATTCGGAAACCTCCCTCGCTCCTCCTCATCGATCGACCGCCATACCTATGGTGGATTCCTCCTCCTTGACTTCATCCAAGCCTCGCCATACTCGCAGGTGTCTCCCTCTCTTCGTCCTCGCCGATCTCCACTGACCGGAGCCACTCGTCATCTCCAGCATCGGCCACACTAGACCCGATGCCTGCGCTCGCCCTCGTCGTCTCGTCACCTCCCAGATAAGCTTCCTCTTTCCTCTACATTCTTCTCCACCCATTATTCTTCAAAATCGACCACTGCCGACCTCCATCACTGCTATCTCCAACCACCAACTCCAGCAAGGCCGCTCCACCTCTAGAGGCCATCCCAACCCTCGCCGACAAGCCCATAAGGTTCCCCGCACTCCACTGAACACTTCCCCTCACTCCACTCACCGCGCCACTCGCTCACGCACCTCACCGAGCACACCCATACCTTTGCACATAGTGTGCCCTAGGCACGCTCGCACAGGCACCCCAACGCCACGCCAACCACCCTAGCATCTTCGCCATGCTCCGGCGACCCTTTCTGAACATTTTGACGTGGCCGTAAGGCTGTGCTAGTGATTTTAGGTTCGGGCACCCATCCGCCATTACTATCCAAGCTTGAAGCTTGCTTGCTGTGCTCCAGGCCTTGCATTGCTCCAGGAAATCACCCTAGGCTATGCGGAATCCTCTCACGCACGCATCCAAGCCCTTGAGCAAAGACTCCAGCAGCTGCAGCCCTTCAATTTGGGCAAGCACGCTCTGTGGCAAACGTGCAAAGGGAGGTGGGACTTTTAGTCAAACCTCGGAAATGGAAGGCCACCTACGTACACATAAAGGGAAAAAGTGTTAGAGGCTTATTGCCTCCAACACTGAGGGTTAAGTCCTCCTCCCCCCTCTCACGGACTCATCTGCGATATATCCCGTGGACCTGGCCATAACCCAACTACCCGATCTATTCACTCCTTGCTCACCACACACACTGGTGAGCTTGGATTCGGGTCTTCGTTAGGTCTAATTACCCGACCGGTTAAAGGCTCTTGGAGAGCGACTCTAAAATAGGAAAGAGAGAAGAGAGCTACAAAGGGGAAGGGGGGTTTTGCTTTGAGGAGTTTACCTTCGACACTTAGTCGAATTTAGAGAAAGAGCAAGGTTGAAGGAAGAAGGGAAGAAGAAGAGAAGGCCAGCACAGCTGAGGGCCAAGCCGGAAGAAAGGTAAAGTCAAGAGAGAAGAAGGCTGAAGAAGAAGGAGAAGCCAAGGCAGAAGAAAGGCAAAGAAAGAAGAAGAGGGCTCGCAAAGGCAGAGAGAGACAGAGAAGAGAAAGAGAAGGATCGGAAATCAGAACAGAAGCCAAAGAAAAAGAAGAAGATAGAGAAGAGAAAGAAAAGAGATCAGACACTTTAAGTCATCTAATTAAAGAATCATACGACAGATTTCATCCTTCATTGCATATTTACATTGAATCATTTGGTGATATTGTAGGAGTATTTGGTGATCTACATCACCATTTTACTCTCATATTTTTGCACTCTGATACTGCTCTTATTGCAATTTCTTTCAGTATAAATTGTGATCTTGATTTCTAAATACCAATTTGCTCCCTGTGTTCGACCTCGGAAATCTTTTCGAGTAATAAAATTATATTTATTTTGAACGTTTTTTCGACTGTACTACAACGCAATATTTTAAATATCGATTTAGCACGACGAACATAAGGTCCCCACGCCCTCACATGCCTCGCCCGCGACACTTCACCCGCAGGCCTGGTGCACTCGACTACTCGCCTAAGCCTGTCCACTCCTCGGTCACTACACCACGCCGGTGACCCTGGACTCGTGTGCGCGCCTACCCGATAACCCGACTACCCTAACTGGCCCTGGGAGGGCAGAACCTAAGAGGAAAGAAAGAGAGAGTGCGTGGGGCAGGGGAGGGATTGGCCCTGTGTGACACTTAGCCAATTCTGAGATGGATACCCTCTGTGTGTGAAGAAAGATAAGAAGAAGAGAGGGATGCCTTCGTAGAAGAGGAGGAAAGAAAGAAGGCCTGCTTAGAAGAAGGAAGAAGAGGCTGAAGACAGAAGGAGAGAAAGAAGTCATAACGGAAGGAGAAGAACTTAAGAAGAGTAGAAGAAGAAAGTCGTGCGTAAAGAAGAAGAAAAAGGGCTGAGAAGAAGAGGAAACACTTAAGCCATCTGATTATCAACTCAGACGTCTGAGGCACTATTCATTTATTTAATTACTTAAGTGGTCCTGGATATTGTTGGCTTATTTGGCATTCCTGCTTAATTATTATATGATTATCTAGATTAAGTAATTGGTGATCTAAATCACCATTATTTTTATTCTAGATTTCTTTTTGATATGCCAAACTTTTGTTAGACTTATATTCTACATTGATGATCAATTTTGAGTAATTAATATTCATTGCTTAGCATTATTTGGCTCATTTTCTTATGCTCATTTACATTATTGAGATTAGTAAATGAATTTCTATTTGCTCCCTGTGTTCGACCTCAGACTTTCATTCGAGTAATAAATTTTATCCGTTTTCACACTGATTCGATATATACTACAACGCAACAATTTTAAAACCCGTTTCAGAGCAACGAACATCTATCCACTGGGATTGATTTCAAGAAAATCAAGTTGAAATCAAGGTCATAATTAAGTCTAATTAACAGCGCAACCAGATGGCCGATAATTTGGTCTGACGTCTGATCAATATATATTAGACTTGTAAAAGGATTTTTAAATGTCTGGTCCTAAAGGGTGGTCTTTGAACAAATGATTGGTTCTAGACAGGGATCTAGACAATATAGATTAGTCATTTGAACAGGAGTTTTAAGATATTTGATACTAATATTGGATGTCTAGTTTGTGGGTGTCGATCCTAGATTTGATCAGATCTAAACAGGGATCTAGTGCACAGATGTTAGACGTCTTATTGGATGTCTGATCAAGGTTCTAATCATTTGTAGCAAAAGGAGCTCTATGGGAATTGATTCCTCAGAAGCTAACGATTAGATTTGGGTCTGACAGGTCTGACAAGGTCTAATGTCTCTTTTCACAGACGTTTGGAAGGCTCTATGGATGTCTGAAAATATTAATAAAATATTCCTAAGTAGCTTCACGAAGATATTATTTGGACAAACTTCTTTAGTGCCAAACAGTCACTTACTGGATGTCTAATAAGATTATCAGAGGACTTAGAAGTCAAGATCAAACGTTTAGACTGAAGTTGGACATCTGAAAGGTAGTCTGATTCCTATTTTGGCTTTCTAATTTAACTCTAGATTTTGCCTAAGTGTTCTATGATCAATTAAGTGTTCCTTAGACAAAGGGTGTTATATTTAAGGCTCTTTACAAAGAATCTAAAGAAAGAAATAAAAAGAGCTAAAACCAAATAGAGATTACAACGATAATTTCTAAGACTTATTATTATTCTTCAAGCTTTAGCATACTTCTTTCCTCAAAACTCCTTATGCTTTTTCCCCTCCATTAAGTTCCTCCATTCCGCCATGAACTTGAGCTCATTCACACTTGCTTTCACTTGTATTTAATCTGAAACTATAAACTCAACGCAAATGTTAAAATACAGGTATTTTGTTTCCATCAAAATCAATGATCATGGTGCACTTGTGATTAGCGAGATTTCGTGCGCTAAAAGATTTGAGTTTAAAACCCTATTGTTACAGTCACATAAAAATTCGCTATCAAATAAAATTTATATCGTAACTCAGTGACTTTAGGGTTGGACATTAGAAGGCGAACGTTTAATTAAAAACCACGTAGGAATTATTGTTACGAAGATAGATTAGCTGGTTGAAATTAATCTACGGTAGCTTTTCTACTTAAATAATAATTAATAGAAGAGAGCGATAGAGTAATACAAATAAAGAGAAAATAGAGAGAGAGCAAAAAAATGTTTCATAACCATAGTAGTATGTCCATTACATCTACTTGCTGCACTAGAAAGTTGGAAATCTACACTAGAAAGCGATAAAAAGAGAGGGTTGAGAAAATCTTTCTCAACAGCTGCTTAGAGGACGAGCTGCGTTGACGGAGTGCCCGGACGATGGGAATGAGATGCTAGACGAGGGTGAACGAAGCTGGAGGACGAAGTAGGGCAACGTCGTGGTGGGATCCGCTTCCCGAACGGCAGTGAGAGGACAATCGCAGGATGGTCCATGAAGGAGAGGAGAAGGTGGGAAAATTATTTTACTCTAGCTTTAATGGAGTATCCTGCGTATGGGACCAGCTCATAAGGCTTTTGAGGGGGTAAGAGAAGAATAGAAGGGATGGTTAAAATGAGAGGTATGAAGTCCCTTTTATAGTTGAGGAGGAAGGGCATAAAAATCATTTTAAAGGCCTTTAAAATTAACTATGCAACTGATGCAACACATTTATTGAGGGTAAAATGGCAATTCATGCATGTTCCTAGGCTTAGATTTGCATTTCATGTTATAAATATTGTATAGCATGCATCATTTTGCATTTGGATTAATTGTATATAATTTAGGTTAATTGCATCCTTTTGTGGTTAGGACAGAAGGATATTTATTTCGGAGCCTCGGATTGACGATCCGACTGTACGGATCTGATCAAGATGACGATCGGAGTCCAATGCCTCTGAAATTGCCTCGATTGGAGTCCCTAGCACCATATGCAGTCTGAAGAAGATCAACGGCCAAGGGACTGGGAAACATAATTTGGAGCTTCAAATGGTAAATCTGACCATGCAGATAGATTCGGGTTGACGATCGCAGCCTAACAGCGTGAAAATCGACTCAATCCGACCTCTGTAGCAGCCCCTACAACAAGAAGATGGACGGCCCAGACTGCACCACGTGGTGCAGCCCAGGCCACTAGCACGCACACGCAACATTGCACGTGCGCAGCAGCGCAGGTGCGCGCGCGGGCCTGTAGGCGCGCAGCGGAAGCGCAGCACCAGCCCGTGGGCGCGCGCGTGTGCGCGGCAAGGCAAGAGCGGCGCTAGCACAGTGTGAGGTGGACTACAGCGACGCATGAGCTAGACTTACAGCGACGCTTACAATCGTCGGTAATTCATTGCGTGCCAGCAAAGCCAGCTGTGGGCACCAACAGGCATGAGCTGCCTACAGCGACATTTCCAGTGACGGTCTGGATGTCACTAATAGTCCCATACCGATTTTTGCCTCTTCTCCACTACTATAAAAGGACCTACACCCCCTCCCTTCCAAGCCATCTCTACCTACTCCACTCCCACGTACTCCCAAGCTCTAGCAAGCCTACCAATGCTCCATTAGAGCTTGTTCTCAAGCTCCCAAGGTGTCTATTAGTGTAGCGAACCTCTGCCCCACCAAATACTCCTCCAACTTCCCATCTCCCTTCATAGGTTACCTTGGAGCCATCCTCCCACCTCCATTCCGGTAGCAGATCAACTCGTCTTCTCACCTCCATTCTGGAGCTACGCCGATGCTTTCCTCAACCTGACATCCTCCAACATCTCACCTCCGTCGTCCCACTCCTCATCTCCTTCATCCGAGCTTCCGCCAGGTGCCGTCGTCTCGCCGAACAGTCGATTCGGGAGATTTCCTCTCACCTCCCTCTCTTTATATGCTTTCATAGTTTCTTGTAATTGACATTAGAAGTAATATATATCAGATTTGTTCCAGATCTCTATCTTATGATACGTTTGCTTGATTTCTTTTATTTCAAAAATACAAAAAAATATCAAAACCCTAAAATACCAAAAAGAAATGAAACGAAGCGCGGTTTTCACATGGAGTAAACGTCGCCTCCCTGTGTTCGACCTGGGACTCCCTTGGAGTTTCGGTATAAATTTTATTTGATCGACGTGTTTTGCAACTATGACAACAGGTTACTTGTAACCTTGATTTCTAACACGCATAACACGCCCGACCAGAGAACTTTAGTGAAACATGTAAGCATCACTAAAGGTGCACATTATTGTTGGCACACATGCAAGGAGAGCCGCTCATCACCGATCGCACGGCTTAGATCGAGCTACATTGACGTCACTTTCTCTTTAGCTGATAACGCTCGCACACCAAGTGTTATAAGGAGTGGATTCGCATCAGCCATCCGATCTGCATCCGAGGGTGCAGATCGTGCTTCACACGTGCTTAAGATAGCCCACCTCACGCGTATGTTCGCGCGTTATTGTGGTCCGCGTCATCCATGTTGCCACGTAGTTGATCCATCTCCGCAGGATCTAAATCGAGTAGCTCAATTTATCCGCTCCCGCCTGCGTTGAAGATTTAAGGCACGAGGCGATTCTAACCTACGCCTGTTGGTTGCAAGCAGCGTGGTTGACCGTTGCGCCATGCTGCTGGAATGTCGCACAATGGAAAATGGTGGCGCAAGATCTCGGCCCTTGGATGGTCATCAAAAGGTCCAGATTATGCGAGGTTATGCCCCTTCATAATTGAGGCAAGGTTGCTGGGGTTTTTGGAAACTGCTGGGCTGTTGGATGGCGATCGAACGATCCAGAATGTATGTTGGAGGCGTTATAGAGAGTGGGCGGGCATCCTTGGATGGCTCTGATGGTCCCACACGGCATCATCTGAGCCGTCCATCTTCTTTGGCAAGAAGATGGTGTCATGAACGTCGGATTGGATCGATTTTCGCATTGTTGGGTTGCGATTGTCGATCCAAACCCATCTGTGCAGTTGGATTTGTCACCTCACTTACAGATTTGTACCACCTTGACCCATGACATCTGATCTTTCTCAGACTGCATCTGATGCTATGAAGGTCCGATCGGGGCGATCTAAGAGGTGTTGGACCCCGATCGTCACCCTAATCAGATCCATATGGTTAGATCTTCAATCTGAGGCCCCGATGAATATTGCACCATCCCCTAATCACAAAAATGAGGCAAACTAATATAAATGTAGAATGATGCATGTTATGCAATATTTATAATGCATGATATAATTATATGCCTAAGAACACGCATTAATAAATAGTTTATGTGACATAAATGTGTCTACATCAACTTACACCAACAACGGTTAAACAAAAAAGTTTTTTTTAAACAAATAAATGTGTAGTGGTGTGTTGTCATGGGTACAGAGAGAGACAACAACATTAAATTATATAAAAAATAAATAAATAAACACACAGTGACAGCTACAGTTGCTGCCTCGCCCAAATATCTACGCTGCTTCATAATATTTATTGTTGCTCTGTGCAATAGTTTGAACGGGATATAGCCAAGGCTAGTAAGCCATCGTTGCTAGATGTGACATCAAATCTGTATGGCACCTACCATTTTCATTTTCACATGATTAAAAATATTGGGAATGTTGATTTTTGGTTGCTTATTGCATTAATTGGGATGCAATTGGTGGTTGGCAATATAGAAATTCACTTTGAATTCAAAAAATTTAAGAGAGTTTTTTAGGGTCTCATTAGAAGTAAATAAACCTCTTTGTTATTAAGCTTTTGTTGAGTTTTAAGGAAATGCGTTGTAGTACAGTCGACAAATAGCTCTTAACTAGATAAAATTTATAACTGAGAATCTACAAGGAGTCCAAGGTCGAACACAGGGAGCAAATGTGGAATTTACAACATTAATCTTCAATTTGAAGTAAATGAGCACAATAAATGACGCAAGATTCAAGATATTCAATGAATAACAAGCCACTCAAATGATATTCAATAATAAGCAAGAGTATTTCAAGAATTCTTTGGAATAAAAAGAAATCAAGACAAAATAATGGTGATTTGAATCACCAATTATTAGTCTTAATTAAGCATATATATCAACTACCTAATATACTCAAATGTATGGACAGTGTTATCAATCAAATATGCCACGACAGATAAGTGGCCAAATTAATCCATAGTACCCTCAGACGTCAAAACCATGCATCATACGACTTAAATGTGCCAAGCACAAGGCTTTTCAAAGCCTTCCTTCTTTATTTATTCTCTCTTCTGCTTCAGCTTCTCTTTCTCTTCTTCTTTCCTTAGACCTTCAACTTCTCTTCTTTCCTTCTCTCTTCTCGAGGCTTCTCTTTCTCTTCTGCAGAGCTTCTCCTTCACAACACAGAGGACAAACTTCTTTAGCGACTAAGTGTCGCGTAGAGCACAACTACAGAGAGCAAAACCCACCCTTGCTCTCTCACTAGTTCCTCCTCTTCTCCTCTCTCAGACCCAGACGCAAGCGTATAGTCGGGTTCGGGAATTCGGGTCGAGAGCATGGACTAGGGTCTCCAGCGTGTGTAGTGATCGAGGTGTGCTTAATAGGTGGGTTAGCAAGTGAATGGGTATATGGGGACCCGACCCCCTGTGCTTGGGCGATAGAGCCTGAGCACAAAATCAACTTATGCATGGTCGCTCGTCCTTTACTTCACGAGGTGGGACTATCTTAGTCCCCCTCTGATAGCGATTTCACGCGGTTTGTTAAATACGTCGTTGTAACGCGCAAAATCGATCAACTCTTAAATTTATATCCTAGATAGGGGAGTATCTAGTGTCATCCAAGGAGGCAAAAATTGTAAAATTAATCCTCTTGCTTACAGATATATCTCAACTTTCTTTTTGATATTTTTCAATATGTAATTTTTTTTGTATTTTGAAAAGACGAGGGCAAAATGCGAATTGTAACGAAAAGTACTAACACCTACAAATGCTTAACTAAAATTTAAAAGATAGAAATATCTTCTTCCTAAGCTCACTCTAGGCAAGTGGAGGCCTAGAGTAATTAGGAAGAAGAGGTGAAACAAGTGCTAGAACCAAAAGTAACAACTGCAATAAAAAGCTAAAAGAAGGCAATTTGATTGAGTAGAATGAGTGTTCTTTTCAAGGACAAGTAGAGGAATGCTTCTACTAGAACTTAAACAAATCTAAAAGCAAGAAAAGAAACACAAATCCTCTTGCAACAATGGCGAAGAAGGGCGTCTTCTTGCTCCAAGCCTAGCTGCTCCTTGGCTTGAAAAGAGGGCCTCCTTCTTCTCCTTCCTTGAGAGCTCCTCCAAGGTGGAAGCTACCACCTTTAATGCTCTCTCCAAGGGGTGGGCGTGCACCACCCTCAAAAACTCCTCCAAGGTGGTGTGACCACCTTCAAGATCTCCTCCAAGATCTTCCTTGCCTGGCTTCTCCTTTGGCTGGCGTGACCCAAGAGAGAAGGGAAGAGGGGAAGGCACCAAGGGGACAGAATATCCCCTTAATCTTCTTCTTCTTCTTCTCTCTTGGACGTGGGCTTTTTGGTGGAATATGAGAGTGAAATTGCTAGCCAAGGATGACTTGAATGGTGGTGGGTAGTGGTCTTTTTATAGGGTAGGATGGGGGGTTAAGGTACCCCTTGAAATGGAGGGCTAGGATGGAAGGATAAGGGTGGTTGGTGATCCTATGGCTAGGGTGAGTTGGCGCCACCCCAAGGGGTGTTAAAGGGGGTGGTTATGGTGGTGTTGGTGTCTTTTGGTGGTGGAGAGACACCCCCATGTTGGCGCCAACATGGGGTCTTCTAGAAGGGGGGTTAGGTGGATGGTGGAGATGGATTCAAGGAGGATTGTGTGGTGGAGATGAGGGGGGATTTTGGAGGGAAAAGTGGCGCCATTAAGGGGTGGTTATGGGTAGTTTTTGGTGCCACTTTTAGGTGTCTTTTGGAGGTGGTGGGTAGGTTAGGTTGGTGCCAAGTAGGTTAGCTTATGTGGAGCTTAAGTGGAGCTAGTTGGGTGGAGTTGGTAGGTGGGTTTTTGGGGTGGTACAAGCCAAGGAAGTTGGAGCATAGTTAAGCTAAGCTAAGCTAAGCTAGCTTAGCTAATGGAGGAGTAGAGGAGAAGATGTTGGAGCTAGGGTTTGGAGGAAGGAGCTGAGGAGAAGAAGTCTGGAGTTGGAGCTGGAGCTGGCTGCTGCTGAAGAGGCTGGCATGGGGCTACTCTAGCTGGCTTAGCTTGCTAGTTCTTTGCTAGTTGCTAAGCCAAGCTAAAGTGAGCTAGCTTCTACCAAAATGAGCTGAGGTGAGCTAGGTCTGGTGCTCCCGGGGAGAATCAAGCTGGTTGAGGCAGCTAAGGTAGCTTAGCTCAACTGAGTTGAGCTAAGCTGAGTCCCCGGGAGCTGGACTTGAGCTTCCTGAGCTGAGATGAATTCTTCTTCAGCTGGCTGGAGTTGAGTGGAGCTGAACGTAGCTGGATCTGAGCTGGGGTGAACTCCTGTCAACTCAGCTGAGCTAGCTAGAGCTCCCTGTGAACTAGTGGGAGCTGAGATGAGCTAGACTCAGCTAAGTTGAGCTGGATCTGAGCTGACTTGAGCTAGGGTGAGCTGAGATGAACTCTCTTGAGCTGCCATCCAGCTGAGATTAGCTGAATGGAGATGGGATGAGCTAGCCCTAGTTCAAGTAAGCTAGGTTCCAGCTGCGGTGAGCTGGATCAAGCTGAGGTGAGCTGGATCAAGCTGAGGTGAGCTGGATTAGGCTGAGTTCCAGCTAGTCTGGGCTTCTCCTTCACCATTTGCCTTCTTGAGTGCTAGGGTTTTAGGGATCTGTGCATCTGTACATCCCTAACACTCACAAAAACACATTAAAACGACAATAAAAAATGCAATGCATGCCTATCCTAATTTATGCCTAAATGCAGCCCAAAAATTCATTTGCGGAGTAAAATCCTAAGAGCTAGGTTTGTTTTAATGCATAAGAATGATGATAAACTGGCGTTTATCACACTCCCATGCTTATCTTTTGCTAGTCTCTTAGCAAAACTTAAAACGGAATTTTTGGGAAATCTAATTTTTTTTTACTTTGGAGGAGAAAAAGAGATCAATGGACCTTGGTAGATTGAAAACACTGGAGGTACGGGATTTGTTAAAGATAAACATCGGGATTTATTTTTGGATTCAACCATTAGATAGAACGGGATCAATATATCTTCCAAAAAATTCTCAAATTAACCCCTTGTTAATTCAGATGACTTGAAATGTTTGTTTTTAGGAATTTTTTTGGCTCATGAATCTGATTCTCAACTTGCAAAATCCTTTAAAACCTTGTAGCTGTGCTTGTGAAAAGCCAACATTTATAAGGGCGTGTTAATTTATTTATATATATATATATTTTTTTTCTCCCCCATGCTTATTTTTAGCTTAGTCTTACAACAGATGTGTTGGGATCATCATTCCCGTTACCATTCCTCGAGGAGGCTCTGGCACCAGTACTTTGAGATAGCACTGTCCATGACACCACCCAGGAGCTCACAACCCCAGAACACGATGCGGTAAAAAGGGGCGCTCCAAACAAACTCAAGCTCTTGCTCCGACACTATAGGTAGAGCACCGTCCAAGACACTTGAGCTGCTAAAATGCGCTTTAATGCTCCGTCTAAAGATATGAAATATAGATATGGAGCAACGCCGAGGCGGTAACATGTTGACATTGCGTCCTTAAAGGAGGCATTTTCCTCCTTCTCGGCGGTGGGAACTCAAACCAATGATCTGCTTCAGACTTTCACTAAGTCCAAACAAGGGAGTTTTTCAAATTTTTAGTTATTTTTAAGTGTTGGCTTGTGTGTGAAGAGTGACACAAGAAGTTTCTCAAAACATGCAAGTTTTTGAATCAGAAGCTAAGTCAAATAATTTCCATATTGCAAAATAGGATCAAGTCACCTGAACTATTATGAGTTCAGGTGGAATTTTATAGAAAGATATCTGATCTTGTCTAAAATAGACCCTGGAATTCTAATGATCAGATCCATATCCTCATCCTTAGTTTGTTAAAGATTAAATCCATTGTACCAAAAGTGAATTTTTCGACCTTAGTCCCGATTTCAAAATTTTTCCTCAAAAAGTTTTGAACATTTTTTTTTTATTTTTTTGGGTATGCAAGCAGGAAATAAATTAAACAAAAATGCATGTTTTTAGGTTTTGAAAATCCTGAATCGATCGTAAAAATTTAAAAACACCCCCCCATGCTTAAGATATGCCATGTCCTCATGCATTAGGAGGGAAAAGGGATCACCTTAGTGATGACGGTCGGGTTTAGGATGAACAAAACCTGGAAAAAGAAGAAAAAAGGAAAGCAAGAAAATGATGGGTTACCTCCCATCCAGTGCTATCTTTTACGCCATTCAGCCGGGCGTGATGTGAACTAGTGATCAAGGGTGGCTGGCTCAGTAAAATTAAAAGATTCAGATGGAATTTTAGGCGTATGGTCAAAATAGGGCTTTAAACGCTGGCCATTGACTTGAAATATCGAATTAGTTTTTGGATCAAAAAGGTCAACAGCGCCGTATGGATATGTTTTATGGACAATAAAGGGGCCGGTCCATTTAGATTTTAATTTGCCAGGAAAAAGACGTAATCTCGCATCGAAAAGCCAAACACGTTGATTAACGTCAAAGTGTTTCCGAACAATATATTTATCGTGAAATTTCTTTGTTCGGTCTTTATAAATCCTCACATTTTCATAGGAAAAATTACGTAATTCTTCCAATTCAGTTAATTGTAATTTTCTATGGTTACCGGCGTCAGATAAATCCATATTAAGTTGTTTTATTGCCCAAAAAGCCCTATGTTCTAATTCTACCGGGAGATGGCATGCCTTCCCGAAAACCAGACGGAAGGGAGATGGCATGCCAAGCGGAGTTTTAAAAGCGATACGGTAGGCCCATAAAGCGTCGTCCAATTTGGTGGACCAATCTTTACGGTCGGGCCTAACCGTCTTTTGTAGAATATTTTTAATTTCCCGGTTAGAAACTTCAGCCTGGCCATTAGTTTGGGGGTGATATGGTGTGGACATTTTATGATTAACCCCGTATTTAGAAAGGAGGTGACGGAATTGTGAGTGGGTGAAATGTGAGCCTCCGTCATTGATAATGGCTTTTGGTATGCCGAATCTTGAGAAAATATTTTTCTTAAGAAATTCGACAACCACACGGTGATCACTTGTGCGGGTGAGTATTGCTTCTATCCATTTAGAAACATAGTCTACTGCGACTAATATATACAAATACCCACCAGAGTTGATGAACGGTCCCATGAAGTCGATGCCCCAAACATCGAAAATTTCAACCTCTAAAATAGGATTAAGGGGCATCATATCCTTTCGAGTCATGTTGCCGATGCTCTGGCAACGCACACAGGACCGAACGAAGTCATGAGCATCTTTGTGCAAGCTGGGCCAATAAAATCCTGCATTAAGGATTTTAGCTGCAGTTTTCTTACCCGAAAAATGTCCACCACAGGTCATTGAGTGACAATGTGTTAAGATATCATGGATTTCAGAATCGGGGACACATCGTCGAATGACCTGATCGGCACAAATGCGGAAAAGGTCGGGCTCCTCCCAAAAATAATATTTAATATCAGCAAAGAACTTATCCCATTTTGTTTTTGGCCAATCAGTGGGGATTTGTTCTGTTGCTAAGTAGTTTGCGATGGGTGCAAACCAAGGGAGGGTTGCAGCAGCTAAAATACTTTCATCAGGGAACTGATCTGGCGGGGTCATTATGTCATTCGTCATAAGACGAGAGAGATGGTCGGCCACTACATTGTGCAATCCTGCCTTATCCTTGATTTCCAGGTCAAATTCCTGGAGCAGCAGAATCCAACGGATAAGGCGGGGTTTCGCATCTTTCTTTGTCAGCAAATATTTAATTGCTGAGTGGTCTGTATAAACAGTGACACGTGACCCCAACAGATAAGATCTAAATTTTTCTAAGGCAAATACAATGGCAAGAAGTTCCTTTTCAGTAACCGTGTAATTCCGTTGTGCATCATCAAGGGTTTTGCTAGCATAATAGATCACAACGGGCTTCTTGACAATTCTTTGCCCTAGAACGGCCCCTACAGCAAAATCTGAGGCATCTGTCATTAATTCAAAAGGACTATTCCAGTCAGGTCCCTGCAATATTGGCGCCTCAGTAACCTCCTTCTTCAACCTCAAAAAACTCTCCAGGCACTTATTATTAAAATCAAATGGCTGGTCTTTAGTAAGAAGCTGACTTAAAGGCTTGGAGATTTGGGAAAAGTTTTGTATGAATCGACGATAGAAACCCACATGACCCAAAAAGGATCTGATTTGTTTGACAGTAGTGGGCGGTGGGAGCTTAGATATAGCATCTATTTTTGCTTTATCTACCGCGATTCCTTGTTTAGAAATAACATGGGCCAAGACAATACCTTCTAGGACCATGAAATGACTTTTTTCCCAGCTGAGGACCAGATTAACTTCTATACACTTTTGGAGGGTTCTTTCAAGATTTTTGAGGAAATGGTTAAAAGAATCTCCAAAAATAGAGAAGTCATCCATAAAAACTTCTAGACATTCACCTACCAGGTCTGAAAAAATTGCAAGCATGCACCTTTGAAAAGTCGCAGGTGCGTTGCAAAGACCGAAGGGCATTCTTCGGAAAGCAAAGGTTCCGAAGGGGCAGGTGAAAGTTGTTTTGTCTTGGTCCTCAGGATGAACCGCTACTTGATTATAGCCGGAATAACCGTCCAAAAAATAGTAAAATTCCCGTCCTGCTAACCGCTCCAAGATTTGATCAATAAAAGGGAGCGGGAAATGATCCTTCTTGGTGGCGGTGTTTAATTTTCGATAATCTATACACACGCGCCAAGAAGAAGCGGTTCGAGTGGCTATATTCTCCCCCTTTTCATTGGTGACAATTGTTAGTCCAGCCTTTTTGGGGACAACTTGAGTTGGACTAACCCAGGAGCTGTCAGAAATGGGGTAGATGATATCAGCATCCAGCCACTTAATAATCTCCTTTTTTACCACCTCCTGCATAATAGGATTCAAGCGCCTTTGTGGTTGGCGAGAGGGGCGAGAATCGTCCTCTAAAAATATACGGTGCGTACAATAGGACGGATGAATGCCTTTAAGATCAGAAAGGGTCCAGCCAATAGCTTTTCGATATTTACTCAAAACCTGGAGAAGTTTGTGCTCTTGTGCCCCGGTGAGTCCAGAATTTATAATCAGGGGCAGGGTCTGATTTGGACCCAGGAAAACATATTTAAGTGAATCGGGCAAAGGTTTTAATTCCAATTGTAGGCCCGGTTCCGAAAGAGTTTCTGCTTTGTGGGTTAGAGGTGAGGTGAGAGTGAAAGGGTCAGCTGGAATGTTAGCTAGTCGTGTGGTTGAGGTGGAAGGGTGAGAAAAAATAGATTATTCAGGAACCGTATGTACAGCAAAACAGGAACCTAATTGGGAAATCTGCAATGTTTCCTCCACAATGTTTTCTATTTCTGAATCCGAATCATCAAAGAAATCTGGTTCCTGGAATCGCCTAGAGGCTTGAAAAATGTCTAGGGTTACAGATTCACCGCCACACATGATCTTCATCTTTCCAGAATCACAATCAATATTGGCGCGGGCGATGGCTAAGAATGGTCTTCCAAGAATAATGGGGGCAAACTTAAGTGCTTCAGGTACCTCTTTGTCCAGGACTAAAAAGTCTACTGCGAATAGACAATCTTTGACCCGGACAAGAAGATCTTCAACAATTCCCCTCGGTTTAATCGTAGATCGGTCGGCTAATTGGAGAGTAACCTCAACAGGTTTCAATTCACCGATCTTAAATTCCTCAAAAATAACTGTGGGGATAAGATTAATTGAGGCACCAAGATCCATCAGAGCATGATCAAATGAGGTATCATTAATGATAACTTGGATTAGGGGGGCGTCGGGATCTTTTCTCTTAAGAGGCAGTCGGCTCTGCACAACTGAGCTGACTGTCTCTGGAAGAATTACCTTTCCTAAATTCTTGGGCTGCCTTTTTGGAGTACATAAATCTTTTAAGAATTTTGCATAGGCAGGGATATACTTAATGGCATCTAGAATAGGGATATTAATTTCTACTTGCCCAAATAAATCCATTAATTCCTTCTCAGTGGGCTCAGATTTTGTTTTTTTCTTTTTTGAAGAGTGGAGGGCTTTTGGAAATGGGGCAAGGTTGCCCTGTTTTGCGTGAATTGGTTCCTGAACAATAGGAGGGGAAGAGTTAATCTGTGTGTCATTAGAGCGGGTTTCTTTAACAGGCAGGGTATTTTGAGTGGTTTTCCCATTCCTCAAGGTAACTGCATTTGCAGTCTGGTTGTTTCTAGGATGAGGACGGGGGGCCTGGCTGTTATTGAAACCCGCAGAATCAAGCTGGTTGAGGCAGCTAAGGTAGCTTAGCTCAACTGAGTTGAGCTAAGCTGAGTCCCCGGGAGCTGGACTTGAGCTTCCTGAGCTGAGATGAATTCTTCTTCAGCTGGCTGGAGTTGAGTGGAGCTGAATGTAGCTGGATCTGAGCTGGGGTGAACTCCTGTCAACTCAGCTGAGCTAGCTAGAGCTCCCTGTGAACCAGTGGGAGCTGAGATGAGCTAGACTCAGCTAAGTTGAGCTGGATCTGAGCTAACTTGAGATAGGGTGAGTTGAGATGAACTCTCTTGAGCTGCCATCCAGCTGAGATTAGCTGAATGGAGCTGGGATGAGCTAACCCTAGTTCAAGTAAGCTAGGTTCCAGCTGCGGTGAGCTGGATCAAGCTGAGGTGAGCTGGATCAAGCTGAGGTGAGCTGGATTAGGCTGAGTTCCAGCTAGTCTGGGCTTCTCCTTCACCATTTGCCTTCTTGAGTGCTAGGCTTTTAGGGATCTGTGCATCTGTACATCCCTAACACTCACAAAAACACATTAAAACGACAATAAAAAATGCAATGCATGCCTATCCTAATTTATGCCTAAATGCAGCCCAAAAACCCGTTTGCGGAGTAAAATCCTAAGAGCTAGGTTTGTTTTAATGCATAAGAATGATGATAAACTGGCGTTTATCACCCTCCTTTGCGCATCTGCAGCAGAGGAAGACTTCGTTGATTGGAGCAATGGCTAAGGTCGAGGCTCTCAATTGAGGACCTGGAGATGGTCCTGGAACGTATCGGCGTGGCCTGGGAGTTTTCTTGATGAAGAACACAGCCACAACTTGAAGAACAAAGCCAGAGACGGTGGCGGCGGCAGAATGCGGTGAAACCTGAAACTCACGAATACAGCCTCTCAGCACAATTAAGGACATTCAGGAGCATCGTCGGAGGGCGTGGAGTGAGGTGGCGGTGTTTGCGAGGTGTGAGGGTGCGTGTGGTGGTGTGCCGAAGTCGGAGAGGGTGACAGACAATGGGTGTGTTCGGTGGAGGTCTTGAGTGGATGAATCGTGAAATTAGTTGAGGGGTTTTGTGTGAGGATGAGCTGCGAAGCTTGCGGAGGTGATAGCGTAGCAGTTGGAGCGGTACAGTGAGCTCGCGGCCTCACTGGAATGAAGGAAGATGAATGGGCAGGCCGATGATCGTGGGTCGAATTGAGATTGAAGGATGTGTAACCTACTCTAGGGAGAATAAGGAGTAGAGAGGACCTAAATTGAGGACGAATTGGAAGGAGATTCCCATTCCGATGTGATGACTGGACATGGGGAAGATGAAGTCTTCGAGAAGGGGGTGGTGACGATGAAGGGGTATAGGCAGTGTTTACTGGTACTATGATGCGCGGAGGAGCTTCAGGAAGATGATCTCGTCGACTATTGTCTGTGGCAGCGGGCGAGGAATTTAGTTGGAGAAGGTCGCCGGAGCTGGTGGAGGATTCGATCGAAGAGAAGGGAAGGAGGGAAATCAGCCAAAAACAAGCTAAGGGGGTGAGGTTTGCATTAAGGGATCTGTTATAGGCTTCAGGGGAGCATTCTAAGCTTGGAAACCAAGCTTGTAAGTGATTGTGCAGTAATCATTGGTCTTAATTGACCTAAATTAGGCTAGAATTTAGTATAAGTAGG
Organism: Thalassia testudinum; assembly: GCA_037157565.1. NCBI lineage: Eukaryota > Viridiplantae > Streptophyta > Magnoliopsida > Alismatales > Hydrocharitaceae > Thalassia > Thalassia testudinum. The sequence goes on along the minus strand of JAZHRO010000022.1, from coordinate 109,310,838 downwards.
GTAATTCATGAATGCATAAGCATTACCTGCATCTTTACTACTTTACTTTAGCTATGCATAAAATAATGTTATAATGTGCTGATTAAGTGTATTATGTCAATTGCAGGCAATAAGCTGATCTGAAGCTGGATCTAGAGCTGGATCTGAAGCTGGATCAGGAATAATGATTGTTGCAGCGGGACTGGAGTAGCAGGCTTAGATTAGATATAGGGAATAATGATGTAAGGGAGTTAATATTTGCTATTCTATTAAGTAGGAATAAAGCAGTAAAATGTGAAGAGCTTAGGTCCATCCTAGCCCTAGGATAGCCTAGAGACTTCCTCAAGCCTTAGCATCCCTTAGATTAGGTCACCACACCCTAGGAAACTCTAAAACCCTAATTCCAACCCTTATCTGGACATCCAGAACCCTTTGCCAACTCCCGCACCCCTCAAACCCACTTTTGCAGTGTTATTGGACGTCCAGACACTTTGTCAGATGTCCAATTTTTGCAGAATACCCAAGACAGAACCTTGAATTCTTCCTGACTCAGATTGGACATCCAGACAAGTCTGGACTTCTAATTTCTGAGTATAAGATGTTTGATTCTGTTTTTGGACATCTGGAACTACTCTCCAGTTCCTATTTTGAAATTCAAGTCTTGATCTTGGATCTCTAGCTCCCTAAACCCAAATCCAACCCCATAGGAACCTAAATTAAGGTATCCTAACCCTAGTACACCACCTCTAGACCTTTCTAAGGACCTAATTAGGTCCTCACTAAACCCAATTGACTTAGATCAAAGCCAATTACCATCACCTAAGTCAATTGGACTCATAGGGTCCAATTGAGCTCAGATCTCAATCCACACAAGTCCAATTGGACTTAGTGAGAGTCCAGTTGACCTAAGCCCAACCTAATTGAGTTATTTCACTCTCAATTAGGTTCACACTCATTCAATTAAACTTGGGTTAAGTTTAATTGCAATTTGCCCTTAGCAATTAGGGTTTGCAACCCTAATTCAAGGCATACACCTACCTAAACCCCTTAGGACCTAACCTATATCACTTAGACACCTAGGACACGACCACACACACGCACACACAACCATTCACGTACCCCAACACACCTAGAGTTCTCTAGAACTCTCTTGAAGTGGAGCCACTATTGGTTGCCAAATTTAGCAACCAAGTGGCATTCAATTCTTAGATCCACTTTTTGTGGATCTAAGAACCACTTCTATCCCACTTGGATGGCCACTCTTGGAGCTCTCTCTAGAGAGTTCCACACTTCTCAAGAGAGACTCCCTTAGGTCTATAAAAAGACCTAAGGGGTAGCCATTTGCACCCATCCACATACTTGGATCCATTCACATCCACCTCCACTTAGGCTAGCCACTTCCATCTCCACTCCACCACCACGAGTTGAGCACCACCATGGAGGACACCATCTCCATTTCAGGATGCTCGATCACTCCTCCAACCTCTCTCGAAGGGCCGGCCTAAGCTCCATTGGCCGCCCCTCATTCTCCTCTCAACCACTCCAAGGCCATTGGAGCCCACCTCCGAAAGCCCTCACTTTCTGATAGATTAGTATCTAGCTCTTTACATTTAATGGTTCTATTTACTGCTTACTAGTGTAGTCCTTATTCTCCCCCAATGATGCGTGCAAAATGCCCCCGTAGATTCCTGTATGCGATCATTTTCTGGTAGCTAGATTTACATTTTTAAGCATTCTTGTACAAGCTTTCCTCTACATTCCATGTTGCAAACACTTCTCTAAATGAATGAATGAAAAAATATATTTTCTATATAAATATCTCTATGTTTGACATCACCATGAGCTTATTGGTTGCAATCAAATTTGTGTGATTCAAGTTGCCTATTCGCATTTATATATATATTTTGCAATGAGCATGTTGGTTCCGAAAAATATAGACGATCAACTCTAAATGCATTTTCCTTTAACAGCCACCATGTGACTAGAATTGTGCGCACCGAAACTCATACTTTCACCTTTGTTATCTATTTGACACACGCACATAATCGGAATTCACAATAGAAGTGGCGAAACTTTAATACGGAGATTTGAAACTGGTGTGTGATTTTAAATAAAGTAGAGTGATAAAGGATCGATTTCAGAATTAAACAAACGCCTCCCAGAGATGAACGACCGAGACTCAAGGTCTTGTTATCTTTTTATAAATATTATTGTTTGGTCATATTGCGCACTATACTACGATGTTTTTCACATCAAAATGCGCTCTACGACTCCCAAACAGTAAGCACCGAGATTTCACGCTTGTAAGATACCCACACCTTCCTTGCGTTTGCATGGGAGATTGGGAAGGAAATAGGATTAATGGCCAGTCTTATTTGGAAGAGAATTCCTTAAGGAATCTTCGGTTCAATTTTAGGATTGTCGGATTAAGAATCGAGCGAGAAATCCTCGCTCGAATCACAATGGTGGAGCTTCTGTTCACACCAATGCTGGTAGGGACCTATTTGCAAAGACGACAAGAAACTTAGTGACCTATTCGAAAGAATTTCAAGAGTTAGGGGCTGGTGTGAGACAAAAAGGAGTCTGCCTGGACTGAAAAGCAAATTAGGTAAAGATGATCTCTGATTGGGCTCAAATTTTGGCACAAATCTAATTTGGAACCAAGAAATTTGTTGGTGAAGTTAGATTTTGGTTTTTACCAAGTTTGACTAGGTAATTTACGTAGAAACCTAAATTAGGGCAATTTTCCGTCTAAGACTCTGGTTTAGGTCAAAATAGGTTCAAATGTTCAAATTAAGGATACCAAACCTTATGGAATATTTTTATATGATTTTTAGAAGGTTTAGATGGAATTTATCCTAACCAAAACCTCTATTATTTAAGCAAGTTTGAAATTAGGATTTCGGGTGCTATTTTGACTCTCGAAGTATGCAAAAACCCATTTCTGTCTGTTTTAACCCTCTTATTAGCCATTAATGCTCATTTGACCTTCATTTAACCCCTGGGAAACCCCATTATTATTCTGCATTTATGATATGTTGTTAAAACTGTCGATTTAACCCTATTTTAATGCACTCTTCTCAGAAAGGATATTTAGTGAATTACAACTCTCCGGTGATTATGTAGGAGCATTTGTCAATTGATTGTGACTAATTAAAGCTAGTTATCACTGATGATGACATTGACATCACTCTTGTTTGGAATAAAAGACTTTTAACTTACATAACTTATGTAGCAAAGAGCTAGAGGTGGGGCTGTGGACAATGTGCGCGTAGACTCACATCCTACCTAGGCCCCACCCAACTTTGGCTCCGATGAGAATTAACTTGGAATTTGGACTCTTTTACTATGAAAAATTTTGTGAATTCTAAATCAATTTTATAGTCAATTGATTGGATACTTAGGTCCCTTATTGAATTCTATAAGGACTTTTGTGTTCTTTTAAAAGGACGTGAGAACCTAATTTTCTTTTACTTTTTGTTGTAGATGATAGGAGAGAGACCCAGGAAAACAAACAATGGTCCATGATCAAAAAGTGCAATTTTTGATGGATTTTTGCTTATAGAAAATGACAAGAGAAGGGGAAGAAAGAGAAAAGTAAAGAAAAAAGACTGAAAAACCAAAAAAATTATAGTCGGTGCTGGGCACTGGTGGGTCAACTGAGAGTTGACCTGTCAGCGTTCCTTGTGACGACACATGAAGTAAGATTGAGGAGGGATAAATCAACTCCTTGAAGATCTAGTTAAATTCACTAAAGGGAAGACAAATTTGGACAAATTGATTCCCCATCAAAAGTCAACCTCTAGTAAATTTAGACTTGGCTAATATGAGGTGATAAGAATTTTATGGGATTTTATAAATGCGGGTTTCTGTAATTGAAATACGTAAAATCGATCAACTCTTAAAATTATAATACCTAGATAGGATGAGTATCTATGGTCATCCAAGGAGACTAATTTGTTAGTCACAAAAAGGATTCTCTCTCTTGCCTCTCAAATCCACACTTGTCATTTTGTATTTTCAAATTTTTTGATTTTAGGGTTTTAAAAAATAATCGGGAAGTTCGAGAATGCAATAGCGAACTATGCACTATGAAACTACGCCCTAAGTGGCAAAATAGATCCTCTCTTCTAAGCTCACCCTAGGCAAGTGGGCCAAAGGTAATTAGAAGAGAAAAGTGTGTGCACTAAAACTACTAGGACATGAAAAACACACTAAGATTAAAACATGAAATTGGAAGGATAGAGCACCACGATCATTTATTTTGATGATAACAAAACACGTGTCATTTAATATTTGCACTTTGAGTCCTAGATTTCAGGTCAATCGCAAATGGATACGTGATTAGACGGAGTTCGAGCTCCCATCCAGGACGGATTGGAGGAGCTCGATGGAGAGCAGAAGAGATTCGCGAGGAGCGATATATTGAAGAAGGAAGGAGATGAAGAATAGGATAGATTTCCTTCTCTTGTACTCATTGTATTTTTCGTTTCTTTTGTTGCTCTTTATTTTTGTTACTTAAATTTCTGTTAAAGAGCCTCAAAGTACCCTAACAGTAGTCCTAGGAACACCTGCACAACCCTAGGATACTTAGGTTTTCTGTAGAGAAATTAGAAAACCAATATAGGGTTCAAACAGCATTTCCAGACGTCTAATTCCAAAATCAGACGTCTGATAAAGTATTTTAAGACGTCTGACTGTTGTTTCAGACGTCTGATAACTATTAGGCTAGACTTTGTATTCTGTCTGATGAAATCAGACGTCTAGACCTTAGACCAGACGTCTTAGGAGACATCTGATGACTTTGCCAGACGTCCAATTAGTGGATCGTTGGCTGGCTTAGCAAACACTCAAGATTATGACCGTTAGAGCCTTATCAGACGTCCTTAGGCCTTTCCAGACATCTGATAAATGACCGTTTTTCCTCGGCTGACCCAAAATCTCTTCTCAGAGATTTTCTAGCCGTTGTAACGTTTGGAAAATCCATTCCCACAGTAAAAGTAGGTTTCCAGACGTCCAGACATAGTGCCAGACGTCCTATATGTCATCTGATGGACTTGCACTAGAACCCTGTTTAGATCTGATCCAAGTTAGGAAGAGACCCGCCCAAAATCAGACGTCTGACCTTGAAATCAGACGTCTTAAAGTGAACTTCCAGACGTCTGATGCTAGAATTAGACGTCTGATAAGCCTGTCAGAGCAATAATTATTCCTGATTTCGGGCTGATTCTCTTGGGCTTTGCACCCAACGGCTATGGAACCTTTCCTAAGCCTTCCAAAGCCTTCCTAAGGCCTCTATAAATAGAGGGGAACCTTTGCAACACAAACACACACCTAGAAACACCAAGACACACCTTGCAATACACTTTCAAACCATTTTGTGTCTCTCTTGCTCTCTAAGCGCTAGTTCCATTCATCTTGAGAGCATCAAGCTTCGCGCACCCGCTCTCCCGCCGTAGTTCACGAGAGCGAAGTTGCGCTGTCGCGTGGCTCACGCACCGCGTCATCAACTCGACGCACTCCTTGCAAAGGGGAGTTTCCTAATTCCTATAGAAGCTAGGTTCATAATTACTTTGTTGGCTCTATAGGATTACTTGTTTATTTTATCTTTGTTATTTGGTTGGGTATTCGCTTTGAGAATTCCCGTCTCCTTCGTGAGACAAAATCCTTCTCGTGGAGAGAAGGGGTTGAGGTACGCTACCCTTGTTTAAGTAGCGTGGTTGTATTGAGGTTGAATCACCCTCGTTTAAAGTGATTCGGTTTAGTGGATTTTGATCAACTTGGTTGATCGAAAAATCCTAACTCGAGAGGGTTAGGTGGTGGTTTTCACCCGATTTGGGTTTCCACCTAAAAAATTCT